>CM053584.1:27573402-27718257 GCA_028627135.1 Pseudochirops cupreus | reverse complement strand
TTCCACTTCCCTTATTTGGTTTTGAAAATCCTTCTTCAGCTCATCTCTAGCTTTAAGGCATTCTTCATGTTTATTGGAGGCCCCTGGTGGGGGTGCTTTGGCTGTGCTCTCCTCCTCCCTCTCTCTCCCATGATCTTTTTTTTCCCCAAAGAAGGAATCTAGGGTTTAGGAGCTGTTCTTACTTTGCTTCTTAGGCTTATTCTTACTCATGGTTGTTCAGTCCATGATTTTTTTGTTAAATCTCTCTGGGGCTCTGCTTCCAGAAGGGAAAGCTCTGTCCCAAATCGCTGGGGTCCTCCCGGCTGCCGTAGCTCTCAGGAAGATGCTGGGACTCTTCCTATTTACTTCTGGCTGACTGGATAATCAAGACTCCAAGACCAAGGCCCAAGATGGTGATCCAGATCCAGGCTGCTCAATGTGAGAGCACTGGCCTCAGAACAATTGCTGAGTCCCCCTGCTGTCTGCAGGCCCGCAGGCGGGAAGCTGCAATGCGGAGGCGGGTGCAAAACCTCTGCCTTTCACTTTTCCGCTCTGGAGGTCTTTCGGCTGGACTGCTCCTCCCTCCCAACTTGACAAGCCCCAGTGACCTAGTTCTGAACCTGCTCGCAGCTGCCGCTAATCCGCTCACTGCTCCTCTTGTCTGGCCGCCCCCAGGGCTCAGCAGCAGCTTCAGGCCAGGCTGGTTTCCCAGTGCTGATATGGTTCCTCGTAGCCGAGCTGACTTTAGTGGGAAGTATCTTTGTGTGCATTTTGGAGTTCTAGGATTGGTTTAGAGTCCTATTCCATGGGTATGTTGGGGTGGCTATGTGAGAGCTGCGATATGTTGCTGCTGCTATGCCGCCATCTTGGCTCCACCCAAACCCCAAATATTTTTCAAAATAACCCTTGTCTGTTCATATTCCTCCCATCTTGAACTTGTCAAATAAAATTTTTTTGTGACTAAGTGCAAGACTTCAATCTTATCCTTATAAATTTCATCTTATCACATTCAGTCCAAGGCTCTTTACAATCCCTGCCCTGAAGGAGTTCATATTCTAACAGAGGGAGACACCATATAGAAGGGAATGGTGGCCTCAGTGGGATATTTTGCTTGGGAGTGTTACAGTCATGGTGATTGGAGCCCATAAGGGAGCAGAATGATTCACTCTTCCTAGCAGCAGTGGCAAAATTGATTTGATTATGGTTTCAGAATTGGAAAGGAAGGAAAGAAAAGCAGCACAGGGGGTGTATACTGTGGTAAAGCAGCTGTCAATGAGAGTAGTAGGCAGTAAAGTGAAGTATGATTAGAGCCAGTCTAGTGTGATATAATGGGCCGCAGGAAGCACCCATTTATCAGGACAATGGGTCTCCAGAGTGTGAGTTCTGGAGATGAAAGTGTTAAATTCCGCAGAGCAGTGATGTCAAACTCAAATAAAAATGAGGTCCGCTAAACATACCTAAGGATCCCTGTGAGTCCCATACTAACTTAGAAAACTACATGTTAACATCACCTATGTTCCGCTGTATTTTTATTTGTTTTGTTACATATTTCCCAATTACACTTTAATCTGGTTGGAGCGTTCTGGGGTTTTGCTGGAGAGTGAAACTTCTGTTCCAGAGCTTCGTCTCTGGTCTGGCTGGCAAGATGGCAGGGGAATTGGCAAGGACATGACTAGAAGGCATTTATTAAAAGCCTACTATGTGCCAGGCACTCTGCTAGGCACTGAAGATACAGACAGAAAGAATGAAACCATCCCTACTCTCAGCACAGTGTCCAGCACCTGGCACAAAGAAAGTGCTTAATAAATGCCTCTTAATATGTCTCTATCCACCAGTTTTCTGATATTGTGATTGGTTATTGCATTGACCAGAGTTTAAAATCTCTTAAAGTTGATTTTCTTTCTCATTATCTTAGTCATTATATAAATAATTCTCTTGGTTCTGCTGGTTTCACTCTGTATCAGTTCACATAAATCTTCCCAGATTCCTCTGAAATCATCCTCTGTATCATTTCTCACAGCATTATAATATTCCATTGTTCAGTTATTCTTCTGATAGATGACTACTTTCTTTCCAGTTCTTTGTTGCAACAAAAGGAGTTGCTACAATTATTTTGTACATGGATCCTTTCCCCCTACCTTTAACCTCATTGGGGCATTTGCCTAATGAGGTATTACCAAGTCAAATGACATGCAGTTTGATGTGGGGGGCACAGTTCCACACTATTGTTCAGGCTGGCTGAACCAATCCACAGTTCCCCCAAGATCTTCCTTCACCAAGAAGCTACTATTGAGAAAATGTCCTCTCTGTAGCTAGCCAGTGTCCGGGTTTTCAAACTTTGGATGACCAATGTGGTCAGCCCTTAGACTGGGAAACTTCCTTCTCAGAATCTCTCCATTCAGGCCCTCTCCCATGGGCTTCTGCAGGAACTCTGTTCAATGCCCTTGCTGTTCCAGCAGGGAAAGTCCATCCTCTGGAACTGGAGTCTCAGAAAAGAAAACAGAAAGGCAGTAGACATCAGTAACATGGTCCAGGAACATAAGGCCCCCTGAGCAAACACATACAGCTTGGCATGTGCATCTGTAAGAAATCCTCTCCTTTTACCTCACCCCCATTCCCAAACCCCCATTGCCAGGACAAAGAGCTACTGTACTCTGGGCCTGAAAGTCCAAGGAACAGAGGAAAAATTATAATGAATCCCCTCTACAGGAAACAGGAGAGAGATGGATCTCCTAACGGAAAACCACACTCCTAACTCCCAGGACTTCAGTGGCCTGTCACCTTGTAGTTAGCCTGAGTCACTAGGGAACAATCAGAGGAGTTTCTGATTTCTTTCAGGTAGATATCAGAGCTCCACCATGGGAGATGATCCTCATATGCCTCCAGGCAATAGTCCATGCCCTAGAAATTTAATGGACACCTCCTCCCATTGATCACCCCTCTTACAATGAAGATGGATGGACAACCTAGGGAACTGGTCCATCACTATGAATATCTTGGGCACACATTGCAAAAAGGCACTGATTTGGACCTAGAATTGAACAGGAAGGGGGAGAATAGGTTTGACTGACTTCGGGAAACCACAGAGGTCTTTTTTATTTTTGCTTGCTCAAATAAATCTTATTTAGTTATTTATTTTAATTTTATTCTATTTTATTAATATTAATTTTAATATCACCTTTGTTCCCAAATATATTCATTCCTACCTGACCCGATGAATCATCCCTTAAAACAGCGGTTCTCAACCTGTGGGTTGTGACCCCTTTGGGGATCGAAAAACCCTTTCACAGGGATCGCCTAAGACCATCGGAAAACACATATTTCCAATGGTCTTAGGAACTGAGACACTGCTCCTCTATCTGTCTCCAGGTGGGTCCGCCCACATGCAGATACGCCCACATATGAGTATTAAAGGGTCAGGGCATTAGGAAAGTTGAGAACCACTGTTTTAAGGCTTAAAACATACTTTTTTGGTATCCTCAGCACCTAGGACAGTGCCTGGCACATAGGCCCACTATAAAGGCTTCTTGATTGAACACTGGTTTTGTTGGGCAGGGTGGGGTTGTTGTTTTTTTCCCCAGGAGAAAAAAGCAGTTCAACCAAACCAACAGACATGTTGACATATCTTATAGTATGCCCAATATACCCATAGTCCTCCACTTCTGCCTTGGCCAGAAATATTTCTGCATGTATCAGCTCCCTGTATGTGCCCTGGCTATATAGACCCCTAGAGTACGACGGTTCACATTTGTTACCAGTCACATGTAGTCTGTACCCATGTTCCTTGCCTGCATGGCTTCTGGTCATAAGTGTTTTTTTTACACATAGGGCTTCTCTATGTGCATCCTCCAGATGTATCTTCTTTGAGGGTATTTCCACCCACCACCCACCCCCATGTGGTGACCTGTGTGCATGGGAATTGGGGAGCCTGGAAGAAGAGAAGAGAAAAGCATCCTGTCACTTAATTTGCTGTTTGATTAAATGTCTTGATTTGAACTGTCAGTCAATCAATAAGCATTTATTAAATCCCAACACATGCCAGGTGCTAGGCTAAATGCTGGGGACATAAAAAGAGACAAAAGACATTCCCTACCCTCAAGGAGCTTATAATCTAAGGGAGAAGACAACATGCAAAGAAACAGATACAAAGCAAGTTATACACAGGATTAAGGAGAAATAATTAGCAGTGGGAAGGCACTGGAATTAAAAGGAGTTGGGGAAGGCTTCTTGTGAAAGGGGGGATTTTAGATGGGTCTTAAAGAAAGCCAAAGAAGTCAGTAGGGGGAGCTGAGGAAGGACCTCATGGATCCTCTGGCTGGTTGGTAAAAATAATCATCTTTAGGGGCTCATGAGCTACGTGAGCTCTCCCACAGAGCACCTTGAACCTGGGCTGCCTTTTTTGGGAACCCACATATGAGAGGAGGTGCCCCAGGGCTACATTCAAGTGTGGGTTGGATTAGATGGCCTCTGAGGTCTGTTCTAGCTCCAAAGACATGGGATTCTGGGATTCCTAGTCTATGATTCGTCACTGTCTAAAACCACTTATGAGGTACTTATGCATGGCTGCCAATTATGGCCTACTTAGTAATTATCTTTTTTCTTTTAAAATCCCACCTGTAATTCTGACTCAATAAGTCTGTCTTCTCTCCAGCTACCTGTGGTCTAGGGCCCCTGCAGTGAGTGCATCTGCGGCAAGGGCCCCAGGTCTACCTGGGGTAATAAAGATCCCTTGGCACCAGGTGCCATTAAGTCACCAGGGATAGGTGTGTATTACTGTCCACTTTCTTAATGCAAAACATGTTCATTGAACTGTTTAAAATCTTGGCCTTTGTGACCCTTTAAGACATCGGTTCTCAACCTGTGGGTTGTGACCCCTTTGGGGGTCAAAAGACTCTTTCACAGGGGTCACCTAAGACCATCGGAAAATGCATATTTCCAATGGTCTTAGGGACTGAGACACCGCTCCTCTATCTGTCTCCAGGTGGGTCTGCCCACATGTAGATACGCCCACATACGAGTATTAAAGGGTCACAGCTTTAGGAAGGTTGAGAACCACTGCTTTAAGAAAAGGAGCTCATGCTCTCCATCTGTGGTATCTGAGTTTCAAGGCTAATTATTTTAACCTGGAAGGTATAGCCATCCCATAGACTCATAGAATGCTGGATCCCAGTGCTCTAGGTGGTAGGGGGGCCCTCACTGCTGAGCTGGATGACAACTAGTTAGGATGCTTCAGAAAAAATGCCCGCTCAGCTGTCAGGGACACTAGGAGCTTCTGAGGTCACATCTGGCAGTGGGATCCAGCATTCTGGGACTGTACCTCCAAGCTCCACCACCAGCCCAGCCAGGCCTGGCCTCAGGCAAGTGTTCTGAATGAGATCCACTGGGGCCCTGCGTGGATGCAGATGTGCAAAGCCACGTGTGTATCCACGTGCACGAGTGCAAGTGTGTGTCTCTGTGTGCTCATGTGCCACAGGAGGACCTTGGGACACACAGCTGATGGCCAGACATCATTAAAAACAAGATGAACTGAGAGAAAATCTAGCACTCCCATGAAGGCCCTGGAGAGAGGGTTTGCCATACCCTGGACTTGGGCTGGAGTAGAAAAAGGCCTGGATTGGAGGCAAGCAGCTTGAATTCCCATCTTGGTCCTCTTACTAGCTATGTGCCCTTGGGTGAATCACTGACCTTGGGCTTAGTTTCCTCTTGCATAAAATGGAACTAAGCTAGGTGGTACAGTGGATAGAGCACCAGGCCTCGAGTCAGGGAGACCTGAATGAAAATCTGGCCTCAGACACTTACTAACTGTGTGACCCTGGGCAAGTCACTTACCCTATTTGCCTCAGTTTCCTCATCTGTAAAATGAGCTGGAGAAGTAAATGGTAAACCTCTCCAGTATCTTTGCCAAAAAAAAAAAAAAAGCTCAAAAGGGGTCACATAGAGTCAGATACAACTGAAACTACTGAACAACGACAACAAAATGGGGCTAATAGCTTCCTAGAACCCTTGGATTGAGAAGGAGGGCCCATTGAGTCTGGCCCCTACTTTTCCTGAGTAATGAGGAAGAGGGAGATGGTGATAACAATTGTAATGCTTTAAGGTGTCCAAAGCTCTTTAGACAGGTTACGGTCTCTGATCCTCACAACAGCCCTGGAAGGTGAGGAAACTGAGGCTAAGACGGGGTGGGGAACCTGCTCGAAATCTGAAGTGACTTGCCCTGGGCCATACAGGGAGTAAGTGTCTGAGGTCAGATTTGAACTCATCTTCTTGACTTTGGGCGAGTCATTCTGTCACTTGGCTGAGTTTTATGGAATACAGAAACTTGTCCGAGGTGACCCAAGGTAAGCATTAGAGGCGAGATCCAGACCCAGCTCTCCTGACTCCCTGGCTTCAGAACACTTTCCATTACACTCCCCGGCTGCCTCGTGGGCTGCGGTGAGAGAAGTCCCAGAAACCTCAAGGTGGACTGGAGACAGGCAGTCGAGCCATTCCCCAGCCTTGCATTCCTCTGCCCAAAGAATGGACCTGCCCTGGCGACACCATAGCTCCTAAGCAGACCAGGGGGTTGGGAAAAAAGAGAGGCCCAGAGACCTTAGCAAACAATTATCATAATAACACAGCACTGTTGGTTTTCATCTTCTGTCATCCTTATAAACATTAGCTAATGATTTAAGTGCTCGTCCTGGTGGTGGCGAGGGCTGGAGGCGGCAGGAGGCTTATAACCGATTAGGCATCAGACAATCTCTGGGGTCCTCATGGTTTATCAGCAAGGGTCGGCAGGGGTTTGCTCAGGGCCAGAGGGACAGCCAATCTCACAGATGCTGCCCAGCTGGCTGGCAGGCCCACAGGTCAGCTGATGAGTGAGTAACCGTCTGACAAACACCCTATTCAACATGGGGAGAGAGTAACCTCCCTGAGAGTGTGTTATAGAGCTTCCCAGCCTGTGGGGATGACAAACACGTGGACATCATGCCATACCACCAGCAGATTTCATGCCCCGGGCAGCATCTCATTTCAAACCCTGGGGCTGGGATGAAACTGACCATGGTCAGAAATGGATATAGGAATTGTGTTTATGGGCATCTATATGTAGACACTCCCTTGGATGTGAGTGCCCTGTGAGTCCCCTCAGTCTAAGGGACCAGCCCCAGCTAATCCCTGCCAGACAAACCAAGTAGGGCATCCAGGTGAGTAGAAGGTGACCATCACCACTATTCAGTTTGTAACTGCAGAAATTCACCTAAAAGAGCAAACCAAGCTTGAGAGTCATTTCAACCCCATAGAAAGAATCACATGTTACTGGGACCTCAGAACCAGGGGGGACTTCACTGAACTTCAAGGTCACTTGGACCTGAGCAGGGCACCTGTGCCCACACTGATACTGAATCCTAGTTCTGTTCTCTATGGCCAAAGAGGTCAAGACAATGGGGTCTAATGCTACATCCCCAGCTCTTACTCAGCTCAGGCTCAGAGTAAGTGCTTAATAAATTCTTAATGATTGACACTGATGGTAGTGAAAAGTACACTTGGGTGTGAATCTAAGCTCTTTTACTGGTCAGGTGTGAACTAACTCTTCCAGCCTCTTTCCTCATCTGTAAAAAGAGAAACTTAGACTAAACCACCTCAAAGATCTCTCCCAACTCAAACCCATCTTCATCCCTGTGACGGCTCTTCAAATATTTGTGAACTTTGCCCCAAATTATCACCCTAAGAATGAACCTGACTTTGGGGTCAAAACTACCGTCACCCACAAAACTTCCTTTTTTAGACCAGTGATTAGAAGGTTCGGCATAAAAAACAACTTTTTCAGAGTAGAAAACAGTGTAATATCAAGAAACCTCAAGCAGCAAATACATCAACGTGGTGATCCTGTCTATTTTCCCTCTTGACTAATATCTTATTTTTACAATTACATGTAAAAACAATTTTTAACATTCATTTTTTTAAATTTGGGTTCCAAATTCTCTCCCTCCCTTTCCCCTTCCCTGAGATATTAATCAATTTGATATAAGTTATACATGTGTAATCATGCAACATGTATTTCCATATTAGTCATGTTGTGACAGAAAACACAGACCAAAGAAACACCACAAAAAGTAAAGTGAAAAACAGTACGTTTTGATTGGCATTCAGACGTCATTAGTTCTTTCTTTGGAGCTGGATAGTATTTTTCATCATGAATCCTTTGGAATCGTCTTGGATCATTGCTTGTTGAGAATATTCAAAGTTGATCCTTATACAATATTGCTGTTACTTTGTGCAATGTTCTGTTGGTTCTGCTCACTTTGCTTTTCATCAGTTCCTATAAGTCTTTCCAAGTTTTTCTGAAATCGTCCTGCTCATCCATCATTTCTTATAGCACAATAGTATTCCATTACAATTATATACCACGACTTCTTCAGCCATTCTCCAATTGATGGACATCCCTTTAATTTCCAGTTCTTTGCCACCACACACACAAAAAATTTGCTATAAATATTTCTGAACAAATGGACCCTTTTGACTTTTTAAAACATCTCTTTGGGATACAGACCATTTTATAGCCCTTTGAACAGTTGCAAATCAATCTCCAGAATGGTTGGATCAGTTCACAACTCCACCAGTGGAGTCCCAATTTTCCCTCATCCCCTCCAACATTTATCATTTTCCTTTTCTGTCATATTAGTCAATCTGATGGGTGTGAGGTGGTACCTCAGAGTTGTTTTAATATGCATTTCTCTAATCAATAGTGATTTAGAGCATTTTTATATACTTACAGATAGCTTTGATTTCTTCATCTAAAAACTACCTGTTCATATCCTTTGACCATTTATCAATAGGGAAATGACTTGTATTCTTATCAGTTTGACTCAGTTCTCTATATATTTGAGAAATGAGGCTTCTATCAGAGACACTGGCTGTCAAAAATTTTTTTCTCCTTTCCTTCTAATCTTGGTTGCATTGGTTTTATTTGTGCAAAAACTTTTGAATTTAATATAATACAATAAAAATTATCCATTTTGCATTTTGTAACTCTGTTTCTTATTTGGTCATAAATTCTTCCCTTACCCATAAATCTGTCAGGTAAACTATTCCATGCTCCCCTCATGGTTGTCACTTTCATATCAATTCCCAAAGTGCCTAGTCCATCCCCATCCTCAGCTACAAGCTGATCCCTCACTTTTCCAGGATACTTTAGAGTAATGACAGTAGTTCTGCTGCCATTGTTTTAGCTCCTCTTTCCCAACGCTGGAAGAGAAGAGACTACTCACTCTTGGAGAGTAGTAAAAAATATTGCTACAATTCTTGGAGTACATATGACCTTTCAAGAACATGTCACAAAGACTCTCCATTGACAATTTTCTTGTGTTTTACCTAGACACCAAGATTTTTTTAGCAAGACTGTCCCCTGCCTGAATTTCTTGATAGCAAACTTAAGCATCTTACCCCTTTCTACTTCCTACCCAAGTTCTATTGAACTGAAGCCATGCCTATGGGTTAGGATCATACATCTCTACATCTTCATTTTCCAAGAGTCCAAAGCACAAATCAGTAGGCAGATACGATTTTCGCCCAAACATCAGCAGATATGAGGCAAAGCCAATGGCATCATTCCTGGTGACATTATATGCATGTACTAGAAACAGAACATGTTGACTCTATTGAGTCTTTCACTCCAGCCTCAGGGTGCTCCATGTGTTCTGAAGTGTGCAACAAAAATGTTCAAACTGCAAAAATAATCTGCCTAAAACATAGGCAGTTCTGTCCGTGTTCCTCTCTTGCTCAAACACTGTCAGTGATGACTGCTCTTAGTTCTGTGACCCTGGTGTAGGCTGGGTAAGTAATAAGTGGGTAACACACTTATAAGTGCATTATAAAATATTATATATAATATAAATTAAAATAAAATATAAAATAAGTGGTTCAGTGGATAAAGCAACTGGCCTGAAGTCAGAAAGATCTGAGTTAAAATTCAGCCTTAAACACTTACTAGCTGTGTGATCCTGAACAAGTCACTTAACCTCTGTTTGCCTCAGTTTCCTCAACTGCAAAATGTGGATCATAAAAGCACAACAGCACATACTTTGTCAGGATCAAAAGAGATAACATTTATAAAACATTTAGTGCAGTGCCTGGCATGCAGAAGGAGCTAAATAAATGCTGATTCTCTCTATCTTCCCCTCCCATGTGTGTGTTTGATCCTTTTGATACTTGCTAAACTGTGTAGCTTCAAATGGTTGTCAAGGAATGAACCATCTCTGACTGTATTCTGTTATTCAAGCCTGATATTATTTGAGATGATTAAAATAGGAATCTTTCTTGCTTTAGAGCCTCTATCCCATGCTAAGAAAATTCCTAATTCAGTACTGACTCCATAGTCATATTACATAGGCAATCAATTTTCTGTGGTCATGTAGTCGTCTCTTTTTTTTTAAACAGTGGGAAAGGATACAACCAAGATATTGAAAGAGTAGGAAGACGTACAGCTGAGTTCCACCCAACACAACTCCAAAAAGATGTAGAATATGTACCAAATTGGGTCCTGATCAGGAAAACCAAGAAAAAATCACAGTGAGTCACTTTTCCAGTTCAGATCAGCATGAGACAGACAGAGAAGTCCATGAACACTGGGGATGGGGTCTGCCCTGGAGGTTCACTGCTTAGGATGTGAAAGAAGAGCTAGACTACACCCCAGGGCAAGAGAAGGTATCAAATCCAGACAGGGGAACCCCAGCCTTGTGAAGGTGCTGAAATGGGTACCAATTGGCAACTGTCACTCATTGTCTAGTTCTGGGTCACAGATCTAGGCCAGAATGAGAAGGGTGTGGCATTCCAGGGTAAGAAGTGGTTGCAGGCTCTACACAGTGTCAGTGAGCAAGGAAGTTCAGATGCGAACCGTAGCTGTATGACTCAGACCCCAGAAGCAGAGCAGGACCTCAGTTCCAGGCTTCAACTTAATCTAAAGCCGGCTATGGAACAACCAGAGCAAGAATACCAGACCAAAGAGGAGTCAGCAGTTCTGTCACTATGAATCTGCAGAGTTTTCTAGCCAGCTAATAGCTACTGTCCAGCAGTTTTCTACTGGAACAATCAGGGGCAAGCTAAGAGTAGTGTTGTGTAGCCCCAAATCCAAGTTGGGAACTCTCAGAGCTTAGACCAGGAAGGCAGTGATCAAACTTGGCCCTGGATCAGAACCATTTGGGGTCTGAAAACTTGTAGATCCCCAGTGTTAGCTGTCCTTGTAATCCTGAAATAACACAACATTCAATTCTCCAAGAAAGCAACAGACACAAAAACAAAAATTCAGCTCAGAATTCCCCTCAAAATGCACAAAGCCCAGCACTAAAATAAAGTCAAAAGTCAGGAAGTAGGTTGGAAGAATGAGCAAACAAACAAACAAAAAAAAGAACCCCATCATAAAGAAGTGTTATGGTGACAGGGACACTCAAGACACAAATCCAGAAGAAGAGACCGTCTCCAAAACATCTATAAGCAAAGCCACAAAGAAAAACACAGTTTGGGCACAAGTTCAGCTAGAATTCCTGGAAGAGATGAAATAAGAATCTTTTTTTAAGACCTATGATTTTTTTAAATGAATGAGAGTGCTAGAGGGGGAAAAATGAGGAAAGAAATGAGAGCTATGGAAGAAAGATTTGGGAAAGGAAGTAACAGCATGGAACAAGAAAAACACTCCCTGAAAATCAGAAGCAACCGATTAGAAGTCATTGATTCCTTGAGACAATAAAAAAAAATTTAAAAATAATGTCAACAGACTAAGAAAAATAAAAGAAAATGTAAGTTATTTCATGGCAAAACCAACTGACCTGACTTGGAAAACAGATTGAAGACAGATAATTTAAGAATTACCAAACTAGAAATCCATGACTAAAAAAGAAAAGAAAAGAGCATAGACATCTTATTTCAAGAAATTATAAGAGAAAATTGCCCAGATCTCTTAGAACCAGAGAGCAAAGTAGAAATAGAAACAACCTACTAATTACTTCCTGAAAGAAACTTCAGGATTTAAACTCCCAGGAATATTATAGCCAAAATCCAGGGCTTCTAGGTCAAAGAAAAGTTCTGCAAATAGCCAAAAAAGAAAGAATTCAGGTACTGAGGGTCCACAGTCTTGATCATAAAACACTTAGCAGTCACCACCTTAAAGAAGTAAAGAACTGGGAATAAGACAGAAGGCAAAAGATATAAGTTTACAACCAAAAATAATTTAGCTAGAAAAATGGAGTATAAATAATTCTGTGGACCTTTAATGAAATAAAGGTCTCACAAGTATTCTTGATTTAAAAAAAAAAGACTAGAGATGAGTAAAAACTTTGAAATACAAACAAAGGAGTCAAGACAGATAGAAATAGTTAATAAAAATTAAACTTCCCAAGTTATCCTTTAAGCTTCTTGGTGTAAATGCCTATCAGTGGAATCTCTGGTTCAGAAGATATGAACATTTTAGTCACTTTCTTTGCATAATTCCAGGTTAATTTACAGAATAATGACCAGTTCACAGTTCCACCAACAATGTATTGGTGTCATGCAAATATATTTCCAACAACCCTTGTTAGTCTACTACTGTCTTGGCTGTTCTTATGGTTCAAACCAGGGTACACAAATACAAACTTGTTCTTAGACACTGTCTTTTTAACCAGCTGATTATTTCTCAGATCTGTCTTCCTCTTCAGAAGTTACTGCTTTAGATCAGTTGTTGCTGTTGGTGGTGGTCGTAGTGGTCTTTTCATTTTCAGAGAGGACAAATGATGTCACAAGGGTGATGTCTTGACTTGTGCATGAATTGGATTTAAGTGAGGCAGAGCCATGCAAAGTCATCAACCTTACTGTCTCCTCCAGGGTCATTTTAGTCTGGTGGCAAAACGAAAGTCAAGACAACTGGCTGACCTTGGCCTTTCTAAATCAAGATCTTTACCAGTCCTCAGACTGTCTCAAGTTGAGTTAGATCAGTTGTATTGAAGAAAACACCTCCTTGTGCCTACAAATTCTTCTTGCCCAAGACTCCATAATTAGAAATGTTCTCTTGTTGCATTCTGGTGGTATCATTTGTGTCTAGGGGAATCCCAAGAAGTGGGCTGGCTTTATCTGGTTTGTCATTTCTGACTTTGGTGACTCTCTGACACATCCTGACTGCTGTACAGGACACAGGCTGTCACCTCAGCGGGTGTTCTTACTTCCTTCTCCTTCCTTTGCTCCCTCTACAGAGGATGGTTGTGGATGGACTTCATCATTCCTTAGCCAACATACAGCTGCTTCCTCCTCATGTGATCTGACTGTCCACTCATAGAGAAACTCCCTTTCTGTTTGCTCATCTGTAGGAGAGGATGGATGGTCTCTAAGTGCCCCAAACCAGCACCTCTCCCCCAGCTATTGTCTGATTCACCTTGCTCTCCCAAGCTCCATTATCCTTTGCAATGGATGGATGGATCTAGCTTTACAACCTTCAAGAGAGATTTCTCTCCCAGCTCTGCTTCTGACTTTCTAGAGCTCCCTCTCATGCCTCAGATGCCTTCTCACCCCAACCCTCTGCCCCTGTGGTTTCCTTCTCTCATTGGCAAGTCAAGACAGCAACTATCATGTGCTTATTGTGTGCTGGACCCTGTGCTAAATCCTGGGGATGTGAATACAAGAAAAAAGAAAGAGGGTTCCTGCCTTCAGGAGCTTACTCTCTAATGAGAGCTGAGGGTGAGGGGGCCAGGGAAGGATTGCACTGGTCTGTGGTGGCCAAGTCCAGGAGAGTCAGGAGCATAGCCAGGAAGCAAATGGAATATGGCCAGTGGGGGTCCATCCCCCCATCATGGAGGGCCCCTAAGGAACCAATAGGAGAAGGGGACCAGCATGGCAGACAGATGTTCCAGTGTGAGGAGGCCCCAGGCTCTGAGAGAAGCTCAGGGACAAAAGGTGGCTGAGTCATAGTAGGGAAGGAGGCCAGGACAGCCTAGGGACTACTCCTACTGGAACAGAAGCTCTCTGAGGGCAAGGCCTATCTCTCTTTTTGATCATAGTTGTTTTTCTAGCACCCAACACAGTGCTTGGCTATAGCAAGCACTTCATAGAGGAATTGCTTGTTGGCTTGGCCACGCTCCCACCCCTCATCTTTCACCCCTATCCCACCCCCCACTGGGATTAATTCTGGGCTGGGAGCCCAGAGCCTGAAGTCAGAGTACTTGCTGAGCCACTGTGCTCCCTGGGGGACCCTGGACAAGTCCCTTCTCTCTGGGCTTCATTTGCCTCTGCAAAGTAAGGGGGAGGAATCCAACAACCTTCTAAGTTCCTTCCAGCCCTATGTTCTCAGATCCTATGAAACTCACCTCTAAAATGGGGGTTTTCTCCATTAGGACAATGCATGGAAAGTATTTTGTATGCCTATAGACATTTGGGTTGTTGTAGCTATTATCCCAAAGCCCCTGGGGGGCCTAGGTCCACTGTTGGCATTGAACAAGTCATTGACCTCTTTAGACCTGTTTCCTCTTCTGTAGGATGACTAAGTTGGGCTCATCCTGTTCTCTATGCTCCTATGACTTGGAGGTATATTGGTCTGCCTGACATGGTGAAGTTGCTGCAAGCCCAGCAGAACTGCCCACTCAGGGCAGGAGAGGATGCATCTGTGTCACAAGCAACACACAACAGCCACTTGGAGATGCTGGCATCCAAGGCCCAACCTTGACTGCAGAGTTATTGTTCATTCCAGGAAGGAGGCCCCGTCCCAGTCATAGATTGTCCCAAAGAATTGAAATCAGGTCTGCAGGAAGCCAGAGGGCCGGAAAACCCAGTATGGGTGGGTGTGACGTTGCAGAAATGAACTCCTTTCAGAAAGCCCAGTCTAGCTCCTTTCCTGGCTGCAGAGTTTCACTGGATTTCCCACAGACCTCATGGAATTCTTCAGACAAATAATTCGTCCCTGTCAAAATTGAAAGCTCTGATCAGAGCCCAGTGACCAGGTAGATGGAGGCCACTATGACAAGAAGAGAAGGGAAAAGGGTCACTTTGGCTGCAGGCAAAAAGGAAGAAGGAAGGAAGGAAGGAAGAGAGGAAGGAAGGGAGGGAAGGAGGGAGGGAGGGAAGGAAGGAAGGAAGGAAGGAAGGAAGGAAGGAAGAAGAAAAAGAGGGAAGAGGGAGGGAAGGAAGAAGGGAGGAAGGGAAGGAAGAAGGAAGGAAAGTTTTTATTAAGTCTTTACTACATGCTAGGAGCTGTGCTTAGCACTGGGGCTACTCAACTAAAAGTGAGACTATCCCTGCTCTTGCGAAGCTCACATTCCAAGAGGAAAAGAGGATACCCACATACAGGGGAATGGAGGTCATGGAAGGGAGAGAATCTGGTAAGTTCTGGGGATGGTGAGGTAATTAGTGGGTCAACTGACAGAACCTTCCCAGGAACAATGGTGGTGCTGATCTGATTACTGTGCTGACAAGCTTAGGGGATGGGGGTGGGATGGCTAATGAGGTGAGTTAGTAGACTGCTTGTGATGTGGTTAGGGTTAAGGTTGCTTGAGACCCCAAAATAACAACACACTGGGTCCTGCCAAATGAATTTGACTCAAGTCTTCTCTCAGCCAGAGAAAAGCAAAGTTTATTAAAAGTTTGCCTGTATTGGACACAGAGCAAGACTGTGCTAGAAAATTCTATGGTGCTCTCACACATGGGGGCAAGATGGAATCTTATATACAGAAAGGTTGTGAGAGGAATCTAGGGGTGGTCTAGGGGAGGAGTTTGGGAAGGGCCTTCAGGAAGAGTTAATGAGGTCAGGTAACAGTTGATTTGGGTATAGATATTTTGATAGGCTCAAGGGTGGGAAGTAGATGGACAATGGAGGGCCAAGATAGTAACAAAGATTTGGGCAGAGCCACAATGAAAGGCTTATGGCCTCATGCAAGTATCTCATCAAGTATGAAGATTCAATCAGAGTTCAAGGGGGTTCTCAGAATCATTTGGATATGAAAGTGGACTGACTGGTCATGGGTATCTGAAGGACTGTTGTGGGAAGGAAAGTCCTCCTTGTTTTAAATGGCCCCAGAGGGCAGACCTTGGAACAGTAGGGAAAGGTTGCTGAGAGGCCTATTCAGGTTGGGTGTTCAGACGAACTTCTCCACTATGAAAGTCCTCCCAGAATGGAGGGGCTGCTCCCAGAGTTGATTAATGCCCCATCCCTGGACACCTTCAAGCAGAGTTTGGGAATGTCCTGGAGAGGTTTTGGTTCAAGTTGAAGGTCCCTCCCTCCCAACTTGCAAATTCTTTGACTCTCTTGTTTCCAAACCTGGGCTGGACCCAAGGACAGGACAGATAGTATGGGCTGGTAGAGGAGTTAGGGATGGCCTCTCCAGGCAGTTTGTCCACAGGGTAGGCCAGGAGTTCCAAAGCACAGCAGATTTACTTTGGGTCTGATCTGGAGGTGCTGATGCTGGTGGGGAGAAGCCAAAAAGTGACCAGGGTGGGGAGCTGGATCTGATGCCTTTAACCACCCACCAGACTGGAATCCAAAGCTTTGAAGGCATCTGCTGTGGTTCAATCTTTCTCAAAAAGGAAGGGTCAGCAAACTTGTCCATTTCTGCTCTTTGTTAGAGGGGTGTGAGCAGTGAGTATTACACAGGTTGTCAGTCCCTGTGCTAATTACTTTTGCTGAGCTTTTTTTTTTTATTTTTTCTTTTTTTTTTGTTATCTGAAATGGCTTGCTGGGCAGGGGAGGTGGAGGGAAATTATTCCTAAATGCTGGTGATAGAAAAAGAGAAGTCTAAAGAACAAATTCTTAGGGGGATCCAGGAAGGACGAATGTAGGAAATGTCACTTGATTTGAGTTTTAAAGAACCTTTAAGGCACAGGTGAGGAGGAAATGGATTCATCTATTCATTCAACAAGCATTTATTAATCACCTGTTGTTATTATTGTTAGGTTGTTTGAGTCGTGTCCAACTCTTGGGTGACCCCATTAAGGATTTTCTTGGCAAAGACATTGGAGTATCTGTACCATACTCCAGAGAGGCTAGCTAGGTGGCACAACGGGTAGAGCCCCAGTTCTGAAATCAGGAAGACCTGAGGGCAAAACTGGCCTCAAACGCTTACTAGCTGTATGACCCTAAGCAAATCACTTAATTCTGTTTGCCTCAGTTTCCTCATCTGTAAAATGAGCTAGAGAAGGAAATAGCAAACCACTCCAGTATCTCTGCCAAGAAAACCCCTAATGGGGTCACCAAGAGTTGGACACGATTGAAAAACTATTAAATTAATGTTCTAGATACCATGTTTGAGACTGGAAAGACAGAGGCAAAACCTAAATGGTCACCACCCTCAAAGAACTTATGCTAGAGGACCCCCCTGTTCCAGGGTCAACCTCAAAGGCTTCACTCAGTTCTGGAGGAGCCTGGTGACTAAAGGGGTATGCTCGAGCTCTCTTGTTTTCTCACATTCTCTGGCTTTTTACATCCTGGAGACCAGAATCTCAGGGAAATCACTTAAAGCCTGGGTTTGGCTCGTACCTAGGGTATTCCCCCAAAAAGGGACTAGTAGAAAGTAGAAAGGTACTCAGTGTATACCATGAATCCAGTATTAGACAGTTATCTGTTTCTTACACACAAAAGAAATGCTTAACTCAAAACACTCACAAATGAGCATTAATAAAGACTGCGACAAGCAGCAACAAGAACTTTTAACTACTGTTTCGATCTTCCTGGAGACTGAGACTTAAAACATAAAAATAAGAGACATTTTGTGAGACTGCTGACTTGACGTTTCCACCTCACCTCGACCCTGCACTGTTCAAACAAATCCTTCAAGGTCCACATCTCTTGGCAAGCCAGCACAAGCCTTGAGCTCAGCAGCCTCTCTGTGGCCATCTTTTCCTCAAAGAAGTGGGTGTAGGGAGCACCTCCCTTAATATAATTGGCACCATCTGAGGGACCTAAGAGTTCCTCAACCTATTGAACTCTCGAGGTTGCCTCCTAGGCTGTGACAATATCCATGTCATGATGCTGCCTGGGCTCAGGAAGCAACTAGGGCTTTGAGTACGTTCTTAAACTTACCTAGGCTAGCTTCCATGTACAAGGGTTTTACTGCTTCTGTCAGGTTGGTAAGGGCCTCCCTATCCCCACCCTTCATGGGAGGAGGCTCCAATGAGAGACCCAGAAACAGAGAAACAGAGAACAAAAAGACAGACATGGGGTTGGGTAAGGCCTAGAGGGTGGGTTCACTCTCCTTAAGGTCTACTGAGTGGGCAGCCATTTCTGGTTTAGTGATTAACTTTTTCTGAGGCAGTTATACCAGTAATAAGTGATAGAGTAAAGACTAGAATCTAGTCTTTACCCCAGGTTTTGGGCATCATGTCTAAGATCCCCTGCCCAGGTGAAGAGGCCCTCTAGGCTCTGGCCTCATCCTGTCATACAATCCTAATTCATTCATACCCAAGCCTTTGCTCCTGCCCACCCATATCCTGCCCATTCTTCAAGGTCCTTTCTCCAAGGCCCAGCTCAAACCTCACTTCCTCTAGGAAGTCTTTCCCAACTTCTCCCAACCCCAGCGGTTTCTCCTCTAGTCTCTCTGTCCTCTAAACACAGTCTAGAATCACAATAGTTTTCTTGGTTTCTATGTTACGTTACTCATCGATGTCTAAGACCCTTAGATTCTTTTCAGGTTTACTGGAATGAATGAATGAAAAAAAGTATTAATATTTGTTAATGCCATTCATTAATAATATCAGTGTTGGAGATAAAATACAAAAATGGGACCATCCCTGCCCTCAAGGAGCTGACATTCTAAAATAGGGGAAGACAATATATGGGGAGAGGTGGCTAGAGAGCCTGGGCAGTCCCAGAGATGGTGAGTGGAGTGATAGGGCAGCCAATTGACACACAAGCAAGGGTAGTATTGATCTGGTGACTGTGCCCAGATCAGGAGGTGGAGGCAGGGATTCTGAAACACATGTGTGACAGCAGGACGGATGGCAAGATGGCCCTGCGGAAACAGCTAGATGAATTTTGAAACATTTGGTCATTGATGCGCCCAATCACACCTAGCTTTGTATCATCAGATGTAAAGCTTGCAAAGGTCACACCCGCTCTTCAAGTAAGCGTGTTAGTCAACAAGCATTTATTAAAGGCTTACTGCATGTTAGACCCTAGAATAGTATTTTAATGTATTATTATCATTATTAGTCATTCAAATAAGCAACTGAAAATGGAAATTTTTTGAAACATACATTGAGTTCTAATGGAATTAGAAATTCTAATGGAAATTTAGTGATCACCACAATGGGGAGGCCAAAGGAGCCTAGGAATCATATCAGCCAGGAAGCATTTGCTCTCCTTGCCACACTGAGAGATGTGGGAGCCAAAGGCAACACAACTCTAGAATATGAAACTCATTTATAAAACATTACATGAAAAGATGACAGAAAGATACCAAAAATACCACTTCACAAAATAGCAAAGACCAGCAGAGGGGAAAATGGACCTGAAGAAAGGTTGGCATTAGACTCGATAAGCCAGCTCACCTAAAGAACCTTTATTTATGAAACAAAAAGGGGGGACATCAAAGAGAAGGAAAATGGAACAGATCTGCCAATGTTTCTATGGCAACCTAGTCTTGTGGTCCACATGTAGTCTTAACCCCTTGGTACCCAGTGATGGAGAGTATGATCAAGAAGAAATGGTAAGAGTAGCTAGCTGGATCTGAGCAAGCAGAAAGGAATTGGACCTGGAGCTAGAAGTTTTGAGGGCACTGACAGATTAATTCTTAAAGTATCAGAAGGAGGGGTAGCTATGGAATGCCTTGAAAAACTCAAGGAACATAGGTTAGATACAGGAAAGTTATCAATATTTACTAACCTTTGCTGAATTTCTCAGTTCTGTAAAATCCTTATGAGAAAGAGCCCAACATGTGTCAAGGGTATCCTTGGAGAAAGAATGAGAAAGGAACAGATAAGCTTTTGTAAATTATTTTCAATAGTACACATTTTTAGCCATTTAATTGACTAAAAGGTAGGCAGAACATAAATGTGATCACTGTTTAGTGATTGTTAATTATATAGAAGCATTTGATTTTGTGGAACAAAACATATCTCTCCTCCAATCAGGTATCTCCTACTCTCAAAGATGTATGAGCTCTTCCATATGGATGTAACCCATCCACTGATGTCAATTGCAGCTCATCCCTGTCTGCCTAATCTGGGCTTTGATTGTCAATGTCCTCCTATAAATTCCCCATTGGAGGTTCACTGAGTAATCTGAGGGGAAAAAGATCTTGCTTGACTTCTCTTGAATTTCGGAGGAGATCAGTAGAGTATATATCCTGTCCATTGGCTTTCCCTCCATCTGACCAATTGACCCACTTCATTTTCATCCACACCCTTCTCTGTTGGCATCCTTCACTCCAGTTCCTCTTTGTAGTTGGTTATTAGTCATGGGTTGTAGCCTTCTCATCTTTACCCCACGTCTAACAAAATCACAGAAGATGCCTTGAAAGTTGTAACAACAGGGGTCATGTGCCTTTGTGAAAATCAGACCATGTTCCTGGATAAATGCAATCCCAGAGACAATTTTCTTCAGCAGTTTAAGAAGGCAGTTACAGGGGAGGAATCAGGAAAGGCTTCTCAAAAAAAGTGGCCCTTGAACTGAGCCTTGTAGGAAGCTAAGGGGTCCAAATGACAGCTGTAAGGAGAGCATTCCAGGTACAGGGAATAAACTAAATCACAGGTTCCCAAACTTATTTGGCCTATTGCTCCTTTAAAAAAAATATTACTCAACCCCATCCCTCCTCTTCCCCCCCCCCACCAAGAAATCTACTTTCCTTAACTCTTTAATGTTTTTTTTAAAATTTGTATCATTTTAAAAAATGTAATGACACATCTTAAATTTAAAAATTTATTGTTAACCTTCTATACAACCAGACTAATGTCCAACGTGAAAGTACTTGTAGATTCTATACTTGACTGCATGCCACCATGGGTGAGGGGAGGGGAAAGGGAGGGGAGAAAACTTGAAACTCAAGGGACTCTGGAACTGAATCTTGTAAACTAAAAGTAAATAAACAAATCAATTTAATAAAAAATAAAATAAAATATTATCCCATCCTAAAAAAACATTATTGTTAATTTGTGGGTTTTTTCACTGTATGGTATCATATTATAAACAAGTCATTACATGAACATATTCCTGCCGGTGCATGCTGGGATTCCCAACAATGTGAGACACTGTGGCTTGTCTACCAACACTTGCTTGTTAAGACCTGTTGGAAGACTTAACCACTGATAGGTTATAACTTGCATTTTGTGTGTTTATTCAGAAAATAATGTAACCATTACAACTTTAACTCTGTTGCACAACAGATGAAACACGTGGGAACGATTTTTCAAGTTCTCTTTTCTTCTTTCCGTATGCTTCCACCACCCACTTACTTTTATTCAATGGCCCCCAGTTGTACATGAGGCTACTACTGCCCCCCCCATTGTTCCAGCACCCCCCAGGGTGTGGTATCACCTACTCTAGGAACCTATGCAAAGATACAGAGACAAGAGATGGCACATTGTGTAAGGAGGAAAAATCATGGTCAGAGCCCAGTGTGTAATCAGCCCAGAAAGAGAGACTGGAGCCAAATTGTAAAGAGCTTTAAAAGTCAAACAGAGGAGTTTTTATTGAATCTTAGAGACAACAGGGAACCACTGGAGGTTTTTGGGAAAGGAGGGACATGGTCAGATTCTTACTTTAGGAATATAAATTTGGCGGCAACATGGAGGGATTGGAGAGGTGAATGACTAGAGACAAAGAGACCAGTCAATAGTTGCAGCAGTTCTCAACCTGTGGGTTATGTTCAATTTAAATACATCCTGCATGTCAGATATTTACATCATGATTCATAACAGTAGCAAAATTACAGTTATGAAGTAGCAACAAAAATAATTTTATGATTGAGGATCACCGCAACATGAGGAACTGTATTAAAGGGTCGTAACATTAGAAAGGTTGAGAATCACTGGTCTAAGACAAGAGGTCATGAGGGTCTGAACTAGAGTGAATGGGACGAGAAAGGGACAGATGATAGAGACAGCAAGGAGGAAGGATCACAAGACTTGACATCTGATTGGTTGTGGAGTAATGGGGAGAAAGAGGAGGAAGTGTTGAGCTGAGGACCGCTTCTGGGGTTAGTGAGCTAGCAAGCACCAAGATGGGTCTGTGCTTATGCCCAGCTCTGAGATAAGTGCCAAGGATACAAAGAAAGGCAAAAGACAGTCCCTGCTCTCAAGGAGTTCATAAGAGAGACAACGTGCAAAGCCAGGCACAAATAAGTGCCAGAAAGGATAGAACAGAAATGATCACCAGAGGGAAAACACCGTTATTAAGGGGAATCAGGAAAGACTTCTCTGGTTAGGGTTAAAAAACAGAAGAATGACGGCACCCCGGAAAGAAACAAGGGAATTAGGAAAATTGACTCACCTGTGGATGTGGTGTTTTGTTGTTCAGTCATCTTCAGTTGTGTCTGACTCTTTGTGACTTCTTTGCAGGGAGGGAGGTTCTTGACAAAAATACTGGAGTGGTTTGCCATTTCCTTCTCCAGCTCAGTTTGTAGATGAGGAAACTGGGGCAAATGGGGTTAAAGGACTTGTTCAGGGTCACACAGCTACTACGCGTCTGAATTAGGATTTGAACTCAGGAGTCTCCCTGACTCCATGCCCAGTGCTCTATCCATCATACTACCTGGCTGCTCCATTCAACACACATGTTGTATCCTCCTGGAGGGCCGTTTCATTCTTGCTTCTATATTCCTGTCAAATGGTCAAGTCAAATGAACAAGCATTTATCCAAATGTGTAAGCTTTGGGAATATAATAAACAAAAAAAAAGAGGTCCCTGCCCTGAAAGAGCTTATAATCAAATAGGGGAAGATCACATATAAAAGGGAGCTGAAAGAGGAGAAGGAGAAAGCTGCTACATGGGTGAATGGTAGAGAAAGAAGTCTGGAGAGTCAGGAGCAGAGACAAGAGAAGAATGAAGAAATGAGCATGGCTGGCCTGGCAGGACCTGACACGGTGTTTGATGCACAGTAGACATGTAATAAATGTTTTCAGTTGATTGAAGAGGAGTGGGAGAAAGAGTTCTGTTTGGGACATATTGAGTTTGAGCTGCCCATGGGACATGAAAGTGAAGATTCCAGCAGACCATTGAAAAATGAGGACTTGGCACACAGAAGAGAGACCAAGGCTGGGTATAAGGGTCTGGGAGTCATCTGCCTGGAGGTGATAAGTGAACTCATGGGAGCTGGTGAGAACATTTACTGAAAGGATGAAGAGAAAGAAAAGAAGAGGAGCCAGGATGGACTTGGGGAATGCCCACAGTGGGGACGTAACATGAATGAAGATTCCATCAAAGATACACAGGCACTGTGGTTGGGAGATCCATCCTGCCCTACCAGAAAGTCAGAAGGGTGAGGGGGGAAGACATAGGAAAGAATAGATTGGGGGAGGGGGGAATACACTGGGATGGCTGTTTTGGGATGGTGGGTAGGGGAAAGATGGGGAGAAAATTTGTAACTCAAAATTTCGTGGAAATGAATGATGTAAACTAAAATAAAATAAAATAAGAAGTTAAAAAAAAAGATTCCATCAAAGAGACAGAAGGATGATGGGGCAGGCAGGAGGAACACCAGGAGACAATAATGTCATGAAAACTCAGGGCAAAGAGACTTTTCAAGAGGAACAGGTGATCAGCAGCATCCAAGGCTGCAGAGGACAAGGAGGATGGAGAAGAGACCATTACATTGGGCAGTCAAGAGATCATGCTCAGCTCAGACAGTGGCATTTGAATGATAAATTGGAAGCCAGATTGCAAGGGACTGAGAAGTGATTGGAAGGTGAAGAGTAGAGACAGTGAGTATAGATGGCTCTTTCTAGGCGGAAGGGGATGATCAGGGGAATCCTAATTTGCTGGACTGGGTGGTTCCTTCCCATGGACCTAGACATGGGTTCTGCCCCCTTTTTGAAGGACATGCACCTTGTTGGGATAAATCACCAACTCCCAATTAGTCCTCAATGACTTGGAGCTGTCTTGCAGACAAATAGAGCCTAAACAAGGAGACAGACTCTTGTAGAGAAGCCCCTTCCCATCACGGGCTTTAAGAAAGGTTGAAATGATTGCCTGCTCTCTCTTTTGGAGCCCTGATCCACTGGGCCTCTTTTCTAGCACATTCCTTCTCTTGGGCTTCTGGCAATGGAGGGAGAGGCGAGGAGAGACTGTGGCATACTTGAGAAGCACATACTGATAGAAATCAGCCTGTCCTTGCCTAGGCAGGCCCAAGATGGGCCCTCAAGTCTCTGGCTGTCCTCTCTGGCTTTCTGCCCCTCTTCTGTCCCTCCTCCAAGCAGATTTCATTGACTGGTGATCTTGAGGAATGAACAATTCCAGCTTTGCAATTCTAGCATGAACCTCATGGGTGCAGAGTTACTGAGTTCCTAGGTGAGGAACCAGCTGCTAGGGGGTAAAGACAGATTTCATCAAAAGCACAATGCTTCTTGGAGAATTTGGGGACCACTGACGAGAGAAATCAGTAGCACCAGATGAAAGAAAGTCAGGTGGCTAGGACCTGGACAGCTGCTCGGCCAGGCTAGTTCTGAGGTGAATGGGAAAGAACTGTCCTGCAGGTCCACATGGGGCCTTTGCCATCTGGGGAGGATGAGAAGTGTAAGGGCTAGCCCACATGTTTGATGTTTCTGTATCACTTCAAGCACACCTTGGAGCTCCCAGACACTTAGGTGCTTTGGTGGGGTGAGGGCTGAGGAAAGGAAACAAATATCTAATACCTCTATTGTACACTGAGTATTTTTCTTGGAAGGGACTGTCAGACTCATGTTGGGGGAGACTCCTAGGCATGAGCTACACTTACATTTTCATTTAGGAATTTCCTCAGAATTTTACTCTGGGTTGGGGCAGAAGTAGACTAAGAGAAACCTTTTGGAGTTCCCCCTAGTATGAACCTGTGTCTCTGTGAACCCAGAGTCTCACTCACCTTGTTGGGGGCACCACAAGACATAGGGTGACACACTGTAGGAGTCTGGCTATGAAAGGGAGGAAAGATAAAGGAAGAAGCCTTGAGGGGATGGTAGGGTCAAGAGAAAGTATTTTTAAGGATAGCAGAGATCTGGGCATCTTTGTGCGCAGCAGGGAAGCAGCCAGTGAACAAGGAGAGGCTGGAAAAGACAGACAGAGAAGGAGAATGGAGAGAGAGACAGAGAGAGGGAAGGAGTGGAGAGAAAAAGATAAGAAGAGGAGGCAATGGAGGAGAGAATGAGAGAGAGAGAAAGAGAAAGAGAGAGAGAGAGAGAGAGAGAGACAGAGAGAGAGGGATTGAAGTCAATCAATATTTATTAAGTGTCTGCTCTGTGCTAAGCATTGAGGATACAAAAAGAGGCAAAAGACAGTCCCTGACCTCAAGGAGCTCATAATTTAATGGGAGAAACAACATGGAAACAACGATATACAGAGCAAGCTATCTATAGATTGGATAGGAAATAATTAACAGAGGGAAGGTTCCATTTGTCTTCAAGACAATCCCTTGTCATTGAGGACCAATTGGGAGTTGCTGATTTATTCCAATAATTAACCCTAGACTTAAGAAGGATTGGGAAAGGCTTTCTGTAAGAAGTGGGATTTTAGTTGGCATTTAATGGAAATCAGGGAGGTGCGTAGTACACATTGAGGAGGGAGAGTGTTTGAGGTGTGGGAGACAACCAGAGAGAATGCCCAGAGCTGAGATGAAGTGTCCTGTTGGTGGAATATTCAGGAGACCATCATCACACGTTGGGGAGCAAGGTGCAAGAAGATTGGACCAGGTTTGGATGCCAAACAGAAGAACCTGGTAGGTTGAAGAAAAGAGAATTCTAAGCGCAAGTAGTCCTTGAGTTTCTGGGAAATAAGTGGTGGTGCCCAGACAGGGAAGGGAGGGGAGTCCCTCTATGGAGAGATACTTGTCATTATCAAGGAGCCAAGTAGTTCCAATAAGAGCCAAGGTCATTCTAAAGAGACCAGTCCGGCAAACCAGGCAGGAAAACCTAAATGGAGAGAGAATACGTGTTCCCTGGGTCACAGCACACTCATCTGAGTCCAAAGCAAGGCAGGGCTCTGCAATGGAAAACAAATGAGCTGAGCCCCAAACTGAGCCAGAGGAGGAAGAGGAGATCAGGGGGTGGCATGTATGGAAATTGCATTGTTTTCAGGGACCCCACAAAGCTTCTTGCTACAAAAGCCTATACTCTTAACCCCAGTATTCTCTCAATGAGGTCAATACGGCCTCAAATGATGCAATATCCAGGGCAATGGGGAAACTCTGCAGGCATCAGCAGAGGGCACCACATTTCCTATGATGACTTGAGTGGAGGGAGTGGTGGGAAACACCTCTTGACTAGGGTCATTAAGGGAGATGAGGTGACTGTGTGAAAGGAACAGACCCAGTCAGTATTTCATTGGTATCCATGAAATCCTAAAAGCCCTCCAGAAAGACTGCCCATAGATCATTTATGAAGAGTTCATGGAAGGCTGTGGACAAGAATGGCACAGGAGAAAGTATGGATGAGACCAGATATGTCATAGTTGAAGGAGTACCCATACCTATGAAATCAAGAGGCCAATATGGAATGATATAACCTGCCTCTCTGCCACTCAGGTTCAGATTATTGACTGACATCATCTCTTTAAATTTACATATAATAACCCCCACTAATGTATCCCTATTCCAGACCAGACTAGATGACACATGAATTCGGAGCAAAAGGCATTTAGCGAAATAGAAGAGTAAGGTCAATACTAAGACTGAATCTCAAAATAAACATTCTCTGTACCTGCCATGCCTCCTGCCTGCAGGAGAACTCTAATCACCTCCCCAGAGAATCTCTCTGTCTCCCCAGCTTAGGAGGAAGGGAATACAGATTGATCACTTAAAGCACAAGAGTTGAAGATTGGAGTCCAAAGCTGTTGCGTTTAATCATTCTCTTTCAATCACGATGTAGCAGTCTAGAAAGCCATGACTTCCCTAAGAGTGGCAGTCTAGAGAGCAGTGACTTTTGGGGTTTCCAGATGCCATTTCCAGGTCTGGGCTGCCACCTCTACTGCGACTGGTCTTCCTGAGACACTCTGAGGACCTTCTTTTCTCTCTTTTTAAATCTACTGTACTGGACTGCTCCTTTGAATGGAACCTGGTGATGCTACCACGTTAGTCTTGCACACAGCCTTTTGGGAAATAGAGTCCAAAGAATTTGCCCCAGTGAGTGAGACTTTCTTGGCTCACAAATATTTTGTATGAATGAAGCCAGTTCACACATATAACCTCTATACAAATCAGGAACAAAATGGTCCTCTTTGAAATTCTTGCCTGACATCTCTACCCTTAATTTTTACATTTGCTAACCTTGGGCAATTGACTTTATCTATCTGAGCCCCATTTTCCTAATTCCCAAAATGGAGCTAATAATCCTTGTCCTATTTCTCATACAGGATGCTTTTGGGGAAAGAGCTTTGCAGATCATGTAAGGTCTAAAAATGGGTGCTAGTATTATAAATGTTAGGGTCCCTGTAACAACAACAAAAATACTACTACTATTACTGCTACTAGTAATCTAGAATTACTGCTACTACCACCACCACCACCATCATCACCACTACTACTACTACTACCACTACTACTATTCTATAGCGCTTTAAGGTTTGCAAAGTACTTTATATGTTATCTCATCTTATCCCATTTGAAGTAGGTGATATTATCATTCCCATTTTTCAGATGACAAAACTGAGGCTGGGAAGTAACTTGCCCAGGATCATGAAGCTAGTAAGCATCTGAGACAGGCAATGAATTCAAGTCTTCATGACTCCAAGTCTGCTGTTCTCTCTACTCCACTCTGAGGTGAAGAAGCCCAATGGGGCTAGATAAAGCCTGTATTATGTAAGGGAGCTGGAGGGCCCAACAGCAGCCTCACACTGCCATCAAGTTAAAATGACCTTCCTGTTCCTCACAGAGAACACACCATTTCCCATCTCCACACCTTTGAATTGACCTTTCCCCATGCTTGGAATGCCCTCCCTTTTTACCTGAATCTCTTCTTTCAAGATGAAGCTTAAGCACTACCTTCTGAATGAAACCTTTCCAGATCCTGTCAACAGCAGTCTCCTCCCTCCCAAATTAACTAGTATTTAACTAGTCTGTGGGTATTATGTCTAACACCCTCTTAGAATAATTAGCTTGCTTTAAGCATGGGGGTGGGGTGTTCCTTCTTCAACGAGTTCATTTTAGATGAAAAGTTCTGAGTTTAGTTAAAATTGCTCTGAGCCCAGTTAGGAAAATTCCTAATATCCAAGCAAGGTTGGGCTCTGTGCCTACCCTTACATTTGCATCTAGTTAGCCCTTGGTCTCTCAATAGCTGAGGTAAAACTCAGTTTACTGGAAACATTTAAGTACTGGAACAGCAGATTCTATTATAGCGTCTGTGGCTAGAAAGGTGTTGATTGGGAGGAGAACTTGGGGAATGCACAGATCTTTTCTTAGGGCTTCCCTCAGCCTGGGTCCCCCTCTCTAAGGTGCCTATAGAGCCAGTGATTTTCCTTGGTATCTGCCTTCTCTGCCACAGCTCAGTTCCCCTTTGCTCCGTGTGTGCTTTCTCCAACTTTTGGAATCTACACACTCAACATCTCCTCTTCCTTTCTTCTTCTCTCCCTGCTCTGAGATAACCTTCTCCCTTTTATACAAATTACTTAGGGGTGACCCAGCCTCCCACACAGGGGCTGTGATTGACTCAAGGAGGTGTACAGGTCCTGTTCATATCCAGTTCTGACTAAGCCAGTACAAAAGTGTTCTCACCCACTCAAAGCATCAGAGCCAAATGGAGTGGTTACCACCCCACTCTTAGCAGTGTTTGTTTATTAACTTTCTCTTATGCTTTATATGGCATTTGATATGTCCTTGCTGACTCTCTTATTAAGATGTCCACTCCTTTTGAGTACAGGGATTGCCTTACTCTGCTTTGTATGCCTAGGTGACTCAGAGCATCCCAATCCCTTCTCTGGCCCTGGAAAGGGGATCTTTAGCCATTCACCGTTAGTATCTTCATGACTCCAAAAGTGATAATCTTGGAGGAGTTTCATCCACAGGTCCTTCTCATTTGGAAGGTACAGCTGTGCCTTTCCTAGATCTAGTGGGCTCATTGTGCCCTACAGACACGGTCTGTCCAAGAGAAGCTGGGACAGGGGCCTGGGCCGTGCAGAAGAGAAAAGGGACTGGAGTGGGGGGGACACAGGGCCCTAGAACTAGCTATGGTCTTCAAAAGCAATGGCATGGAGAAGCCCCAAACAAAAGGAGAAATAGTGGGGCTCAAGTGGAAAAAGCCTCAAATCTGAGATTTACAGACCTGAGCTTGAATTTGCCTCTGTGGCTAGATCGCCTGGGGGAGTCTGAGCTCCCTTAACACCCCCAGGCTTCAGTTTCTCCCTTTTTAAAATGAAGGGTTTCAACTAGATGCCCAATGATGTTTCTTCCAGCTCTAGACCAAAATCGGTGGTGTAATGTATGTTTCTATCTGGTAAATCTTACAAATAAACTGTATTTAAAATGGCACCGTTATTCATCAGACCCTTCTGGCTGATTTGGGGGGAGTCCAGAGAGCATGGGAGTAATGTAGCAGAACCCAGAGGGCACATCCCAACCATCTCTGAAGGTGAGCAAGTCACTGGAGGAAGGGTGGAAGAAAATAGGAAAGGGGAGGGAAAGGCTGCAATTGCTTAACTTTTCACAGAAAGCCCAAACAATAGGCCAGGCCAGTAAAGGGCAGTTTATCCCTATGGAATTACAGGAAGATGCTATTATTCATTCTCTGGACTTAAGTTGTGCATTTTTTAACTTTCAAAGGACTGCCTGGTCAACAGCAATATCATCCTATGGCACAAATAGATAAATGAAGGCAGAAGGAGGGGAAAGAAGGGGAGGGAAGGAAGAGAGAGAAGGAAAAAGAGATGGAGAGGGGAAGGACAGAGGGAAGGAGCAAAAGAGAGAAAGAGGGGGAAAAGAAGGAGAGAGGAAAGGAGGGGAGGGGAGAGGGGGAAGGGAGTGAGTGAAAGGCAGCTCCCAAATTACCAGCCTTGTGACCCAGGACTTGGCACTCTGGGAGCTGAATTTGCTCCACGCCCAGGCCGAATATAATTCCCTATGGTGGAGGGGAGCCAGAACACCGGAGCTCACAGTCCCCACCTTTGCCAAAAGTGCCTGGGGCTGCTTAGGGACAAGCAGTGAGAACCTCACTTTTATCTCTCAACCCAAGGCAAGGAGGTAGCCTCTTCCCAGGGCTGTGACTGGTCATCAGACTAGGGCACTCACTCAATCCTGTCCCAGAAGGAAGCTCCTTCCCAACCCCCAACCTCCCCCACCCCACAAAAAGGAGAAAAGTTTTGCAACAAACATACCTTGTCAAGGAAAACAAATGGCAGCATTAACCCGTCCCGTGAGTCTGCCACCCTTGGGGGGAGGGGGCGTAGCCTGTTTCTTTGGTCCTCTGGAACGGTGATTGGTCACTGCACTGATCAGAACTCCTAAAGTCTTTCCAATGATTGTCGTCATCATTATATAAGTTGTTCTCCTGGTTCTGCTCATTCTACTTTGCATCAGTTCATACAAGTCTTCCCTGTTTTTCTAAAACAATTCCCTTTGGGATGGCTAGGTGGCAAAGAGAGTAGAGTATCAGCTCTGGAGTCAGGAGAACCTGAGCTCAGATATGACCCCAGACACTTAACACTTACTAGCCTTATGACCTTGGGCAAGTCACTTAACCCCAACTGCCCCTCCAAAAAGCAAAAAATAAATAAAAATTTAAAACCATCCCCTTCATCATTTCTTATAGAACAAAAATATTCCATGACATCCATGAACAATATTTCTCCAATTGATACCGCCCCTTTGGGTTCCCCAGAGGTCTCCTGGACCAGGACTTGGAGTCAGAAGGGAGAGGAAGGAAGAAGGGGAGGAAAGCGGAATACATATTCATTAAGCATCTCTTATGCACCAAGAACTGTGTTAAATGCTCCACAATTGTTTTCTTACTTGATGCTGGAAAGAATCTTAGGAACTGGGTGCTGTTACTATCACTCCTGTTTTACAGATGCAGAAATTGAGACAGACAGAGGTTAAATTACTTGCCCAAGATCACACAGCTAGTGACTAATGGCAGGATTTGAATTCAGGTCTTTTTCCTTTCTAGAAAGGAGGCAATCGTGGCTAATCGCTCCGGAAGGACTTTTCCCTTAGCCAAAATATCAGCCCAAGTGCCTTCTGCTCTCTGGGTCAAAGAAATTAGGGTTGAAAGAGCCCTCGGAGAGCATTTAGGCCAAGTCCCACCCCCTCACTTTAAGAAGGAGGCACCTGAGACCCCGAGAGAGGAGGGAACTTGTCCAAGGTCACCTGGGCACCCGGAGGCAGAGCTAAGGTTTGAACCCGAGCTTTCCAGCTTGTCCAATTTTGAAAGCGCTCGGCTCTCAGGGAGAGCCTTTGTTTAATAGGGTGGGGAGGGGGCCCCAGGGAAGAGACGAGCTGGTCCGAGGGCCAGCAGCTACCTGCAAGGGCTTCCCCTTTGCTTGCTTTTTTCTTTCTCTCTCATTTTTCCGGAGTGAACAGGGACTTAGCCGGGAGAAAACAACCCCACTGGCTTGGTGGGTCAGCACGCTCTCTGCCTGCTATGCAGCCCAAGCCTGGCTCTGGGGACTGGCGGGGAGGCAAGGGGCCATCAGGGCAGGCTAGGACCTCTGCCAGGACACGGCCAAAGGCGAGAGCCCGCGGCTCTCGTCTGATCTCAGAGCCTGCTACTTCTGTCGGTCGTTTCTCACCTCTCCCATTCCCCCTCATCCTTGAGGTTCCCCCCCCCAAGAAGTGGAAGTTCAGTGGCTTATCAACCCTGAAGACAGAGTGGGGGAGCAAAATGGGGGGGGGGAGGGGGAACGGCTGCGCGCCCACCCCCCCAACACTGCCCAGCAGCCTAGGGTAGGAGGGGCAGAAGGCGCGGCGGCCTCCAGGCCGGCGGCGGCGGCTGCCAACAGGAGCACAATGGGCTTTGTTACTCCTGGGGAAAGAGGAAATATAGTCGTTCTCGCCTCCTCGCACGGCATTGTCCTGGGGGCCCCAGTCACAGTTCCGGACACGGTACACGTGCTATACGCGGGGGCCTTGCCCTGCTAACCGTTCTAATTATGCCCCTGCCTCTGGGCCGCCCCCGATCCATTGAGACTGGGACACTTGGGCGTGCCTGGAGTATTAGCTGGTCACTTGGGGTGGGGGGGGACGGAGGGGGGCGAAGGTCCGAGGTATCCCTGCCAGAGGCTTAGCTCCCAAAGTCTACCCCTCCGTTCCGTTGCGATGGGCCGGGCGGGAAAGGATCAGGTTCTCTGTTTCTGTGTCTCTTGTCTGTCTCCATGTGTGTGTCTCTCTCTGTCTCTGTCTCTCTGTCTCTCTCTGTCTCTCTCTGTCTCTCTGTCTCTGTCTCTCTGTCTCTCTCTCTCTCTGTCTCTCTGTCTCTGTCTCTCTGTCTCTCTCTCTCTCTCTGTCTCTCTGTCTGTGTGTGTGTGTCTCCCCCCCACCCCAAGACTTTTTTTGTTTCGGGAACCCTCTGGGGGAGCCCAAAGCTTAGGAAAAGGGATAAGGGCTCTCTGTTCAGGCCACCCCTCCCTTTCCCAGCTAGTGGACAGCTCCAGTTGGGAAGCCTTTCGGAACACCCAGACAGTTCGGGACTTCTGTCCAGAGCTGAGCTGCGAGCCTCGAGAGCTCAGCCCGCTTCTCATTCGGGGCCTCCTCCAGAAAGGAGGCGGGCTGGTCTTGGCAGTTCGGACACCTGGGTCCAAGAAGAGTCCCAGAGCACCAAGGGCAAGAGACCCAGTGAGCTACTCTGTGTGTGTGGTGTGTATATCGTGTATGTGCTCTTGGTGCTGGCTATGCAAGCACACGTGTAGTATAGACGTTGTGATATGTGTACTCACCGGTGTGGAGTGTGTACGTGTGTCTACATACATGCTCGTATGTGTTGGGTGTGCGCCCGTGTACCTGTAAAGGGAGCAGTGTGCAGCGCAAGCAGGGGCGTCTGGACAATGCACACAGCTTGAGGGGACACGTCTGGACAATGTAACTCGTACGGGCACCATGTGTAGGTGCTCGGGAGCCCGTGTACAGGCTTGTGTCATGCGTGTGCAATGCACAGCAGAAGGGTGCCTGGACAATGCACAGTGTGTCATCGTGGTGTCCTGCGGACGTGCACATGCGTGTGCCATGCGTGTGCAGCGCACAGTGATGTACATGCACGTACATGTCTGTGTGCTGGGGCGGGGGGGGGTGGTGAGGGGGGGCCTGCCTCTCCTGCTCCGGCCCCTCAGCCTCTGTCTCCAGGCAGCACTAGCAGGAGCTCAGCTCCTCCGCTAGCTCCGCCCCGTCCCGCCCCGCCCGGCCCGGTTTGGGCCGGCCCCGCCCCCTCTGCTGCTCGCTGTCTCCGGGCAGCAGGAGCCCCCCGCACGTCGGGTTGAGCCAGCCGAGCTGAGCCGCGAGCTCAGGGCCGGGCCGCCTCCCCCGCCCCCTCTCGGGGCCCGCCCCTTCTGCCTTTGTCCCGCTTGGTAACTGGGATCCAGACCAATCAGCTGCACACCGGCCGGCGCCGGCCGCCTTCTGATTGGCCCGCTGCCGGGCGCGGAGCCGCCTCGCGCGGCCTCTCCTGGAGCAAGGCAGACAAAAGACGCAGGCTCCCGGCTCCGGCAACCAGCCTCTACCAATCACGGCGCTCCGCTCTGCCCCCGCCCTCCCCCCGCGGCTCACAGTCTCCCGGCCCCAGAGTCCGGCGCCTAGCCAGTTCTTGGGTTGTACCACCGTACTCCACTGTGGGGGGGGGTGAGCCGCGGAAGGAATTGACTGATAGGGAAGGCCGACCTGGAAAGTCCCTCATTTGGCGGCAGTTTCCTCTGCATATCCCTGTTATTGAACTTCTAATGTGTTTTCCTAGAGGGGCTCCTACAATTCGAGACTGGGGCCGCCCGTGCTCCCCTCCCCCCGTTTCCCCCGGCCGGTGCGGTATTGGTCTTTCCCAGGCGGGAGGCGGGGCCGGGCCGGGGGGAGGGCGGGCGGGCTGTCCACTCCCCTCCCTCCCCTCCCTCCGCGCCGTTAAAATGAAACTCTAGTGGCCGGAGCCGGAGCCGGAGCTGGGACTGCAGCCGGGCCGGGGCTGAGATCGGGCGGCGAGCCCGGGGTGGCGTACGTCTGGGGAGCGGAGCAACGCGGCTAGCCCCCGTGGGACAGCAATGTACACGCCGCCGTGGGGCATGGAGCGCGAGGACGCCGGGGAAGGCGAAGGCGAAGGCGGCGAGGGAGGCGAAGGCGAAGACTGGAGGGACGTGACCATGCCCTACTCCACTGAGCTCATCTTCTACATCGAGATGGACCCCCCAGGTGCGGGGGAGGGGAACCGTACAGGGGGAGAGGGCCGGGAGCTGCCTGAAGGGGGAGAGGGGACGTCGTCCTGCCCCTCCAAGCTCCTCGAATGCAGCGGGATGGACCCCCCCCAGGTGCTGGGGAGGGAGGGGGACGGGGGCCAGAGGGGGAGGGGGACAGCGAGAGGGAAAAAGGGGACGACGTCCTGCCCCGCCGAGCTCTTCTAAGAAATCGAGAGGGAACCCCCCCCCAGGTGCCGAGAGGAGGAGGGAGGGGGACGTGGTACTGTTTGCGGGGGAGAGGGGGAGGGGGCGGCTGGGGGGGAGGACAAGGTCCTGCTCCGCCAAGCTCATCTAATACAGCGAAGTGGACCCCCCCTCAGGTGAGGGGAGGAGGATGGGGGATGGGGACCAGCTGGAGGGGGAGGGGACAGTGTCCAACTTCGCTGAGCTCATCTTCGACATCGAGATGGACCCCCCCCTTTTCAGGTGCGGGGAGGGGGGGGCGAGGACGACGAAGTCTCGCTAAGCCCAGCTCATCTTCTAGGTCGAGATGGACCTCCCTCCCCCAGGTGCGGGGAGGGGGCTGCTGGAGGGAGGAACCGGCTGGAAGGGGAGGGGAGGAGGGTGCAGTGCTCCGCTGAGCTCATCTTCTACATCAAGAGGGACCCCCCCAGGTGCAGGGAGCGGGGGAGAGATAGGGACTGGGACGAAGGCTGGGGGGGGGGGGGGAACAGCAATGCACAATCTGCTCTTTTAGAACGAGATGAACATCCCCCCCCCAAGTTCGGGGAGGGGGCTGCTGGAGGAGGGGGGGACTGACTGGAAGGGGAGGGGAGAAGGATGCTGTGCTCCGATGAGCTCATCTACTCCGAGACGGACCCCCCCACCAGGTGCAGGGGGAGCGGGCTGCAGAGGGGGAGGGGGAAGGATACCCTGCTTCCCTGAGCTCATCTTTTACGTTGAGATGGGGGGGGGAACGGACTGCAGGGGGGAGGGGGACTAGCTGAGGGGAGGCGGGGAGGATGCCCTGCTGCTCCTAAGAGTTCGTTCAGTTCTTCTTCTACGTTGAGATGGACACCCCCACTCCCAGGTGCAGGGACAAGGGAGGCGAGTGCCCTGCTATGATGAGCTCATCTTCTGCATCGAGATGCCTCCCCCCTTCACTGTGCGGTGGGGAGGGGGCTCGAGATACATGATGCCCAGCTCCTCCGACCTCTTTTTCTGCTTCGAGATGGACACCCCCCTCCCCCAAGGGGTTGGGACAGGAGGAGAATGGTGCCAGGCTCTTTTAGATGCCCCTCCTCAGCTTCGGAGAGGGAGAAAGGGCTGGGGGGGGGGGGGATTATCCGTGGAGGGGTTTGAGGACTGACTGGAGGGGGCGATGCCAGGCTCCTTGGAGCTTGTCTACTCTATGATTGGTATGGGATAGGGGCTACTAAGGAAGGACGATGCCCAGGTCGGCCGAGCTCATTTCCTTCCTCGAGATATACCCCACAGGTCCAGGGATGGGATTGGAAACCAGTTGGGGGTTGAAACCCTACTCATCCGTCTCAAAATGGACCCTCCAGGTTCGAGGAGGGCGCTGGGGACTAGCAGGGAGGGAATAGATGATGCCCTCCCTGCTGCGCCCGCCCGTGGGCCTTCCACTGCCAGATAGAACGTCCCAGGGGGCCCGGGAACAGACTCTTGGGAGGGAGGAGAGGGTGCCCCAGCTCCTCTGAGCTTCCCTCCCTCTGCACAGAGCCGGGCCATTCAGGTGCACGGCGCCGGCCCCTCCTTCCTTTCTTTCTCCAGTGTCCCCAGGGGCCGTAGTTAGAGAGCAGCCTGCCGCCCCGGGCCGGGCTCCCAAAGTTTGAAGGCAGATTCTGGACTTGGGCTGTGGTGGGGGCGGGAGGTGGACTCAGCAGGCTGGGCAGGGCATGGCAGAGTTGGGGGGGTGGGCGCGGCCTCCCCCTCCCCCTTTACTCCATTTGTCCCCTCCTCCCCTGATTTTAGCTACCTGTCCCAAGCCCTTGAATTTGACAATCTGGGGGGGGGGCCCGCTGGGGCAGGGCTGGGACTGGGGCGGGGCACGTCTTCGGGCAGGGGTGTGGCAACGGCTCCCCCCCTTCCTTTCTTTAGCTTTCTTAAGTGCTTGCTCGTACGTGCAGTTGGGCGCTGACTTCTTTCCTTTCTTTGTGGGGTACAGGGGGAGTACGCTCTCGGCTGAGGCTGGTGATAGTGGAAGGGCTTTTCTTCTTGGCGGTCTCCTCCCTCTCCCACCTCCCCTCCCCCGCCCTCCTCCCCACGATCTGCCTGCCATCCCGGGTTCTCACTTCAGCCTGGGGCCCCACCTGACATTCAGGCCACACAGAGACCTTTGCAGCGGCCGTGGCCAGCCCGGCCGGTCACCGTGGGCACTTTGTAAAGCTTTGTGCCTGGCCCTCCCTTCCAGGTTCTCTTTCTTTATGAGTCTCTCCACTAGGAGGGGGACAGGAAAGCGAGTCTGAAAAGTGGCCGGAGAAGGGGGATGGGGAAGGAGGGGGGAGTTTCTTTTTCTTTTTTCCAGCTTATCCACGGAACAGTCAAATGTTAAACCTCATCTGTCTACGTCGATGGAACTTGATTCTTTCGATTTTGGACAGGTTGGGGGGTCCTTCTGACTCCCTGTTTTTTTTCCCCCCATGAGTTGTGTGTGTGTGTGTGTGTGTGTGTGTGTGTGTGTGTTAATGTCCTGAGGCTAAGCCTGCGGGATATAGGAACTTCATTGCCTCTGATATTGTAGCAGACTAGGTGCCCTTGTGTGGTTTTCTCGAGAGGTTTGGAAGAGGTGTAGGTGTTCAAGGGATGGCCTTGCTGCCCATCGGTGACACACAAGAATTGTGCTAGCTTTGTTTGTTTCATTACTTGTCTGCCTTGTCCGAAAATGGGTCAGTCTCTAATTCGTATTTCAGAACTATATAAATACCCCCTGGCTTTAAATCCGTCTTCCTTTTTTCATCCCTGTCGGGCATTTTGCTTTTTCTCTCACTTGAGTCCTAGAATTCTCCTTTATTAAATCTCCAATCGTGGATTGATGGCAGGGACAGCTCAGGAATGTCTTGCAGTGGGTTTGCAAGAGCTATTGGTCATCGTGGGTATTTTCTTTGTTTTCTCCCGACAGAAAAGACCCTCATCTCTTAAATGTATTTGTGGTTTATGGGACCAGAAATGAGCGTTTCATTTGGTGTGTGCCCCGGCTAATAAAGCAAGGTTAGGGACTCTCCAGCTTTACATTGCGTAAGCCGCATTGTTCCCTCTCTCTCCTTTATAGACTTAGCAAAGAAGGAGGCTGGGGGATGGGGGGAGACAAAAAGTGCCCCCAGGAATGGAGGAATTGTTGAAAACAGGAGTTACAGAGTCTGAGAAGGGTTTGGACCACGATCAAGGTTATATGACCGGTGGAAATTCAGTGGCTCTGGTTAGATAAAAATTTCATAGCCAGCTTGGTCATTGTCAGAGAGTACAGCTTTAGTAGTAATAATATCAGCTAGCATGCATGTAAAGCTTTAAGGTTTGTAAAGCGCCTTACAAATGTTATTTATCTCATTTGATCATCACAAAAACCCTGGGAGGTAGGAGCTAGTATGATCCCCATTTTTAAATGAGGCATGCAGAAGTGCCCAGGATCACACAGTTAGTAAGTGTCTGAGACAGGATTTGACCTCAGGTCTTCCTCCCAGAGCTCCGTCTACTGTACCACAGGAAGGGTGGCTGCTGCTACATTGAAGAAGGCTGGACTTGAGTCAGATCTTGGTTCAAATCCTACCCACCTCTAATACTTATTAGCTTTGTGATCCTAGGGAAGCCACTGAGCCTCTCATAGCCAGGGTAGCTGGCAGGGGTTCCTCTTGAAGGGGGCAGAGAGAGCCCTGCTTATCCATAGCTCTTTCCAGACCTGTCTCATGTACATACGCTTTCCTGCTTCAGGTGAGGTAAGCTTTACTTCTAAGCTGAGCCAGATGGTTTAGGAGGAGCCTTGAACAATTCTGCCCCAAAGGGAAGTGACTTGTGTAAGGTCACCAAGTTAGTGGTAGAGCCAGGATTCCGCCTAGGTCTTCTGACGCCTAGTTCTGTGCTTTCATCACCCCAAGCTATTTCTGGCTGTGCAGCCTGAGGCTCCCGATCTGCCGATGACTGCATCCGGCTCTTTGTTGGTGATCTGGATGCATTCGCAGAAGGCCTTGTAATTCTCATGATTCTCAGATCTCCTTGTCGGCTCTAAGCTTTCTACCAACCTCCAGTCTCTCATCCCCAAATGCCTATCAGACATCTTGAACAAGATGTCCAGTGGATTTCTTACCCTCGACTTGACCAAAACTGAACTCATTGTCTTTCCCCCAAGCCCTGCCCACTTCCAAACTGCTCCTTATTGTTGAGGGCAACCCTGTCCTTCCAGGCCCCTCATATCCCATCTGTTGTCAAGGCCTTCCAGTATCTCTCCTCTAACACTGCCAGCCCCTGGTACAGGGTTTCATCACCTCAGCCTGGACCATTGCTATAGCTGCTGGGGTGTCTGCCTGCCCGAAGTCTCTTTCCACTCCAGACCATGAAGGAATTTTCCTCAAACACATGTGATGTCACAGATACCCACACATACACACACGCACACATACACCCCTGTAGAAGATGGGGCTTTGGGGGGCCTGAGGGCAGCTGGGGAAGGGGCAGCCAGGTGGAGCTGAAGAGGGACCTCAGGGGTCATTCTTGTCAGGGGATCACAAGCTGGCTGTGCAGACACATCTTGTGTAGGAAGCCTTTCTCAGCTCCTCTCGATTCTGGGGCCTTCCCTCTGTCATAGTTTGCAGTGTCTCCTGTCTGTATCCTGTCTATACGCAGTTGTTGGCATGTTAGCTCCCCTTATTCCAGTGTGAGCTCCTTGGAGCTGGGACTGTCTTTTGCCTCATTCTATCTTCAGTGCCTAGCACACAGTAAGTAGTTAGTAAATGCTTGTTGACTAACTAACAGACCTCTCCCCTTTCTTGGTTCCCACTCCCTACTACTTGTCAGCTGTGGGATCTCAAACAGATCCTTTCATATCTCTGGACCTTCATTTCTTTCTCTGTCAAATGAGGGAGTTGGGCGAGCCAACGTTTGGGGCCAGTCCCTTGCAGCTCTAAAGTCTGTGATTATGAGACCTGGACCTCCCGAATGCCAGCTGGGTTGGGGGCTGCGGTCAGGCGTGGGTGGTGGGCAGACTCGTTGCTTAGTGTGAGTCAGTGGCAGAATACGGCAGCCCAGAAACCGGTGTGATTATTTTTCAAGGCTGTGCCTCATTCAAAAGAGGTCTCATGTCCAGAACCTGGGCAGTGAAAGTCCCGAGCTGCTCCTTCCAGGTCGGAATGGATCTGGAGCGTGACATTGGAGGAAGGACATTGACAAGTGACCTTAAGAGCCCAGGCTGAAGGCTCTGGGATGTGTGGGACTGGGTCAGAGGAGGACAGGAGGGCTGGCCCCCAGTGCTTGGAGGGCCGCTCTAGGGAAGAAACCCTCCCCAGCAGTGGGGCTCATTTGGGGAGGCGGTAATTGGAGGCCAGCTGGGCCAGACTCGGTGAGGGCCTTTCCTCAGAGCAGGAGCTCCTTCTGGGCCAAGCCTGGGTCAGTGTCCACCTTGCTTGATGGCCTCAGCCCTGATTACTCTTTATTTAGTCTGCCAACTAAATCTCAGAATTTTATTGGATACTTTACTGTGAGACAGGCACACCAGGATAATGACTTAGTAGCAGCATTGTATTACTTACTAGCAGAGCCATGGGGTCATGCAAACCTGCATTCAAATCCAGCCTCAGATCCTTCCAGGCTGTGTGAACCCTGGATAAGTCACTTCCCCTTGCCTGGCTCAATTTCAACAGTGGAATGAGGAGGATAATAACACTGACCTCCTACAGTCATTGTGAGGGGTAGAACAAATGAAATATTTTTAAGTGCTTAGCACATGCCTGACGCATGTGCTTGTTAATGACTTAATTCTGTGGGTCATCACACATGATTAATACAGATGCCTTACGCTGCGGTTCTAGAATGCCCGCATCTCTGCATGGAAACATCTCAGTTCACAAAGTACTTTCCTCAGAACAGCCCTGTGGTGAATGCTGCAAACACTGCCATTATTTTAATCAAGTGAGGTAACAAATGTTTTAGGAACCTTGACCCACTAAAGAAATGCTAGCTATTGTTTTCTAGTTGAGGAAATTGAGGCTGGAAAGGCCAGAGCTGACCCCAGGGGCCCGGCTCCAGTTTGGGGCTCTGTCCGGCTGAAGCCCTCCAGAGCAACATGGTGCCTAGTTGGTGCCTGGGATCTTCTTGAGAGACTCTCCTTGTTCCTCTTGGACTTCGGCGCATTTACCTGACTTAAGCCAGCCCTCCTGGGGGCGAGAGCGGCCAGAGAGAAGGGTTTCCTTCCCAGCACCTCTAAAGCCACACAAAGGACTGTTGGGGAGCATTATTGACTCAGCTGTCCTGGAGTCCTCCATCGGCAGGGGCCCACATGGTGCGAGAGGGTGAGCAGGCTGCATAGAGAGCCCCAAGGAGCCCAGACCCTACTATCTGCTGAGGCTCCCATTGAAGAGCTAAGGTCACCTGTGACCAGGAGTCAGCTGGCGACCCTTGCGGAGGGGCCGGTGTAGCTTTTCTTCTCTGTTCAAGGGCAGGATCGTGTTTGTTTGTTTTTTTTTTTTTTGCAAAATAGGGGGAGGCTTCTTCATAAAGCTGCAGAATGTGAGGGTAGGAGGTTGAATTCTGGGGCAGTAGTGGGTATCACAATATGTCTGCCATAGAGAGCATCCTCCAGAAAGGGAAAGGGAACAGCCATCGTCCTCAGAAGCTCCCAGGCCACAATCTGGGGAACCAAGGTGGGCCAGACTAGTACTCAGAGGTGTTTCTGCTGAATGTTACCCTAGGCCTTGTCCTTACCCCTCCGTGGCTGGAAGGAGCCCTCTAAAAGTGGCAAGCTGAGCAAGCCAGATGGAAAAAGTTTGTACAATAAAGTGAGCCAGAATTGTAGGTTCATGGGGGAGCTATAACACTACAGTAATCTCCCCCTTCAGTGTATTCCCTCCGACTCATCCCTTTTCTTTGTCCCTTCTGTCCCAGCAGCCAGTGATCCAGGCAGTCTTCATGACAGCTGACTGGCCAGCCTGCCTAGGGTCACTGCAGCTTCAAAAGTCTCTGGTCCTCTGTCGGCCATTCTCTCCTTTATCATTTCGCCACCCCTCCTAGCCACCTCCCACCTAATGCTGGCAGAAAGAAGCCTTTTGTCTGTTGTCCCTCATTTCTCACCGCCTGAGACCTTCAGCAATGGCGGGGTCCTCAGGAGACCAGGCCTCAAAGCCCAGGTGCCAGGCAGCCATCTATCCAGCTTTCTTGAGGGACATCAGCAGAGGCTATCTCTGCCTCTGCCTTCACAGGCAGCCCAGCCCTTTGGGGACAGCTCTAATTTCTTTGAAGTTTTTCCTTCATCCAGCCTAAATCTGCTTTTTTGCAGTTTCTACCCATTATTCCTAGTTCTAAAGAATCCTGGGGCAAGCAAGTTTATTTCTTCTGGGCAACAGCCTTCAGACACCTGAAGATAGCTCCCATGGCCCCCCAGATTTGTCTTCAGATTCAAATTTGTTCCCCCCTCATGCCTGACTCCTTCAGTTGACTGTTCTCTGGCTTAAGTCCTTAGCCGTCTCCTTCTGATCGTTCTCCAGCTTGTCCTAAATGAGAGTGCCCAGGATGGAACCCCACGTCCAGAGGTGGGTTTCCAGCCCCAGGGGCCCCTGCATCTCAAGATCACACTCACGCTCTTTGAGGTCGCGTCACACTGACCCGCTGGGTTGCCAGGCACTGAAATCCCCTGATCTTTTCCAGACAACTTGCTATGAAGCCATGTCTTCCCTGCCTTATACTTGTGAATTCAGATTTTAACCCCAGTATAAGGCTTTATCCCTATGAAATTTCACCTTCTTAGATTCTTCCCATGTCACCCCTGGCAGGACTTTTTGTGTCCTGTCATCCATTGTATCAGTTATCCCTCCTAGCTTTGTCCTTGCCAGATTGTATAGGTCAGATATCTCTTCTGTTGTCCTACTCATTGATTAACGGTATAACAGGCCCAGAGCCAAGCAGGAGTCCAGGGGGGGGGGGGGGGGGGGCGGGCGGCGCTGCCCCTCGGCCCTGGACTGACCTGCCTCCTCAGTGCCTTTCCTCATCTCTGCTTTTCTACTAGGATTTCTGTGGGGATCCTCTCCTGACCCTCTCCCCCCAACTCCTCATTGATGCTTTCTGCCTCTTCCTCCAGTTGTATCACACACACACACACACACACACACACATACACACACACACACACACACACACACACACACACACCCCTGTTTATATATTGTAAACTCTTTCAGGGCAGGCATTGTTTCTGTTTGTTCTTTGTTCCCCACCAGTGCCTAGGAAGCTAGCTGTCTTACATAGACACTTGATCTATGTCTGATTTGACAAGTTGGCATTGAGAGTTAATGCTTAAGAAACCTTCCCCACTGTGGTAGCTTTCTAAAATTGAGGGGCAGTTACTGCCACCTCCTTAGGAGGCTCCTGTTCACTGGAAGCCTTTCCAAAGGGAGACTGGAACATCTGGGATGCCATCAAGGCCAGACTTGGTCAGTTCCAGGTTGAACCACATGACTTTAGAGGCCCTTCCAGTTCTTATTTGGGCCCAGGGAGAGCAACAGGAGCTTTGTGCTGTGACCAGAGAGGATGGGCGTTATGGAAAAGGGGCAGCCTGGGCCCCGAGAATGAGGACTACCACAGGCAGGGGCAGGAGTCAGAGAGGGCAAAAAGGAGCTTTGCAGGAGCTAGTGACAATTGCGAGCATCAAGAACTTGGCATGTTTCAATGGTGGAAGGTCACGCTGGGTGGTGGGGTCAAAGAAGCCCTTGAACGCTCAGCCTCTGGGTCCCTTAGTCCCAGCTATTTGATTATCGTCTCCCATCTCCATGTTGGCTGGAGGTGGCACCAGTGACCTTAGGCATCATCTAGATTTCCAGGCTTCTCATGATCTACCAGTTTAGGGACCTGCTGTCCCGCATGCTCTGCCCTTGCAGAAGCTGGGCTGGTTCTTGGTGGCCTCTGCTTTCTTTCATTTTTAAAGTAGCTTTGTTAATGCCTTTTAAAAGCTATACCCGTCATTTCCTGTCATGCTTCACTCTCTCTCAAAATAAAGAAAAACAATTCCAAAAACCCGCCTCACAGCGCCTTCGTCTGATGGCCTCTACGAGAGGAGGGGAGGGTGGTTTCCGTCCAGAACCAGACTCAGCCCCTACATTTAATCCAATGTCAGCTGCCTTGTCTTCATTTATATTATTGTGATTATTAGATAGATTCTAATGCTTTCAGTGCTCTGCACTGCTTCTGTTGGGGAATTCCTCAACCCAGAGGTCTGAGGATCCTCCTGGAGAGTGATTCCTCCCACCTTGGTCTATGTAACTGGAGGTCAGCAAATCCAGAGGCAAGCCAGAAGATAAAATCTTAATTAGCATCAATTGATGGTTTTGGCAGGTGGATCACAACCTGCCAGACAAGGAAGGACACATGTAGAGAGTTTTACATAACCGTAGGGCTACATGGTAGGCATTAGGAGCTTGTCAACTGGGGCTGCTCGTCTTTCTTTCTTTCAGGGTTGAGTGACTTGCCCAGGGTCACACAGCTAGTGTCTGAGGCCAGATTTGAACCCAGGTCCTCCTGACTCCAGGTCTAGTGCTCTATCCACTGCACCACCTAGCCCATCTACTCCCTCATCCACTTTCCTAACTTGGACACCTTGAGTAGTAGGGACAGAGTGTCAGGTGATTTGGAGGAGAATGTGTTAACATTAGGCTTAGAACTTGGGGTCCCAGGAGCTGCAAAACTTTAAATCTGTTCCTGTGGAATAATGCATTTCTCTGCTGTTAGTCACATCAGAATTTCCTGGTGGGGCTGTAGAGGCCTCCTTCTAGATAGATTCAGTAGAGTTTCTCTTATTGAATACAATACCCACCTATCTCCGTTTATACCACCCCCAGCTCTATTTCTTTGACCTCTAAGGTTACTTTTTCTGGGGAGAAGCTTTCCCCAAAGTCACAGGCCATTTCCCAATTGGTGAGCACCCCTTTGTGGCCAGGTTTCTGCCACCACCAAGAGGGATGCTGCACCTCCCCCTTTGAGAGGGATGCTCCCTGTCTGACTTGCTTGGATGTGACCAGTCTCGTTAACTTCCACACAGAATTCCAGACTGTTTCCCACCCTGCACCGCTGCAGTTAGGCTTGTGCCTGTCTTCCCACAGCCCCTCCAGCATGGGTTTGATCCTTTGCCTTTTTTTCCTTGGCTTTGAAGAGGAGCTCAGCCTCGTTCTCATTTGCATTTCTCCTCTCACTAACTTTGAGCACTTTTCCATATATTTGTCGATACTTTGCCTACCTTTTAAAAACCATTCTTGTCCCTTCCCTCACCCCATCTTTTGAGGAATGGCTTACATTCATTTTTGTGTCAATTTCCTTGATACTCGAAATGTCAGGTGTTGAGTGAAAACTTCTGTCCCCACTCCACAACTTCTTTCACTGGGCTCTTTTCTAAATATCCATTTTTTTTTTATTCCTGGAATAGAAAACCAGCATTCTACCTTTATGGAAGGACTGGTAGACATCAAGCTCAATGGCCTGAGGATTGCCAACTTTTCCTTTCTGGAACCTGCAGTACTTCTTCCCTAACTCCCTCCTTTTTATTACTTTGAGATTAAAAAAAAATTAATTATTAATTCATTTAATTAATTATTCTCCCTTTCAGGTTAAAAAAAAAGGGAAAAAATTATTGTAACAAAACATGCATGGTCACGTGAGACCAGCACCCCCATTGGCCACAGCCAGAAGTACCTGTCTTGCTCTGCACTATGAGTCCTGTCACCTCTCTGAAAGGAGACGAATAGCACCCTTCATCATCGGTCCCATTATGATCCTTGCATTGATCAGACTTCCAAAGACTTCCCACATTGTTTGTCTTCACATTGTTGTTTTCTTTGCATACATTCTGTTCCTGTTCTGCTCACTTTAGTCAGCATCAGTTCACACAAGTCTTCCCAGATTTCTCAGAAACCATCCTCTTCATCATTTCTTACGCAGCAGTAGCATTACAGTATGTTCATCTACACCATGCCTTCATTCAGTCATTCCCCAATTCAAGGATACACCCCCTTAGTTCCCAGTTCTTCACGACCACCAAAAGCTGCCAGAAATACTTTTGCACGTGCAGATCGTTTTTCTCCTTAATTTCTGTGGGGGCTAGGCTTAGGAGTAGCATCTCTAGGTCAAAGGGCAGACACAGTTTGGTGACTTTGGGGGCATAGTTACAGATTGGATTCCAGAATAGCTAGACCAGGTCACAGCTCCACCAACCATACATTAGTGGGTTCATTTTCCCACAGCCCCGCCAGCATTCTCATTTTCTTTTTTGACCTCTTTGCCAATCTAATGGGTTCTGAGGTAGCACCTCTGAGTTGCTTTAGATTGCATTTCTCTAATTAGTAATTTAGAACATTTTTTCCATGTATCTTTTGAAAGCTTGGATTTGTTTCTTTGAAAACTGACTCTTCATTCCCTTAGACCATTTACCAAATGGGGAATGGCTCTTGTTTTTTGTAAACTTTAATCAGTTCTTTCTGTATCTTGCAAATGAGGCCCTTATCAGAGAAACTTGGAGATTTTTTAAAATCTTGTTAACTATTTCTTTTCTAATTTTAGCTACATTGCTTTTGTGCAAAAATACTTTCAATTTTAGGTAATCAGAAGTGTCCATTCTCCCTTTTGTGATCTTCTTCATCCCTTGTTTGGTCATGAACTCTTCCCTCATCCCCTAGATCTGACGGTGGATTTCTCCTCTGCTTCTCTAGTTTGTGGATGAAGTGACCTTTTATGCCAAGTCGTGTACACCTCCTCTCTGGTTTATCCTTACCTGAAGGACCTGTGATTTCATCCGTGTGGATGCTTCCCCTGACACAGGTTGCCATCCTCTCAGTGATTTTGACTGTGGCTTCTCATAAAACCATTTCTCACCTGGTAAAGAGCTCTCTGGGCCTTTGAGCATTGTGGTTGGTCCTGGGGCCCCGGGGTGGGCTGTGGCTGGGTCTTCCAGGTGTTGTCTTTACAGATTGCTAAGAGGACCAGAGGTGCGGGTCCCAGTTAGTGCGAATAAGGAGTCCTCAGTGTGGCCCCAGTAGTTGGGTTCTTGTTGTATCTCTCCATTGGGCTGGAACCAACGACCACGTTTTATGTAATTATAACTTAAGTAGTCCGTGTGACCCCTCCCGGGATTCCTTGTTCGCACTAATGGGGAGAGCCCCGGCTTTGGCCTTGGCAGAGCTGGGGTTGGATCCAAACTCTGTTCTCACCACCTGTGTGACCCTGATTTCTCTGGGCCTCAGTTTCCTCACCAACATCAATAGATGGCCTCGAATGCAGTTCCTTCTTTTCTTCCCCCACCCCCATGTCCGAAGCCATGACTGTGCTCCCTTAGCTTTGCTTTGGCCAATAGTTCTTTATTTCTTAGGTTATGTTGGTCTCATTTGATTATCAATAGCCATGATCTTTGCTGGACTAAAGAGAGAATTTGTTCTCTCAGAGCAAGTAGGTCAAGGAAAATATACATTTGAATCTCAAATATGTAGATATTGGCAAAATTCCCAGGCTTGTGACCACGTGGAGTTGAGTCAGAGCTTGCAGTGTAGACATGGCCAAACGTGACTTTCAGGGTAGTACAGTGGCTACTTGAGGGAGTGTTGGTGAGACGAGTCCCGCGTTGTTGGACTTGGAGGGTCCTGTGCATTCCCAGAAAAGTCGACTGCAGGTGACCCCTGTAGCTCAGTTGTTGAGGGTACGTTGGCAGGTGCATGGGCTGAGTGAGTCTGGTCTGCCGACCCATTTTGTTTGGGCCTCACTCTTATTGCCATTGAGGAGAGTCTGTGTCCTGTGGCACCCGACGTCAGGCCTACTAGGCCCTGCTAGCTGATTCAGCTGTGCCCTCCTCAGCCTGCCCTGGCCCTAACATGCTCCTCATGGGCAAGCTGCCTCCAGCCCAGCCCCACTGTCTGGGGCGCTGGGCCTGACAGAATGGGCCTCCTGCCTTTGAGACCTGGCTAGAGCTTCTAGTCTATGGAGGATACGAGGGTCATTGCTCCCCTGAGCAGGGAGCTTCTCCAGTCAGCTGGGAGTTGACCCAGATTTTGTCAGGGCTATGGGCCTGCCCTGCTGTTGTCTCAGGGGTTCGGTCACTCAGCGATTAAGCATTTAGTAAGCTCCGACGATGTGACCAGCCGAGTACTGAGTGCTAGGGATTCAAAAGACAAACAGACAAATGGGGGAGATGTGCAAACAATTATGTGAGAGCAAGATATGTAGAGGGTAAAGGGAAATGGAACAGAAAAACACCAGCATTAAGGGGCATTGGGAATGACTTCCTACAGACTTGATGGAGAAAACAGGGAGCCTCAGGGCAGTTTTTTGAGCAGAGGGGTGGGTGATAGGGTCAGATCTATGCTTTTGGAAGATCCCTTTGGCAGCTGAGTAGAGGGGAGACTGAGTCAGGGAGACACCCCCCCCCCCCCCAGCCTCTGGCACAGTAATCCAGCTGTGAGGTGAGGAGGGTCTGACCCAGAGGGGAAGGGCAGTGTCAGACAGGAGAAGGGAGTGTGTGTGAGAGATGTTCTGAAAGTCAAATCCTAAGGAGTTTGTGCCTTGTTGATTGGGAGCTCTATGGTACCCTCAGCAGTCATCAGGAAGTTAAGAAGAGAGGAGGGTTTGAGGGGAAAGGTAATGAACTCATCCAGGGGCATGTGGACTTTAAAATACCTGCGGAACATCCAGTTCCAAATGGGCAGTAGGCCATTGGAGATGCAAGCCTAGAGGTCAGCAGAGAAGTTAAGGCAGGGTAGGCCAGATGATAATTGAATGCATGGGATTCAATCCCTGGAATCACCCAGTGATGCAGCCCAGGACAGTGGGACACTCTCCATTAGACAGTGTGATCTAGAGGAGGCTCCAGGAAAGGAGACTGGGAAGGAGCAGTCAGAAAGGGGAGGGGAAAATGGGAAGAGAGAAGGGGTGTCCTGAAAACCTCCAGAGAAGAGAGACTCAGGGAACAGAGAGTGATCAGCAGTATCAGAGGCTGCAGAGAGGTCAAGGAGAAGGAGGCCGGAGAGAAGGCCATTGTATTTAGCAACTAAGAGATCAGTCTCTTAGTAGATACTTCATATAGAAAGAATTTCTGGTTCTTTATGTTAAAATTTCTAAAAAAGCTTTGGCATCCCACATTTCTGTAAAAGAGGTTCTTTAAAAACTGGAGAAGCAGCAGCGTGGGTGTTTCTTTCTGTCTTTCTCTCTTTCTTCCAGCCACTGAATCTCCAAAATCTGGGTCACTGCTCAGAGAGGGCCATTGGGATCTTTGTTGTGGTGTATTTTGTGTTTGAGTAAAGGCTTCTCCTAGTGTGTCGGGGTGTCCTGATCGCTTAAGGTCAGATCACTGAGAGGCCCCTGGCTGGGGGGACAGGACAGGCTGGTCCTTAGGGTCTCAGCCAAAAGTCCTTGAGCTCCAAGGTAGGTTCCCCTTTTACTTGCAGGTAGAGTCGGGAAGGGCAGAAGGAGGAGTCCCATTGGAGAGAGATTGTCAGATTCTAGAGGGAAGCCTGTGGACAAAGGATGGGGGTTGAGAGGGCAAATCCTTCTGGACGCTTGATGAAAAAGTCACCTTGTTGCTGATAGGTGTCTTTTTTGAGGGGAGGGTCCTCCCTCAGGGAAAATCCTCTTTCAAGACTTGTGACATGAAATGAATTAGAAAGCTGACCTTCTTCAAAGAAAGTTTTTGATAGCATCAGTGAATTTATAACCACACTATTTATAATATTAAATGTAGGAGATGGAAAGTATGATTGGGACTGTTGGGACAGAGGGAAGGAGGAAGACTCTCCCTGCTCACGGAGATGTTTCTGGAAAGGCCTCTTAGGAATTAAGTCCCCTAAGGTTGGGTTCCTCCTTTGGGGCTCTGTGCAGGCTGACAGGCCTGCTGCTGATGGCTCAGCTACCTGGGACAGGGAGACGCAGTCCATGGGCCCCACTGAGAAGACCTTTCCCTGAGGCCCAGAGTGGGAGGGCAATTCTTCCCAGCTCCTCGGTTGTCTTTGTTATCTGCTGTTGGGAAGTGTTTTTATCAGAGATGGTTTTTTTCTCTTGTAAGATCCTAATTTTCAGCGAGAGCCTGCTATTTCTCTGGAAGGAGTATGACGTCAAACACAGGAAAATGTCTCTGTTCTTCATGCTTTTGATCTGGATGGTGATCACTCACTGCCTCTTTTCATTGAAAAGAATCCTGAGATTGGAATAATTGTCAGAGAAGTTGGGGGAGCCGGGCTTGGGCCACAGGACAGCCTAGTTATACGCTGGCCTGATTAAACTCCCCAAGGGGGGCATGCCCTGTCCTCGGTGCTGGGCATCCAGATAGCCCCTGCCAGTGCCTTGAGGAGCATCCATCCTGCAAGAGGGCAGTGATATTTGTAAGGAGGAAGATATGTGGTATGAGTGTGTGCGCACATGTATATGCACATGGCTGCCTGCACACACGTGCATGCGTGAGCATTGTGCAAGTGTAATAGTATATGTGTATACACTGCATGCACATGTATATGTTGCATGTGTGTATTGTGTGCCTTGCACACATGTGTACATGCATACGAGTTATAGAGGCGAGAAAGGGAAACAAGAGAGTTTGGGGTAGATAGGAATGCAGGGTGACTGGAGACTTAGGAGATGGTACCAGAATTGAGCTTTGAAGGAAGGTAGGGATTCTGAGAGAGAGAGACAGACAGACAGAGAGACACACACAGAGACAGAGACATAGACACAGACAGAGACAGAGACAGAGACACACAGACAGAGACAGAGAGAGACAGTCCATAAAAAGGTGTGGAGAGAGGAGATGGAATGTGGCAGGTGAGAAAGAGGAAGTCCAGCGGGTGGTGCTGGCTGTGGAGGGCAGGACACAGTGAAGTGTGGTCAGCCTGGCAAGGTTGGCAGGAGCCAGACTGGGGGGGGGGGAGGGGGGGGCGGGGCGGCGCGGGGCACCTCCCGAGGCCAGCACAAGGAAGCTGTACCCGCTCCTAGAGACAGGAGCGAGCCTGGAGGAATGGCTGGGGACACTCTCATATCTCTCAGGGGAAATTCAGTTTGTATTTCCTGTTACCCAAAGAATGAACTCTTTCTCACTGACACATAAAGATCGCTCATGATTCTCCATCACAGATTAATAAACTTAAAAAAAAAGATATTCTGATAACCGCGTTTACCTGGAATGATTTCCCATGCAATCCCATACATTTTCTTTTCTGTATTTAAGAGCCTCATTCTTAGTCTTTCCTGGATTTACTGGTGGAGGGCCAGGGGCCGGAAACACAAAAGGGCTAATTAAGGCTATGGAGAGAGGAAATGCTGTGGCTCTGGTCCTAGGAAACGTTGAAAAAGCACTTCCCGGCCTCGGCCTCGCCTGCTCTCCTTGTAGACAAGAGGAGGGGGTAAAAAATGGTCCACCAGAACTAGCAAACATCAAAAAAGTATGGCCTTGTACTCAGTATTCCCCATCCATAGCTCCCCACTTCAGCAGAGAAGTGGGAGGAGGTGCTTTCTGGGGCCCAGCCTAGCTGCAGCTGCTGGTCTTTGGCCATTGTTTCCCAGGACCTGCTCACTCCCCTTTGCCATAGCTCATGTCAGACTTCCCACGTTTCTCTAGTCACCATGTTTTTATTTCCATTAGATTCACAGCTGGTTTAGCCATTTCTCAGTCGATGGGCATCTCCTTTGTTCCAGTCCTTTGCAACCACAGAAAGAGTGGCTCTAAATACCTTTCTGTGTGTGTGGGGGGGCCTCTTTTTGGTTATTGACCTCCTTGGGGCATGTGCCCGACCCCAGTAGAGCCTCTGAGTCAGAGGGGATGGATGTTTTAGTCCCTTTCTTCACATAATCCCAGTTTGCTTTTTGGATCAGTTAGACCTACTCACAGCTCCACCAACAATGTATGCACATTGGCCAAGGGACTTGGAAATGAAACATGGCTGACCTGGGGCCTAGTTTAGTGGAGGGGAGGGGGAAGAGTCTTTATCTCAGGCATTGATAAAAATGCTAAACAGTCCTGGGCCCAGCACAGATCCCTGGGACTCCTCACTGGAGACCTTTTACCTGCCAAACTGATTTAGTAAACCATTAATGACTACTCTTTGGGAAATCTCCCTATCTCTCTCCATCTTTTCCACAAGAGGGTACTTTTACCAAATGCTTTACTTGTTGGTTAGTGGATTTACTAAAATCCTATTAAATTCCGCCGACCGCATTCCCTTCATATCCCAGTGAAGTAGCCCTTAAAAGGGGGAATAAGGAGAGTGTGGGGTGACCTGCTCTTAGGAAAGCCATGCCTCGTCCACTCCCTTTGAATGAAGTGACAGGTCAGGGCCCTCTATGTGCTGGAGCCTGGGGCTGAGTCTAACCAGATGAAGTCACTTAGGAAAAAGGCTCAGTCTGACACCTCAGAGAGATGAATTTAATGAATTCAGGATGGTGAAGTGTAGGTTTGGGAGACTTGTCTTAAAAGATTTGGGCTCCTCCTATGTGGTAAGCCCACATGAGTTTGAAGTGAAGCCCAGCTGCTCCCAAAGGGCAGGTGACCTTGGGCTGGGCTAAGAGAGGCCTGGAGAGCCGAGAGTCTTGCTGCCCTCTGACCTGGGCAGGACTCACTGGAAGCCGGGGGTCAATTCTGGGCCACAGCTTAGGGAGGTCATCTATTAGCCAGAGGGCAACCAGGATGGGGAAGGGCTTCAAGTTCATGGTGTGAGGGAGGAGTGCTTAAAGGAACAGGGGAAAAGGACTTCTCAGGGTTCTGTTTGGCCCCCAGAGGCAGAGGCAGCCACTGCAGCAGTGTCCTAGGGCCATCAGAGGCAGGGGAGGTGAGACAGAGAAGAGGATGCTGGCTAGGGCAGAGGTAGGGAATCCAGTTTGGATTCGGTCCAAGGACCACACTAGAGGACCTAGAGGGCTACACATGGCCACAAATTCCCCATCCCTGGGTCAGGGGCTCCCAGAACGCACCTCTCTGGAGGTCTGCAGGCAGAGCCTGGATGGTGATGTGTTGGGGCTGTAGGAGACAGGAAGAGATTCTGGGGGAGGAGGCCCTGAGAGCTGCTGATCCTCTGGTTGTGTGATTTCTGAGATCTGGGCTCAGTCCCTAGTCTTTGGCTCTTCCTAGCATTGTGACCTTGGGGAGAGGCGCCATCTTTGCTCTGGGCCTTGGTTTCTTTATCTCTTAAATGGGGATAAGACTTCCCCTACTTAATTTGTAGGGTGGTTCCTGAGGAAAGGGTGATATAAATGTGAGAAGCAGCTGTATTTGTCCTTCCTAACCCTGCCCTTTTAGAGCTAAAGAAATCATGGAAAACATGTCCATCCCTTTCTCTTACACCTGAGGAAAACAAGGCTGGGAGACGTGCAGAGACCTGGCTTGGGTCATAGTGCTAATAAATGGCAGAGGAAGGATCTGCCCAGACACCATCGTCACTAGGGATTCCCCTTCTCACCCTTCCCCTGGGGCAGGGGGCAGGGGGCTCATCCTCCATCCTCCCACAGCCCTGGATGCTACAGCAGCCTCCTGACCAGCCACTTTGTCCACTTTTACTCAGCAACTTTCCTACAGGACCAGTCTGCTTCCTTTATTCAGGGATTCCAGTGACTTCTCTTGCTTCCCTGTATGGCCAGCCTTGCTTGGCATTGGATACTCCCCTCCTGTACTCTGCTGTCCAGCCATATCAGCCTTCCTCTATTTGTCACGTAGGCTTCTCAGTCCCCAAGCCTGGAACCTCCTCCCTTCTCACCTCAGCCTCCACGAGAGGCCCTTCCTAGTCATCCAGGGGCTTCCTGCGTCTCTTCTGCCAGCTTCCTGTCTCTCCTGTGAGAAAGCTTAGCACTGGGCCTGCTACTTGGGAAGAGGCCTTGATGAGGTGTTTGTGGGTTAATTGGTTGGTTGAGAGCATGAGTGGTGTACAGTGGGGTTGCCTCATTGTGTGGCAGAGCAGAGGACCAGCCTTCAGAGAGCCTGGGTTCTCTGGGGACACTGAATGCACCTGAGTGTCCATAGGCAGGGCTGCTTACCTGCCATTCCTTGGATGCCTTGGCTCTGTAGTCTGGCCTCTCAGGGGTGCTCTCAGGGTGAGAGCAGAGAAGGCCTGGGGTCAAGTCCCATCTCTGATTCTTCACTTCCTGGGTCACCTTGGTTGGGCCAATTACATCCCTACCCCAGGCCTCAGTTTCCACATTGGTAAACCAAAGGGGCTGGTCTCAATGGCCGCTGAAGTCCTTCCAGGTCTGCAGCATGAAGCCCTTTGCATAGAGCAGCTCTGGGGGCTCCAGGCTGGCTGCACTGCAGTCTCTGGTCTAGGACAGTAGGACCTGTCAGGCCTCCATGGTAGGAGCAGGCTTAGGCTGCATGTTAGTTTGGGGGTTGCCCCGGCAGCCTTTCCCTGATGTTGAGATGGAAGCTTTGATTCAGAACAAAGCAGTTATCTGAGAACTGGTCAGAATCCCTGAGTTGGCAGGACCCCCGGGGTCAGCCTTGCTTGAGTGCAACTCCCATTAACATCATTCCTAGCTAGCGACCAGCCCAGCCACCTTCCTAGGAGGCTCATTTGGTCTGTCTCTTTCTGGGTAGCTCCAAGTATTAGGAAGTACTTCTTTCTTTACTCTCTACTATTAATAAAATGGCTTGGGGTCAAGCACAGATCCCTGGGCTCCTCCACTGGAGACCTCCTGTCACACTGACACCAGACTATTAATTACTCTGTGGGTCTGGCTATTGAGCGAATTCCAACTTGCTTAACTGTAGTCTTATTTAGTGCATGTCTCTTCAAAGTGCCCAGACCCAGCCATCTCCTTCCCTAAAACCTAGGTGGACCATGTCAGCTGTATTCCTCTCCTTGTGTAGTCTGTTAACGGAAATGGAAGTGAGGTGACTGGTCTGAGATGGCCTTAATTTGGAGAGAAGAGGTGCTGGGCGTTCTTCTGGGGTCCACATCCACAGACATTTACTGGGCACCTGCCACGGGCAAGCCATTCTCTAACGGGCATATGCCTTGAACATAGGGAGGTGTGGCACACAAGTTTGGGGTCTTTTGCCAACTGGCTGGGCAAGCCTTAGGGACTCCCAGTTTCTCTAGGCCTCAGTTTCCTCATCTGCCAAATGAAGGCTTTGGGTTGGGTGGTCACCCAGGACGCTGTTAGAACAGTCTAGAAGAGAGGTAGTGGGGGCCTTTTTGAGGGTGGAGGCCTTGGAGGCCTTGTGAGCAGAGAGAGGGAAACCTGTTCAGAATCTGTGGCAGAATTAGAATTGATGAGATGCAGCAAAGATATGAGAGGCATCCAGGAAGCCTCCATAGGAGGCTAGAAAGTCAGGGCCCTGACACTTATCAACTGTGGGACCTTGGAGCTCAGTTTCCTCTTCTGGAAAATGCAGAGATTAGAGGTCTTCTGGGGTCCTTCCTGGGTCAGCCATGACCTGAGGCCTCCTGTCAGAACTGGGGCTGGAGGCCTTGAAGAGCCATTCTGGGGACAGACTGGCCCCTCTGCTCAGACGGCCTCAAGCAGCTCCCCTGTTCTGTTGGGTGTGTGTCTTCCAGTGATACAGGCTGGTCACCCCTGGCATCAGGAATGGCAGCTTCATGCTAGAGTGAGCGAGGCACAGGAGGGGTGATCTGGACTCTGCCCACGGTGTTTGAACAAGGCTCAGTCTTCCCTTCAGTACCAGAATGAACAGACCAAGAGGAAGGAAAGAGCAGGTCTGTCCCTGTGTTACTGAGAGCCTTTTGAGGCTGCATTGTGGGGCTCAGTGAAAGGATTCTCCTGGCTCTGTTTAGCGTCCTCAGAGGGAGTTAGGTGCCCTCCTGGCAGCCTTCCAGAGAAGGGCTAGCCTAGGAGGTTTTGTGTTCAGATTCCACCACTGACACAGACTGTAGGAGTGACCAGGATATGAGTTCCCTCTCTGCTCTGAGCCTCAGTTTCGTCATCTGTAAAGTGAGGCCCCCAGTGCCTTTTGTGCCTGTATCTGGTAAGGATCGAGAGAGAATGTCTACAAAGAAGGAGCTCTACAGACCATGGCCACTGCTCCTGCCTCCAGGCCAGGGTTCGAGTTGTTCTGAGGGGAACATGGCAGGCCCAGGGTGGAGGTGGGGTGAATAAAAGGGAGAATGGCTCAGTTTAAAGAAGAGATGTTGACTTACTCCCTTGTCAAAAATAGGGCTAGCCCAGCCTTAGAGTGTCTTTTAAAAATACCGTTTTCATTGACTTTTTGCTAATTATGTCATTTATTTACAAATATCTCTTCTCCACTGCTGAAAGCCATTCCTTTTAACAAAATTAAAGGGAGGGGTGATGATGGAATAGTTCAGCCACGTCCCTCTGGCCTGTGCTGTCTTCCACACCTACAGTCCCCCAACTCTGCAGAGAGGATACATTTTCTCAGCTCTTCCTGTGGCAGGGGGTAGGGGTCTCGAGGTCCAACTTGGCTTTTAGGTTTGTATAGCATTGAATTTCAATTATTTTATTCTTTCTGTTTATGCTTTTAATTAGCAGATGCTTACCAAGTGCCTGCTAGTGCCAAGCCCCCTGCTAAACCCAAGGGATACAAAGGTGTAGGGATCCCTGCCCTCAAGGAACTTACATTCTATTGGAGGGAATATACTCTAAGATATATCATTTATTAGATTTACCAGAATAACTGCAAGGTAGGTTTTCTTTTTTGTGAAAGCACTAGCAAGGGAGGAGGGGGCAGGATAAAGGGAAAAGAGTCAGAAAAGGACTGACAGAGGAGGTCTCACTTGAAAGATTTGAAGAGCCAGGTGAGAAGGGAATGGATTCCAAAGCATGGGGGGCAACCTGGAGAAAGACGCAGAAATGGGTGATAGAATATAACAAGAAGGCTGGTGGTGCTGGGCCCAGAGGGCACGAAGGGCAATGATGTGGGAGCCAGGCAATTGAGGGCTTGCGATGTCAGGCACTGGGGAGCCACTGGATTTTAAGGGGTGAGGGTGGCCCATGAGCCCTTTCCTTTGTCAGCTTTGGGGAAGGGAGAGACTGCTGACAGAGAGATTAGGAAACTGCTGCAATGGTCAGGTTTGAGGTGATGAGGGGTGGCTGTGGGAGTGAGGAGAGAGGAAAAACCGGACGGGAGAGCTGCCAGGAGGTGGAAGCCAGATTTGGCCACTGACGGGAGGTGGTTGTTTGCCTAGTTCTGTAGTAGCTCAGCCAAGTCTTCCCCAGCTTTTTCTTTTTGTTTGTTCCCTGTGATCCCCCCTCGATTGGCACACACTCTGTTTCAGGTTCTTTGCCACCCCCAGAGGTGCTACTCTGAGCACGTTGGGGCCAGTGGGCCTTTCTTGCTCTATTTGTGTGCCTTCGGGCCCTGGGTGGAGGCCGCTGCATTTGGTCTGACCCAGAGGGGGCCCAGGACCTCCTGCGTCTCCCCTTGTGCCCATTGGATGTCTCCACCTCTCTGGTTTTCCTCTTTGGTCCTTTTTCTGCACTTGGACCAGTTCCTGTGCAGCTGTTCCAACCCAATCCCTCTCGGCTCCTCGCTTCCTCTGAGCCCCAAGCCTTCCCCTGAATGCCTTCCCCCCCCTCCCGCTTCTCATTCTCACCCCTCCATTGGGCTGGAAGTGCTTCTGTTCAAAGGATCCTTCTTGACCCCTGATTTTAAACTGTCATTTCCTCAAAATTCTGTCCTAACCTCTGATTGCCTTTAATCAAATGTCAGCTCCCTATGATTTGGCTCAAGGCCTGCCCAGCTCACCTTTCTTCTTCTATTACCCTGCTTATTCTTGGCCTGAAGTGACATCAGACTTGCTCTTTCTCCAGACATTAAATAGAGAACACATTTGGGTGCAGGAGGAGGGAAAAGGGGGCAATCCCACAGCCACCCCTCATCACCCCCCAATATTCCAGGATTTTCTGGCACAGGACAGGGTACCCTGCATCCTTTTTTTTTGCTCATAGCTTATGCACTCCCAACCATGTCCCTGGAATCTGGGCTGGTACCAGCAACAGGTCAGCGCTTGTGCCAGGAGATCCAAGCCAGAGGGCTGCTAGGAGGCTGAGCCAGTGCCAAGAAACCCCTCCAGTAAACTGGAATTTTCAGGAGAACCTGGGGCTCATAACTTAGCCAGAAGGTCAAACACAGCTGCTGCCGATTGGCTCAACCACCAGGACCCAGAGCTTCAGGGAGCCAAAGGGCGAGGGCCTTACTACAAGGAACTCAGAGATGAAGAGCCTCGTCCTCCACCATCTTGGAACGAGATGAACCACATGGCTCATTCTGAGTGGGAGTTTGGCCTGTTTAGGGCAAAAACTGTTTTGTTTCTTAAAATTTTGTTTTATTAGTGCCTATTTATGTTTATAAAATATAGCTGTTTATATACAGCTAGGTCCAAATTAATGCCATAATGCATCACTGGAAGTGGCCGCATAGATTCAGATTTGGGCTCTTTAAAGTTATAATTATGTAAAAATATGGTCATCTGTTCCAGCCAATTGGAAATCTACAGTGCTCTGACACTGATCACTTCAGGGGATTCTGTATTCATACTCGTTGGGACTTCGCTGTACGTCCCCCTGGAAACCACAGCTGTGACTGTCCTGACAGCAACTGGCCCTGTGGTCCCCCTCCTGCCTGCCAGAAGGAGGAAGCCATGTTTCATTGGCTTCTGGGGCCAAGGGCCATCATTTACAGTCACTTAGTTATCTGGTGCCCCAGGTTCTCTAGCAGAACTCCGGGCCCCTGACTTCCAACTCTGATTGGAATGACTGTCCATGGAAGCTGATGCCTGACCCAGACATTTGTGCAGGGGGTGTTGTCGGTGATAATAACATTTTATAGAGGGCTTCAGGGTTTGAAAGTTAATCTCCTTTGATGTTCTGAACGGCCTGGTGAGGTGGGCACGACAGGGGTTTTATCTCCAATTGATGGGTGAGGAAATGGGCCCCGCGAGGGAAATGTCTTGCCCATGGTTTTATCCAGTAGAAGTAGCAAGATGTGATCTCAGGTCTTCCAGAGCCTGTGCTCAGCTTCATAAGCTGCCTGTCAGCACAGAAATCTGGGGGGTTGAGGCCAGCACTAACGAATGGGCCTTTCCCAGCCTGAGGGAGGCAGGCTCCTTCACCTTCGTAATTGAGCATCGCTGTCTGACAAGGCAAGAATCCCCTTCTGTCTTCCCTCCATTGTGCCCTCTGAAGGCCCTCCCTACCCCCCTGCTGATAACCAACTCCCTTTGATAACTTAGTGACGCCCTCCCTTTCCCAGCCCCTCTCTCCTTTCCTGAGCCCAGCAGGGCCTGCAGGAGTGGGCACACTGCCCACTCCTGTCTCTTTGCCAGCCTCGATGTAGGGAGGCTCCCTCCCTTTGACGATGGCCCCATCTCCAGCTCAGGGGCTCTCTGGAGGTTGCTAGGCCTCAATGGGAGAGCTGCAAGGGGCATCCTCAGTGGTCATGCTGAGCAAGAAGCCCCTCAGTGACATGCCTAACTGTGACTGTTAGCCAGCCGCTGCGCCCCTTCCTCTCGGACACTGCACCCTGCAGCAGTCTGGCTCGCTTCCTCAAGGCCTGCCAGGCCTCTCAGGCACCGCCTCCACCCCTAGCTTCCTGGCTTCCTCATCCTCTTACCATTCCCGCCTCCATTCCTGGGGAAAGACACAGCTGTGGGCACTCAGCCCACTGGACATGCATTCCCTTGGTCAGGGCTAGGCCTACACTGCATAGTGATTACTCAGAAACTCTTCTCTGGGCTCCTTCAGTCCTTTCTCCTCTTCCCACTAAGCAGAGAGCCTCACTTCCTCTGACAGAGAGGCAGGCTTCCCTGAGCTCTGAGCCCTTCCCCATCCCTGATTGTTCCTCCTTTGCTCGAGTCTCTGAGGAAGAGGGGGTCCTACTCCTGTTCCCCTGCAGCCCCTCTCTGTTTGGGTCCTTGATCCCCTTCCCTCTTCAGCTGACCTCTTCAGGTCTTTCTTTCTTTCTTCCTTTCATCCTTCTTTCCTTCCTTCCTTCCATTCTTTCTGGCTTTTTCTTCCTTCCTTTACCTTCTGCTGTCTACAAACACACTCTAGAGATCCCCCAAGCTGGAGATGGGGCCATTGTCAAAGGGAGTGAGCCTCCCTACATCAAGGTTGACAAAGAGACGGTCTTTAAACAAAGCAGAGCCCAGATCCTTCACAGTTGTCCTCAGGCCCACATGGAGGGAAACAAATGATGGTCTCCTTGCCGTCTGCCCTGGTCATGCATCAAGTTGGAACAGCCCGATGAGTTCTGATAAACTGTGTAAGGTCTAGCATCCAGGATGGAGAAGAGCCTTGAGCTCCTGCCCCACAAGTATTAATGAAAAGGACTGAGGAGGCCTAGAGCCTACAGACAGAAAGAAAAGATTATCAGGGAGTGGGGGTGGGGTAGATAGAACTTAAGACCTGGCTTCAGGTATCTGAGAATCTGTCTTGTGGATGAGAATGAGCTTTCTTCTCCTTGACGCCTTCTGGTGCTGGCAGGGCCAGGCCAGCTCAGGCTGAGTGACGGAGTGCCCTGTTCCAGACTGGGACAGGCCACTTGTCGCTGCCATAGCCAGCCTTCTTGTGGTGATCTCTTGGAGCCTTATTAGCTAGGAGAGTCTGTGGTTCTTCCCTCTTTCACAGCTAAATGCGTTCAAAAGTTCTTGCCTCTTACCCCCTTCTCCATGCTGTCAGCTCCTCTGCCAGTCTGTATCACCAGGGGCATGATCTCTGAACCAGTGACAGAAGAAATGTTCCCAGCCAATCTTGAAGGGCCCCTGCCGACCCTGGGAAGGCCTTGGCAAGGTTGCTTTCAGAAAGTAGGACTTGAGCTGAGACTCCAAGGAAGCCCGGGAGTTAGGAGGAGGCAATGAGGAGGGCGAGTGTTCCAAGCAGGAAGGTCGCTGGTACAAATGCCTGGAGTTGGGAGCAGAGCCAGGAGAGCGCATTCGTTGGCCATCCAGCGGTTTAATGGCCTTTCCTGCTCAGCCATTTCCGGTCCTGTCGGGCTGGTACGTGGCCCTTGCTGCTGGGCCAGGCCCCCGGAGGAGCCAGCCCGGCAATGTCCCTGTCTGCCTTGAAAGAGCACCTGGAGAGCTCTAGGTGACTGAAGCATCGTGGGATTGAAAAGGTTTTTCAGGCTCCAGTGTAAATTGCCATTTGAGGCCCAGAGGGTTGAAATAGTTCCCCAGTATCACGGGACTAGCACGTATTATTTTGACTCTGGTGTTGATAAGAACAGACACCCAAAGCTTGTTCTCGATTACTTAAAGACCACTTATTCTTGGAGGGAAGAACTGGTTTCATCTTTATCAGGCTTTGGTTAATTTTTTGTAGAATTCTGTGTTCTGTAGTGCAGTCTGACCATAAGCCCTGCTCTCTCCCGTCTCCCGTTACCTTCTGTTTCTTTGTAAAAAGACAGTGTGGCAGAGTAGAGAGGGTCAGGTCCAGAGTCAGGGGTCCAGCCCCTGCCCCATCCTGCCTGACTGAATCGGGCCCATCTCCCTGTCCTGGGCTTCTGTGTCCTCCCCAGTAAAACAAAGGTGCCAGGCTCTCCCCCAGTGGAACGTCAGCTGCTGGGAGAAGGACTTGCTGGGGCCTCTTTGCTCCTTGTAGTTTGCCTGCCATTTCCTTGGCCCCCTCGTGCACGCAAACATGTAATAACATTGAATGGAATGCCTGAGCGCCTCTGGTCTAAATTCTTTATCTGATCTGGAAGAGACTGGGGTTTAGAATCAGAAGCTCTGGCTCTGAATCCAGAGGCTAGTGAGGATACCAAGTTGGGAGAACCTGAGTTCAAATCTTCCTCACACAGTATCTGAGCCACCTGGGAAAAGTTCTCCTCTCTGGCCCTCAAGTTTCCTCATCTGTAAGAGGAGGGAGTTGAACTTGGGCTCTTCCAACTCTAGTCTATGATCCCAGGTGGCCTTGGGCAAGTCACTTTACTTGGTCAGGTTACAAGTTTCCTGCCCAGGAAATGAGGAGAGGGGGCGTCCCCATCACTGCCACCAGGTCAGGGGGCTCTGTTCCCTTGGGTTTTCTTGCCGTGAGACTGTGCTGCTGCCTAAATTACAATTTCTGAGTCAGTTAAAAAGTAGACTTAGCAGCTCATATTTTTGAAGTCTGATCATTGTTTCCTTCAATAATTTCAAGGTATTCCAGATTATTAGCAAAGTGGCCTATGGAGTCTAAGTCCAGATTTGTATTTTAAAGCACAGAAGGCAGTTTTTGCTTTATCATTAATCCCTGCATTCGGCTGCGTTTTCTTTCACTAAGACTTAGACATTTTCTTTTTGAGGAGCAGCTAAGTAAAAAAAGTTAGAAAAAATTTTTTAAAAAGAAATAAAGATTTGACCTTCTAACTCTGAAAAAAAACATTGTGGCCAAGTTTCCAGAGGTAAACTCAGACATGGGTTTGCTGAGCCAAAAGGCTCAGCCGAAACAGCCTGCTGGGAATGGCTTCGTTCCGCCCAGCGGGCGGCCCAGGGAGAAGCCTGAGAGCCCCCAGCCGGGCTGGGATCAGCCACTCCGGCTCTCCCATTCCGAAGCCAGCCTTGCCATCAGCGATGACGACATTGGATTTGGGGTTGGCTGATGGGACTGAGGAAGGAACTGAGGTTACTAATGAGCAGGCTGCAGGCTGCAGGCCTTGGGCTGGCTTTCTCACACTACTTTTGCTTCTGTAAATCAGTGGTGCCCCCCAGCTACGCCACAGAGCCTGGGCCCGATGTACCCCTTCACAGATGCAAAAGGAACACTGACAAGCTCCATCGTAGTTTCCCATTTTTGCTTTTTAGAAGGAGGTTAATTAAAGCTTTGAGTTGCTGTGTGGGTGCCTAATAAGGTCTGAACAAAATTTAAAAGCACAACCTCCTTCCTCTTCCTTCTCTCCCTCTCCCCCACTGTCAGGCTGACTCAGAAAGCAAGAAGTCCAGATAACTATTACTTACCTGTATTATTCCTTCCCTGGTGAAACCTGCCATGTTTCTAGGCCTTTCCCCACATTTGGAGATTCTAGCATATGGACACCATAGCCAGATTTGAGATTTGTGACCTTGTCACTGCTTTTGGAAGTCCCTTTGAATCTCTACCAGACAGGCAGTGCCATGGCTGGGCTCTTGTTCCTGTGCTCTGACAGCCCAGCCCTAAGACCCTCACTGTCCAAAGAGGGAGTCTCTTCATCCCAATGTATCTAGAACACAAAGACCACATTTGTTTGGTGAGTGCTGATGCTCCCTTGTGAAAGGAGAGAAGGGTGCAAGCTCACTCTTGTCATCCTTGCTTTGGCCACCATGGTTTCCATGCCCGTCTCTTGTTTTAGGTGCTGGCTTGGGTACCCTCCTCACTGACAGACCTTCAGGGAGAGAGGAGCAGTGAAGCATGGCCCCCTGTGTCCCTGGAGCAGCTGTGTGCACATCCCCCAGAATCTCCATATCGAGCCCTAGTTTCATTCTCAAGGTCCAGGCCTGTACTACCACCTTGTCCGCTGCCTGTCTTACCCGGAGCGATTTAGCAAATCCAACATGTCCAAAACAGACTGTTTCTCTTTCCCCCCAAATTCTCCTTGCCTCAGTTTCCCTGTTTCTGTTGAGTACACCACTATCCTCTAGTTTGCAGCTCTGGAGACATCGTTTCTTTCCCCTCCCCCAAGTGCTACCATTGTCTCAATCTTGCTATGTTTTCTCAGTAAATACCAATGTGTGGATTTGTGATCCTCCAGAGGGGAGGGCCTGCTGCTGTCTTTTCTGTTTGTGTCCCCAAACACTTGGCACACCGTAAGTGTTTAATAAGTGCTCCAACTGATTGGTGATTCTCTGTATACTGCTGCTCTTGCATCTGTCTTATCTGCTGACACCAGAACCATCCTAGGTCAGGTCCTTGCCTCAACTCACTGGACCCTCACGGTGGCCTTCAGTACTTTCGGTCCCCTTACCTCTTCAGTTCTCCACAAAGCAGCTGCCAAATTGATTTTCTTAGAGCACAGGTCTGGCCGTGACCCTCCATGGCTTAACAGCCTTCAGTGGTCCCTATTGCCTCTAATCTGACCCATAAACCCTCTGTTTGTCATCTGAAGCCCTTCACCATCTGGGTCTTACCTCCCTCTCCAGGCTTATCCAGGCTTACCCTTCCCCTCCTGCAGGAGGAGTCTAGGGGAGGTGATGAAAGGTCATGGCTGAGAGAGAGGAAAGAGTGAGTCAAGTCCAGCCCATTTCATTATAGACAGACGATTCATTTGGGAACAAAGAGGTAGAAGAATTTAGCAAAGATCTCCTGTGAGGTAGAGCCACGGCCGGCCACGTCACATCAGTCCTTTCGTAAAGTGTCTGATGCCAGATTCAGTGAGCAGCATCTGCTTTGTGATCAGCCTGGGGCTGGTGTTCTAAAGATGAAACATGAAAACCACCTCTGCCTGGGGGTCACTGCTGGTCATTTTCCTATTTAAATTGCTTTGGGGCAGTTATTTGGATGGGTACAGACAAAGCCAAATGCAGACAAGGGTGGTGTGGACACCACCTGGCAGGTAAGCAGGTGGGCCCAACTGTCCAGCTCCTCCTTAACCTCCTGGGGTGGAGTCCCTCTCACCCACGTGCCTCATCTCTGGGGATGGCTGAGTGCCCACTGAGTACCAGACCAGTGATAAGTACAGCTCAGGCAGTTCTGCCTCAGCTGGCCAGGAAGATTGGACTTTCTTGGGGAAAGCGCTCTCACCTCCTGGCTGCCCAAAGGTCTTGTCCTTCAAAATTCAGTTATTGGACAGATAGATTTATTGAGGGTTTCTTTAAGTGTCTACCCTGGCCAAGGCCCTCTTCTTTCCTGGCTCACTTTGCATGGGTCCAGAGATGGCACTACATCCTTGAGGCTCTCTGGGTCCTACCTACAGATATCTAAATAGAGTCGGGTGTCTTGGAGATGTTGTGGAATGTTGCCTGAGCATTTGAAGAGGGAGGGATCACTTCTGCAGTTTTCATTTGGTCTTTCAGGTGTTGTAAAGCAGTGTGGTGTAGTGGCCAGAGGCCAAGGACACCCAAATTCAAGCCCTGGTTCTTATATATACTGACTGTGGGACCCTGGGAATGTCCCTAAGAACAAGAAAAAGGGTTTTTAAAGCTATACTGGGATGGAGGAGGGATGGACTGCTGTTGTAGGTGGATAGGACAGTTGTCAAGAGAGTACTTAGCTGTACTTAATGAATTCAAATGACCAGGTCCACATGAACTATATTCAGGGGTAATGAAAGGGTTGGATGTTGTGGTTGCTAAGCCACTAGGTATCACAGGATTGGAAGAAAGGCAAATGCCCTGATTGCAAAAAAAGAAAGTGAAGGGGATGGAGTCATTAAACCACAGACCATTGTACTGCCCTCCCGCCCTTGGTCAGAGGTGTTAGAAATGGAAGTAGTGACTGGCCTCCGCCTTCCAGGCCAACTTCATTCCCTATTTTTAGTTATTAGGGGTAGAACAGGAGAGTCTCACCCTCACCCTGGGAATGAGGGTGGGCAGGTGGGATTATCCCCACAGATGACAACCCCAAGCCTTGTCCAGTGTCGTATAGCTAATAGCAGCAGAAAGGGATCAAACTTGGATCTTCTGGCTCTTTCTATGAGGTGATGGTTAGAGAAGAGCAGAGTTGTGTAATAAGGGTACAGACTGGGTCATCCTAATTGATGGTCAGTGTGCACTGACCTTGAAGGTCTGTGGCATCTGAGAGATAATGAGGAAGGGAAAAGGTTGGATGGGCCAGCCTAAATGTTGAAGCTGTAACAAGTTGTCACAAGCCCAGTAGAGAGAACATGTCTGAACTGAATAAGAATGGCATTGGCACAGCAGGAGAGGTGCCATCTCAGGTTTGGAAGCTGTGCTCTCTACCATCTTGTGACTCTCAATGCAGCTCAAGATCCCATTTGCTTTTCTGGAGGCCATATCACATACTGTGGCTTCAATGGGCTTGCAGGCCACTCAAACCTCCAGATCATTTTCAGGTCTAACTAGACCTCCCCAATTTTCTTAGGTTTAGGCCAGCATTCTAGTAGGTCAAGAATTTTTGGATCTTGACTCTGTCCTTCTGTGGGCTAGCAATTCTTGTTAATTTTGTCATCTGCAAAGTCATTTGTCAATGACTCTATCAAAATCATTGATAAAAATGTTAATCTGACAGCCCAGAGGCATCCCCTGGAGACTACACATACCAACATGGAATCGTAAAGAGCTCCATCCACTGGGTCAGTTCTGAACCCGTCTCGTTGTGCTATCTTGGGGGCCACCTCTCTCTGTCCTTTCCACACAAAACTGAGGTACTTCACTAAATGTGCTCCCAGAGCCTAAGCTGGCTACATCCATAGCCTGTCCCTTCTTCTGCCAGTCCAGCCCTCCGTCAAGAAAAGGAAGTGAGACTAGTCCTGCCTGACTTGTCTTCAGTGAGGCCAGTCTGGCTTCAAGCAGTCCCTGCCTCACTGCCTCTGTACTGACCTAGTCTAGGATTCTCCCAGGTACCAAAGTCAGACTCTCTGGTCTCTGGGGTGCAGCCTCCTTGCTTAGCTCAGCAGGCATAGCTGCCAGGCCTTTCAGACTGCGGCTCACCCCAGCCAGGGACCTTGTGCTCTCACCCAGGGCAAGTAGCACTATCTCTTAGCTTACGTTTTGTTATAAGCTCCATGTAAGTCACTTTGGTCCTGGCCTTCCAGGAAAAAGGATGACCTTCTCCAGTGACGGGGAATAGAAGCAAGGTTACGATTGGGGAGCTCTGCTTCATCCCCACTGTCCAGTGTCCCCATCCTCTCCATCCGAAGCAGATATCCTCCTTTTTCTCAACTCCTTTTACAAGCCTATACCACACCTTTCTGTTCCTCCTCTGTGACCTGGCCTGACTTCCAGCTTCTGTATACTTCTCGTCTAAATTCCAGTTGGTTAGGAATGTGCATTCACATCAGTCTCTTCAGACAAATACCGTTGGGACTGTTTACCTTTGTGTCTTTAGAATTTCACGCTGGAGTGCCTGCCATCCCTCATTTCCCTTATAGAATTTCAGTCCATGGGATCTTCCCTATCTTTCCCATGAGTCCTTTGAAATCTACTTTTCTGCAATCTAGTGTATCTGTCAGACTATGGCTAGCTTACCTCTCCTCTATCACACACTCAGGGATGGATGGGTTCACTTCCCCCATAAGGTTTCTATCATTTCTACCCCAGCAGACAGGTTCTCCTTGCTATTAAGATTCAGATTCAGAATGGGATTTTCCCTGCTGGCTCTTTTACCTTTTAAAGGATAAATTTATCACTAAGTCAGGTTGTGAAGTATTTAGCTCTCCTGCCTTTTGCAGAGAGAGTACCTGCAGATATCTGGATAACTGAAGTCTTCCATCACTATTCTAACCTGCCTGTGTCAAGCTTCTGAGCTGCTTCCCAAACTCTTCATCTGTTTCTTCTCTCTGTCCAGGTGGTCTATAGTATAGTCCAGTAACTAGATCACAGACATGTTGGGGAGTTGGTTCCTTTCAGGATATTGACATGAAAAGTTGGTCACTTTTCATCTAGAAAGACACCATAGAATTTAGCAAATTACTAGCATGGAGATAGATAGTCATGGAGCACCACTGTGTGTGGGGAGACCCATGACTACACTGCAAGCCACATCACCCTTCTTTATCAGGCTAGCAGAGTTATTTTTCTGTAGATAACTGAAGACGTTTGAAGCCATGTCTTGGGTGAAACCTGCCTTGCTGGAGAGGCTGGTAGTTACCCGAGCACCCAAGCTCTGCCAAAGGGACAGAGGGACAGAATTCCAGGGTACAATCAAAAAGCAAGATAAAGAAGTCAATCCAAGAGATCTAGACAACTGCATTAAAAGAGAGGGTGTGTGATCGTAGGCCTAACAAAGAAACTTAGTGATATTAGAAGTGTGAAAACCATACTTCAAGATATCAATCAGAGAAATTTCCCAGAGCAAAGGACTAAAATTTATAAAACCCGCAGAAAGAAGCCCAAAGTTTCACTCACTGGGAAACGTTGTAGCCAAAGTGTAGAACTGTGCTGTCCAACAACAAATAATGGAGTTGCCAAAAGAAAATCCTTCCAATACCAAAGAATAGACCCTGAATTGTGGAGAATGGCTGCATTACATGAAACAAAAGGAAGGAATGACGTGTGATTTTTTAAAAAGCAAAACTAATTGGTGATCTAAAACAACGTGTCATGGAAAACTGAGCTCAATTATCAGCAAATTAAGATGAGTTTCAGCTAAATAGAGAGGAATGAAAATCATTCCTTAAAAAGAAACCAAAGCTAAACTAGAGAAATATAACGTTAAGTAGTCAGAGTTTGCAAGAAAATTCCATACAGTGAAACCAAACCTTGCATGTAACTATAACTAGAGGAGGTTAATTTTTTTATTTGTGTAAAAAACGATTCCTATGGTTTGTGAAACAGTTGATGTGCTCATGGTAGGAGATCAATATTTTAGAAGGTGTGATTCTGTAGAGGAAAACTCACTAGTGCCAGGCTTGGGACGAAGGGGCCAGGATAAGGTGTGGCAGTCTTGAGTCCAGTCTTGGGAAAGGGGAGAGAGAAGGAGAAGCCAGCATACAGATCTGGGACTGGATCCCATTCAAGGACAGAACAGGCTCCGAGGCCAGACCTGTACAGAAGTAGAGGTGGAACGAGGATCTTGTAATAGGGCAGAAGACCACTTCCGTCAACCAGACAAGCCAACAGAGGTACTTACTAAGCTCCTACTATGGGTCAAGAACTGAACATATCCCTGATCAGTGATCAAATCACAGACTTTCAAGGACTTCAGAGGCATCTGGTCCAACCTAAGTCAGGAAAAGTCCATAAATCAACAGGCTTTCATTAAGTGATCATTATGTATAAGGCACTAACGTGGGGGTCCGGGAAAGGCATCTTGCAGAAGGTGCAACTTTGACTGAGACTTGAAGGAAGCTAGAAGGCAGAGACTATTCTCTGCATTCCTGGACAGCCAGAGAAAATGCTCCAAGCAGAGATGGAGCATCATGTGGCAGGAAAAAAAAGGGATCAGTGTCCCTGGATTGCAGAATAAATGTCTGGGATTAAGGTACAAGAAAGGGTGAGGTTATGGAGGGCTTTGACACCAAACAGGATTTTCTGTGGGATCCTGGAGGTAAGAGGAAGCTACTGGAGTTGATTAAATATATATGGGGGGTGGAGAATAGACGTGGTCTGATCTGCCTTTTAGGAAGATTATTTGACAGCTGAATAGAGGAGACAGGAGGCAGGCAAAACCCCACCCCCAGCAACTACTGCAGTAGTCCAGGTGTGAGGTGATGAGGGCCTGCACCAGGGGCCTCACAGGGCAAAAAAGAGCAGATATAGGAGAGATGTCACAAGATAACATCAATAGGACTTGGTAAGAGATTGGATAGAGGGGTAGAGTGAGTGGGGAGTCAAGGATGACACCAAGACTGTGACCAGGTGCTAGGTGGTGGTCCTTGAGAGTCATGGGAACGTTAGGAAGAGGGAGGGTTCGAGGGGAAAGATAACAGCCCAGTTTTGACCAAATTGAATTTTAAGAGATCTCCATCCACTTCGATGGATACATACAATGGTGGTTAAAGATGGAAGATCACAGATCTGCAGAGAGGTTAGGGCCTGGTACATAGATCTGGGACTTATCTGCATAAAGATGATTGAATTCATGGAGCTGGTGAGATCACCAAGTGAAAAAGAGAGTGAAGAGAAGAGGACCCAGGACAGAGGCTTGGGGGATCCCCACTGGGAGCCAGTGCAGCCTGAGTGAAGATGCAGCAAGGGAGACAGGGGAGGACAATGTCCCAGAAACTCTAAGAGAGGAGAGGATCCAGTAGCCTCCTTGGTTCTAAGAGAAGAGGAGCCATTCTTCAGGCCAGTAAGAGGAAACTTATGGCAGTAAGGGATGAGAATGTGTAGTGGAAGCGGGGAGCAGGGAGCTTGTGGGCGTTCATAAAGATAGGGGGACCAGATGAATAGGAGGAAAACCTACCACAGGGACTGGTTTTAGAGTTTTAGAGTTTACATCAGAGACCTAAATGTGGATAGATTCAACCCCCAATTTAAAAGAGAGGGAAGAATGGATAAGAAAACCAGTTATCACTTAGTTGCATAGGAGAAACACATTTAAAACAGCATCAAAGTGAGGGGATAGAAGACAAGTCTGCTTTGTGTCCAAAAGGATCACAGTGTCAAGTCCAAGGCAGGCAGTGGCACAAATGGATGATGCCAATAGAGAAACGCTGTTAGGTGAGACACTGCCGCTGCTGAGTCCCCAGCCTTCGGTGCTCTCAGCTTCCAGATTTGTTTCTGAAAGCGAGGGGAAATGCAAAAGGAAAGGTACTGCGCAGTAACAGCCAACATTCATGCGGCACTCACAGGTTTGCAAAACCCGCTGTCGTGTTTGAGCGACACAACACACTTGGAAGTATGGTGCTCTTATTACCCCCATTATACAGACAAGCATCCAATATCTGGTGAACGTCCAAGGTAGGATTTGGACTGAAGACTTCCAGACTCCAGGGCCAGCTCTCTGTCCACTGCCCCATCCAGCAGCCTCTAGAGCAACTCCTCTCTCAGAACTGGGTCAATCTGTTAGAAAAAAACAGTTAGAAGGAAACTATATATAGATGAACAAAATAATGGAAAAATTGTTTTTGCAAACATTGTTGGTGATTTCTCAATGAGAATATTAAGGAATATGTGTATTTTTCAGCATTTCATAGAATCTTTCATAAAAACTCAATATGTGCTATGGCTCGAATCGTAAATAAAAGGCTATATCATCACATTTTAAAAGTTAGAAGAGAATGGAAATAAGCCCATCTAACTTTGGAAAAAGAATGTTTTAACCAAAGAAAGACAGAGGTGATTATGAAAGATAAAATGGGCACCTTCAGTTATATGCAATTAAGATCTTTCGCAAAAACTGTATCAATGCCAAGTGAGCTGAAAAACTTGGATCAGGTGTCTCTGAAGGCCCTAGATTCAGTACAATTCAACAAGCAAATATTAAATGCCTTTGATGTATGTGATGAAGTATGGAGTAGGTGAAGTAGGTTTTACTGAAATGGGTACAAAGTAAGGCAGAGCAAGGCTTCAGGAGCAATTCCTCCATCACTCAGGCCAAGGAGGGAGGAAAGGGGTGGAATGACAGAGTTCACAATATTTACCCTGGATCTGTCTGTCTGGGGTCTTACAGACTGAGTGCTGTCTATTCCTTAGGAGCTAAAAGGCCAGTGCACAGACATAGAGATTTCAGAAGGAGAAATGCAAAAGATCAACAACCATAAGAAAAATGCCCCAGATCCCTAATAATAAAAGAAATGAAAGCTAAAATAATTCTGAGGTTTTACCTTGTTCTTGTCAAATTGGCAAAAATAATAAAAGTCAGGGAAAAAATCAGTGTTACAAGCAGCTTGGTAAAGACAGACACCCCCTAATGCATTATTGATGGAGCTATGTATTAGACCAGCCATTCTGGAAAGCTATTTGGAACCATGTCCCTGAAGGCAGTAAAGCCCGGGCTAGACGCAGGCAGGCAACAAGCATTTTTTAATGCTTACCATGTGCCAGGAACTGTGCAAAGAATATAAATAAATACAAGCAAAAAAGAGAGTCCCTGTCCTCAAGGAGTTTACAGTCTAACGAGGAAAGACAACACACAGAAAGGAGAGGGGAGATGCTCGCCCAGGGGCATGGTTCCAGGATAAGAGGCAGCTGAGGCTCTGTGGCAAAGTTTGGGAAGTCAGAAGCAGAGCTGAGAGGAGCCATACCACAAAGAGATCAAAGGCAGAGGGGAAAGACTCATAGGTACAGAAATATTTATGGAAGCTCATTTTGTTGTAGCTAAGAACTAGAAAGTAAAGAGGTACCCATCAATTGGAGTGGCTGGCCAAATTATTGTGTATGAATGTAATGGAATATTACTGTGCCATAAAAAAAATGATAAAAGGGACAGGTTCACAGACCCCTGGAAGATTTGTACAAACCGATGTAGAAGAAAGAGAGCAGGACCAAGAGAACAATTTATATAATAACAACAATGTTGTAAAGAAAACCTACCTATATAAGATCAAAAGCCATTCCCCAATTGAGAGTGGTTAAAGTGTATAAATAGTTCTCAAGGGAAGAATTGCAAAGTACTCACAAATACATGAGAGAGTGCTCTAAATCACTAATGACAAGAGAAATGCAAATCAGAACAACCCTGAGGTTTCACCTAATGCCCAGAAAATTGGTAAAAATTACCAACGATGGAAATAGTTAATGTTGGGGGGAATTGTAGAGAGGTAGTCACACCAGTGGATTTTTGGTGGAGCTGTGAATTGATCCGATCATCCTGAAAAGCAGCTTGTAATTATGAAATTAAAATGAATATGATGTCCACCCCCTTTGATCCAGGGGGTCAAAGACAGAAGGGACGATCTCATAGACACTAAAATATTCCCATCAGCACTTTCTGTGGTAACAAGGAACTGGAAACAAAGTGAAAGCCCATTAATCTAGGGAGTGTTGAAACAGATGGTGGCATGTGACATTAAGTGGAACAGTGTAGTGTGGTAAGAAATTACAAACATGACAAGAAATACAGAAAAGCATGGAAAGATTTACATGAACAGATGCAAAATGAAGTGAGCAAAGCCAGGACAACAGCGTCCATAATGACTACAATAATGCAAACCAAAGAACAGCAACCACGATACAACCAAAAGAGACTATTGTGAAATTATCAATTATCACAAACTTGACTCCCAAGAAGTGATGGAATAAAACACCAGCTCCTGCTCCTTTGTAGATGTGGGACTCCAGGGATGCAGAAAACAGCCTGAAACATCAGTTTTGGGGTTTTTTTTAATGTGCTCACTGGTTTTGCTAATTCCCCCCCCCCCACCTTTTCTTAAACAACGACAATCTTTGCTGTAAGGAATGGCACTTTGGGAGCAGAAGAGGTGAGATAGAAGAGAAATTTAGGCAATGTAATTTTTAAAAAGACATTGTATGGTGTAAGGATCAGTGTGAGTCTAAAAGCACCTTTGGTGCTGACAGTCACAGCCCAGTTGCTAAAGCTCACGGAGAAGTTGTGAAAGACCACTCGCCTGATGAGTGGCAGCTGAGATTGGCTGGCTCGGCCTGTCCTCCCATTGGTCCTTCCCTCTAGTGCACGTGGATATTATGCTTTAATCAAGTACCTCTAGGGTATATAAGGAGGGCGCTACAGTACAATAAAGGACAGCTGCTGTACACTTCTCTCTCACCTCTGGTCTCTTTAGTCTCTCCTGAGAATACAGCCTAAGGCTGGCCCTTAGGCTACAGAGTTAAGAAGCGGCTGTTTCAGCTGGCCACAATGTGGGACAGGACAGATAAAAGAAGCCTTCAGGCCGAAAGAAGGACCCCAGAATCACGCCAGTGCACCCCGGAAACAAGTTCCCTGCCTGCATTCAAACAGGCCCAGCCTTTCCTAGTGAAAGTGGCCCAAGCAGGGATTCCTCCCCGGAGACAGAGAGGGAGTGGTTCTGGCTGCCCACACCTGCTTGCAGAGACCCTGGGATTACAGAGTTAGGCAAAAGGGAAGGGCTGAAGCAGCTTGATAAAATGGAGTTGGGCAAAATCAGGTGAATCAACAGAAAGGAGGAAGGGATTACCATCGTGAAAGCTCACTCAGGGTAGAAGAGAAAGTACCAAGCAGGCCTCCTGAGGAGAGCGCAGGCTGTCAGCTGAGGGACATAGAAAAGGGAACTATGGCTCAAAATAAGAAAATAGACACTAGAGTTCCCTCAGGTGTCCCGCATGCACACTCTGCATTAGAAAAAACACTAGAGAGGGCCCGAGAAAAAGGGGATATGATAGGCAGTTGGGAATTCTTCCCAGTTATTGGAGAACTGGACCCTTTTAATCCTGGACAGATGAGAAGGCGACATGAACCTCTTCCTTTTAAGGTTCTTCAACAACTGAAAGATGCCGTCTCTAAATATGGCCCTACAGCTCCCTTTGTGCTATACCAATTGGAAAATATCTCAAAGTTCATTCTGTGTCCCAATGATTAGAAGGCATTAGCCAGAGCAATATTAACCCCAGGACAGGCAGTTTTTTGGATGGCCGAGTACACTGAGCAATGCCGCCTCCAGGCCGCTGAATTGGCACCTGGTGCGCATATGCAATAGGTTGGCCTATTTGGATTATAGACATTAAGGATTGTTTTTTTAGTATACCACTACATCCTGATGATTGCAAGCGTTTTGCCTTTTCTGTTCCCACCATAAATTTTCAAGGCCTCAAAAAACAAAAAAGGGAAATTGGCCCAGGCCCTGTGAGATAGGACCACATAAACAAGATAGTCTATACATTGAATTACTTGAAGTTTGATTCTGAGGATCTCACGCCTGCTATGCGCCAGCTCTGCAGAGTCAAAAAGACCAAAATGAAGCTAGGGCGCTGGAAAAAAAGATGATGGTGGTGGAAGAGTAATGTATAAGACACCCACAGGTACTTGGGAAGGCCCCTATTCTCTCATAACCTGGGGGCCAGGGTATGCTTGTATCTCCACAGATAAAGGTCAATAGTGGGTTCCTGCAAAGAGTGTCCGTGTTGTCTCTGAACCAGTTGCAGAAGAGGAATAAGAGGAGACGCCTGTGCCGACGATGGTGGAGACCACGCCAGCTGCAAGGGATGTGACTGCTGGCTGCTGCCTTCACCATGCTCGCCATCTCACCACCTGCCCATACAGAACAACATAGCCAACCCACCACACTGTTGGCTCCATCAGTCAAGCTAAACTTTACAGGCCATGAATATCACAGGAATGGGTCTCCATCAGGTCAGCATGTACGGCTTGCAGAGGACACCTTGCAATGCCTCACTTCCCCAGCATACGGGGGGAAGCTTAGCATGCAAAACTGTTAACAACAGTGGATGGCCACTGATGGCACATCATAACTATACACAGTATGTTCTTTTCCTGTGCAAATATGGATTACATCAAAAGGCAGAACTTGGAAAGGTCTATGGAAAGCCATGGTTTCCATAGGACCAATTGTGACAACAGCTTGGGACCACATTGGGGAATATGGCAGCATGTGCTCGAGCCTGGGGACTGGAAAACACAAGCAAATGTTGGATGTAGCTTTTATGCTCGAGCATGTTTGGGGAAAAAAAAATCTCAGGATAGTTACCATTCCTCTTCAAAGAACGCTATCTTTAAATGGTCGTGCACATGATAGTGAAGCACTCTTTGTATCTCAGTTGTAACGTGAAATGCCAAAAAAGGAACTCCTTCATTGAATTGTTTTGTCAGTGTTTATACAAATGTAGTGTTTGCCATGGACTGGTAATTTGTATAGCTGTTAATCATATTATTGTTTTGTGGTTCTCCTTTGGTTTAATGTTTTTGTAATAGCTTAGTCATGATCCAAGCTGATACTCACTTGGCACTTTCTAAAATAAAATGGGGGAATTGCAGGGATCAGTGTGAGTCTAAAAGCACCTTTGGCACTGATGGTCACAGCCCAGTTGCTAAAGCTCATGGAGAAGTCGTGAAAGACCACTTGCCTGATGAGCGGCGGCTGAGATTGGCTGGCTCGGCCTGTCCTCCCATTGGTCCTTCCCTCTAGCGCATGTGGATATCATGCTTTAATCAAGTACCTCTAGGGCATATAAGGAGGGCGCTATGATACAATAAAGGACGGCTGCTGTACACTTCTCTCTCGCCTCTGGTCTCTTCAATCCCTCCTGAGAATACAGCCTAAGGCTGGCCCTGAGGCTACAGAGTTAAGAAGCAGCCGTTTCAGTATGGGGTGAGTGAAAACTTCTCAATTTGGGGTGGTTTAACTTTTCAAATTGCTTCTGCCAATCACTTTTATCTTCCTTTGTCTGTTTTCCCACCTTGGTGGGACCCTCCCCTTATCTTTCCTTGCTGTCCCAGTTGGGGAAGTATTTGGTGAACATGCCTCTCCACCAATGAGAGGGGTAACAGTTGGGGAGGGGTCTTGACTAAGTTAGGTTATAAATTCCAGCACTATCTTTTGTAACTTGCCTCTTCTCCATGATGAGTCATGGGGAAGACCATCCTCTTCTCCCAGGGAAGAGAATAAAGTCCTGTTCTTATCCTAAGAGATCTCTGTATTTATTTCTTTTCATTAAATTAAGGATGAAGGGTATTTTTCATCCCAAACAACATCAATCCAAATCTTTCTTTTAAACCACTACCCCAGAGCACTGATGATAAAGGTATACTATCTCTTTCTTGTCATAGAAGACTCTGGCAGTAGAATAAGGCATACTTTTTTTCAACATGACCAACATAGTGTTTTGCAAAACATAGATTTTGCTCACTGGTGGATATTTGCTACAAGGGTTCCCCCCTCCTTTTTTTTTTCTAGCAGGAGGGACTTGGGGAAAAGAAGAGACTTGCCAATGAGGTTCCCCCCCCCAATAAAAAAAGAGACAAGAGGCTCATTGAAGCATTTTAAATGCAAAGAATGCTAGAAGAAACATGCAGGACAGCTTTGAAAGAGACGTGTTAAGTTTATTAGATACTTAAAAGGAAAAGCAGGCTTAAATAAGAGAGATTTGTGCCTTTGTGTACAGTCTTTTTCTTTTCTGTTTCATAGATGGTAATGCTCATTTTATCTGGTGTGAAGTTCAAATGTTAAAAAGAAATAAAATCCAGAATATTCATAGCAACAGCTGTTCTAGCAAAAAACAAAGCGGATTTCTGTTGATTGGGAATACCCGAGTGGCTCTGTGGTGCTGTGCATACCCTTGAGCAGTGCAGTCCACAGTCCGTTCATGTTCATGCCTCTTCATCACTTGTCACATCTTCCCAAAACTTCTTCCTGGGGGCAGGTGTCGAGCTCTCCTCGCTCTCACCAGTGACCGGCCCATCTTCCCTTTCTCTCCTCTTTTCCCACAGAGCTCCGGCTGGCTCTGGCTTTCAGCCGGCTCCTCCTCCCCACATACCTTCCCATTGCCCGTTGGGAGACGCTCGTCCTCAGAGAAGATGCGCCTCTCTAGCTACTTCTTCTGTAAGCCCCCTCCACTGCTCTCTTCTTTATGCCCCAACACTACACGTCATCACCCAGACCTGTTGTTCTAACCTGACTTTGCCTCGGGCAGGCATCTCTTCATTTGGCCAGCGAAGCAAGTGTTTGCTGTAGGGGGGCTTTCTGAGACCTTTGGGCTTCCTCGCCGTCATCGTTAACCTGCGCGGGTTTAACTCTGGATGAAACTGTTAACACTTGGTGTCAGTGTCGTTTCTGTTGTCCATTTCCCAGTTTTTATTTCCAGTCACTTGTTCTCTGAACAATTCAGGGATAAGGCTTCTTAAATGAACACCATATCTTTTCTCATGACCATTCTTGTTTATTTAAAATTTTTTATCTTAGCTCCCGTGAGTCAGCATTCGGACCATCCGCAGATCGCTGACTTAGGGATAACTCTAATGTCCGCCGTAAATATTTTTCTGTCTTTTACAAAGCAGTCCCTGCCATTGTGTTTGGTGCTTACAATGCCCAGGGCCCACTCATCTTTTTTTTTTTTAAGAATGCATTCCTGTTCTAGAGGTGCGGAATCTGCCATTTGCGGGTTCTCTCTGTGTTTCTCCCTCTCCTTAACTTTGACCACATTTGCATGAAATCATCAAGCTCCCATAGAATTTCTTGACTACTTTGTCTTTGGTAACCAGTGTTGGTTCATAAGTTGTAAGTATTTTCATGGTGACCTTTTTGCAAATAAATAAATTGTTAGTCCTACCACACATGATGACCCACAAAATAATATTCCTGTGACCCATCGCTCCAGGTCCTTTCTTTTTTATTTTTATTTTATTTTATTTGCTTTTTGAAGGGGGGAATGCAGGGCAATTGGCATTAAGTGACTTGCCCAAGGTCACATGGCTAGGCAGTGTTAAGTGTCTGAGGCTGGATTTGAACTCAGGTCCTCCTGACTCCAGGGCCGGTGCTCTATTCACTGTGCCACCTAGCCACCCCTGGTTATTTTCTTTGCCTCTCCAAGATCCACCTGTGAGGCATCCTTCCACTGAACTTCAGTGTCCTTCTAGTTCCTTTACAATGAAAATGTCATCATCTGTAGGATTCAGGTCCTCCAGGAATATTTCCACTCATTGATCCTTGGAAAAGGATCTTACACTTAGCTCATCAATAGTTAAGTTTGTGGATGGTCTGAAAGCTGCGTCATCTTTAGCCCCCTCTACTCTGTCTTCTTTTCCTTGGTTTCCATGACTAAAAAATGTTTAGCGCCGGTTGACCAGCCTCCAGGTGTCAAAGAAACAAATCAGGACTCAAGTGTTAGCTAACCAGTTGACCTGCTGGAGGGGAGACAGCTGGGAGACAGGGAGAATGAGGGGCTAACAGCAGGTCAATCAGGAGACCTTCTGTAGGAGTCCTCTGGGAGCTAAGCTTAGAAGAGGCCAATGTATTGTAGGACTACCAGAACAAGAGGAACCTTGAGTGTTGTGGTTGGCCCCCAAGGGGAAACCAAGGAGAAATGGGTACAAGCTATAGGAGGCTGCCCTTCCTCCCCCTGGCAGTGGCATGGGCTGCCCCTGGAGGTGGCAGGCAGAAACCCAGGCCACTTGTCAGGTGTGTTGCAGAGGTGGAAACGGTCCAGGTCCAAGTGAGTCTTTGACCAGAGCCTTCCACCTCAAAGGCCAAAAGAGAATTCTCTGGTTATTGCCTCGGAGAAAAAGCACTCACACTTTTAAGGGAGTCTATCAAAAAGTCCCGGCTCTGGGAAGTTGCTGCTTTTTGGAATATCTTGACAGATGCAGCTCACATTTTGTTTGTGGGTAACAGCTGAGTTGCTGTGGGGCATTTGCCATCTTGCGCATTGTAGGGACCTGAATTTCAGGGGGATTCTGAACAGCATTTGAAAGACCAGCATCTGCTCTGGTAGAATTAAAACAAGATTGTTTTTAGGGAGGAGAAAATTGGTTACTCCCAAATTACTCCGAATCCCTCAGCAGAATTCTAGGGTGCTTCTTTTTTCCCCATTTAGCATAAAATAGCCCCAGGTCCAGAAAGGGGGAGAAGGTCCTTAGAATAATACTTTATGTGAAGAAGATCTGGAGATCCTAGTGGCCTGGAAATTCGTGAGTCAGCACTACATGACAAAACAGTTTTAAACACCAATGTCATTTTGTCCAAGACAGGCCACACCACGACACTGGTGGTCTAAATGAGGGGGCGTGGCCAGTTCTGTGGAACAGACAGTAGATAGAAAGCCGTGATGTGTGGCTACCAGTCACAAGAAGAGGGTTCCATAGGGCGGGCTGTCTGCAGGGCTGTGGAGAAGGGCTGATGTGCAGAGTGGAGGAGACAGACTCATTTTACTCTGCCCCATGGGGCAGAGCGGGATGCAGAGACACCGATTTCATTCAATATCGGGGGTGCTGCCTAAGGACAAGCACTGTCCAAAAGGCGAGTGAGCCTCCCCTGGAGAGAGGGAGGTCCTGGGAGCTGAAGCCTGCTCCCAGGGCCCCCAGGGTGCCTGGGCCTCTCCACTGTCGGCAGGCCTGTCGATTCTGTGTTGAACACTTGGTTTTTCGAGTGTATTGGTTAATGGGCTCACCCAAGGGGAAGGATATCTCAAGTCAGCAACAAACGATTTGTGGCCGTGAAATCCTTTTGCTTCTTCTCTCCTAGCTCTTCCGCCAAAGCCGCCTAAATCCTTGACTCAAGCTGGTGCCAATGGGATGAAGGACAGTTCAGGTTTTTCCCTTCCTGACGCAGAGTGGTACTGGGGAGACATCTCGAGGTAAGCAGAAGCGCCTGGCACCAGTCGTGTCACCTTTTCTCCCTTTGGATTCCAAATTGTCCCAGGGGCTCTCGGCTTCCCCAAGCTGTGTGGCGGCTTCAGGCTGTTCGCGTTCAGAATTTAGGGTTCTCCCCACTCGTCAGAGCTATCCTTATAAGAGCTTCTTGATGCTTCTCTCAGAGCCACCTTAATTAGCAGTGGCTCCTCCCAGAACTTGTGAAGGAACCAGTCTTTGAGCAGAATGGAGCCGAGGGGATGCAGGGAGATGGGGGGATGTGGCCCACAATCATTTCTTGTTTGCTGTCATGTCTTCCACATCAGAGGAGGACTCCAAGCTTCCGGGGGACAGCAGACACAAAACTCCAATGCTCAAATCTTTCCAAGGCTTTGCTTGTACATCTCAGGATAAGAGCAAGGTCAACTTTGATTCTAACAATACTCACATCTGTGGAAAGAGGTGACTGAGCCAGACCATCCCAGATGTGGCCACCCAGCGCGGCCCACCCTGTGCCTGCAGACCCCCAGGGAGGAGGAGCCCACTGCTGAAGCTGTCAAGTGGGCCTCTCCCATCTTGTCCTTGGAAAGCCGATTTTTGTAAAGTATAAAATAAAATTTTGTAAAGTATAAAACTTTACATTTCTCCCTGTTGACTTTCATCTTCTCAAACTGGGTCCAATGTCCTAGACCAATGAAAGGGATTTTTCCTTGTCTTGCCCTCCATGTGAGACAGCCAGGTCTTGGTTACAAACATGGTGGCTTTGCTAAGATCAGGTGATTATTCTGCTGGGACTCTGACACCTTCCTCTCTCGCCCTGCCCAGCCTCTGGGGAAAGGAGCCTGTTCTTTAAAGCCCTGAGCCAAAAGACCAAGCTGCACTCAGCCCCCAGCTGCCCACCATTCTGGACCCAGGGCCTCCTTAGCTTCCAAGATGCCACCACCCCAGCTGCTCCTGTTGCCTACATAGAGCTGAGGGTGGCTGCTGGTTCTTAGGAGGTTGTACAAGTTCAGACCTGCCCAAGAAAGCCCCAAAGGCTCCAGAGAAACAATAGCCCCCCCCCACCTCCCAGGTACCCGAAATCTGAGCCAGTTTAAAGGGCATACAGTCTGCCCTTGGATTGTATAATAGAGCAAAAAGAAACAGAGATAATCCTGGGGACGTGGGGACGGGGGGGTACCAAAGAGGATGTCCATGAGACAGGAGCCAGCAGGCCAACAGGGCCTCGAGAGCCTTCTTCGGGTCCTGGTTCTGTCACCTTCCGCCACCTATTGGACTAATCATGCTGCCTCTCACTGGCTGGGGCTGACTGGCCTGTTCCCTTTTCTTCAGGGAAGAGGTTAATGACAAACTCCGGGACATGCCTGATGGAACCTTCCTGGTGCGAGACGCATCCACCAAGGTGCAGGGAGACTACACTCTGACTCTGCGGTGAGTTCAGGGGGCTGGCTTCTTTGCTTGTGGCTGGGACGGGGGCTGCGTGGGACCTCTCTGGGGAGCAGAGTGTGGCCCGCCAGTGTTTCCTCCTGTGGCCTCCAGCTGTCAGGGGGAGCCTCATGCTGGTGGGATCATGGTGTTAATTGGCCCCTCGGCCATCAGGCCTCACCCTCATCTTCCTGCCAGTGTCTGCAGCATCTCCCCAGCCTGCCAGAGCACCTCCTTCCCTGTGGCTCTAGTCTCCTGTAAAATGTGGCTGAGGTTGGTGCCCATGGTGCCTCTTACCCAGGACTAAGGAAAAGAGTTGGGTACAGACTGCCCTGCAGACCCTGGCATGCAGGGAGATGTCAGTTGGAGTGTGGACAGGTCCTGTAAACTCCTAGGTGAAGAAACTACCTCTGCTGGTGTGAGTTGTCAGCTGGCCTGTCTTTAAGACTTGCCTGGGCACCAGAAAGGGAGGTGACTTGGCCAGGTTTGCCCAGAGGCATTTATTAAGCACTGGCCACGAGCCAAACACAGGGCTGAGTACCAGGGACCAGATAAAAAGTGGAGCCTTTCCCTGCTCTCAGGAGGCTCCTTCTGACTATTTGTGATCTCTGGGGAGAGCAGGCACAGCCCAGTGGCTCTTGGGAGGGTCAGCCCCATGCAAAGGGGCTGAGCAGCAGGCCTGGAGCCTAGTCTCTGATGGTGAGGCCATACCACCTCCCTGACTCACTGCTGTTACAATGATTGGAGCTCTGGGTACAGCTCCCATCACTCCTCCTTAGCACAGGGCCCAGCAGCTCTTGCTAATGAGAAACAGAAAGCCCCGAAGTTTCAGAGAGGGGCACCCTCCCTCCAAGGCCCCTTCCAGCCCGAAGGCTGCAATTCACTGTCTGTGGGTGGAGGTCCCAGGCAGAGCCTGCATCAGCACCAGTGCTGGGGAGAGGCTCAGCATGGCCAGCAGTCAAGGTGCTGCTCTGATGATGGAGGCACTTACAGACATGTGTTAGGGGCTGAAACCTTCTGCAGAGGAAAGTCAGAAGAAAGAAGGTCTGCCCATTGAGACCCCCACATTTTAATCCAGCCATCCCCCAAATTTCCTTCCTGGCTGCAGCACCTCTAGGGTCCCTCTAGAGTAGCCAAAGCCATTCAGTGGGTGTGTGTGACGCTGCAGCCTCCCCAGGAGCACAGCTCTGGCCTCTCCCCCAGCTTCCCAGTCTGCTGCCTTCCCTTGGTTCCACCCCTGCTTCTTCCTGTGCTGTCCCCTTGTGGGCTGGACAATGGCAAGGCTTCCTCTGGCTTCAGGATCGGGCCCTTTAAGGAGCACAAAAGGAAGCCAGAGGTGGGGGGGGGGGCACTTTGTGTAGTCTTGAACACACCGAGGAGGGACAGAATTTTCTCTTTCCTGACAATGACCTGGGCCAAATGCAGGTCCTCTGATGAGGCCGACCAGCAGTGGTGCCGCTAACAGTCTCCACCTCTGCCCCAAGGCACCCTCCTTGGCGAGACCTTAGTGCCTTTGCCTCTTGGCAGGGGTAGGAAGCAGAAGTTCCCCTTGGGGACTGGGGACCTGTATGGAGGCATTACCTCTAACAGTATTGAAAAACTATTTCCTAGTTGTGACACAAAGAACTAGTTCACTTCTATAAGTGCTTATTAAACACCAGCTGTGTGCAGAATACTACAGTAGATGTTAGAGGAAAAAGATGAAATCTGTGACATTCCCAGAATCTGAGCAGTGGAAGGTCCTCGGTGGGGTCTAGTCCAGCTCATCCCTGAATGCCAAGCTCGTCTATACCACCAGCCTCCATGCAGTGGCCTACCTGGAGGCAGCCTTCTTGCCCACCTGTCTGCGACTCTTGTCCATTGCCTCTAGCTCTGCCCTCTGCACTCCCAGCCTCCTGGGTCCACTCTGCTGGCTCTTATGACCCAAGCCAGGCATCTCTTCTCAAGGCCACCTCCACCTAGTTAATGTCCAGCCTGAAGGGGGCTGCCCAGGCAGGGTCTGACCAGGTCAGGGGAGGGGCACCACAGTCAGAGGGAGGCTTCTCCTGACATGGCCTGAGTTCATTCCTTCTGGCCTGTCCTCATGGAGCTTTAAGAGCCTGAGTGGAGAGAAACAACCCAAAGACAAACATGGAATAGAGCAGGTCTGACTGCCACTGTCCCTCTCATGAGTATTCTGTAGCTCCCTGTTGCCTTTAGGATAAGTCCTTGGTCACACAGTTAACAAGTGGCACAGCTGCTCCCAGTTCATCGGGGCGTGCCCTCAAGAAGCTATATTAGGATGCCCTTCCCCTGCCTCTTCAAAAATCAAAATTTAAAATGGGACCCAATGGAGATGGCCGAGTCATTAGGCACCTTAGAGGCTGTTGTAACAGGAGTTCAGCAGGCCTCCCACTGCCATGTTTAACTGTAGCCAGACACTGTCCATAAATTTAAATAAAGGTGATCTAATGCCAGTCAAATGTATGTGAAACTTCAAAAGCCATAACTGGAGAAGGAGTTGAATGACGGGAGAATTGCCCATGTGTGTTGGTGGTTTAAACAGTCACTTCTGGGGACTCTTAGCACCTCTGTGACAAGATAATATGACAGTGAGCAGAATTAATTACCCTGATCTCCGTCATTCTGGGAGCTTAATTAACAAGCAGATCCTGAGCCACACTCCTTCCCTCAATTATCTGGCAAGGGCACCTTGGGTCACATTCTGAGGAGACACGACTTCAGAGTCCTCTGGCGGTCTCTGCACTGGAGGACCCCATGGAGCCTGCTGGTCTTGTCCTCACCCTGTCCCAGGACTCTTTGAAAGATGAAACATGAGAGAGAACCATATTCCAAACACAAGCCTCTGACTATTAATAGCAATTATGGCTTAAAACAGGGAGGGGTATGAATGCTCACCCAGGAGCTTTGCCACTGACATCAGACGTCTAGGGCAGAGACCAAAGGGACGAGGGATTCCTAGGGGGAGTCTGCAGGGACACTGCTGATTGCAGAATTCCTAGCTGAACTTCATGATCACTCCAAAGAGTTGACTTGACCATCTGTAAAGGAAGAACCAAGTGGATGATAAGTGCTAGTTGTCCAGTCTGTGATATGCTGTTGGACAGACCACCTTTAGCGCTAGTATACGAGTGCTTCTGTCTTGGACAGATGCTGCAATGGACAGTGAGCTGCCCTAGAATTGAGGTAGAGGAAGAAAATGGGTTAGATTGTTTTGGGGAAATGACCAAAAGCTCTTAATGCCCGGAGGCTTCTCTCTGAAAGGCCCACCTTTTCACCTATTGATTCTGCTCCTACCACATGCCAAGCCTTGGGGATGACAAAGACAAAAGTGCTCCTGAGCCTCCAGGCTTTTCTGACTCTGTGCCCAGGGCCTTCTCCCCTAGAGCTGCCCCCACACCCATGGCCTCCTCCAGTCCAGGGAGTGCCCGGCTCATCCGCTCTCATCTCTCTCCCAGCTCTGTCCCTGACTCTCTGGACTTTTCCAGCTTCCAGCACCTTCCCCCAGATTCCTTTTCTGTCTCATCTTCCCCCATTACAACAGAAGCCCCTGGGGGGGCAGGAACTGTCTTTTTTGTTTTATTTGCATTTCTAGCACTTAGAACAGGACCTGGCACATAGTAAGAATTTAATAAATGCTTGTGGACTGACTAACTGGTGGAGACCAGGAGAAGCCCCCAGCATGGGGCCTGGATGCCCTGCAGTGAGCTGTTGGGAGAACAGGATCCTCCAAAGTGGGAAGGCTTGGAGGGGTCGTGACCGGCACTGGAGGAGTGGTAAAGCAGCATGCTGATCCCCACTGAGCTGAGATCCATTCTGTATGGGTCAGACCTCCCTGGGTGGAGTCAGAGGCTCAGTGACTCAGGTGTGAGGCCAACCTCTCTGTGTGTGGCCACTCACACGATTGGGCATCATTGCGTTTTACAGGAAGGGAGGCAATAATAAGTTGATTAAGATTTACCATCGGGATGGCAAATACGGCTTCTCTGACCCGCTGACATTTGGCTCCGTGGTGGAGCTGATCAATCACTACCGCCATGAGTCTCTGGCCCAGTACAACCCCAAGCTCGACGTGAAGCTGATGTACCCCATCTCCAGGTACCAGCAGGTAAGGCTGCACAAGTGATACCCAGGCCGCGTCCAGGCCATGGCAAAGGGTGTTCCTGAGCCCCGCGTGGCCACAGAGTTGGCACTGAGGGCGAAGGGCAAACTCTCGGCATCTTTAAGTGGAAACAGAATTAAAGTGACAGGTTATGTGTGAATGTTAGAGAAATGACCCCAGAGATGACCGTGTAACATAAGGAGGGACAGTGTGTGAGGTGGTAGTGCTCAGGTGGACTGTGTGTGAATTCAGAGGAGCAGGACAGGGGCAGGCAGGGGGACACAGGATGGGCACAGGTAGATGGCACAAGACAGGCACAGGATGGGCAGGGGCAGGGGGCACAGGATGGACAGGGGCACAGGATGGGCATGGGACATTGGATGAGCACACTCTTTCACATGAGGCCTATTGGCTGATGGGTTTGGTTGATGACACGGTCTCATTAAGGGTGAGGATTCAGGGCTGGGGGGTGATGCTGATGTGATGTGCGGTCCAGGGAGAAGCAGCGTGTCACGCAGTCAGCATCACCTCCTTCCTCCGCGCAGGATCAGCTGGTGAAAGAGGACAGTATCGACGCTGTGGGCACCAAGCTGCAGGAATACCACTCCCAGTACCAAGAGAAGAGCAGGGAGTATGACCGGCTGTATGAGGAGTACACCAGGACCTCACAGGTGGGTCCCAGCCCACAGAGGCCCAGCAGAGCCTCTGGGGCTTCATGGCGTGAGGCCCCTCTGTCCTTGGGGTCCCAGACGATTCACTCGTGCAGGGTCTGCCTGGCTTGTCAGTCCCTGTTAAGCTTAGACCCCACTCTGGGCACCATCCTTTTGAAAGGTCCCCAGGCCAGGCAGCAGATCTGGGAAGAGGGGCCTGGAGGGCTGGTGGAAGCCTGGGAAATAGACACTGGGTGCTGCGGTACCTGCTTCCCATTTGTGAAGGGGCACAGCCTGGCAGATGGGAGGGCTGAGGGCAAGCCCTGGTGGGCTGGGCAGAGGTAGCCCTGAGGCACATCTGGGCCCAAGGGCAAGCTCTACGCAAGGGCAGTAGCTGTCTCTGAAACCCAGGAGGGGGGAAGGAGTGCCTCACGGAGGTCTTTGAGCAGGCTGGCCATCCACGTGTTAGACAGTAGAGGGTCCCAGCACAGAAGTGGCAGAGACCCCAGAGGCAGACAGGCCCAGGGAGATAAGGACACCCTTCTCCCAGCTTGAGTTGGACCCGATTCCTCTCAAGCCCCTGTGAGTGGGATGTGTGGCGTCCTGGCTCATGGCAGGACCTCAGAAGCGACAACGATAATACAGCCTTGTGGCGTGGTGCATCAGAGGCACAGCATTCATGGGAGATAGACAGCACAGGGCTTGTCTTCCCCATTCTACAGATGAGCAGACTGACCCTCAGGGCCCAGAGCTCTGGCCTTGGAAGACCTCCAGCTGCCGATGGCCCCTAGGCCCTCCCCATGTTCTCTAAATTAACGGTTGGTGTTACAGATCTAAACCACCAAAGGGTACATTTATTTTGGTGACAGATGCCCTGCTGCAGAGAGGGTTAATGTTTTGGCCTGGCCCTTCCCTCTCTTGCTTCCTGGTTCCTTTTTATTCTTTCCCAGTTAGGGCCAACTTGGTTTTATGTGACCCATGTTGAAGCCTGGTATGTGGAAGATGCTAGGAATTTTTATGGCGCCTGGGACTGTTTGCAGGCATTGCTTTATAAACTTCTGGGCGAGCACTGATCCAAGAAAAGGTTTTCCAACGTGTTCCCTAGGTGTGTTTTCTTATTCATTTGGATGGTGACTGATGCTCAGATCGAGGTCACTGATAGTCATTAGACCATAGCCTGGCTCCTAAGTGGGGGCCTGCACAGGGGTCACCAACTGGGGGACCCTCCAGTGGGCTGTGCCTTAAAATTCCAGGAAAAAGGATTCTTTTTATAACCCTGCCCCCGCCCCCCCACATTGCTATAGGGACCAGCCTTCAGGAAATGAGTGATCGTTTATTCAGCCCTCCTTCCTTTGAGCCCAAGCTTTAGGCCAGCCTTCCCAGCCAGGCATCCACCCAGCCCTTCCTTCCAGGGGAGGAGCAGCGGGGTCCAGGTGACATACAGCAGCAGTGAAGCAGTGCCATTAGGGCACTGGGCATTTGAGCCCATACTTGGGGCATCCACGAAACAGATGTGACTCCATTTGTCCAAGACTCTCCCTGGGAAGACCACACTTAGGAATATGACCAACAGGCTTATGGCCTTCTGGACAGACAGACACCCTGTGGAGCTCATCTGGGACAGAGAGTATGAATGAGCAGTAAGCCAGGCCCAGGGCTGGAAGGCAAAGAGTAGCTTCACCATCAGGAACCCCAGGCTTCCCCTAAGAGTAAAGCCCAGCTTTTCAGTACTAACACTTGCTGGCATACCCCTCCCTAAAGAACTCAGGACGAGGACACCAGAGACAAGTGCAGAGTGGGTGGGAGCAGGCTCCTTCATCAAGGGGATGGGAGCTCCAGTGGAGAAGAAAGGTGTTATCAGGAAGAGGGGCTGGTCACATGGCAAGCGCAACGGGTGTCCGGGGCAGCCAGAGCCATCCATCTGCTCCAGGGAGAGGTGACAGGGCGCCCCCAGAGCTTCATGAACAAGGGAGGGTTTGTGAGGTACATGGATTGGAGACAGGGAACTGGAGGCAGGAAAACCAGTCAGGAGGGGACTGCGGGAATTTGGGGTAGAGGGCATGCAGGCAGGGGTAAGGGTGGTGGTGGAGTGCAGAGGGGCACGTGAAGGAGGCAGATTAAACAAGAAATGGCCATTCGCTGGATGTGGAGGGTGAGAAAGAGGGTAGAATTTAAGGTGACGGTCTGGGTGACTGGAAGGGTGGTGGTCTATTCTCCATTGGGAGGAGAGGGGGAAATACGTGCCTTGGGGATACCTGGGTGAAGATGACCAGCAAGAATTGTGGGGCAGGGGCTCAGGAGAGCTGGGTCCATCATCTGCATGGAGTGATGGGCATGTCTGTGGCAGCTGATGAGATCACCAAGAAAGAGTAGAGAGAGAAGAGAGTGGGGTCCAGGCAGCCACAGAGTACAAACACAGTTAGGAGTCTAAGGGTGTCCTATAAAGCAGTGGTTCTCAACCTTCCTAACGCCACAACCTTTTAATACAGTTCCTCATGTTGTGGTGACCCCCAACCATAAAATTATTTTTGTTACTACTTCATAATTGTACTTTTGCTCCTGTTATGAATTGTAATGTAAATATCTGATATGCAGGATGTATTTCCATTGTTACAAATTGAACATAACCCACAGGTCGAGAACCACTGCTGTAAAAGAAAAGAAAGTTCCGTCCCATGTAGGACAAGAATCAGGAGAAAGCGATGCCCTGAAGATCCCATCAGGAGGGAGGGGTGTCCCCAGCACCCAAGACTGCAGGGAGTTCAGAAGGATGGGGATTGAGAAAAGGCCATGGGCACCATCAGTGAAGAGACGACCGACTCCTTAGGGAGAGTGGTGGTGATGGAAGCCAGCCTGTGAGGCCGAGAAGGGAGGGGTGGGAGCAAGTGTAGACGGCCACCTTGACCTGACTTGGAGGGAGCTGGAGGTTCAGGTCAAGGTGCTTGAGGATGAGGGACATTGAAACAAGTCTGAAGGAAGAAGCGAGGAAGGAACCAGTGGGTGGGAGAAGGTGAAAGTTAGAGCAGGGAGACGGCATCATTTGCAAGGGAAAGAGCGTCCTGTGAGAAGAGATTTGTTTCATCTCTGAGGCAGGCACAAAGGAGGAGGCGATGGCGTTGGGTCCTGGCTGTGGGAGGCGGGGAGCAGAATCAATCATGAAATTAGGAGCAGGAGGGAGCCTGTGACTAAAAGCCTCCATTTTTTCCTCAGTAGCATAGGAGAGGAGGTCTTCTGCTGGGAGGAGGAGGGTGAGGAGACTCAGTTTCCTCATCTGTGAAATGAAAATAATCAGAGCATTTCCCTCCCAGAGCTGTTGTGAGCATCAAAGGAGATAGCACGATAAAGCAGTCTGTAAGCCTGCAGTCTTGGTTTTGTGAATTCTTCCTAATGCTGATTAGTGTCAGGAGAGCAAACATGGAGACCGCCAACATTGGGGTGAGGAGAGGGATGAACAGAGAGAAGACAAGATGGGGTGGTTGGTGACAGAGAGGAGAGTGAGGCCAGAGCCCCGGGGGACGGCCAGAGAAGCAGGAAGGGACAGGAAGACCGGAGCTCGTGAGGACGGTCGCAGCCTGGGCAGAGAAGGAATTTCAAGAGGAAAGACTGTGGAGGTGGAACAAGTGTGGGTGACCTCCAGAGGGCAGGGGCGTGCCCAGCCTGTGTGGGGCAAAGGGCCGATGACGGGAGTCGAGAGTCCTGGAAGACTGTGAAGCCGTGTGTGAGGGGCTGTGAGGGCAGGGGAGGGGATGGAGAGGGGCCTGGGAGAAGGACGGCCAGAGAGGAGCACAGAGCTGCAGGACGGCTGTGAAAGCTCAAGCCGGAAAAGCCAACTGTCTGTAACGGGAACTTGTGGCTTCATCTGCACCCTTTTTTCTGTTCGGCTCCATATATGGAAGTGCCCATTTTATTAGGTATTCATTTTGGAATAAGACATACACATACACACTCACATACACACACATACGTACTCACACACATACATACACACACTCACACACACACACACACACACACACACACACACACACACCAGAAGGCTGGGCAGAGGAGCACAGCCACCCAGAGGCTCCAGGCCAAACCCCATCCTTAACTTTGCTTTCAAGGCCTGGTTTCAGTGGCCTTTTGGGGCCTCTCTGGTCTCCCTCTTCCCCTTGTCCCTCCCCGCAAAGACCACAAGTAGCCCCAACTGACCACAAAGGCCAGGTTTGTAGGCCCAGTCCCTGAGGCAGTCAGGTGGATCTTGGTTTGAATCTAGCCTTCAACACTTAATAGCTGTGGGACAGGTGACTTCTCTTGGCCTCAGCTTTCTCCTCTGTATAATGGGGATAAGAAGAGCATTCACCTCCCAGCTGTGGTGAAGATCAAAGGAGATAGTATAAGTGAAGCAATGTGTAAACCTTTATATAAATGCATTGTCGCTGTGGTTACCTGAAGTGATTTCTCTCCCCTGGAGCCATAGAAGCACCTTCTCTGCCCTCCTTTATAGGCTTCTCTTTTGAATAGGATGGGGTGAGGCCTCTCCCCTTGGCATCAGTGTGTGAGAAGCCCCCCCCTTACCCACCAAACATGTTCCCATTTCTTCCTCCTCCCCTTATAGGAAATTCAGATGAAGAGGACGGCGATCGAAGCGTTTAATGAAACCATTAAGATCTTTGAGGAGCAGTGCCAGACCCAGGAACGCCAGAGCAAAGACTACATCGAGCGCTTTCGCAGAGAGGGGAATGACAAGGAGATTGAGCGGTGAGTGTCCCCTTGGACCACTGAACGTCCTCAGGCCTGTGCCCAGTGCCACCCTTGGCTCCACCCAGTTGGAGAAGGAGGAGCCCCAGCTGGGGGCACTAGAAGTGTCTGCCCAGAGGCTGCCTCCCTCAGAGAGGAGCCATTGGTCAGGGAAGGTTCAGGAGAGGGGGGAAGAGCTCAGCCGGCCTAGGTGGGACTGTAGAGGATGTGGGCAAAGGGGACCAGAGGCTCTCAGATGCCGGAGGAGGTGTATGACACAGGCCTGGAGGGGCTGGGGGCCCAGGCACCTGGAGGTGACCCAGCAATGGAGAGAAGGGCATTGATGGACCTCGGGGACGACTCCCAGGTCAAGGGGTGATGTCAGTGACTGAGAGAGCCTTGGAGAGAGCCTTGGGCCAGAGCAGGCTGTCAGCGCAGGGGCTGCTTGATTTGTTTCTGTAACTGGGACTGGACACGTAGGAGGTTTGAATTAAATGGGAGGCCAGGTCTGGAGAGGGACAGAGAGGGCCCAGGAAGGCCCCACAAAGGAAGGGCTGTGACAATCCCTGATGTCCTCGGGGAAACCCCTGGGGGCAGAGGCCTGAGCCTCTTCCTGGGCAGAGAGGGCTGGGATGGGGGGCGTGTCCAAGCTATAGACAACAGGTGTGGACCACCCCCAGAAATGTGTCAGGGAGGGAAGGAGACATAAAGGAGGGGGGAGCTTTCTGGAAAACGTCTGAAGTAGGTGAGAGGCCCTTCCTTGGGCCTCCCTTGCTAGAGGTCAGGGTCCCCATGCACATTCTCTGTGGTGGCAGCCCTAGAAACAGTGGTGATGATGACAGATATCTCGGGCTCTGTAAAGGTTGCAAAGCTCATGTCAGCCCTCATCTCCCGAAGCCTGCAAGGACAGTCCTACAGCATGACCCTCCCCATTGTACAGACAAGGAAACTGAGGCTCAGAGAGGGACGGGACCTAAGGGACTAAGGTGACCCAGCTCAGTCAGTGTCAGAGGCCAGATTCCAACCCACAGCTCTCCCCTCACGCACAGCTGGCACCAAGCGGTCACAGGGCTGTGGCTAAGCAGCTTGTGGCCGTGAGTATCATGTAGGGGGAAGACTTGTCTCAACTGATCCAGAATCCAAGAAGCTCATGCCGTGATGGTGACAAAATTGTGTATTTTTGCTCCTAAAGGCCAGTCAGAAGTCTTGGTGAATCTCTGCTCCCTGCTCCCTCCTCCCTCCTCTTGCATCCATACAAAGGTTCTGTAAAAAGGCAGCAGTAAAACTTGGGGGGGGTAGCTTGCAAGGGCATCAGGGGCACATGCAGACCTTCAGTAAGAAAAGGGAGGCAGGCACTTAGCCAGTGCCCCCTGTTTGGCAAACACCAGGGGCACAGAGACAAGAGCACTGAGGCAGGAAAGAAGGTGAAAGCAGGGAGCGAGGGCAGATGTGTGGGTCAGGAACCACGTTGGCACCTCTTTGTGTCCTCAGCACCTGCTAGCCTGGCACATAGTGGGCACTTGATAAATACTTGTTGGAATAAATGGTATTGGATGGGCTTGGCGCCGTCCTGGACCCGGGGCTCATGGCCATGGACATAGGTGTGAGGAGTCTGTGAGCACCAGGGGGGCTCCCAGGACCCTGCAGCCTTTCCGGTGGTTACCATTGGGGCAGAGGCTCTAACAGGGTGTCCTTGGGCCAGCCACGGCCCCCTGCATCCTCTCACGTGGCCCCACCCACCAGGCACCCCCAACAGCCCTACCCACGCCTCTGCCCACCATGCACCATCTCTTTTCCCAGGATAATGATGAATTATGAGAAATTGAAATCACGTCTGGGTGAAATTCATGACAGCAAAATGCGCTTAGAGCAGGATCTGAAGAAGCAGGCTTTGGATAACCGGGAAACCGACAAAAAGATGAACAGCATCAAACCCGACCTGATTCAGCTGCGCAAGATTCGCGACCAGTACCTAGTGTGAGTGGCTGGGCCCTCCCCAGCAGGGGGAGCCAGTCCTGGGCTCCCCTGGGGCATCACAGTAGCATGGCTGGAGCTTCTGGGGCTCCTGGAAGCAGAAGAAATAGATGCTGGGCAGTGGGGAGAGGCCAAGCCCCCGGGGCCCCTGGCATCACTGGGCCTGCAGCCAGGAGCTTCTGTGGGAAGGGGAGGAAAGGGGCGCTAGTCAGGCCCATTCTCGGGCCTGTGTGGTTACACCATCCATCTGAACAGAGGCAGGACTTGAGCGGGCAGCACGGACCAGGGCCTGAACTGGATTGTGAGGCTGCTTAAACAGAAGCTAGAGTCATATTTAGTCATTGTCCCTTGTCCCTCCTGCAGATGGCTCAGCCATAAAGGAGTGAGGCAGAAGCGCCTGAATGACTGGCTAGGCATCAAGAACGACCACGTCGATGAGTAAGTGCCTCTTGGGGTCTCACTGGAGGGGAGGATCTCGTCTAGCACTCGGACTGGGCAGGGCCCCCTGGGCAATGTTCCCCTCTGGGCTGGCGGGGGCACCCTGGTCAGTGCCCTCTCAGCAGGGCCCCCCGGGCAGTACCCTCTCAGCAGGGCCCCCCGGGCAGTGCCCTCTCAGCAGGGCCCCCCTGGGCAGTGCCCTCTCAGCAGGGACCCTGGGCAGTGCCCTCTCTACAGGTCCCCCCTGGGCAGTGCCCTCTCAGCAGGGCCCCCCGGGCAGTTCCCTCTCAGCAGGGCTCCCCCTGGGCAGTGCCCTCTCAGCAGGGACCCTGGGCAGTGCCCTCTCTGCAGGGCCCCCTGGGCAGTGCCCTCTCAGCAGGCTCCCTGGACAGTGCCCTCTCAGCAGGGCCTCCTGGGCAGCATTCCCCTCTGGGCTGGCGGGGGCACCCTGCCTGCCTGATGGGGTCACATTCTCATGTCTGCTTCATAGGACGTATTTTATGAATGAGGATGATGAAAATCTGCCACATTATGATGAGAAAACATGGTTTGTCGGGGATCTCAATCGACTCCAAGCAGAGGACCTGCTGCACGGGAAGCCCGACGGAGCCTTTTTAATTCGTGAGAGCAGCAAGAAAGGCTGCTATGCCTGCTCTGTGGTGTGAGTCTCTCAGTCTGTCACCATCTGAGCCAGCAGCCAGAGGGGGCCCCAAGCCTAGACGCTGGGGCAGACAGGAGGTGCAGAGGGGGCCCTGAGCCTGGGCACTGGGGCAGGCAGGGGGTGTAGAGGGGGCCCCGAACCTGGGCACTGGGAGAGGTGGAGGGTGCAGAGGGGGCCCTGAGCCTGGGCGCTGGGGCAGGGAGGCTTTTAGGGTCTCTGCTCCAGCCACTACACTCCAGGACCCTGGCCTCCCCAGCACTGGCCAGGGGGCAAAGCAGAGCAGAGTCATGATCAGGAATAGGCAGGAGCCTTGGATTCCTGCACAGCCCCACCTGAGCTTTGGCTCTGCATTTCTAGATGTGGGAGAGACAAGAGCAGAGATCATGGGCCCTTACAGACCACTTATATCTTCCAAGGCTTCATTTTGCAAAGAGGGAAACTGAGGCTTAGAGAAGGGAAGTTTGGACTGGTTAGTGTTGATGACATTATTCCTACTTCATGAGGAGAAGTCCAGGGCTTGACCCAGTGAATAAGTCCTGCTTGCTGGGGTCAGGAGCCACTCCCTCTGCCAGTCTGGGTGCCAGGAGCTAGTCCATCTTGGCTGTCCTCACAGAGGGCAGAGGCCTGGGGCCCAGCTCCCTCCCAGACTCAGGATTGGGGGGAGCCATGAAGAAGCAGCTTTTGTCTCCACTCAGCTCCAGGGACAGGGCTTAGATGACAGTCACTTGCCACACTTGCCCATCTCTGGAGACAGTGGAAGGGGTGGTACCAGGGAGGAGTCAGGGAAGCCATGAGAGGCCCAGCCTCCACCACCCATGTGCTCTGGCCACTCCTGGCCCAGGGTCAGCTCACTTTGGTAGCTGTCCAAGAAGTGCAGGCCAGAGGTGTCCTTTGCCCCAGACCTCCATCCTCCTGTCACAGGCTGCCTGGGGGACGGCAGGCAAGGAGCATCCAGAGGCTCTGTTCAGCCTTGAGCGGTCCCGGTCCTTCTATAGTTGCTGCCTCCATGGCTACTCACTTACCCTGGCTTACCAAATCTTCTCTCCTGCTGCATTTTGTTTCCAAGTGCACCTCAGAATTAAAACCCTTTAGTGAGCATGATCAGTGTGGTAAAAGGGTCTCTCTCTTTAGCAGTGTGGTACAGCCAGACCACCGAGCTCCAGGCCTCTGCTTCCTGGTCACAGAGCTTTAATTAAGGATATTAGAAGCCTCAGTTTCCTCATCCATAAAATGGAGCGTCCTACCCCTTCCTTGCCTTTGGGGGTTCTATTTCTCTGCTATTGACTTTTTGAGGGGTCTCTTTAGCCAGGAGCTCCTTGTGGGGTGCCCCTGCTCCCCTCCCCGCCGCTCACCACTGCCTCTCTTCTGTCTGGGTCGCAGGGCGGACGGGGACGTGAAGCACTGTGTGATCTACAGCACAGCCCGTGGCTACGGCTTCGCCGAGCCCTACAACCTGTATGGCAGCCTGAAGGAGCTCGTCCTGCACTACCAGCACACATCCCTGGTCCAGCACAACGACTCACTCAACGTCCGGTTGGCCCACCCGGTCTATGCACAGCTGCCCTCCCACTGCAGATAGATACGAGCCGCAGAGTGCGGCCAGGGCCGCAGCCGAGGGAGCCAGGGGCTTTTCTACGGTTTTTATCAGCAGGACGACGATGTGACAGCGATGAGGAGGAGGGTGACAAGGGCATTCTTTCTACTTAGACTGCTTGTTTTGCACAAGAAGTGATTCTGTGAATGTGAAGCAGAGGGGCCTGGGGGCTGGCCGGCCGGGGGTCAGGGCCACCTCCTGCCAGGACACCAACACCTGCCTGTGTGTGCTCCCAGCTCCAGGTAGCAGCTGGCTGTTTTTGTGTTAGCTCTGATGAGCGCTTTCCTTATGGGGAATAAACTGAGCTCAAGAAACTGGAGGCAGACGGACACCACTGGATGGAGAAGGAGGGTTTCGTGGGTGTGTGGGTGTGCGTGGATGTGTGCGCGTGCCCGTGTCTCCTTGTCCTTACTTTCAGCCAGGTACCTTCGTAGAACTCGGTTTGGGGTGGGCTGGGAGCTGACCAGCACAAAGCCTCTGCCCAGAGAGGAGAGAGGGTTCTGTCTTCTCCTTCCACCTTAGAGCCCAGGGGGAGGCAGGGGTGACGCTGCCACCACCGGTGGGGTCTCTTGGCCAGACACCTCTGGTTATTCAGACAAACCACTGCTGCTGCTGCAAGCAGAAGAAATTGGGAGAGTGAGCTGACCAAAGGAAAACGGGGAACCTTTCATTCCTTTTTCAAACATCAGAAACCCTATGAAGGAATCCTCCAAGCATAGTAAAGCAAGCGCCAGCAACAGTGTCACCACAGGGAGGGCCCTCCCTCCAGGAAACTTCCTCACTAGGACAGAATGGAGCTCTGCTCCCAGAGGCCCTAAGGGCACCAGCCTGGGCAAGTGTTCCTTTCCACACCAAAACTTGAAAGAAAAAAAAGGAAATGGGAAAGTGTATGTGGGTTTTTGAGACCCCTGAGGTTTGGCACCAAGCTTCTGGACCTGCCAAGGGCCCAGGGAGCTTTGGGCTTCCCCAGGGACCCCTCAGCTCTTCCTGGGGCCTTGGCACATGAAGAATTCCCCATCTGAATTCCCTGTAACTCTTGTATGTCTAAAGACAGTGCAATGTTGTGCTTCCTGGTGGCTAGAAAAGACCAGATACCTTCAGAGTTGCCCACCTGGGCCGACCGTGTGGCATCTCCCCAGAACCTCCAAAATGCCACCTTGGTGGAAGTGGCAACTCCCAGTGAAAACCTGGCCCTTCCAAATGGAGATCCTTGGCCTCGGCACAGATGCCACTTAGATCCACACTCCCAGACCAGCCTGCTTGGCAGAGCCTCTCTCCTTGGAAGACATAGCCACTGGAAAAGAGTAGAGGGTCTGTACAGTTTGCTCATCCCCTTCTTTCCCTACCTATCATCTCACAGGTGCCGGAGGGAGCCTTAGCCTTGTCTGTGGCTTGGTCCTTGGACCAAAGACAGTCTGGAACATTAGGGAATCTTTGTTTTTCCAGGCCAGTCCCACATTGGTTACAGAGCAGTGCAGTCCCACATGCTTGCCCCTTCCTGGGCCCAGCTAAGTCTCTGCTTGCCTCTGGCCTCCTCCCTTCCTCTAAGCCCCCGGCCATGCTCAGTTTGCTTTGTTGTGGGATCCTTGGTCCCCAGGTCTTGTTCCTCATCCCTCAGTGCATCCAGGCAAGGCAGCCTCCCCTGGGGAGACCGAACACCCTAGAGGACTGTCTGCTTCTGAGGAGGTGGGGGGAGGCCTTGGTCCCAGCTGCTCAGGTGGCATGGCTCAGCTTTGCTTCACAGCCTTTGAAGGAAGCACTTGATGAGCTGGAAAGCTTTTAGGAGCGTGACTTTTAATCTCGTTTCTAATCTCTGTGGTTGGGACCACATGCAAAAAAAACCCCAAAGTACAAATAAATTTGGTTCCTCACAGCCCTCTTTTACATAAGATTTCAGCCCATAGGCTGGGGGGCAAGGGAGCTCCCTCCACTGTCATTCTTGCTCTTTCCCCAGGTTTGACAATGGAGGGGAACAAAGCTCAGAAGCCACAGACAGCAGTGGTTTGATGGCTCCCAGGGTGTGGGCCCGCAGTAGGCCCTGATTGGGGGCAGGGGGCAATGGGTGCCACCAAAGAACACTTTGGGAGGAGCAGGAAGGAGCCTTCAGTCTTCTGTGCTTTTCTCATGACTGTACCTCACTCAGCCAAGACCAGCAGCCCGTGTTACGGACAAGGAAGCCTTTAAAAGGTATAGATAGCAGTTTGCCGTGTCGAGGGGGCTGAGAGGAAAAAGAGCCGGGAAGGAAGGAAGCACAGCTTAGCATGTTCTAGGCTATGGTATTAGAACCCTCTCTGGGGGACTCACAGGAGACAGATCCACCTCCCAGCTGCCCACTGAGCTTCCAGGCCCAGGCTCCATGTGCGTCCTCAATTAGCAAGACGGTGAAGGGGCTACCAGAAGACTCCTTGGCACAGGCCCTCACCAGCCTGCCTGCCTGGCATCCTGCATCTGTGCCTTCAGGGAGCAAGTGTGAGATGGGGAAATCGGCCCCAACATAAGCCAAGTCTGTGCCCTCTTAGAAAGAAGAGCCATGGGTTCGGTGTTGAGTCTGACTCCTCACTTGGCTAATGGGGTTAGAGATTCTCAGCATCTAAGCACTGGTTCCTGGCAAACATATGGAAGGATTCTCTAGCAGCCTGGTTAGAGGAAGATTGGAGGCACAGCTTTACCAGCAAGAGTTGGCTGGCGCCATTGTCTTGTGCCACTGAAGGTACCAGGCAGCCTGAGGGAGAAGAGAACAGGGGAGTCAGACGGTAGCCAGGGTGAAGTCAGTGGTTAAGTTCATATTTAGGACAGTCTTGGGATGAGCAGAGCCAATGTCTGTCAGTGAGGGGAGCTCAGCCTGACCACTCAACTGCAGACAATGCATCAGCCCCCAAACACTTTCTGCCCCTGGGATGATGGGTGTACTTCAGCAGGAATTGGCCAGAAAGGAAGTCACCTTGACCTTGTTGCTGTTCTCATCTGGGAATGGGGTGGTTTGGGAGCTTGGCTCCTTGCTGCTAACCCTGTGGGACCAAGGTGTATTGAGCCTGGTGCTTGGGGCTGCCTGACCCGGGTAAGGAGAGAGGTCCTTGGGACATCGGTGGGAAGGCCCGCTTGCAGGAAGCGTCTTTTCAGAAAGAGGAATGACCTTGTGGGTACCTGGTTTGAGCTCTCCAAGCTGCTGAGGATGGCCTGAGGCTGAAGAGATCTCCAGCTTCTCCTGGTGACCATGGCGGGGCCAGCCAATAGTGGCAGTAACCCAAAGGGGGCCTCAGGAGAGCTAAGGACATGCAGATATGCCCACATCAGTGCCAGCCAAGCAAGGGAAGCATCGACTGGGCCCCAAAAGCCCAGGGAAAGTACAGAAGCCCTGGTGATGAGCCCAGTCAGGGTCAGGGCAGCTATATACTGTTTCCCCCCTCTGGCCTATGGTGGTTAGCCCAGGACCAGCCCGCTGCTAGACTCAGTCTCTACCACAGCACTGGCTCCTTTCCCCACCCGAAGACCCCACCCCAACCTGTCTCCACAGGTAGGCTGTGTACAGATGGAACTGGGCTGCCCTGCCCCAGCCCTCCTGGCCCCCAGGAGGGAGGGGAGGAGGGGGGAGGGGCTGCCTTCCCTTCCTCTCTCCCTCCCCTTCTCCCTCCCTCCTTCCCTTGACCCCTACTAGAACCGTTGTTTGCCTGGGTGAACTCCAGCATGTGACTCCAGCGCCCTGTCTCCCTGTTGTTACTTGTGTAAAACCTCTTCTGTCTTCTTTGATGTAGTCAAGAGAAATTCATGTAGTTAATGTGAAAAGGAAAAAGCCCAACTGCTTCACAAGGAAACCAGTCAGTCATATGTTAGTGTGTGTGGACAACTCCTGCTGTGCGTACGTAGCTGCTAGAACAGTCGTAAACAGTTGTGCTTGTCCCCACGTGTGCGTGTCGCGACGGCCAGGGGAGGTGCCCTTTGGCCTTTGGGCCGATTTGCTCCAGGTTAAAATGCAATAAACAGTTGCAATAGAGCACATTCCTGGTGTGATCTGGTGTGGTGGATCCCCTCCGAGAGCCCGAGGTAGAAAGGCCTGGCGGAGCCGGCGGTGCCCTCCATTTCTCCCCTTTCCCCACCCTCGCCCCACCCCACTGACACGTTGGTCTCTACAGAAAGCGAAGGGCTCTTGATGGGCACCCCTGCCCCACAGTGATGGGTGGGCTGAGGTACTGGGATCTGGCTGCAAGACAGCTGTGATTCAGGCTTTCCAAGGAGGATGAGGGGGACTTTAGGAGAGGCATCAGTAGCTGCCTCCCCTCCTGTGTCTTCCCCACCCATAAGGCTAGAAAAGTGGCAGGGACAGCCTCTGGGATCCAGTCTCGGATGAGGGCCTCCCTCCCCTCTTGAACCTTTCCCATGGTCTGCTTTGTGGAATAGCCAGGCAAGATCAGGATTCAGGCTTCAGCCTCTCTTAACAACCAGAAGAAGAATCTCTTAGGCCCACACACACAGTCCCCACTCTTGTGTCCTGCTAGATCCTGGAGTGGATGAAGGGGTCCTCTGAGACTGAATGGTGGGTGCCCCCAGAATGGGGTGGAGATAGCTGCCATTCCACAAACAGAGGACTGAGGTGGAGGAGACAATTCTTACCTGTAGAAAATGATAGGGAAGACCAATGGCAAAGGAGATAAGAACTAAGCCATCTCAGGGGCGCGGGCGCACTGCATGTGGGGGGAGGCACAGGGGTTCAATGGTTCCCAGTTACTGACCACAAGAGAAAGCAGAGGTTTAGCCATGGGTGGGGATGATTCACCACAAATCCTTAAAATAGGACATGGTGGGGGGGTGGGGTTTGGGGGGAGATAAAACCCTTGACTGGGGAAAACTGCCTGTACAGCCCCCAGTCCCTTCCCCGAGAGACTTTCAGCTGTCTTTCATGGATTCTCATGGTGAGGGAGACATGGGGGACACAACAACAGGAAAGGGGCCAGAGGCAATGGGGAAAGCTGTTACTTAAAGGCTGGATCTCAGGAGAAACTTCCTAATAATTAGAGCTATCCCAAATTCCTTAGGAAGCAGTGAGCTCTCCCCATCTAAAGGTACTCAGACTGAGGCTGGACCACCCAGCCTCAGTATGGGGAAGAAATAAAGGAGATTTCTATTAAGGTTATGGGATGGGATGACCTCTGATTCCAAAAGGTCTGAGTTGGAAGGAACCTTCAGAATATGGCATGATCTCCCTTGTAATTCTAATATTCTGCAACTTATGACTAATATTCTATAACTATCTTTGTTGGGGAAACTGAGACCCACAAAGGTGAAGGGCTTTGCCCAGGGCCAGGCATCATCCTTTCTCCCCAACAACGAATGATAGGAGAGGCTTGAGTGACCTCAAGTAGAGTTGTGGAGGAGCAATACAAGTTAGTCCCAGAGGCTGAGCTTTAGGACACAATTAACATCCACCGGGCCCAAACAGCTAGGCGGCTCAGTGGATAGAGCCGTGAGCTTGGAGTCAGGAAAATCCAAGTTCAAATCTGGCCTCAGACACTTACTAGCTGTGTGACCCTGGGCAAGTCACTTAACCCTGTTTGCCTCACTTTCCTCATCTGTATAAATGAGCTGGAGAGGGCAATGGCAAACCCTTCCAGAACCTTTGCCAAGAAAACGCCAAATGGGGTCAAAGAGTCAGACCCAACTGAAATGACTGACCAATGACAAAAGGCCCAAACAGAGACCTCCTCAAAATCAGGCACCAACAACTGGGCCGACACAAGCCCTGTATCCCCTTCCCACTCCCTTTGTGCACAGCTGCATCGTGCCACTTCCAAGAAGTCCTGACTATCCTTGGTGCCCGCCTTCAGACTAGGGCTTCTCTGAGGTTAGGGGCCATGGTTTGGCACCCTCCCTGTTGTGGCTTCTACCCTGGGCTCTGTCCAAGCAGCTCGGGACCAACAGGTTACATGTTTCCAATTCTAGAGAAGCCCCCTTCTCCCCAACCACTGTCCCATTTTCCCCCTGTCCCCACCTGGGGCCTTGCTGATCTGGGAGCTCCAATGGGCCTACACACCCATGGAAAGCCACCACACATCTACATGTGTGCACAAGGCACACATAACTCATGTGTCCACCCACATACAATCTCTTGTCTGGTTCCAGTATCAAGCCCACAAGATATCAAGCTGAGAGGGAGAGGACACAGCTGGGGTGAAAGGATTGGGACTCAAAGATAATGTTGCTCAGTAGGTCAGAGCGCTTGGCTCTGAACTCAAAAGAGATAAAAATCAGGATCAATGGCTCACACCTGGGCTCAAAAAAGTTTATTTTAGAAGCACAAAATGATGAAGGTAGACATGTCCTGACAACAGTTCACCCGAAAAATGTATGAGGAGGTTAAGTAAAATCAAGTCAAAAAATATCAAGTGCCTACTACAGGCAAGCACTGTGCCAAGTGCTGGGAATACAAAGAAAGGCAAGACAGTCTCTGAAACTGGAGATGATCAACAGAGGGCAAGCATTGGAATTAAGGGGAATGGAGAAAGGCTTCCTGTGGAAGGGAGGATTTTAGCTGGGACTTGAAGGAAGCCAAAAGATAGAGATGAGGAGGAAGAGCATTCCAGGCATAAGGAACAACCAAAGAAAGTATCTAAAGTCAGGAGATGAAGTAAAGAAGTAAAGTAAAGAAGCCACTGTCACGGGGGGGGGGGGATAAAGTGGAAGAAGACTGGAAAGGTAGGAGAGGGTTGGTTTGTTTCAGGAATTTAAATGCCAAACAGAAGATTGTGTATTTAATCCTGGGAGTAATAGGAAGCCACTAGAGTTTATTGAGGAGGTGGGTGACATGGTCAGATACATACCTGAGGCAGCTAAGTAGAGGATGGATTAGAATAAAGAGAGACTTGAGGCAGAGACACCAATTAGAGGATTGTTGCAATAGTCTAGGCATGAGGTGATGAGGTCCTGTACTGGGGGAGGGAGGAGGGGAAGGTGACTGATGTCAGAGGAAAGAAGGGGGTGGTACTGGAAAGATGCTACAGAGGTGAAATCAAGGAGAGATGCTGGTGAAATCAACAAGAGATGCTCCAGAAGTGAAATCAACAAGAGATGTTATGAAGGTGAAATCAACAAGAGATACTCTCCAGGTGGAATCCAAAGGCCTTGGCAACAGCCTGGATATGGAGCTGAGAGAAGGAGCCCAATGGACTGAGAGGATGGTGGTGCTTTTAACAATAAGGAAAATTAGGAAAAGGGGAGGGTTTGGGGGATAAGATGCTCCACACGCATCAACCATGTGATAACAGCAGCTTTGAAAGCTAATGCAATCTTGGGCTGCTTAGGGGTCAATCCATCTATCCATCCATCAATATACACTTATTAAGTGCCTCCAGACTCTGACCTAGCCACTGGGGATATGCAAAGACAGAAGTAAAATGTTACTTGTTCCCAGGGAGCTTACATTCCATTAGGGGAAACAGTTTGCCCATAAAATAACTAAAAAGTAATTTGGAGGGGTTGGAGGTATTGGTGGCTGGGAGATATCAGGAAAACCCTCCTGCAGGAGTAGCATTTGAGCTGAGCTTTGGAGGAAAGGGATTCTACAAGATAGTGATGAGGAGGGAGTGCATTCCAGGTATGAAGGATAGCCTGTGCACAGAGACAGGAGACGGAACCCATCCTGCCTTGGAACCCAGGGACCCACAAAGATCCAAATACAAGTCCATGCACCTGAAAGTTCTGGAGATTGGAAACCCATGCCTAGTGAAGCCAGATAGTGTGGTTGGTAGAGCGCTGGCCTGGAGTCAGGATGACCTAAGCTCAAATCCAGCCTTAGACACTTCCTAAATATGTGACTTTCTAATCTTCAGCCCTTCCCTATCTACTGACTGGCTTTACTCCTTGAGAAAAGTATCTCTGCTTTCTCTCCTCTCACACTTCTAAACCCACTATAGTGCAACTTCCAAACCTCATCATTCAACTGAATTAATTGTCTACAAAATTACTAATGGATCTCCAAGTTGCCAAATCCAGTGGCTTTTTCTCAACCCTTATCGTTGCAGACCTCACTACAACCTCTGATGCTGTTGACCATCCTCTCCTCCTGGACGCTCTCTTCTCTTGAGGTTTTTGGGATACCCCCTTTCCTGATTCTCCTCCTACCTATCTGACTGCTCCTCCTCAGTCTCTTTTGCTGATGTTCATCCATGTCATACCCAGTAACTGTAGGCAAGCCACAGGGCTCTGTCCTGGACCCTCTCCTCTTCTTCCTCTATACTGTCTTATCAGCTTCCCTGGATTCAATCATCACCTCTATACGGATGATTCCCAGATCTATATGTCTCTCCTTGAGCTCCAATATTGCATCACAAACTTCCTTCTGCCCCTCTGAAACTGGATGTTGCATAGGCATCTTCAACTCACTATGGCCCAAACTAAACCCCTTCTCTAAACCCTCCCCTCATCTTTCCCACCTTTCCCATTACTCTCACTGCTGAGGGCACCACAATCTTCCCACTCCTTCAGGCTCACCACCTCACTGTCATTTCCAGTTTCTCACACTTGCTTAGCCCACATAACCTATCAAAGTCGACAAATCTCGGCCTTTCTTCCTCAACAGAATCTCTCCCACACATCTCCTTGTTAATCACATTGCCAGGACTTTGTCACCTCAAACCTGGATCACCACAACAGTCCCTTAACTGGGCTCTCTGCCTGAAGCTTCTCCTTTCTAATCCATTCTGTGCTCAGCTGCCCAACCTTCTTAAAGCACAGGTCTGATCACATTCCCTCCCCTTACTCCCAATTTAGTAAATTCCAGTGGCTCCCTATTACCACTAGGATCAAATATGAAATAATCTGCTATTTTAAAAGCTTTCATGACCTTGCTCCTTCCTACCTTTCATGTCTTCTTATACACACACATATACACATGCTTTTTTTTTGCTTTTTGGAGCGGCAATTTGGGTTAAATGACTTGCCCAAGGTCACACAGCTAATAAGTGTGTCAAGCACCTGAGGCCGGATTTGAACTCAGGTCCTCCTGACTCCAGGGCTCTATTCACTGTGCCACCTAGCTGCCACTATACATGCTCTTCTTGTACACACAGATGCACGCACGAGTGCGCACACACACACACACACACACACACACACACTCTCACACACACACATACACTCTGAGATCTAAGCACACTGGCCTGCCCGCAGTGCTCTGCATTTCTCTGATTGCACCCCATGCCTCATCTCTGCCTCCTGGCTGCCCCGGACTCCTTGAAGTCCTAGCTAAAATCCTCCCTTTTACAGGCCAACTTTCCCAATCTTACTTAATTCTGGTGCCTCCCTTCTATTAATTATCAGCAGTTTATCCTGTCTCAATCTTGTTTGTAGACAATCATGCATGTTGTCTTCCCCATTAGACTGTGAGCTCCTTGAGGGCAGAGACTTTGACCTTTTTTTGAATCCCCATGGGCTTAGCAGAGGCCTAGTAGGGGCTTAATATTTATGGACTGACTGATTCTTCCTCTGTCTGTCTGTCTCTCTGCCATGCATACACTGAGAACTGAGGCTGGGAGAGCTTGGATCTCCTGATTCTGTGTCTGCCTCTGTCTCTCTGTCTCTCTGTCTCTCTCTCTCTCTCTCACACACACACACACACACACACACACACACACACACACACACACACACACGACTGAGTGAGGCTGGGGAGGGCCTGGATCCCCTGACACTCACAGTCTCACATGCATATTTGGAGCTGAGACTAGGAGGAAGGGGACCCCCTCACGCTGCATCTCTGTCTCTAGGGTTGACTTTCAACTACACTAGGGGTGGAGGGACTGTGGGAGTCAATGACGTCATCCCCTCCAGGCTATTTCTGGCTCCTGGGCGGTTAATTCCTGCTTCTCTCTTGGTCTCTTTTCCTGAAACCTTGTCTAATCCTGGCAGACTGCCTGCGGTGGTAGGAAAGAAGGGGGAAAGGCCCTAAGGACTATTAGAACCACCTGCCCCTCTCCTGGATATCCTCAGGTCCTGGGATTAGGGGTAGGGGAAAGGGGGCAGTCACTTATTTCTGGGCTGTAGCCACAAGTTCTTCCTCATCTGGAGTGGGGGTAGGGGGGAGGTGTCACCTACCACTGAGAGAGAGCTCTGTCCCCACGAGACTCCCTGTAAGGCTATCCCCTGACCCTGCCATTCAAGGCCCTCTGGAGCCTGGCTCCAACCTCCTCACCTGGTCTAGAGTAATGTTTTCTGACTGACTGATTTTATCTCCTTGTTGGACATCTCAAACTGGATGTCCCATAGACATCTCTTTCCCCCCCAAACTCTGCCCCCTTCCAAACATCCACCATCCACCCAGACATCCAGGCTCCCAACCTTGGGACACTTGAACTGGTTCTGCTCACTCACACTCTCACCACATCGGGCATCGGTTGCCAAATCTTTTTCTTTTCTTCCTTCACAAGATCCATCATCCATGTCCTTTTCTCTGCACTCACACGGCCAACATTCAGGCCCTTGTCACCTCAGGCCGAGACTGTTGCAAGAATTGCCTTCTGTCTGGTCTCCCCAACTCCAGGCTCTTCCCACTGGGATCCATTGTCCAATCAACTGCCAAAGTGCAAGTCTGACCATATCAATGCCCTGCTCAAGGTTTAGCAGTTCCCCAGTGCCACTAATATACGGATTCCTGGCATTTCAAACTTTAAAATAGGACGCCAATGTATCTTTGCAGACATTTCCCATTATTCCCCTCATGGATTCCATGTTCCAGTCAAACTGACCTACATATTCCCTGTACGGAACATTCCATCCTCCAGGCTGGCCCTCAAGCCTAGAAGGCTTTTCCTCTTCGCTTCTATCTCTTGGAATCCAGACAGCTTTTCAATATTCAGCTCCCACACAACTTCCTACCATGGTGGTCAATGTTCTCCCCATCCCACCCAAATTTATTTGTATGTGATTGTGGTCTTGGGGCAGGTAGGTGGCACATTGGGCAGAACCCCAGGTCGCAAGTCAAAAAGACCTTAGTTCAAATCCAGCCTCAGATATTTACTAACTGTGCTATCCTGGGCAAGTCACTTAACCCTGTTTGCCTCAGTTTCCTCATCTGTAAAATGACCTGGAGAAGGAAATGGCAAATCTTTTCAGTGTCTTTGCCAAGACAACCACAATTAGAGTCAAGAAGAGTCAGACAGGACTGAAAATGACTGAACAAATGTGGTCTGGCCAATGAGGGCACGGTCCTAGGAGTACGTGGGTGTTTGGTGAGCTCGCTTCTGAAAGGACATGATGATGTGTAATGAAGGAGTCCAGCTCTCCCTTTCTGAGTCTGTGCAGAGATTCAGTGACTATTTGCTGCATGGAGCAAGATGAGTCCCTTGGACTGGCTGCCAACCTGGGACTGAGAGTGCATTCAAAAGGCACTAATTGGCCAAAATGAGCTTTTTTTTCTGGTTGTGCCCAAGTGAGGAGGAGAAAATGGTATAAGCCTCCAAGTGGGCAGAGATTGGGCTTGTGAGAAGCAACCTGTGGGATGCAGCTCAGAAAAGAATTTCCCTAGGAGTCCAGACACCATAGCCTACCACAAAGGAGCCGCCATGCTGCATCAGGAGTGAATTGGTGGGGTGGATGCTTTGGAGCAATCACTTTAAGTTGGAGCTCACTCTCCCCAGGGCCTGGGATGGTAGTGGAGAGAGAATGCCCCTACTCGAGGGCTGTTAGTACCTCTGTTCTTGATGGTATCAGCTCAATATTTCTTTTGCAAGAGCTAATTGATGTTAACTGGCTAAATTGATCCTGGGATGCTAATCACTGGGCTGATCAATAATAAAGAGAAGATATTAACTGGCTTTGGTGATGGACATTGGAAGGAACACACTAGAATGAGAAATTGAGCTGATAGCATTAGAAAAAACACACAACACTACCCTTTAGACTTGCCCTAGATCATGGAAGGGAAATGTAGCCGGGGTGGGAGTTGGGATAAGGTCTCCCAGTGTTTATAAAGACTCATCTTTGTATTTGTTATATTCCTCCCCCCCACCATCAGCTGACTGGAAGGTAGGGAATGAGGTAAATGGAGCCAGGAAGACTGAAGTTCAAATATGCCTTCAGACACTTAGTAGCAGCACTGTGACTCTGGCCAAGTCACTTCATGTATTATAAAGTTTTTCCTGACATCAAGCCTAAATTGGCTTCTTGGTGACTTCCCCCCATTATTCTTGGTTCTTCCTTCCAGAATCAAACAGAATAAGTCTAATCTAGCCCTTCATATGCTTGTGGACAATTGTCTAGTCCCCTTTGGACTCCTTTTCTCCAGGGCAGCCATCTCCAGTTCCTTCAGATGATCCAAATATGACATGAATATAAGCCCCTTCATCATGCTGATTGTCTCCTCCCAATGGTCGTCCATCTATCAATGTCCTTCCTAAATTGTGGTGTCTGGAAGCAAACAACATTCCTGATAATGGCAGAGAACAGAGGGGACCATCCCTATTCCTGGAAGTGCTGCCTCTCTTAAAGAATTCCAATACCCCATGAGTTTTTTGGTACCTTGTTGGCTCATAGTGAGCTGGTGGACCACTAAGACCTTTTCCAAATCTTTTTCAGAACATCTTCTGTCTATCCAAGCTTTCCCCATCTTATACTTTTTCATTTCTTTTTCAGAACATTTTCTGTCTATCCATGCTTTCCCCATCTTATACTTTTTCATTTCTTTTTCAGAACATTTTCTGTCTATCCATGCTTTCCCCATCTTATACTTTCTCATTTCTTTTTCAGAACACCTTCTGTCTATCCATGTTCCCCCCATTTTATACTAGTGGGCATTTTTGGCTAATACGAGACTTTATATTCAGCCCTACTGATTTTCAGCTATTAAGACTGAGCCTAATTCTCTAGATCGTCAAGACTTTTTGGGATCTTGTCACTGCCATATACTACGTTAGCTATCCCTCCTAGCTTGGTGTCCTACATAAATTTAACGAGCACAATGTCTATGTCTTTATACAAGTCATGAAAATGTTGTTCATTCTTCCTTCTTGAAGAGGACCAGTGACGTCATTAGGATGATGTCTTGACTTGCAAGTGAATTGGGTTTAAGTGAGGCAGGACTGTGCAAAGTCATCAGCCTCACTCTGTCCTCCAGAGTCATCAGAGTCCAGTGATAAGACAAAAGTCAGATTTCTTTCATGAAAATGTTAAATATCACAGGGTCAAGCACAGCTCCCTGGGGCACCCCACTAAAAACCTCCTACCATGTTGACACTGAACATTGACAATTACTCTCTTGGGTCTGGTCATGCAACAGTTCTGAATCTATTGGATTATATTATCATTTAATCTATTATAATCTAGTCCATCTTTTCCCACAAGAACAGCACTAGAACTTTGCTAAAATCCAGGTAAACTGTAGCCACAACATCCCCCTCATCTCCTGGTATATTGAACACCGATCTTGTCAAAAAAAGAGAAATGAGCTGAGCCTGACCAGATCTGTCCTTGAGGAAGCCAGGCTGGTCTTTTGTGATAGCTGCTTCCCTTTGTAGATGTTCACCAACCATCTCTTTAATGTCCTATGCAGAATTTTCCAGTGGAATTCAAGGCAAGCTCACTGGCCTGTAGTTTATAGACTCTGTCCTCTTCCTTTTTAAAAAAAAAGTCAGGACATTTACATCTCTTTAGTCACAAGATACCTCTTCCCTACTTTCCACAATCCCTCACCTGTCACTGACAGAGACTCAGCTATCACCTCTTCCAGGTTTTCCAGGACCCCCAGATGTAATTCCTCTGTCCAGGAGACTTTGCATTCATTCATCCAAGGCAGCTAGGAACTGCCTTACTATCTCCTTTCTTACCTTAATTATCAACTCCCTCTTAGCCATTTTTAGCATTACTTCCAGTGCAGAGTTCATTCTTCTTGGCCAAGAAATCAGAAACAAGTAAGACTTGAACAGCTCTGTCTTCTTTCTGCTGACAGTCATTCATCATCTCATCCACCTTGAGCAAAGGTCTGATCCCTTGTCAGGTCTCCTTTTCATCTTCCTTTGCTACCCTTAGCTCACCTTTGCCAACCTCAGCTCGTTTGGAACATGAGTGTTCTTCACACAATTTTTACATCGTTATTCCAGTTTCCTATAACCATGAGGTTCTAGACTAAGAAATGAGAGACGCAAAGCTTGTAGATCACATCAGACCCTCATGGCTCTATCTCACAAAGGCTTTCTTTACAAGAATGTCAGAAAGCCTTGGGCACTGTGAATGCCTCCATGGATGTTATTCCCATCTTGAACTCAACAATCCAGTCAAACTGACCGTTCCATCTCTTCTCTCCACACCTTTGTGCTGGCTCTCACCTACACCTTGCATGCACTTCCTCCTCACCTCTGCCTCACAGAATTCGTTTATTTTTTCAAGTCACAGCTTAAGAACCACCTTCTACGTGAAGCCTTTCAGCAGATGCTAGTGTCCTTCCTAATTTGAAATAACAACAGCTAGCCTGTCTTTAACACTTGAAAGATTTACAAAGCACTTTAAAAATATCTCATTTCATCCTCATGGTAATTCTGGGAGGTAGGTGCTATACTATTATCCCCGTTTTGCAGATAAGGAAACTGAAGTAGGCAGAGGTTAAGTGAGCTGCCCAGGGTCACATAGCTTGTAAGTGTCTGAATCAGGTCTTCCTGACTCCAAGTCTAGCACTTTATCCACCTTGTATCTAGTTCTTATTTATTCACTTTATATTTATTCTGCATATATGTATGTGTATATATATGTACACACATATTCTGTACATACTTATATGCATTTGCTAAACTCCCCATTAATGCGGGAAGTGGGTAGTCAAAATGACTGAGGTAGGAAAAACTATAGCTGAGTTCCCTCCCCTCTCAAACTTCTCTAAACTGATCTAGAAGACCCACCGGATGGAATACTGATGAGGACATTCAAGGAAAAACCACAAGACATTTTTCCAGCCCAGGTCAGCATAGGGAGACAAGACAGAGAGTCTATGGACACAGGGTCTGGTCAGGAGCCAGTACATGGAGAGTATGTGCAATAGGAGAAGAGATTCCAGACCCATACTGTAGAACATGGACCTTGTGCAGGTGCCAATGGCAGCTTTGTTGTTCATTGCCCAATTTCAAGTCGCAGATCCAGGGTGGACAGAATTAGGGACCTGTACCTGGGCAGGAGAGGGCAGTCCAAGATGATGAGCCATAGTTGACCCTGGTCTGTGTACCAAGAGAGGAGCAAGTTCACAAACAAGCAGCAGCTGTGTGACTTGGACCCCATGGACTGAGAAGAGTCTCAGTTCCAACTTCTAGCCCAGTCTGAAGGCTGAAAAGGAATAACCAGGGGCAGAAATCCCAGACCAAACAGGAACTAGTCCAGCCACAGTCTATTGTTGCTCAGATTCAAACCCAGAGTAAAGAACTTATATATCTCAAACTGGGGGGGAGGGGGGGGGTTGGAGAGGAGAGGTCAGAGATTAGGTTTTGCCCTGGATTAAATTACTGTGGGAGCCCTGAAAGTTTGTAGGTCTTCTGACTGAACTTTTCCTGAGATCCTGGACTCACACAATGCTTAGTACTGTAAGAAAGCATCAATTAAGCCTTCCCTCCAGAAGTTCATAGAGCTCAGCCCTAACCCCAAGTCTGAAGTCAGGAAGTAGGCTGGAAGAATGAACAGACAAACAAAAAAAAGAATACCACCATGAAGGATATAACTGACAGGAATGCTGATGACACAAACCCAGTAGAAGAGAGTGATTCTAAAATATCTACAAGCAAAGTCTCAAAGAAAAATACAGCTTGGGCATAAATTCAACTAGAATTCCTAGAAGAGGAAGAGGTTTTTTGTTTTTTTTTAAAGGAGTTTTTTTTGTTTCTTTTTTTAAATAAATGAAATGAAAGCTCTAGAGGAAAAAAATAGAAAACAAATGAGTTATGGAATTAAAAAAGTGAAAAGATAATTAACCATTTGGTATAAAAGGTTCAAAATCCTTGCTCAAACAACAAATTCCCCAACATAATATTCTTATTGGACCAAAAATGGACCAAAGAGACCAATGACTTCATGAAGTGAGAAATATTAAAAGAATATATATCTAAAAGGCTGAAAAACTAGAAAATGTAAGACATCTCTTAGCAAAAATAACTGATCTGAAAAACATATTGAGGGGGGGAAATTGAAGAATCAGGAAAGTCATGACCAAGAGGGAGAAAAAAAAAAGCCTAAACACCATAATTCAGGAAATCTTAAAAGAAACTGCCAAGATCTCTTAGAACAAAAGGGAAAAATAGAAATAGAAACCACCACTCACCTCCTGAAAGAAACCTCTAAAATGAAAATTCCCAGAAACATTATAGACAAAATCCAGAACTTCCAGGTCAAAGAAAAATTATTGCAAACAGTCAGAAAGAAAGAATTCAATGACCAAGGAGCCACAGTCAGGACCATACATGATATAGCAGTCACCACTATAAAGGAGTAGAGAGCTTGGTATTTCATATTCCAGAAGGCAAAACATATAGGCTTACTACCAAAAATAACTTACCAAGCAAAACTGAATATTGTCTCATGGGTGGAGGGTGGGGATGGGGATAAACCTTTAATAAAACAGAGGACTTTCAAGTGTTCCTGATGAAAAGGCTAGAGCTGTTTAGAAACTTTGAGGTTCAAGCACAAGAATTAAGAAAAATATTAAAAGGTAAACACGAACAAACAATCATGAGGGACTAAGCAATAATAAACTGCTTAATTCAAATATGGCTGAACAACTGTAGTACATGATGGTGATGGGATACTACTCTGATATGAGAAACGATGAGTTCGATGATCTTAGAAAAACATGGATAGACTTGCATGAAATAATGAACAGCGAAATGAGCAGAACCAAGAGAATGTTGTATCCGTCGACAGCAATGTTGTTTTAAGAACAACTTTGAGCAAATAAGTCATTTTGACTTTATAAACACCCGAATCAACTACAAAGAACCTATAAAGAAAGATGCTGTCTGCATCCAGAGAAAGAACTAATAAATAGAAGTATGTATAGAATGATGTTACACACACACACACACACACACACACACTCCCCTATATTTGTGTCCAATGGTAGCCATCACTAGGATGAGGGGGGAGAAAAGAAAAAAGAATATATTTAAAAGGAATAGCAAGTTGTATACAACAGATTTGTAGTTTCATGGTGCAATTGTCTTTTTTTCTAATTATACTATGTTATGGAAATGCTTGTCTTGTTCCATAAATTAAAAACAAAATAAATAAAAAATATTTTTAAAATTCAAATATGGGAAGAAGATACATGATTGGGGTCATAGAGGGAGCCTAATCAGACTGATGCTCTAGGAGTTTATGTTATGTTTGGATGAACTTAAAAGAATGGAAAGGGAGAAAAATAGGAATACACTGAGAAGGGAAGGGAAAAGCATCTTATGTGATGGCGGTCTGCAAGTATAACACAAGGAGGAGGGGTAGGGGAGCAGCTGATACAAGTCTCACTCTATCTGAATGATTCAAAAAAAGGAAGAACACACAGAGTTGGGTACAGAAATACATTTTACTTAACAGGAATATGGGAGAAAAAAAGATAAGAGAGAAAGGACAATTTAGAGGAAGAACAGAATAAAGAAGGGATTCATCCTAAACAAAACAAATTAGGATTGTGCAAAAATATTTCTAGCAGCACTTTTTGTGGTGGCAAAGAATTGGAAGTTGAGGGGATGGATGTCCAACAACTGTGGAATGGTGGAACAAGCTGTGGTGTATGAATGTGTTGGTGCACTATTATGCTGAAAGAAATGACAAAGCGGACGGTTTTAGAGAAACCTGAGAAGTCTTATATGAACTGATACAAAATGAAGCAAGCCAGACCAGAATAATTTATGTAATGACAAAACCAAAGGCAAACATCTTTGAAAGACTTAGAAAGGCTGATCGCTGTAATGACCAACCAGGACTCCAGAGGGCTGATGGACTATGACATGCACGTCCTGATAGAAAGGTGAAGGACTCAGAACGCTGAACATATATAGACATACATTTATATATGAGCATACACGATATAGATGTGCACGTACATAATGCACATGCACCTTGTGTGCATGCACACATGTGTGCCCATTGTATATGCACACGTGTACATTTATACATGTGTGTGGATGCACACTTTGTGTATAATATACAGCATGTATAACGCATATTATACAATGTGTATTGATTACAGGTCTGCGGAGTGGGGCTGGCCCTACTCAGGGAGAAGAGGAGCGCACTTGGTGAGGGAAGGAAGGAAATAGGAAAATATGACCCTGTTGACCTTAAACACTCCCTCAACCTTCTCACTCCCCACCTGGCGTGAGTAATAGGGCGGAGAAAAACGGTTGACGGCCAACATCGCGCACCTCCCAGTCTCTGGCAATCACCAGATTGACAGGCAGACCTGCCGCAACAGAGGGAGCCGAAGGAGGCTCAGGGCGCGCGGGAGAGACAGCTTTTCCCCCCGACTATGTGTCAGCAGTCCAGGAGTAGGCAGGCCCGGGAGAAGACCGAGAGGAGGAGAGCCGGGGGGGGGGGGGGGCTGTCAGCGGCGGCCAAGGAGGCAAATGAGAGGGGTGCAGTCCTGGAGTCCCCAGACCCCCGCCGTGCGCCCTGGCCCGCCTGGCCGTGCGCACCCGCGTCCTTGGGAACACTTGGCAGCTCGTCTGGATGGAGCAGACCATACCGAGGGCAGAACTTGTCCAAGAAAGCGGGGCGTTTAGAAATCTGCAGCCGCCTGCCCCGCGACGGGAGGAGACGCTCCTTTGACGGAGAGTCAGCAGCGGAGCAGCCTGAAGACTGACCTAGCTGATCCCTTCACTAGGGAGCCTCCCTGGGATTCCCGGGCTGTGGCCTGAGCCGCCCCAGGCAGATTATCCAGAACTTTTTGGATCTGTGAATGTGATTGATAACGAGAACTCAAGCCTTAACTCTTCCGGATCGTCTGGCCATAAACTTTAACCAAGAAAGGGATTGTATTAAGCTGTTAATAGCAAAGGGAGCCTTGAGCATCATTGCATCAGGCAGAATTGAGGACTGTCATCCAGACCCTCAGAATTCTACCCACAATTAGGAAGAGATAGCTCGGGTTTTCTAGGTGGCTCAGTGGGTAGAGTAACGGTCCTGGAACCAGGAGAACCTGAGTTCAAAAAAGTCAGTCTCAGACACTGGACACTTACTAGTGGTGTGACCCGTGGGCAAACCTTGTTTGCCTAAGTTTCCTGGGCTTTAAAATGGGCTGGAGAAGGAAATGGCAAACCACTCCAGTACTTCTGCCAAGAAGACCCCAGATGGGGTCATGAAGAGCCAGACAGGACTGAACAGCAAACATGTGTGCACACACACACACACACACACACACACACACACATATATACATTACTTATATATGTGATAATGAGTGTATGTCTATGTTTATATATAACATAGGCTTCTTTTGGCCATGGCCAATATGGAAACATGTTTTGTTTGACTATACATGTTTGTAAACAAGGGTTTTATTTTTCTTTTGTTCTCATTGGGGATGGGGGAAAGGTAAACTTTTGCTAGTTTAAAAACAGTTAGTTTTTTAGAAAAAAATGTAAGCATTTCATTCTTCATACTTATCTTCCCAATGCCTGGCACATAGTAGGCCCATGCCAGTCCTAGTTGATTGGCAGGGCCATCCTGGGAGAGGGCCTCCCCTTCACGGGAGCACCTCCCTACCCCTCCCACCATGTGTGTATTTACAAATATCATTTAGGTTCATTCCTCCTCCTCTCCCCAAGCACTTCAAAATAGTTTGGTAATGACCTACTGTATTCAATTAAGAAGTATTTATTAAACCCCTATTATGGGCCAAGTATTGTACTAGGCCTCGATGACATAAAATTAAAAAGAAAATAGTCCCTGGCCTCAAGAAGCTTACATTCTACTAAGGTGGAGGAGGGAGGGGGGACAATATGGGGACACAAGTGAATAAATACACAGTATTACCAGGCCCTATCATTTTGAGAGTAAGTGCCTGATAATAATGGGGAAAAAGCAGGATGGGTCTCATGTAGGAGACAACTGAGAAGGGGAGGAAGGAAGAAGGAAGGAAGGAAGGAAGGGAGGAAGGGAGGGAGGAAGGAAGGAAGGAAGGAAGGAAGGAAGGAAGGAAGGAAAGGAGGGAGGGAAAAAGAAAAGAAGGGAGTGCCTTGAAATTGGGAAGGTCTCTTGTTCACAGTGGCAGGAGATGAAATGTTCCTAACAAAGAGACCAATTAGCCTGGAACGGAGGGTATAAGAAGGCAGTCATATAAAACATCACTTTAGCTTTTGCTCTGTATTTCTTTCCATCTTTAGGCACCTGAGAAAAGCAGTGTATAGTTGCTTGGAAAGGGCATTTAACATAAAGACCATTGCTTAATGTAATTCTAGTTACCTGCTACGGAGTAGGACCATTTGGAGATCCTCCTATCTTTGAACAAAGATGCAGGAAGATAGGAGAGGAAACATGCTTGGGTCACTAGAATGGCACCTGTCCAACGCTCCTTGGTGGCCAGCAGGACTGCGGCTAGCTCATGGTTCAAAGGACACTGAAAAGCCCATAAAGGCCAGATGGGTTCCCATCTTGTGGCATCCCACAAGCCAACGTGTTAAGTGAAGAGACTGTCTCCCATTCCTTACCTTTGAGATCAAAATATCTGAGGGGTGATTGCCCACTTGTACAGTCTACGGGTATATTTGTGGGGAAAATTAGGTGCAGAAGACAGGTAAAGGTACTGAGGTCCCTCATCTTAGCATGAGTGGAAGTTATAACATCTGCGGGGTTTTAAAGCTCACCCTGTGAATTTTGTTTTCTCCAACTCAGTGGAGAATCTAGGGGGCTGAGGAGGGCCCTGCTTCTCTGTTAGTATAAATTGGGGCTGCATTGGAGCCAGCTTGAACCAAACCACACTATCCCTGTTATTAAATTTTCAGTGTGAGCATTTACAACTCAGAAATTGGCACATGCTACAAAGCAAGGCTTGATTTATTATTGTCTAGGTTTAAGGTGATGGAGGAAATGTTAATGCTGCAGATTAAATTTAATAGGGTCCTGTGGGCACATTCCTCTACCTCCCACCCCAGCCTGGAGAGCAGGTTCGTTAAACATTTGCCAGTACACCCAGTGATATTCTTTAGTAGTCTAGTCTGTGTATGACTGAATCTTCTTTTGGGGTCATGTAAAATTGAGAGGTAGAATAACAACAGCATGAGGGCACGTATATTCAAACCCTTCAACCAGATCAAAGCCACGCCCAGGCATTAATGGGAAAAAGTGGAAGGGCCAGGGACCTGAGGTCAATTTATCTGCATGGGGAGGCTAGGTCCCACTCCTGCTCTCAGGAGCTGGAGCAACGTGAGCTCGGCCTGCCACCTGGTGGCTTATATGGAGAATGCACCCATCACTTTAAATGGTAACAGAAAAAGCAGGTGTGTAAGATGAGAGCAGCTGCCCATTTACAGAATTAACACTGGAAAGAGAATGGAACTAGACTGTGGAGACCCTTGAGATTGGGGTGAGCAGTCTGTATTTCGTCCTAGAAGCAACAGGGTTCTGTCAAAGAATTTACAGCAATGGAGTGACGTGGTCAAACCTAGGACAGATTGGAAAGGGAAGAAAGTAGGGCTGGAGAGCAGTTAGGAGACTAACGCAGTAATCCAGAAGACATGTGCTGAAGGTATGGACTAGCATACGGGAAGCGTGAGTGGAGGTCTGCCAATATTTTCTAGCATTTGTACAGACTTTTATAGGGTTTGCAAAGCACTTTACAGATACGATCTCATTTGATACTGAGAGGTAGGTAACATTATCCCTGTTTTAAAGATGGGGAAACTGAGGCAGTTAGCAGTTAAGTGATTTGCCTAGAATCACCCAGCTGGCATGTTGAGGCTGGATTTTAATGTGTTGCTTATAAAGTTATCTCTTGGCAAATGGCAGGGGTTTGGGGGTGACCTCAAAGAGCCTGGTGTTCTGTTCCCTTTACCAGTCTCTGGTGGGCCTCCTGACACAGAAAGGAAAACAGCCGAGTCCTTGGTGTATCCTTAAAAGTCATTTTGCTCCCCTGCAGATGTTCTAACAGCAATATTAGAAGCTTGCAGTAATTTTGCAGTAATCTGTCATCCATTAACTCTTTGCTCTGTGCCGGCCCTTCTCCGTGTTTGACCTGGCTTGTCCCACTCTGGGATTTCCCGATAACTTGGACAGGAAATTGGAATCTTTAATAAGTTTTGTCCAAACACTGTTTTCTGAAAAATTATTCTCCTTCCCATTTTTGGATCCACGTTACAAAAAAGTCATTTTCTTTAATTATTTGACAGTTTATAACTTAACGGCTTAGAAATGATAACAAGTTTACAAGTAAAACACATTTATTTGAACATACATAAATCCACAGAGGGACCTGCACCTCTCTCTGAAGTCCCCGCCCACACTCACTCATTGGGGAAAGCATAGATGATGGGGTTGCACTTGGGAGAGTCTTATAATCACAGCTTTTTTTGAGGAATTTACACACTATTGGGATTTCAAGCCATTCTGTAGAACCAGGTCACCCTGGCCACTCATCTGACTTACCTTTCTGATAGATAATCTAATTATATATTAAGCTACTATCACCATACAAAAATGACAGCTTAAGATCAGGAGTCTATCAAGACAGGGAGAAGACGGAAAACCAGTGTTCTGGGTTTGGCAACTCTTTTTGGGTCCCAGCTCGGGGCAATACCACCAAGACCTTACAAGGAGGCGTGCTTACAGGTAAGTTTCTATGGACCTCACGGCCCAACTGTACACAGCGCTTGACAAATTAGTTAAAAGTATTGTGTCATTCTAAATGGCTTAGAAAGTAAACTCCAGGACAGCAGGCACAGTCCTGCTTTTGTCTTTAGTTAACACAGTGTCTGGTAAAGAGGAAGCTGGGTGATGCTTTAGGAAGCATGCTGTGATTCCCACCCAAACGCCAACCCTTGCTGCTCTGCTACCAAGGTCAGAATCTTGGCCCAAGATTGGGACCCCAAGCCTCTCCTGGGGCACAAGCTTAAAGAAATTAGCAGGCCATGGAGTGGCAGACTCAGAAATGGGCAAACACCAGACGAGTCCCATCAAACACCATTCATTGATGGGGCCCGCCATTACTCCTTTGGCTCGTTCCCATGAGCTATGAGTCATGTTAGCCTGATAGCTAGTCCCAGCCTCCTGTCCCCCTAAAGCCTCCCCTGGGTCCCACTGATGATGGCTCCTGGCTCAGTGTTTCTATAAGAAACAACTTCCTCCATCAAGGAGGGTGGAAACACTGCGTGGACTCCGGCTTCACGGCCCCCATGGACTGTGTGGTGACAATTAGAAAACAGAGAGCAGTGGGATCAAACCCCATGGGGATAGAGGTTGTGAGGGGAGGAGAGAGCGATTGTCCAGAGATCTTGAGGAGACGCCAAAGGTAGCAGCAGAGGATGAACAATCTCAAGTATTATCATTTTTTGGAGGCAATCGGGGTTAAGTGACTTGCCCAGGGTCACACAGCTAGTGTCTGAGGCTGGATTTGAACTCAGGTCCTCCTGACTCCAGGGCCGGGGCTCTATCCACTGCACCACCTAGCTGCCCCAATCTCAAGTATTATTACTAAAAAAAAGACAACCGAGTGACTGTTAACAGACACCCAAGCGCACATCTCGGTTTCCACCTTTGGGCTGGAAGACACCTTTGATCACTAGGTGCTCAAAGAAGGGCGGACAGGCTTCCATAAGTGACAGGCCACAGTGGATGCCCCTCCCCCTCTCCTTTGCCATTTGGCTGACAGCTGCAGAAAATCCAAAACCCTGTGGGCCAGTTACCATCCAGGCTCCATGCTTCTGCAAGGATGATCCCTTTTGCCTGGAATTCCCTCTTTTCACTTCTGTTTCATGGAATTGCCTTCTTCAAACTCAAGCACCACTTTCTATGAGAAACTCTTCCTGACTACCACCTCTCCACCCTCACCCCTGGCCAAAGACACATATCACAGCTCCCTAAAAGCCTTGAACTTTGTCGAAATACATCATCTTCCCTGTTCAAATGGGAGCCCCTTGAGAGCAGGGTAGCTTCGCTTCCATCTCGGAACCTCCAGCCCTTTGCACAGCGCCTAGCATAAATGATAAAGGCAACATGGCATAGTGGACAGATGCTCTGGCTTGGAATTAGGTTGGGAGCTCACCCCCTGCCTCAGATGGTTGAGAGCTGTAACTATCAGGCAAGTCACAAGCCCGCTGAGCATCTGGATAAAGAAGGGGTTGGAGCCAGAGGCCATTTTGCAGATGGCCCCTTAAGAACCTTTGGCAGAAGAGCAACAACCCTGTTCAATGACCATCTGATTGATAACAAGGGAGTCACGGGAGACTGATGTCTTGAGGAAGCCCAGCCCTGACCAGACACCTCCTAGACTGTAGCTGAAGCTCCTGCCCAGCCCTGTGGGGGTTATGCTCCAGAATGGAGCAGAACCATCCACAGGGGACAGACCAAGCAAGCCCAGACTGGGATGTGCTTATCCATCCACACAAGTCTTGGGCAGATGCTAAAATTCTGCTGGGCCCAGAAAGATGGGGGAAAGGAAGGAGGAAGATCTCGGGATGGATGCTTTTAGGGACCCCATTTTGTTTTTCTCTTCTGGTAGCACACATGGCGACAAGTCACGCAACAGTCTCGGACCTGGAATGGAGAGGTCCATGGTGGGGACTGGGGGACAGGGGATGGGGGGGTGGAGGGGTGCTGCAGCACGATACAAAGGAATGTGTGGGAGGAGGGCCAAGAATAGCCCTGGATCACCCAGCTGGGGTGGATTGTCATGAGATGGGGTGGATTGTCATGAGATGGGGTAGAGTCTGCACCACAGGTGTGGCCCCAGTGATCACACCCTGGTGTGCGTCATGGTCACCTGGCTCTGACTCTCCACTTCTAATTTCTAAGCTCTGTTGGGGTACAGATATCTCATCCTCCCTGTACTTTCCCTAGTGCCTTGCCCATAGTAGACACTTTGTGTGTATAGTGGCCCTCCCTGCTCCTGAATAATTGTTTATAGCCCTAGGAAAGCTCTGGGGATCACCAGGCACCCTTCCCACACCACTACAACACCTTTTCCCACCCTCTGGGGTCCCAGCGTTCCAGGTCAGGTTTCCCCAGGTGTTGCTTAACCTCGGCCTCAAGGTGGTATGATTCATAGTCCTGCCTTCAGGTCGACCCCAGGCAGTTCCAGGATGCCCAGGAAGCTAGTTCTGGCTACTCTGGGCTCCCAATTTGGAAGCATTTAAGGCCTCTCTTACTCTGCTTCCCCCTACCCCACACCCTTCCATCTCCTAGGCACCAGGGCTATGTGAAGCCTTGCTTGCTTCCATATTTGAAAAAACAAAAGACTTATTTCATAGAAGGGTTTGAAGAGTCACAGGCAGGTGGATAAAAGGGCTGGGGTTCAGAGGGCAGCCTGAGAGGCCAGATCACTGCCCAGGATACACAGCCCATCCCTTCACCCAGCAAGGGGGGGCCCAGAAGAGCCCCAGCTGACACTCACCCTCCTCACTCCTCTTCCTTCCTAAAGAACTTCAGACCCACCTTTTGCTTCAGTCCAGACTCCCACCACCACCTCCTGCCTTGCCTCCAACATCCACTCTTGCTAAAAGAACTGGGGAACACAGACCCTACTGCACCATCTTTCGGTTACACCTCCCTTGAGGTCACCCTGAGACATAAATGCAAATCAGGAAAACCAGTCCCCTCCCCTGCTCCCTTCCGCCCCTAGCAATGTGCCTGTGGCTCTGAGAACAGGCCCTTGGGACATGGGAGTGGGAGGGCTGAGGCAGCCTGGAGCTCTGGCCTCCCTTCCTCCATCCATCTGGGGTGATGGTCACTCTGTAACTGCCTGAGGCCGTGCTGTGTCCTGTAGAGCTTCAAGAGGGATGAGATGCAGCCACAAGCCTGGCCCTGGGGGCCACAGATGTACACTTCGTGGGCCCCAGGGCTCGGGCATGGCCTGCTGCCAGGGTGCCATTCTCCCCACTTCCCTACAGAGACAGCGGCACACCAGTCATTTCCAGGAGCATATATTACACAGGCGGGAGGGACAGGCCCCAGGTCTGGCAGCTACGTTCTTCTCAGGAGGTCATCGTGCACCACAGGACAGTCATGGGGTTGGTGCAGGGCTCTCAGTGGCATAGTCTCCTCATGCCCAGGGGACTGCAGGTGCCCTTTGCACTGGGGGGCCTGCTTGCTGTCACCAGCAGCATCAGGTACCTTGGTGCTACCCAAAGCTAGTTCCTCCTTCTCTGCCCAGGAACACTTGGGCTCCCAAGGTGGGCAAGGGGTAGGGCTGAGGCTAGGGGTGATATAGGCCAGTGGCTGGGAAGGGCTGGTGAGCAGTGGGGCCTGGGCCTGGCTAGGCTTGGAGGGCCGCTCTAGCTTGGACCCAGGTTGAAGGCTCAGGGTAGTCTGGGATGAGACCGTGTCCCAGCTGTGCCCACCTTCAGCCAGGGTGGGTGCCTGCGAGGGCAGAGGCCAAGCCTGGATTGCACCTGAGCTGCTTGCAGGAGCTTGCTTTGCGTGTAGACTGGGGCAGCGGAGGGGACTTCCTGATGGCCAAGGACAAAGTGCTGTAAGTGCTGGCTCTAGACAGGGCTGGGCCTGCCTGTCACCCTGGGGGAGTGTGGGCTCTGTGGAGGCTGCACCCCAAGGATCCCCAGGGGAGCTGGGGAGCGCCTGACTCCTGTCAGACACCAGCTGTGTCACAGCGCCTGGGGCAGTGTCATCAACCAGTGTCCTCATCGGGGTGCCCAGGGGCAGCTGAGCCCTGCCCCATGGGTCCTGGGGCACACAGGGGTCTTCTTTGGCACTCTCTTGGGCCCGCTGAGCAGGCAGGAACTTGCCTAAGTACACCCCTTCTGCGGCTGCCGGTGGCAGGGCCTGGTGGGGCCCCTGGCCTCGTCCATCCTGGCTATTCTCAGAGCCATCATCGTCTGTGTCGTCCTCGTCCTCTGAAGAGTCCACCTCGCGGATGGCTTCCTGTTTCTGCAGGGCCTCCCGGCGCTCCGCACGGTCATGCCGGATGGTGCCCAGGCTGCGAGGGGCTGCCTTAGTCAGTGGGGCCTTGTCCCCGGGGTCACTGGGCAGCACCGGCTCCTTCTTGACCTCACCAGAGGACAGGTCCAGGCTAGGCTTGCATGAGGCAGACAACTTCTTCTCAGACGTGCCCAGGGCGGCCCCCAGCTTCTCAGCCGACTGGACCCTCTTCAGGAGCGGGGAGCGTGGTGGCTCGGCACTTTTGGGCCTGGAGATCTGACGGCCCAGGGGGGGTGAGGAGTGCAGCTTTCCTGGGAAGGCTGCAGGGCTGCTGCTCAGGGCATGGCTAGGCAGAGGAGACGGTGAGCGCTGGGGAGATGTGGCCTGAGGGGTGGGCGATGGAGTGTGTGCCAACGGGGACAGGGGGATGCTGCCTGCTGATTTACGCCGGGGTGAGCGGTACTGCCGCTGCAGCTTGGGCGCCAGGCCATGGAGGGAGCTGGGGCGGATGTGGCCAGAGCTGGCTGGAGAGTTGGGCACGCTGGAGCTAGGCGAGCTGCTCTGGGAGGAATTTCCACCTGCTTTGGAGAAAGAGCAAGAAGGAGAAAGCGTGAGCCTCAGCAAGAAGAGGAGGCCAGAGAGGAGGCCAGGCCCCCTCCTGCCCAGGACTCTGCCCCCCACCCTCCGACCCTGGCTCAGGAGGGTGCTATGGAGGGCTCTGGGACCAGCTCCAGGGCTGGCCTTGTCCTTGATCCCCACCAAGGCAGGGAAGCAAAGGCAAGAGTCCCTTGAGGGGAAGTTCAGATCCCAAATACCTGGATGCGAGGTTTCAGGGGCCCCTCGGTAGCCCTGGGTTGGAGAACGTGGGGCCAGGCTGTGGCTGTGGCCATGACCATGTGTTGGGGAGCCAGGCCCACTCTCTCCAGAGGACAGAGAGCGGCTGAGGGATGACAGGCTACGGCTTGTGTGCAGCAAGGACGCCTGCTTAGTGATCTTCCGAAACAGGGAGCCCCTCTTCCTGCTGCCAAGAGAAGGGTCCCAATGCTGCAAGTGTGTCCGGGAACAGAGGCCCCACAGAGGGCAGTACACACGCGAGTGCGTGTTGAGGGGCTACAGGCTCCAGCCTCACCCACCTCTCAGGCCCATCCTTGGCCTTGCTCCTCCAGTCTCTTCGGGCCATCTTGGACCTGTGGCTGCCCTTTCGTGCAGGGCCCACTCTGATGGATGTGTTCTCAAAGGGCGTTGTCGAGATGGACACCTTGTTTCCACTCTGTTGGGCACAAGGAAGGGCAGGGCCAGAGCTGAGGGGCTGAGGGAGCCTCAAAGACTACCAATCTCAACCCCCTCACTGTAAAGTGCAGGAGAAACTGAGGCCCCCAAAGGGAAAAGCGACCAACCAAAGTCGCACATAGAGAGCCCAGGTGTGCCCTGCCCCAGGCTGCCTCCTAATGGTGGTCACATCCAGGGAGCCAAGAGGAGAACGGCACCCCCAACAGCCAAGACAATTCTAGGTTGCACTCGGAGAGGAATATGACCACACATCCAGAGTGTCCTAGGAGCCCCCTTCAAGGATGTGGCCAGGAGGGGAGGGGAACGAAGAACAGCTGGAGTAGTTGGGGATGACTGGCTGCAGACAACGCCTGGCTTCTGGGTATTCTGATGGACACAAACCCCAGAGCCAAAGATGAAATGGGAGCCAGGCAGGGGCACAGGAGGTAGGTTCCTCCCTGTTGCTGCTCATAGAAGGCAAAGTGTGTGGAGGAGGAAACACGACAGCTGCCCAAGAAGGGGGAGTCTGAGAATGGCTGGATGTTAAAGTGTGGATCAGAGCCGCAGACACAGGCCAGTGATCCCTGGCCAGAGGGAGGACACCTAACGAAGGCCAGTTTGCAACCTGAAGCCAAGGCTTGGGAGGACTCTCCGAGTCAGAGGCTGTGGCCATGGAGAAGGATAGAGAAGACTGATAACAGAGAGCCCTGGAAGTTTACAAGAGAAGACGCAGGAGGGAATTCAGGCCCCAACGAGAGACCTCGCAAGGATGGAGCCCAAGCCTGGAGATCAGGTGGTGATCTATCCAGAAGGCAGGCTCTTGTGAGGAAGGGCCAAGGAAAGGGGAACAAAAGAGATCTTGGCACTAAAGTAAGCTACGGACCACTGAGGCAGAAAGAGGAAACAGATGAAGTTTGGCAAACAGTGCATGGTCAATCAAGGGAAAGCTGTGCTGGACCCAAGTCTCCCCAGCAGGGAGGAGAGAAGCTGGACACAAGGCAGTCTTGGGGGACGTGAGCCCTCCTTCAAGATGTGGTGAGAGAAGAAATACAGGCCCTTCTCCAGTCTGCATCTACCCTGCGTGTGCCTGAATGCTGCTGCATCATCATGATCACCACGATGGCTAGCATTTAGAGGACCTACTAGGCGCCAGGCCCTGTGCTAAGCGTTTTACAAATATCTTCTCGTCTGATCATCACAATGACCCTGGGAGGCAAGTGCTCTTATTATCCCCATTTCACATGAGGAAAATGAGGCAGTTAGTCAAGTAACCTGCCCAGGGTCACACAAGCAGTAAGTGCAGGAGGCTGGATTTGAACTCGGGTCTTCCTGACCCCAGGCCTTCTGCATCACCAGCTGGTGAGCCAAACTTTTAGGAAAATAACACCCTGCGCTGAAACCTTTTTTCTCCTTTACCAAAAGCCTAAATGTCTCTAAACAGGAAAAGGATTTCATGTGAGGGAGGACTGTTGTGCCTGAAGACAGAATCAGGGACGTGAGCAACATGACTGGAGGGTTCCCAGACTGCAGGCAGAGCCAGGTCTGCACAAGGGCACTGAAAGCAGCCTCTCTCCTCCTCCTGGGGGCGTCACTTGGAACCACAAAATGCCCAGGGCCTCTGCAGTCCACACCTGGCTTCAAGGCTGCATCACATTGTGGAATTCTGTGCACCATTTGGGAAGATCGATTCGCCTAAAAAAAGCCCGGGTCAGAGAGAGAGCTTTGCAGACACCTCTCTCTATCTCTCTCTCTCTGTGTCTCTCCATCTCTCTTGGCTGAGATATTCAGACTAATTCATTAGAATAAGTCTCTGGAAGGCTGATGCCCCCATGGCACAGTACACCTTCTTTTTTTTCCACACTGAGCACAGTGTGGCATGTGGCACCCTAGATCTGGGGGAAGCAGATTTCACAGGGTTCAAAGGAACAACAAGGAGGATCCTGTGAGCCAAAATCAAGAGCCCAACCTTCGGTGGCTTGGCACTCTACTGCCCCCTAAAAGCTCCCCAAGACCCTGTTGTCTCTGCACTCAAGGCTGGCTCCCAGGCATGATGCCTTTCCTCACCTTCAGGATCAGCTCCACCACCTCAGTGTGCACCAGCCCGTGCACAGGCTCGCCGTTGACATGTGTGATGAGATCACCCGCACGCAATCCTGCCTCGCTGGCCGGACCCCCATCCTCCACGTGCTGTCTCCAAGAAGAGACCGGCTCTGAGCTCTTCCCTGCCCCATGAGCCCTGGGAGCCCTAGGCTTCCTCAGTCTCCCCTCTACCATCATCAACAAGTCTCCTGGGGCCATTCTGGGGACAATGACAGGGCTGGCTGCAGGGACAGTCAGGGGAACAGGACAGTGTAGGTGGATGGCTTGGGCCTACCACCATCCTGGGACAAGGGTCTGGGCCACCCTGCCCTAGGATCCTCCCCCCTGCCAGCCAGGCCCAGCTGGTCCACACAGACATACCCAGACCATGTGTTGCACAGTGTAAACATCGGTGTCCCCCATATAGACCCGAATGGCTCGCAGGGTGAAGCCATACTTCTTGGCAGCTCGGTGAATGACAATGGGTGGCTTCAGGCTGCTGATGGCTGGAGAGAAGTCTCTGCTTGGGGATGAGTCCCGGGATGAGGGATTGGATGACTGGGAGTGGGGGGACATTGGGCTGGCCAAGGGGGAGCATCCATGGTAGTCTGGAGCAGAAATATGGCCCTGTGAGTCACCTCCTACCTGTCCCGCCATCCCCCCACTTCATGCACCCCTGATACCTACAGGCGCCAGCTGCTACAGCCTGCCCCCAGGGCCCTCAGCACCCTCCCCCCCCCACACACACACACCTGCCATCTACACCCAAGAACACAAAAAGGAAACAACACCTATAATCTGGAAAGTGGCTCAGCCTGGATTCAGGACAGGCCCTGAGCTGTTGCGGTCACTCCCACAGACTCAAGGGGTAGCAGGATGTCCAGCCTGTCCAGGCCCCAGTCTCTCAGTCCTCATGACATACACACAGCGTCACAACCCTCACAGTCTCCTATGATCCAGAAGCGTGTGCACACGTGCGTGCACACACATACATACACACATACACACACACATACACATACACATGCACGCGTGTGCACACACACACATCCCTCCAGTCATGGATCCACAGACACATGGCAAAAAATACCTGAGCTGACCCCAGACCCTGGACTGCACTGCCCTCACCTGAGGGGATGAGAAGGGACAGGGCGGTGGCCGAGGCGGATTTGGTGACTTTGCTGGCAGGCCTGGGGGCACGCTTGTCTCCAGACTCCCCCGACAGCAGCCGGTGGCGTGCCCGCCGCACTGCCAGGTCGCTGATGGCCTTGGGTGTGGAGCTCTCCAGGCCCTCCTGGCTGTTCTGGTGGCCCTGCTGGGCACAGACGCTCACAGGACTCCCACCTACAGGAGCCCCACCTACAGGAGCAGTGGTGAGGGAGAAGAATCCCCCGGTCAATCCCTGAGGATTTGAACTCTGAGCAGGCACCCTTAGCACAGCTGGGCTGAGCCCAGGGCCAGAGGCAGGGGACGGTTCTCAGCAGACCCTGGCTAAGCTCTGCTTCCCGCCCCACCACAACTGCAGGGCGGTTCTCTGGGAGGTGCGTCCCCTCCCCCCCAAGAGACACTAGCATTTCAGGCAGTCACTGAAGGAAGTAGCACTGGACCTGGTTCCTTGTCCCCCTGGACCTTGCGCTCTCCCAGCTGCTCAGGAGTGGACCCAGGGCCACCCTGTCTGGGCTGGGGAGTCAGGAAAGCTGCACCCTCTGTCAGCTGCTGGCTCTGCCGGGGGCTGCCTCCTGCCTCGTCAGATGTGTCTGGGAAGCGCGGTGCATCCAGCACCCCTGAACAGCGCCGCCGCACCCCAAGAGGGGGGCTGGAGTCGCTCTCCGTATGGGAGGATTCAGACACTGACAGCCGCTTCCGCAATCTGTAGGGGAGAACAGGCCTGGGTGTGGATTCCCTCCCTCCCTAGGGGAGAATGCTACCAGAATGGGCCAAGCCCCATCTGGGTGCCCAACGCCCTGTCTCCCTCCCTCACACGGGCCTCCTGCTCACATTTCAGGGGAACCGATTACCCAGCCCCGGTCTTTGCCCTTTAGGCCACTGAGGCCTTCCAGCCTGTCCTCCTTTTCCTCACTGAGGCTGCGCTTGGTGGGGGGCGGGGTCCTGCGTTCCTCCAGCAGGGAGAGTCTCTCCAGGCTGCTGTACACCTGTGGGGCAGGCAGGCAGAGGGCAGAGGTCAGGGGACGGAAGGCCACGATAGCAGAGTCCACAGCAGAGGATGGCCAAGGGCCCATGGTGAGGCAGGGGCAAGGGGAGGGCGCCTGGCAATCACACTCAAAGACAAGGCAACTTGCAGCAGCACTTCCTCCTGGTGGATCCTGCTGATGTGGGCTACACGACTCTCCACAGGAGCTCATACAAGGGCAGTGAAGGTGGGCAGTGGGCATACACCAGGGACGTGGGCTAGATGCCAGGACAAAGGGATGATAAGCCCAAGACCCTCTGGAGATGCCCCAGCCCGCATACCTTGCTAAACCTTGGGGAGCATGAAGAGAACTGACGGATTTCCACATGGTCATCATCGTTGGCATCGTCCTCATCCTCCGAATCCACATGTCGGTAACGTTCTGAGCGAGCTGTGACAGACACATGGGCAGGCTAGCCTGAGGGAGGGGTCTGCAGAGGCCCCGGGGGGAGGATGCTGGTATAGGTCTGCCTCAGTGATCTGGGAGGCGAGGGCCCCGGAGGGCTGGGGGCACGACAGACTCTGACCTCATTACAACCTGCTGCAAACAAGTGGCCCCATCCCCACCCCAGGATGCTCCTGGGGTGGGGGGGGGGGCTGATTACCCAATGTGCCTGATGAGCATGAGGCCTCACTTTGGGTGGGCCTCCTGGGGAGGATGGGCAGAGGAAGCAGGGAATTGAACAGAAGGTGGCTTGGCACTCCAAAGGGCCAAGATCCAAAGTAACTACGAGGAGAGGAGAGGGCCTCACCCACAGGGTCTGGAGAGCTAGACCTTGTCCTGGCTCTAACACTTTCTAGCTCCAGACAAGACACATTCCCCTGAGCTGCCCCACCTCATCTACATGAGGATGGTGAGAGAAGAGCTTGTGTCCCTAAAGGGCCCAGATGCACGACATCCTTGGGTCCTGAAAGAGCCAGCAGGAGAAGGGGAAGGCTGGGTCACTGCCAGGGGTAGGTGAAACAAGACAGGAGGAGGGCAAACACCGGTCCAATTTTCCCAGAAGGGAAGAGAACCAAGGCTGGAAATTAGAGATGGTGAGCATGACCTTGATTCTTGGGGAAAGTCTAGAGAGTCATTAAGGGGCTGGTTGGTTAGGAAGCCAGGGATCCCCACAAGCCCATGTGGCTCCATTCACACCAGCTCATGAAGTCCAGGCTGTGCAGGGGAGTGTGAGGTGGATGGGGCTGGACCAAGCATGGCAGGCTGCTGGAGACAAGCTAGATGAGAGAAGAGGGAAGCAGATCTGCATGACTGTGCTCAGACCCATGTCTGAATGGCCACCTGGGCAGGAGGTCTCCAGTGGAGAGCCCTAGGGAGCGTGCATGGCCCAACACCATCCCATGCTTCTCACAGTGACCAGAAAAGAGGCCTGGATGGCCAGCTCGGCAGATGCTAAAGGCAGGAAGGAGAGAGCTGACACAGCAAATGAGTCAGAATCCAAAGGGATCTTGGCAGGCCTATGGGAACCAGGCCAGACGGAGGAAGATGAAATTCAACAGGGATGAATGTCAAGTCTTACACGTGGCTCACAGAAAAATCAAGGCCCACATCTGGAACCCTGGTCAACTCTGGAAGCACTGATAAGCTGGAGACCATCCAGAAGATGGTAACCAGGGACAGGACTGGCCTTGAGCCTAGGCCACAGGAGGATCTGCTGAAGGCATTGGGTGTGCTTACTCTAGAGAAGGCTGGGGTACAGGAGAGCCGGCCTCCAGGCATCTGGAGGGCAGCACCAGGAAACATAGGGGAGGTACCTCTGGGGTAGAAAGGGCTGCCCAGCAAGGGGGGATGTCCTTTGTTAGGTCTGCCTTCATGAGGCTTCCTTTCCTGTGTGGTTTGGTCCTGCCAACTCTCAAATTCTGGGATTCCATGAGCATGGGGACAGGAATCCTTGGCCTATCCATGCTGGGAAAGCACCATGCTTTGTAACTGGAAAAGGACTCCCAGGATTAGAGGAATAAGCATAGGTTCTGGCACCCCCAGATCTCCTGAGCAAGGGAAGCCCACACCCCCAACACAGGTCAAAGCCCAGCAGTGATTAAGCAGTTCTGGAAGCATCCTGAGGTCCCAAGAGGCTCCACGAAGCAGGGGGTGGGCCTAGGTCTCCCTACCATCCCAGTTCAGAATGCCTCCCCTAGGCTGAGAACCCTCTATGCCACCTAATCAGTCACAGCATAGAAGCAGCAAGAAGCAGGAGTGGAAAAGCCAAGAGCATAGAAAGCTTGGGAAGAGCCCGTGGCAGGCTGTGGGCAGAGAGCGCTGGGCCCACCATCACGGGTGCCCAAGTTCTAGTTTGGCCTCAGACCCTTCCTAGCTGTGGGACCCTGGGCAAGTCACTTCCCCTCTGCCTGACTCAGTTTCCTCAGCTGTGAAATGGGGATAACAGAGTTGCTGTGAGGTTCAAATGGGATCATGCTTGTAAAGTGAGTGACAACCCTTATGGTGCTACAGAAATGCTAGCTCCTCCTCCTCCAGGCATGCACTCACACCACCAACCAACGGGCAGGGAGGTGGAGATGACCTGAGCCCCGATGAGACGCTAGGCAGGTCCAGGCCCCGACCCCCCCTTACTGTCAAAGTAGCTCGTGTCGTCCTCAGACTCCAGCTGTGGGATGAACTCGGCCTTCTGACGCAGCAGGCCCGTCCAGTCCAGGTCCTTGAAGAAACGATGCTGCCTCACCTCACTGGCGCTTCCTGCAAAGGGGCATGGTGCAAGCAGGGGAGACAAAGAACAGCCACAGCCTCAGGACTGGCACAGAAAGAGAGGGGAGCCGTGGGCCCTGGGCCTGGCCAGCAGAGTATGGTGCAGCACAGTCACACCCTTTCCCTCACAGCCCAGCACCAGCTATAACCTGTAGCCTACCTGTGCCCAACCTCTCCAAGGGGTTCTGGTGGAGCAGCTTGGAGGTCAGGTCCTGGGCATCAGGAGGGAGGGCATCATCACCCTCAGGCCACGCAATCTCATCTGAGGGGAGGAAGAGCAGGGACATGTGGGTGGAGTGAATGCTGGAAGCAGAAGGCAGGTCCTGCAAGGGGGCACCCACCCTTGGTCTCCCCTGGCCCTACCACAGGCTGGCTGCCCAGCATTCAGCCTTGTCCCAGCCCGCCTCCCGATCCCCACATCAGCTTGAGGCCGCTGGCCAGGGAGCTTGCCCAGTGGGTGTGACTGCTCTCAGCCTCCCCTCCCATGCTTCGTGGCCCAGAACCTACCACTGATCACTTGTCCAAACAACTCCTCTGGAGTGTCCCCGAAGAATGGGACGCAGCCCACGAGGAATTCATAAAGGATGATGCCCATAGCCCACCAGTCCACCGGCTTCCCATAGCCTTGTCTCAGGATCACCTCAGGAGCGATGTATTCAGGGGTCCCGCACACCTGGGTGGGGAAAAGGATCACTTAACATGGCTCTGACTTATGTCCATTTTACAGATAAGGACAATGGGGCCTGGAGGTAGCTCACACAGCTAGTGAATGACCTGGGTTCAAATCTTGGCTCCAACACTTCCTCGCTGTGTGACCCTAGGCAGACCCTGAAGCTCTGCTGGCCTCAGTTTCCTCATCTGTCAAATGAGGAGAATAACATTTGCCTGCCAGGCTTGTTGTGGGATGAAGTAAGACCCCATGTAAAGCACCCGGCAGGCCCTTCAAGCGCTTTCCAGACAAGCTCCATCATTCTCATTTCAGTGCCTGGATTCACACCCAGCTCATCTTTCTCACCTCCTAGCCCAGGCAAGTTAAAGGCCCTGTCCCCCCAGGCCCCACTGTTTCTGTATCAAATGTGTCAGAATGCCCATGGGAGAGTCTTCTCCCTGAGCCATATGGGCTAGGTCCTGGACTTGGGTCAAGGAACCTGAGTTCTAATCCTGACTCCCTGTCAAAGTCACTGAGGGACTGTGAGCAAGTCACTTAGCCACCTGGGACACTGGATCTCTTGGTGCCTAAGCTAATTCCAACTCTTAAGCTCCCAAAGTATCAAGATTTACATCATATCTGCTTCAGTTAGCACTGGGCAGGGGGAGGACAAGGAGGAAGGACAGCCTGGGTTCAACACTGAGCCCTCAGGGCAGCCTCCCTGCACTGGGCCCAGGCTCCAGCCTGAAGCTGGCTCTGCCTTGTTCTGGGGGCCTGCCTGCTCTGAGCCATCTACCATCAGGCATGGGGGGCTATCTCCTCTCAAGAGGCCATTGGTGCCCCTTGTTGAAGAAAGGACCCTACACTGCCCACACAAGGCGACTTTGTCACAACGCTCCTCCGAGCCCTGGCCTCCCTGCTTTGGCTTCAGGCCGAGCTTATGGTGAACCTGTTCCACACGGCATGATCCTGGCATCCCCTGCTCGGCTAATGCCCAGGTGCAGATGGCACCAAGAGCTGCTTCAGAGATGCCCACCAGAATGGTTGTAATGACTCAAACCCTTCTCCTTTCCATTCTCTTTGGATGGAATTTTGAATTTGAATTCTGGAATCAGGGCTGGCACAAAAGGCAGTGAGGGGCTGACCTCAGAGTTGGGAAGATCTGAACACATGTCCCACTTTGGCCATGTCCTGGTGTGTGACCACAGGCAAGTCACCGACCCTTGTGGTGCTCCAGCTGGGAGCTCCCTAAGCGCTTCCTAGAGCTTGGCATAGTGGAGACAGCGCCAGCTTGGCAATCAGGAAGCCCTCATGGAATCCCCTGCATGCACTTCCCTGCCTGCCCACAGACCCTGTGAGCTGCTGTAAGGTGAGGACAAGCAGGCACCTGCCCTTTCCTGGCAGACATCCAGGGCTGGGAAGTCCATTACGCCTAGCCAGGCATCCCCCTTCCACTCTGGGGGCGGAGCTGTCTTTATCTCTTCATAGCCCCTGCCCCATGCTACTGGTTTTGCCCCTTGGAGTAAAGCAGAACAGTCTCAGGTATTTCTCTCACATACCAGGTTAGCCAGGAGCCTCTAAGTCTTGGAACTCTTGGCCCTTTCCTCCAGATGCCCTTCCAGTTATTCATTCCCAGCACCACCCATGGCTCAGAGCTCCAAGAAGTTTCATCCTATGTGACTTCCCTGTGCCAGTGACTTCCCGGGTGGGGTGGGGGTGGGGGTCCCCTTGGGCCCTCTCCTCAAGCAGCCAGCTCAAGGCAGGACGATTGTGGTGGGGCAACCTGGGGCTACTCACCTGCTTGTCTAGGAACTCCCGGGTATCCTTCTCAATGTGGCCCTCGTACAGGTTTGTAGTCAGGCTCATGAGGCCTATTTTGGAGAGGCCAAAGTCGGTGAGTTTAATGTGACCCATGGACGTTATCAGGAGGCTGGAGATGAAGAACCAAACCGGGCTCAGACTTTCACCTGCCCTGCACTGAGAGGCTGCAGCCTGCCTGCCTCACCCCACTCCCTGGGGGCACCCAGCCGGCCGCTATGCCCAGCTCCCACCCCGGGTGGCAGCTGACAGACAATGGCCTGTTCATAGCAGCCATGCCAGCAGGCAGGAGTCAGAGCAGGGCCAGCCCTCCAGACACAGCCTACCAACCCACCAGTGCAGAAGCGGAGTGGCCTTGGGGGGGGAGGAGGTGGCTAGAAAAGGTGGGGCCCAAGACAGCTGCTAGACAGCAGCAGACTGGAGTCAGGGTGGGTGGGGCCAGCCCCCTGAGACTCCTTACTTGTCAGGCTTGAGGTCACGGTGCACAATGCCATAGTTGTGCAGGTACTCCAATGCCAGCACCGTCTCAGCAAAGTACATGCGCGCCATGTCAACAGGCAGAGCCCCGATGTTCTTCAGCAGCGTGGCACAGTCACCCCCTGCAATGACACCGCCCCACCGGCTCTGGGCTCAGACCCACAGCAGCTTTGACACCTCCCAGGGTCATCATGAGATTCCAAAAATCTAAACAAAGCTCCACTATGGCAATCCACCAGCGGCCTTCCTCAGGCGCCTGCTCTGGGCCAAGTGCAAGACCTTGCCCATATGTGGCACAGCAGAGAGAGCTCCGGGCTGGAGTCAGGCCTCAAATCCTTCCTAGCTGCAAGACCCTGGGCAGGTCACTTGACCTCTGACAGCCTTAGCTTCTCCAATTGTAAAATGGAGACTCTAACAGCACCTCCCGCCCAGGGCTGTTGTGACAGTGAACAAGGAGATACTTGCTCTTAGCCCAGTGCTTGGCATGGAGCAGGCGCTATATCAGTGTTAGCTGCTGGGAGGCAGCAAAGTGGTACAATGGATAGAGCAACAGGCCTGGAATCAGCAGGGCCCAAGTTCAAATCCAGTCTCAGACTCTTCCTAGCTGTGTGACCCTGGGCAAGCCACAACCTCTGTTTGCCTCAGCTTCCTCATCTGTAAAATGGGGCGACACAGCATCTACCTTGAAGGGCTGTTGGGGAAACAATGAGGCCTGTTCCTAAAGTGCCTCACACAGAAGGTACTGGAGAAATGTTGAGCATTCTTCCTCAGGCCACATAACCCTTGACCTCTTGGCCTCACTGACGCCACTGACCACTTGCCTCCCAGAGCCCTGCCCTCCCCTGGTTCTTGTACCTCAAGAAGCATTGCTTGCTGCCCTCTGAGGAGCCTGGCTCTTGGGAGACCCCAGCAGCTCCCCAGGCTTGTCTCAGCTCCAGGAGCTCTGGGGATCCAGTCCCACAGCATCACCCCCTGGACCTCTCTTGGGGTCTCAAACTCAGTATGGCCCCAGTTGAACTCCCCAGCTCCCTCCTGCTAAGGGCACTGCCACGGCTCCAGCCAGGCTGGACTGGTCATTGCCCCTCCCCCCATATACAATCTGGTTTCTATCTCCACAATAAAGTCCAGACTAGTCTCCCTTCCCACCCTCAGGGCCCACAGGCCCTTACCCGCTCTCCCCTGGCCTCCTGAAGGAGCCTTTGGACTGGTCTCCCTGCCTAAGTCTGTCCTTCTCTGGGTCCAAACCACCTTCCTGGGGCTGGGTTCCCTATGGCCTCCTGTGTGAGGCCACCAAGACCCTTCCCAGGCTCATCTCATCCAACAGCCCTGACTTAATCCGGGCTCAAGGTGGCTGCTCCCCAGGGTCTATGCTCCTCCCGCCCCCAGACTCCCCCAGTCTGCATTCCCTCCCCCCAATTCCCTCAGGTCTGCACATCCCCAGCCCCCCACCCCAGTCTGAGCTCCTCCTCTCACCCCCCAGGGTCTGTGTTCCTTCCCCCATACCACACACAGGCACAGCCCCTACCTTCCACATACTCCATGACCATGCACAGGTGACGCCGGGTCTCAAAAGAGCAGAACATGCTGACGACAAAGGGATTCTCGGCAAAGGTGAGGATGTCACGCTCCACAAATGCCTGCTGGATCTGGTTGCGCAGGATCAAGTTCTGCTTGTTGACCTTCTTCATGGCAAAGCGCTGGCGGGTGGACCTGTGGCGCACCAGGAACACGGCCCTGCAAGGCACAACGTGGCCTTAGGGGGCTACCCCCCACCAGGAGGAGAGGCTTCTTGCTGGAGGAGCCACAGGGAGGGCCCCCTGGAGGTGGGAGATGGCCTGCAAGGCAGGCTAGTCTGGCTGGACTGTGAGGGAAAGGTCAGGGCTGGGCCACAAAGGCCTTCAAAAGCCAAGAAGAGGAATAAGAGGTAAGAGAGCCTCCAGAGCTTATAGAAAACCGTGAGACAAGGCCAACTCAACCCGAAAGGAGAGGCCTATGGCAGCACCAGGGAAGCCAGACCAGAGCAGCTGCTCCCAGGAGGCAGTGACTCTGGGCCTCTCACCGACGGCACCTTCAGGTCAGTCAGTCTTTGACCAACTCCCACTGAGGACACCATCCCCCTTCCCCTGCTGTCCAGGACACCAGGGAGCCAGCCTCCTCAGTCCCAGTCACTTAGCAGAACATGGGCTCTGGGGCCACAGCATGCCCCTGGTTCCAGCTACATGGGGCTTGGGACAGACAGCATGTTTGCCCAAGACCCACAAGAGAAGTCAATGATCCTGCACACCATGAGACACTCATGGTGAGCCCTGGGGGACCTAGAACACCCTGTTGGATATGACCACATCTGAAGGGGGAGAGGTGGAGTTTTCATCCACAGAAATGTACAGGCCCAACTCGGGAAAAAGAACCAAGATGACTGCAAAGCGCCCACTGGCTCCAGGGACAGGATGGACTACAGCTTTGGTGAAGCCCTGAAGATATGTCTAGGACAGGATCACCCTCACCAGCTTCCTTGGGGGTCATTGGCTGGGAGCCTGAGAGAACCCTGGAGAGCACATGAGTTGGGTCTTCCCAGGAATGGAACCAAGCAGGCCAACACTGGCCTGATTTCCAGGAGAGGAACAGAACGGGGTGGATTCTTCCAGCTCTGAGCTGGTGAGCTGGGTCTCAGTTCTGGGCAAACTCCTAAGATGTTTTCTTAAAGGGGTGGCTGTGAGAACTTCAGAAAGGGATGGAAGCATTGATCACACTAAGGGCTCCAGCCTCAGACCTTTCTGACAGGCCCTCTGCCCTGGGTGTCACTGGCTGACAGGAAGCACCGTATGGCCTGCAGAGGCACCTGTCCCTTTCTTCCCCTGAGAATCAGAGCCTGGTGACACCCTCTGCAGCATGGCCCTAACTCCAGGGCCCTGAGCCCATCCATGGAAAGCGAGGGTGTCCTGGTCCTGCCAAAAGGGTTTGGTCCATGCCAGAGGCAGGGGGCCCATTACCCATAGGCACCATTGCTGATCAGCTTGATTGTCTCAAACTCTTCCTCAGATGGCGTCTTCTTGGGCTGCAAAACAGCCCCTCGGCCCTGCAATGGAAGAGGAGAAAAGGGAGGATGCTTTGGCTCTTCCCCAGACCGGATCGATCCACCTGCTTCAAGAGGCAGCGTGCCAGAGGGAGGCCCAACAGGGCCCGTGCCACCTGCCCTCAGGGCCTCAGCGGCTCACACCCCCATCACCAACCACAATCTGTGGGGCAAAGATGCAGGGCAGGTCGCAGCCCTGCCACCCGCCAGCCCTGCAGCTGAGCCCTCCTCTGAGGGCCACAGCCTTGACTCCCACTGACTCCTGCACCCCCAAAGAAGGAACCATTCAACTTCTTCACGTGATCCTCAGTGCCTCACAGAGAGCTTTGTGCACAAGGGTGCTTGAGGACATTGGCCCATTCATTCACTCACTCACTCACTACTCATTCATTCATTCATTCATACTAAACACCACTCCACCATCTCCCTTCACACACGAGACAAGGGACGTGTGGCAATGCCCCTCATGCTAGCATCAAGTCTCTTCACGGGGAGGGCTTCATTTCAGGGCCTATAAGAGGCATGGTGGAGCAGTAAGAGTCAGAAAGACCTGCATCCCAATCCTGCTTCAGACGCTTATGAGCTGTGTGACCGTGGACAAATCATTTTACCTCTCAGCCTGCTTCCTCTCTGGTAAAATGAGTAGGGCTGGAGTGAAGTCCCTTTTGTCTCTGAATCTATGATCCCTCTCTTAGCCCCGCCCTACTCAGTAAGCCCGGCCAGGGCTCCAGTACAAGGAGGCAGCCTGGGCCACCCACAGGTCATTACCTCAACTGAGTCGTCTGTCTCAGGAGTATCTGGGCTGTCATAGCTGTTGAGCTGGGCCATTTCTGAAGAGGGAGAGAGGGTGGGAGATACAGGCTTGAGTGAGAGTGAGGCTCAAAATAGTTTCCAGGGTCCATCCTGACCACAGGCTCCTCTTCAGCAGAGACAGAGCAGAATCTGTTTGGAGTCAAGTCTGATGAAACCACACAACCTCACTGCCCATGGGAGGGAGCCTGGTGGGAGGTTGGAAGCAGCTGGAGACTTCAGCTGTGGACTGGAGGGGATTTCCACCTAGGTGCCTTTTCCTGATCTAGATAGGGTCTGCCCACACACCAGCTGCCCCTGGAGCCAACTTGGGACCTTCCCCACCAACTGCCAACAGGTCTGGGTTATGGGAGGAAGGGGAGGCCAGAAGGCACTCGCTGAGCAGTCGAGCCTCCGGCCTAGCTCTGGGAAGGCCCAGGACGCACGGTGACACGGCCAGGCCGGCACTGGGGGGTGGCAGTGCACACTGCCCTTTTTATCCCAGGCCAAGCGGTATCTGGTTCCCAGACCTAAGGCTGCCAGCCTGCTTGCTGCAGACCTGGGAGGTGTCTCTCCTGACTGCCACACTCCCTCCCTCCAACTGGCCTGGCCATCACTCACCAGCAGCTCTCAGCACCACTGGCCTGGGACCTGCCCCCTCCTCACCACCTTGGGCATCAACTCTCTGTCTGCCATTTCTGGTCACCCCTTTCTAGTCCAAAGATCAGAAGAGAGAACTTGGAGGCCCCTCTGGAGGCTCCTTCCCTGTGTGGCTCAGCTCCAACGGCTCCCAAGAACAATCCTCCCCACCTTGCTAAGTGACAAGCATCCCCAGTCAGCCAGCCTGAACCCCAGACACCAGGCGTGCCTGAGGGCAAAACAACAAAGCTGCAACTTCTGGGTATCCTCAGGGATGAGGCATCCTTGACTCTTGATCCTACTGTTCCCACTCTCTGGCCTCTGGCACTGGAAGACTGAGGCTGAGGAAAGGGGGAGGCTGCCTGTAATCACCAAAGGACTCAGGCTGGGGGGCTCAGCCCCCCAGGCCTTCCCAATCCCTTGGCTTACACAGAGCCTCACCCCCTTATACCTGGGCTTCAGAATCACTGTCTGGTGAGGGGAAAAGGCCCTGGCCCTGCACCACTCCATCCATACAGCATGGTCTTACCCTCAGCTGCCCACATTCTGCTCCTCTAATACTACCATACTCCTCTGGAGCCGCATTTCATCCTCAAACTCAAGCCACCACACAATTTCCATCTCCCAGCTCTCTCTGGTAAAGAGCCACCCTCCTAGGACCCCAACACCCTGGGCCAGGAGAGAAAGCCACCACACCCAGGACCTCTCTCTTCCATCTCTGTGAGACTCCCGGCACTAGCGTCCACCCCACCATCGAGACCCTGGGGGTCATCTCCTCCGGTGTCCCCATCTCATCTTTTTCAAGGATGACAAATGTCCCTCTCTGCTCCAATGCCTGTCCTACTCCTCAGGGGCCTCTATGATAAATGCTTATCGACTGCCTCAACACGTCCCTCAAACAGCCTGGCCTCCCAGTCCATCAAGTCCTCAACAAGATGGGTCACCAGCACTGGCCAGAGCCCCGTCTGCCTATCACCACCTCCTCCCAGCTGTCTACCTAGCCTGGGTCTTCATCTTCACTGCATGGCCTCCTCTGTGTCCATTTGTTCCCCTTGCTCTGGCCTCACCATCCTCCCGTCATAATCTCAGCCTCACACTGCCTGCCCCTGTCCCATTCTCCTGTCCCAAGTCCCATCTGACCAAGTCCAGAGCTTGAGGAAGCCTGGTCATCTCCCCTTAGAGCCCTGCTCATGTCCCTCCACTCTGTCGCCCAGCAGGCAGAAGTCATCCTTCTTCAATTGGCTCTTTTCCCCCTTTCTTCCAGGAGAAGACTCCTTTTTCTCTGAGCCCCTGACTCCCCCTCCCCCACCCCCCAATCTTCTCTTGTCCTCTCTGCCTCCACTCCCAGCACTGACCATGCCCCCAAGTCCAATTCTGTGCCCTCCTTGCTAACTGTCTCTACAAATATGCCCTGAGATGGCCCCCACCCCACCCCACCCCACCCAACTCTTCAATCTCTCCCTGTCCACTCACACTCTCTCTCTCTCTCTCTCTCTCTCTCTCTCTCTCTCTCTCTCTCTCTCTCTCTCTTTCTCTCTCCTATCCACAGCCAAGACACCAGAAAGTGACTTTCCTAAACTCCAAAATCACTTCTGACCAGTTCACCTCCTGCTCCATAAGCTTGGGCAGCTCTCTATCACCTCCAAGATTAAATATTAAATTCTCTGTTTGGTTTTTAAGCCTTTTATAACCTGGTTTCTTCCTGTCCTTCTAGCCTTCTCCCACTTTACTCCCTTCTATGGACTTTCCAGTGATACTGACCCCCTGGAAGCCACTCAAACACAAAACTCTCCCTCCCACCTCTGTGCTTTTGCCATGGCTGTCCCCCACACCTGAAAGGCCCTCACTCATCTCCACCTCCTAGTTTTGATGGCTTCCTTCAACACTCAGCCCAAATCCCAGGTCCTGTTCCCAGTGCCTAGCACATAGTAGGCACTTAATAAATGCCTGTTGAAAGTCATTCCCCAATTGATAAATGGTCAAAGGCTATGAACAGGAAGTTTTCAGATAAAGAAATCAAAGCTAACTATAGTCATATGAAAAAATGCTCCAAATCACTATTGATCAGAGAAATGCAAATCAAAACTCTGAGATCTTAAAAACAGGAAAAGGACCCACACATACAAAAATACTGATAGCAGCTCTTTTTGTGGTAGCAAAGAACTGAAAATGGAGGAGTGACTGAGTAAGTTGTGGTACATGAATGTAATGGAACACTATTGTGCTATAAGAAACAATGAGCAGGAGGACTTCAGAAAAACCTGAGAAGACTCATATGAACTGATGCTGAGTGAAGTGAGAAGAACCAGGAGAATATTGTACACAGTGACAGCCACACTGTGCAATGACTGACTTTGATAGACTTGGCTCTTCTTAGAAATGCAATGATCCAAGACAATTCCAAAAGACTCATGATGGAAAATGCTCTCCACATTCAGAGAAAGAACTATGGAATCTGAAAGTAGATCAAAGCAGACTATTTGCTCTCTCTGTTTTTTGTTTTCTTCTTTCTCATGGGTTCTCCCATTAGTTTTACAACATGACTAATGTGAAAATAAATATGCTTAATATGAAAGTACATGTATAGCCTGTATCAGACTGCATGCTGCCTTGGGAAGAGGGGAGGGAAGGAAGGAGAAAAAATTTAGAACTCAATCTTATGGATGTGAATGTTGAAAAATAAAAAATTAATAGATAAATGCTTTTTGACTTGCCTTGGCCTTCTGCAAGGGGCCCTGGGTGGCGTCTCCCCTCCCACTCCCCATACTGGGAACTTCCCTCTCCTGTCTAGATTTACAGCAGGTATTTCTCCAAGGGCAGGGGCCAGGTTTTTGCCTTGCTGACACAGGACAACGTGGAAGTAAATAGATCTAATTTACCATCCTTACATTTTAAACATCACCAACCATATGGAACAGAATCAGAGTCCGGGGCCCAACCTTCGTGTTTGTCTACTGGAATGTGCTCCTGCGTGAGGAGGACTCCTAGGGCTGATGACAGACAGATGAACCACTAGCTGCTGCCTCCATTTCCCCATTCGGCCCCTGGACCCAAACCGTGTCTCAATCGCCTCACAGCCTTGGACTCTCTCTGAGCTCTTCTGATGTGCCCCCTCCGCCACTCCCAACAGCTTCTCCTTGGGTTCCCTGGCAGGATCTTGGTCCATCTTTCAAGCCCAGTTCTGGGCTTCCTCTGTCCTCTCACCAGTTCCCTTGCGCTTAACTGAGCACACAACTGGCAGACGTAGAAGGCCAGCCTCAGCCCTTCCCTGGGCTCCATCTCCCATCCCCACCAGCCCATCTGACACCTTAGTTTGCATGTGCCAAGGTCCCTCAAACTCATTCTGTCCAAAACTGGCCCTGGTACCTTTCTCCCAAACCCTCCCGCGTCTAGGCAGCCCTATCACTGAGCAGGTGTCACCATCCTCCATATCCCTGGGCTCAGGACCTGAGCATCTGGCCTCCTCACTCCCTCTAACCCCGGATCCAACCAGATGCCATCTGTCATTCCCATCTCCCCAGCCTCTCTCCTATCCAAACCCTTTCCCCCCTCCGCACCCCTAGCTGCCCCTCAGCCCCACTCCCACCCCACCCCTGCCTCCTGGCTGCAATCTTGGCCCCTTCCAATCCACACTTCACACAACCACCAAGGGGGCAGGCAGCTCAACAGCCCAGCGGATGAATCCTGCCTCTGACCCTGGCTGGCTGTGTGACCCTGGGCGAGTCACTGAAACTCAGGGCCTTGGTTTCCTCATCTATAAAATCAGAATAACAACAGCCCCTACTTCCCAAGGTTATGTTTGAGAATCCAAGGAGATAACATGTAAAGAATGATACAAACGCCGGTTCTCATCATTAGTAATGCAGCCCAGGTCAGTGCCCTCCTTGCGTCCGTGGCTCCCCCATGCTGACAGGATGACCTATCAGCTCCTCTGGGGGCAGGCAGGGAGACCTCCCCACTTTGATTTCACCATCCTCCCTTCACATGCTCTGTTACAACCAAGCTGACTTCTTGCCATTTCCTGAGCTCAACACTCCACTTCCCATCTCTGTGCCTTTGCACTGGCTGTGCCTCCTGCCTGGAATGCAGCCCCTCCTCCTCTCTGTCGCTACCTCCCCCTTGAGGCCTTCCCTGATGCCCACAGCTGTCAGCCCTCACCAAGTCACCCAATTTCCTGGCTTTGCCTCCTCTGTGCAGGCACTTACCCTCCAGGGGATCCCGAGTGAGGCCCAGCTGGCTGATGATGTAGCGTGGGATGTCACATTTGATACCCTGGCCCTCCTTGGCATGACCTTCAGCAGCCTCCAGAAGATGGTAAAACTCCTCAGGGTCAAACTCCTGGAGAACCAAGGAGAAAGAATGAGACCCCAGACCCCAAGCACTTTTCGGGGCTTGCCAATCCCAGCTTCCCCAAAAGAGTAAAGAACAGCAAGCCCCACACCTCGGGTCTTCCCTGTCCCCAGCCGTGGGCAGTGTCCAGGATCACATCCACCTACGGCTTGCCCGGCCTATCTTTACCTCTCATGCCCTTGCCCTGGCTCTGTGTGACCTTGGCCAAACCAGGAGCCTCCCTCCCAATATGTGCCCTGGCCTCCTGGAAGAACCCTCACCAGGCACTCCAGAAGCCGGGCAGGCCGAGCCACAATGATCATCAGTTTCTTTACCAGCTGGGTTACGAAGGCCACCTCCGTGCTCTCTGACCGCTCATGGGCCTGTGGAGACAAGGACACTGTCATGGACACAGAAAGCTGTTGGGCCCGGCAGGGCAGGGGACTGTGGCCAGCAGGCCATGCACTCCCTGGTTAGCCCTGGGTTGGCAGCCCTGAAGAGGAGGGTGTCTCAGTGACCTACCCAAGGACCCCCAAAGACTCAGGGCAGCCAATCACCAGGGGAGGGCAGAAAGGGAGAGACTGACTTTTTGTAAATTTAATTTATTTATTTTTAATTTTCAACATTTACTTCCATAAATTTAAAATTTTCTCTTCCTTCCTCCCCCCTCCCTCCCCAAGAAGGCACGCAATCCAGTATAGGTCCTATATATAAATTCCTATTAAACATATTTTCACTTTAGTCATGTTGTATAGAAGAATTAGAACAAATGGGAGGAACCATAACAAAGAAAAAAAAGAAAACATAAAAAAAGAAAAGAGTCTGCTTCCCTCTGCATTCCAACTCCACAGCTCTTTCTCTGGATATGGACAGCATTGTCCATCAAGAGTCCTTTGGAATTGATTCAGGTCCTTGTATTGCTGAGAAGAGCTAAGTCTATCAAAGTTAATCATCGCACACTGTGGCTGTCACTGTGTACAGTATTCTCCTGGTTCTACTCACTTTACTCAGCATGAGTTCATATAAGTCTTTCCAGGCTTTTCTGAAGTCTGCCTGCTCATCACTTCTTATAGTGCAATAGTATCTATTACATTCATATACCACAAGTTGTTCAACCATTCCCCAATTGATGGGCATCCCCTCCATTTCTAGTTCCTGGCTACCACAAAAAGAGCTGCTATAAATATTTTTGTACATACGGATCCTTTTCCCATTTTCATGATCTCTTTGGGATACAGTCCTAGAAGTGGGATTGCTGGGTCAAAGGGTACGCACAGCTTTATACCCCTTTCGGCATAGCTCCAAATTGCTCTCCAGAATGGTTGGATCGGCTCAGAACTCCGCCAACAATGAAATAGTGTTCCAACTTTCCCACACCATTTTCCTGTTTTGTCACGTAGCTAATCTGACAGGTGAGATGTGGTGCCTCAGAGTTGTTTTGATTTGCACCTCTCTAATCAGTAGTAATTTAGAGCATCTTTTCATATGACTATAGATACCTTTAATTTCTTCCTCTGAAAACTACCTGTTCATATCCTTTGACCACTTATCAACTGGGGAATGACTTGTATTCTTGTAAATTTGACTCAGTTCTCTACATATTTTAGAAATTCATTAGAGAGACTAGTTTTAATAACTCACTCCCAGTTTTCTGCTTCCTTCCTAATCCTGGTTGCATTGGCTTTATCTGAGTAAAAACTTTTCAAATTAATGTAATTTGTTCTCTTGTTTGGTCATAAATCTCTTGTTTGATCATAAATTCCTCCATTCTCCATAAATCTGACAGATAAACTATTCCTTGCTCCCCTAGTTTGTTTATAGTGTCAGCCTTTACATCTAAATTGTATACCCATTTGGACTTGATTGTGGTATTCAATGTCAGATATTGGTCTATGCCCAGTTTCTGCCATACTATTTTCCAGTTTTCCCAGCAGTTTTTGTCAAACAGTGAGTTCTTATCCCAGAAGCGGGAGTCTTTGGGTTCATCAAAACGTATATTACTATAATCATAGACTACTACCTCTTGTGTATTTAACCTATTCCACTGATCTACCCCTCTATTTCTTAGCCAGTACCAAGTAGTTTTGATGACTGCTGCTTTATAAAACAATTTAGGATCTGGTATGGGTAGGCCACCTTCCCTAAGCACTTCTTTTCATTAATTTCCTTGATATTCTGGACCTTTTGTTCTTTCAAATGAATTCTGATATTTTTTCAAGCTCTATAAAATAATTTTTTCGTGGGAAAGGCTGACTTTTGCCTTTGAGGTCCACCACCACCATCATCATCATCTCACGTTTCTATGGTGTTTTAAGATTTGCAAAGCACTTTACAAATCTCATTTCAACCTTGCAGTAAGTAGGGGTAAGCAGTATTAAGTAAAGAGGCAAGCATCTGATGGGTGGAGAAACTGAGAAGGAAGACCATGCTGAAGTGACTTGCCAGGGTCACAAAGCTAGTAAGTGTCTGAGACAGGATTTGAACTCAGGTCTTCCTGATTCCAGCTTCGGCGCTCTGTCCACTGGGGCCCCAACTCAGTGCTGTCCCTGTATCTTACAGGTTTGAGGCTTAATCAGCACATACGTAGTTCCAGTTCCAAACCCCATGCTCTTTCTACAACCTGCTGTCAGGACAGTGGGGCCTGAGCTCCAGTCATGGGGGTCCCCAGCTGGGTGACTTGGGTGACCTAACCTCCCACAGCCTTAGCCTCCTCATTCATTGCCTTCTACGTGTCAGTGACGTGTTTCACCTCTAAGTACCTGCAGCAGAGCCATGCCAGCTCTCCCTGACTCGTCCCATGCCCCATGAGCACCAAGCCACACCGAAGGATTGTTATGGGAATCTGAAGATCTTCCCTGCCCCTAGGCCCTTTGCTAAAGTAGCTACATGACTCTGAGGACCCTTGGATATTTGAAAGTATGCTCTGTTCCCTAATAGGCTGAATGTGGTCACGTGGAGCCTGTGGCGCCAGGC
>CM053584.1:27431820-27572902 GCA_028627135.1 Pseudochirops cupreus | reverse complement strand
GGAGGGAAACATAGTCAGTCTTTCACAATATGTCCATTGTGGAGATGTTCTGCGTAACTACACATGTATGGCCTATATTGAATTGCTTGTCTTTCCAGTGGGGGTGGGTGACTAGGGAGGAAGGGAAAGAATCTAGAATTTAAAATTCTGTAATAAAATGTTAGAAAAAATATTTTTAAATGTTTCTTGCTTGACCAACTTATGTGAAATTATGATTGTTATTCCTGCTTATCTAAGTTAACTGAAGCATAATAAATTTTGCTCTAGCTTTTTATTTTTACTCTATGCAAATCTTTATTTTTTTAAAGTGTATTTCTTGTAAGCAATATATTGTTAGATTCTGTTTTCTAATCCACTCTGCTATTCTTTTCTCTTTTATGGGCAAATTCATCCCATTCTCATTCCCAATTATGATAGTTAAGTATATATTTCCTTCTATCCTGTCCTCTTTGGCTTTTTGTCTCTTTATTTTCATCCCCCTCTTTTCAAATAATGTGGTAAGAGAGACTCGTTCATTTCTTCATTCATTTACTTGCTCACTCACTCAAATTATTCCTTCATTTCCTTGCTCATTTATTCACTTAGACAGTCAATAAGCATTTACTAAGTGCTTACTATATGCCAAGAAATGTGTTAAGTGCTAGGGAAACAAATACAGGGAAAAAGAAACAGTCCCTGCCTACTAGGAGCTTACATTTTAACGGGGGAAGACTACACATAAAAGAAAGCTAAAAGATTTATTCTTCCACTCTTTCATTTCTTGAAGTGTCTTTCTTTGTTTGTTTTTTGGAGGAGGGAAGGCAGGGCAATCGGGGTTAAGTGACTTGCCCAAAGTCACACAGCTAAGTAAATGTAAGCATCTGAGGCCAGATTTGAACTCAGGTCCTCCTGACACCAGGGCCAGCGCTCTATTCCTGCGCCACATAGCTGCCCCCATTCATTCATTTCTTCATTCACTCACCCATCCATTTACCCATTCTCTGGAAGCAAATGCATATCATGGGAGACACTGGCAAAGGACAGCCTAGCATGGTGTGCCCAACTCAGAAAAGGCACTGTGCTCTACAAGGGAAGCAGAATTGTGGGAACTCAAAAAAAAGTGGGATGTGTCAGTTTAGAAACATCTCCACTCCAGATGTTCACATGGACTGCTGGTGCCCAACCTGTGGTAAAGCCTTCTGAGCTCGTATTGGTCAAATCTGCCACAATCACAGACACAGTGCCTTTGACCCCAACATAGTGATGTCATTTTAGTCTTCTTCAAGAATGAAGGACAACAACCAACTATTCTGTTGCTCACAACCACGTACTGTGTGCTGGGCACTGTTAATCCACTGACTTCTTTGATTCACCTGAATCCTTCTTCCCTCTGAACCTGGAAGCTCCCAGTCCCAAACTCATGGGATAGGAAGGTAGTCAGAGGATATCGAGTCTGACCCTCTCCTCTTATAGATGAAACTAAAGATACACAACCCAAATCCTCTGACTCCATTTTCCACTGTATTACCAAACTTACCCAAAGTCTATCCAAACTTGAATCAAGTCTTTTGGCTTCTGGGTTGACCCATTCCCTTTTTGCCTTCCTGTTCTTCCCCTCCATAGTGCACAGAACCCTGGCTCTGGAGTCAGGAAGGATCATCTTCCTAAGTTCAAATTTGGCCTCAGACACTTCCTGTGTGACTCTGAGCAAGTCACTTAACCCTGTTGGTCTCAGTTTCCTCATCTGTAAAATGAGCTGAAAAAGGAAATGGCAAATCACTTCCATATCTTTGCCAAGAAAACCCCAAACTGGGTCATGGAGAGTCAGACATGACTGAAAACAATGGACCAACATCCTGCTTCTCTTCCAAAGAACATCATCCTCAACTCATCATTCTCCCCGACAGAAAGTTACTTGCCACTCCCTTAATGATCCACACCCTAAATTCCCCCCTATGCCCTGCAAGATTTTATCTTGTAAAGGAAAGGAACTTAAACTGAATCTCAGTTTTTAATGCCCTTGCCCCATTCCATTGGGACTCATGGCATGAGGGGTGAAATAGCCAGAATGAAGTGGTTTTCTTTGCCTGGATTGCCAGTGGTCATGGGGGTCTCGTAACCAGGTCTTGCTACCTCATACTACCCTCATCCCCCTCTTCTAAAAGTATAATAAGAAGCTTTTCCTTGGAGTTGGGAAATCCATTGTGCTCTGTACTGATGGGACATCCTCCAGGGTGGCAGGTTTGCTACTGTATTACCCCAGTTAAAAACACTTTTAATCCTCAAATCATGGCTTTGATTTATTTCAAGACTTGACGCCCTCACCTCCCATATTCAGTCAGTTGCCATACTGAGAGGTAGTGTGGACAGAAGGCTGTTCCTGTAGTCCACACTTCAGACACTTTCTATCTGTCTGTGTTAAGTGACAAATTGCTTGCTCTCTGGCTGCCTCAGCTTCCTCCCATGTGAAAAAAAAGGTTGAACTCAACCTCCAAAGTCCCTCCCAGCTGTAAACCTCTGATCCTCGAATCTTATCATTTTGACTTCCACAGCATCTCTTGAATCCATTCACAAAGTCACCACTCTAGTCCAGGCACTCAATACTTCTCACCTGGCCTATTTATTACAATAACCTGATTGGTCTCCTTGTTCAAAGTCTCTCCACTCCATTCCTTCCTCCCCTCCTCTGCCAAAGTGATCTCCTTAAGCACGGGTCCTACCAAGTCATCTCCTCCAAAAGCTCACTTGGACCCCCATGTCTCTGGGATTAAACCCAAATTCCTGTGGTTGGCACTTAAGGCTCTTCTCAACCTGGCTCCAGCCTCCCTTCCAGTCTGATTCTACACAACTCTTCTTCACCCAATCTCTGCTCCAGCCAAGAGTGGACAACTGCTATTCCTCATGAACTATCTCTCCCCTCCTTACTTTGGGGAGAGGCTGTCCCCCAAGCCAGGAATGCACTCCCTCTTCCCTGGAAGGTTCAGATCTGGTACCTTTTCCAACAAGAGGAATTCCCCTCCATTGTCAATGTCCCTGTCCATTATCACTCACATATCTGCAAGTGCCCAGCTTTTCCTTATCTGTGGATACTTATTTCCCTCTTTAAGCTCTTGAGAAGTCAGGGACTGAGGCATCTTTGTGTCTGGGTCCCTACCTAAGGCTCCGCGCCTGGCTCTTGGAGGGCCTTAAGCAATGTTTGTTGGTGGGTTGATTGTACCTGAAGAGGGATGTCAGAAATAAGGCTGCACCCTCTCTAGGGTAGAGCTAGATTGGGGAGGTCTGGAATGCCAAGATCGGGAATTCTCCTTGCTCCTCTGTGTGGTAGGGAGCCACAGGAATTTCCTGAGGAAGACAAGGTCACAGACTCTCATAGAAAGGTGATGTGGACATCCTGTGAAGGATCTGGTGAAGGAAAGAGCAGATTTGAAGGCTGGGGCCCCAGTCAAATGCCAGCTTTGCTATTGAATTGTCTGGTGACCAGATCGCTGCCCCTCTCTGGGCTACCTCTCCAGGATCCCGGCATTAAAATGGCGGGGGGGGGGGGGCGCCTTCATGTTCCCTAGACCTTTGCTCCAAGTGTTAAGGATAGATTGGAATTTGGGGGAGGTTATGGCCTGTCAGGAGGAGAGAGGGAAAGGGCTGGAGCAATGTAAAGCCCACAACGCCAACCCTCAGAAACAAGAAGGGAAGCTGGTCCATGGAGGGCCACTCTGGCTGGTTGGCCACCCTTTCTTTGTTATCTGCAGGATCTGGGCGCCTCCTGCTGGCCTGGTTAGACTTGGTGGGCGGAGTGGGGGTGGTGGTGGCAGGAGAGAAGAACTGAGGGTGGGGCTGGCAGGGGAGGAGCCAGTCCCACCCCCACTCTTACTCCCTATCCCCAGCCCAGGCTGACTTGCCAGGGAAGTGGAGGAGGGGCATTTGTGTCTTCCGGCTTGAGTGTCCTCAGGTGCATTAAAAGATCAGCTGTGACCTCCTCCTTCTGTGGCCAGCTGGGGGTGGGGGAGTGAGAGTGGGGTTCCTGCGCATCCCTGCATGTTATTTTTTTATGGACATGCGCTGATGGCTGACCACCTGTCTCTGTAACCCCTGGGGCTTTAGCATCTCCCTATCTGTGCCTGTCTTACTGGGTCTCTGTGTGTAGGGAGGGTGTCTGCAGTGGGAGTGGAGCTGTGGGGGGGGGGGGGGGTGTCTCTGTGTATGTTGGAGTGTATCTGGTTAAGTCAAGAAGCAGTTATTTAGCTGCACACAGTGCTTCGGATACGAAGAAAGGCAAACAGTCTTTGCCCTGGAGGAGCTCCCGGAATGAGAGGGGAGCAACATGCAAACTAGGCACGAGCAAACTGTGAACCAGATAAATTGGAGATAATGAACTGAGGGGAGGGGAAAGAAAGAAGAGAGGGAGGAAGGAAGAAGGGAGGAAGGAAGAAGGAAGGATGGAAGGAAGGAAGGAAGGAAGGAGGGAAGGATTTATTAAACCCCTACTGTGTGCCAGGCACCTCACTAAGCACTTCACCACTGAGAGCTCATTTGATCCTTATAACAACCCTGGGAAGTGGATGTTATTATTATTATTACTATTCACAGTTGAGGAAACTGAGTCAGAAGGAGGAGTGACTTGTCCAGGGTCGCACAGGTAGTAAGTTTCCCCCGGATGGTGAAGGAAGGAAGCCAGGACAAGTATTAGGAGAGAGAGTGTTCAGACATCAGAGACAGTTAGTGGAAATGCTCTAAGTGCCACAGGGAGGGTCTTGCAAGGAAATCAGTGTCACTGGATCACAGACTTAAGTGTGAGTGAGTCAGGTGTAAGAAGGCTGGATCTGAGCTGTGGGCACGACATCTAGGCAGAAATGTGTGCTGTAGTGTATATATGTGTGTATATATATGTATATATGTATATATATATAATATATATACATATATATACACATATATCTGTGTCTGTGTGTGTGTATTTGCTCTTAGGGATCCCACTAGGGTTTTCCTAGTGGATGACGAGGTCAGTCTTGCGATTTAGGAAGATCACTTTGAAGTTGAACAGAGGATGGGCTGGAGTGGGGAGATACTGGCGCCAGGAGACCCACCAACAGTGGTAATGAGATGAAAGCCTGCACCAGGGGAAATGGTGTCAGAACCGAAGGTGGTGTATAAAATAAGTTAGGAAGCGTGGAATCCCATGTCTCAATGTACCTATGGGTGTGTGTGTGTGTGTGTGTGTGTGTGTGTGACAGGGTAAGGGTCTGTGTGTGTCTGAGTAGGGGGTCTGGGGAGTGTGTGTTTGGAGGTGTCCCCGTATCTCGGGGGAGGGGGCCGGTGTCTGAGTGTGGCTGGGTGGTATCACTGAGTATGTCCACAAGAGGTGACGGACAGAATTCTGTGTGCCTATGTGTCTCCAGGAGCCCAATTAAGTCTCTTGCCTGGGACCACGGGGTGGAGGGTTGGGGGTCAATGGGAGTCAACAGGACTCATTTCTCACCCCTGCTGGCACCTCAGGCTCGTCGCTGTCCCACTCTGGGTTTCCATTTTCCTCTCTCGACTGCGGAGATTCTGTCTCGCTTGGCCAAGAGGCCTTCTGCCCACGGGATGGGAAATCTCAAGACTCAGAGTTGGGAGGGACGGGAGCAGTCATGCAGACCCAAACTGCCCTTTTCCATCAAGGGAAACTGAGGAAGCCGGTAGAAGAGAAGCGACCAGCCCTGGGTCACACCACTATCTCAATCTTCCGCTCGGCGCAATGGGTCAGTTGCTGAATGCTGTAGATGTCCAGGACTCGCCGTAACAGAGCCCCGCACCCCGCGCGCCCGTCAGGTCTGCGCCTCCGGCCCAGGGCAGTAGGGGGCAGCAAGGGTCTGGGGCCCAGGGCCGGCCGGGGCGCTGAGCGGACCTGGGCGGGGCCCATAAAAAGCCGCCTCGGGAGCGAGGTTGCTCAGGTGAGCCGCTGCTGCTCCAGAGAGCAGAATCTCCTATCCTTCTGCGCGCTGTCCCAGCTGTTTTCTAGAGGTGTCGGGTCCGAGCCCCTGACCCTCTGCTCTGCCTGCTCCCATTCTAGACGTCGCTCCAGCTGCCGCCCCCCGGGATCCCTGACCAGGTGCGGGGATGGGAGGGGCGGGAGGGAGCAGCTGCTGGAGCTGGGGCAGGGGCGGGGGTGGGGCTGGGGACAAGGGGCTTCGTGGAACATCAGGGAAGGGGAATGGTCTGGGAAGAGGCCGCCCCCCCCACCCTCTAACTGTCCCCTGCTCTGCCTCCAGGAGCCAAGATGAGCTGCTTTACCTTCCTGAAGGTCAACATGGTTATCTTTAACCTCCTCGTCTTTGTAAGTCTTAGGGTTTGGTGCTTAGGGAGGGATTCTTGGAGGTGAGATCCCGTGGGGCAGAGGAGTGGGAAGCGCCCGACACCCTCCTCCCAGGGCTCAGTTTGCCTGCTCTGACCTCCAGGGCAGGTGGTATGAGTGAAGAGGAAAAAAGATGGGCCGAAGGTTTAAAGTCAAGTCCGGGAACCTGGAGGGGCTGGCTCCCCGCCTCGGAATCCTAGAATCCTGTTCTTAGAGCTGGAGAGTCTGTGGGGCCGTCTGACATCAGGGAGTCTGACAAGACAGCAGAGGAAGAGTTTCAGAATTTGCAATCGGGAAGGACAAATTCTAGCTCCAACAGTCTGTTTCATCTCCTGTAACATGGAGATCGTTAACTTGACCTGCCAGCCTTCCCACCTCTAAAGCAATGGGAACTATAATTAATGCCATTATCACTGTTAGAGGAAACTTAGGCCTTGAGGGCACGGGGACTTGGCCAGCATTAGGGATAGGATGCTGAATGCTAACAGAAAGCCTAAATTAGGTCTTCTAGAGAGTCAGATGAAGGGGTCCTTCATAGCATCATGTGCAGCCCCTTAGTTTCACAGAAGGAGAAAGAAGGACAAGAGGCCTGACTCCATGGCCCTATCTTCTCCCAAAGCTTTGTTTCCTCCTCCCTCCTCTCCTCCCCCCATGCTCCTATGAAGCCAGGAGGATAAACCATGGGCCCTGCCCTCCCTGCTGAGCTGGGGGATGTGGCTAGGACACTTGGGGGCAGATACTAGAAGGAGGATGAGGGAGGAGAAGAGGTCACTAGAGTGGGCTGGGCTGGGGGAGAGGGGAGGTTGGGGAAGGTTTAGCTCTCCTAAGGGGCAGGAAGAACTTCTGGGGAATTGAGGAAGGGAGGGGAACGCTAGAGCGGAAGCACTAAAGTTGGGCTGGAGTGAAAGAAGAAAGGCAGGCTGGGTGCAGATTACTGAGGGCCTTGAATGCCACAAGCACTAGCCTAGGCTCGATCTTATAGCCCCTAATCCTACCTCTCACAGCAAAGTAACTTTGAGAAGATCAGGAAGCATAGACTGTAGGGAGTGGTCCAGGTTAGAGGTGATGGTCCAGGTTAGAGGAGAAAAGATAATCACAGGATCCTAGAAATATTGGGAGGGTAGAAGGGAAAGAATCCACCATCAGGTAATGAGTTCCCTGTGACCAGAAGGGTTGGAGACCAGAGGACTCCCCACTCCCCTCCCATCTGGGGATGTAGGTGAGAGGGTTGCCATGGTAGACAGGGGGTTGGACTTTAAAACCCCCGAGCGTTCTGAGATGGCAGCTCATTGGCTCCACAGACCTTGCATGTGGGGGGCAAGGGAGAGGGAAGTATCAGGCATGGTGGAGCTCAGAGCCTGTGAACCAGGGAGGAGAGCAAATTCCCTCTGCTCTCTCCAGAAGTAAGAAGCTGAGAAGTCTGAGTTTAGATTAGAGGGAGGATAGTGTTGAGCCAGTTGCTTTCCTTTTGGCCCCCTTGGGATCTGAGCTGTGGGCACGACATCTAGGCAGAAACATGTGCTGTAGTGGGAAAACACAAACCCGATTTCTGAGTCAGGGGAGCTGGGCCTGAAGCCTGATTTGGCCACGTGCAGCCTGTGGTCAAATCCTGAGCAAGTCACTTCTCTATGGGCCTCAGTCTCCTCATATATAAAATGGGGGCATTGACCTGGATGATTTTGAAGGTTCCTGGCTAGTCTAAGTACTTCTTCGATCCTCAATGTTGGTATCACAGGATAGAGGAGGCTGGACAAAGAGGTTTGGGAATCACTGGCAAAGAGGATGTGAGGTCATAGATCTTAAGCTGGAAGGGACATCAGAAATCACTGAGTCCATCTCTCTCATTTTAGAGTTGACAGAAACTGAGACCTAGAAAAGTTTAAATGATTTGTCCAAGGTCACACAGGGATTTGAACCTGGGTCTTCTGCCCCCAAGTCAAGCCTTCCTTCTACTATCCTATGCTGCCTCATGAGTTCACCAAGAAAGATGAGCTAGAGGGGGAAGAAAAAAGGGCTTAGGGGTGGCTAGGTAGCACAGTGAATAGAGCACCAACCCTGGAGTCAGAAGGACCTGAGTTTGAATATGACCTCAGACACTTAACGCAAAAAACTAGCCGTGTGATCTTGGGCAAGTCACCTAACCCCAATTGCCCTACCTTCCCTCCTCCAAAAAGCAAAAAAGAAAAAAGAAAAAAAAATATTAAAAAAAAAAAGAAAAAGGGCCTAGGAGAGTCTTGGGAGACGTGCCCAGTCAAGGAGTGGAAGAAGGATTCATCAAAGGATTCATCAAAGATGGAATGGTCAGACAGGGAGGAGGAGAACCAGGAGAGACAAAGGTATCATTGAAAATAATAGAGGATCCAGAAGGAGAGGACAGTCCAACCAAGTGAAAAACCATGGAGAAGTCAACCAGAACAAGAAAGGTAAGAAGCCCCAGGGGTGAGAGTCGGGCACTGGAGGCAGCAGCTAAGAAGTCATTGATGAGTTTGGGTCTTTTCAGGCCCTGAAAAGGATCAGAAGTCATTGCAGGGGGTGAGAAGGGAGTAGAGGAAATGGAGGCCATGAGTGCCCTGGTGATGAGAGTGGAGGGAATGATGCTGGGAATTTGAGGAGATGTCAGGGTGGAGGGGAGGTTTTTTAAGATTAGGGGAGCCTTTGGAATGTCTGTAGGCAGCAATGAGGGGCATGGAGGATGAAGGACAGTCGATGCTCACCTGAGAGAGAGGAGCAGAGGGGTTCAGGGGCACAAGTGTCAGACAAGAGAAGGGCTATCTCATTCTCTGAGACAGGAGGAGAGGACAGGGAAGGATGCTGGAAGCTTGGAGAGTGGTAGGGAGAATGGGAAAAGAATGGGTCATCCAGGAGGAAGAGGATAAAGGCTTTATCAAGGCTATCGCAGAAGCCAGCAGGAGGTGCTGGGCGACCTGGGAGATCTGCAGAGAGGTCCCAGAGAATGAGGATGGAGAAAAGGTCATTGCTGGACCACTCTGAAGCTTGGAGGGAGAAGTCCAGGAGAGCAGGGGTCACTGAACCCAGGCTGCTGGAGCTAAAGAAGGCAGTGTAAGGTGAAGAAGTAGAGGCTGGCAGCGGATCAGGGAAAAGAGATGAAAAGGAACCGTCTTCTTAGGCTCTGGGAGGAGGAAGAGGAGTCAGCCTGAGACTGGCCAGGCCCAGGTGCTTGGCTGTCTCTTGGACTGGACACCACTCCAGAAGCCCCCGGTTGTCCCAGGGCGAGCGGGGGCCCCCAGAGCTCCCCTGCTTGACATGACCAGGGTTGGTCTTGATGTGTGAGTGGGCAGCGGAGGGGGGAGCCAGAGGAACAGCCCAGCTTTCTGTTTCTGTAACCTCACCATAGTCCTGTTAGGAAGGCAGGGAGGGCAGGCAGGGGTCACTGTCCCCATCTTACAGATGAGGAAGTTCAGAGACACAGTAGGACACAGAGCCAGGATTTGAACCCTGGGCTTCCATTTCCCTCATTAATATAATACATTCACCTGCTTGGTTGTATTGGACCCCTTGTGACTGTCACCATGACCATGTCAAGTGGAAGAGAGCTAGGGGAGAGGAGGGTCAGCCAGGGGGCTATGGGGAGATGGGGCAGGTGCTCTGTAGGCATGGGGGCAAGGGCCTCAGCAGCTAGAATACTGCCCCTTCTTTAGAAGTTGCCGGTGCCCTCCAAGACTTGGAGTAGATGGGGGCCTTTCTGGGCTTCTGGCCTGTCCAGGGTTAAAAGCAGATCCGGTTTGCCCTGAAAGCCAGAGGCGAAGAACAGGATTCCTGGCTCCCTTGAAACCTGACCCCTGTGCTTCTCCATTCATTTCTTTCTCAGACAAATATATCTTAATCTAGCTCTGGGCCCACCCATCTAGTGCCCAGGCAAACTTCCTCCTATCACCAGCTCAGGCTCAGATCCCTAGAACCTCTTCTGGATGATTTTGAGGAGATACAACTCTGAGCCTGGGAGGGTTTCCCAAGAACTGGGCCTCAGTTTCCCTAACTGCACAGTGGGGGCAACTAGGAATTTGGGTGCCACTTATCTGGTGCTAATCTGGGCTTGGGGTGTGCCAGGGGAAAGGAGAGGCTTGGGTTTGGTCAGTGTATGATCTTGGGCCAATCCTTTCCTCTCTCTCGGTCTCTGTGTCAGAGTAATCAAATAGAAGTTCTGGGAGAGGTCCCTTCCGAGGCACTGAGCCTAACCCTCCCTCACTTGACAGAAGTGGAAACTGAGGCCCAGAAGGAAAGGGAGTGACCCACGGCTTCACTGTGTGGCAAGCTTAACGCAGGGCCCCTCCCACTGCAGCACATTTGACCTTGGGCCAGTCACTTGAACTTCTGTTTCCTCTTCTGTAAAATAGAGATAATAGGTCAAGCACTCCATGCTTGAGGGATTATTCTGGCCCAGGCGAACCTTGAAGAATTCTAGAAATGGGAACTTGGATCGCAGAGGACAGAGATAGGATCTGAACTCGTGTCTTCTGATTCCCAGAGCAGTTTGAGTTTGACTCTTGACTTGTGAGGGAGCCTTGGGACAGCATCTGGAGTGGAGGGATGGCAAAGGGCTTTTGGTCAGATCGGTTGAGGGTCACCTAAAGGAGCTGGAAATATAGAAAGCTCAGTAGGGAGGGGCATGGTGGCTGTCTTCAAGTATGGGAATGGCTGTAGCAGGTGGAAGAAAGGGGAGCAGCCGGGGAGGGTCAGAGGTCAAAGGTACGGAGGCTAATATAAGCTGGACATCAGGAAGAACTTCCTAAGCCTAAGAAGTCTCCCAGACTGGAATGGGCTGACTCAAGTTGGGAGTTCCCCATCCCTGAGGTGGCGGTGGGGGGTCTTTAAGCTGAGGCTGGAGGCTTACTGGTTAGGTTTGCAAAGGGGTGGAAAGAGACACTTGTTCTTGTACAGATTGCCACAGGCAGCCATGTGATGCCCACATCACAGAGATGCTGTGATTCTGTGGGTCAAAAATGTTTGGGAAGAAGAGAGCTGAGTCTTTTCCCCCCAAACACTATCTTCCCCATGCTCAGGAGTTAACCCAGGAGGCTTAGCAGTGGAGAGGGTGCTGATCTTGGAGTCAGGAAGACTCCAGCTTAAATGTGACCTCAGATTCATACTAGCTGTGTGACCCTGGGCATTTCATTTGTCTGCCTTGTTTTCCTTCATCTCTAAAATAAAGATAATCATGTCACCTGCCATCTGAGCTCCCTGGTTTCCCCTGTGTGAGTCTGGAGGCCCAGTCCAGAGGACAGTAGGTTTCCAGGAACCTGGAGGATACTGGAGACCCACCTAGGTCACCTCAGGCTAGCTTTGGGAAGTGGCCAGAGGTGAACTAGAGACCTTCCTCTCCATCCCAGGTGGGGCAGGAGACTGGCCTGGGCCTCCTCTCACTTAGAGCCTTTCTGCCCCCAGCTCTGTGGTGCAGTCCTGCTGGGAGTGGGGATATGGGTGTCTGTGGACGGCTCCTCCTTCCTGAAGATCTTCGGGTCAGTGTCAGCCAGCGCCATGCAGTTTGTGAACGTGGGCTACTTCCTGATCGCCGCGGGCTGTGCCTTAGTGTTGCTTGGCTTCCTAGGCTGCTATGGGGCCCAGAAGGAGAGTAGATGTCTACTGTTAACGGTAAGGACTCCCAGCCTCAGAGCTCCCCACATACCTTTAGGATAATGATGGCTTGAGATCCCACCTCCTTCTGCTCTTGGCTCACAGTCCCCTAGTCCCTAGTGCTCCCCAAACCCAGGGGCTGTTGGGGGCCATTGCCTCTCAGAGGGTGGGGGTGGGTGAGAATGCTCCTTTTGCACTGGCCTTTAGGGAGCTAGTGAGTGGGCATCTGTCCAGGGGCTGTGCTAGACCCCTTCCCTCCCACTCTATCCCCTTCACTCTACGATCCCCTTCCCTCCCTCTGTTTTGCTTTCTCCAGTTTTTCTGCATCCTTCTCCTAATCTTCATCGCAGAGATTGCTGCTGCTGTGGTAGCCCTGGTCTACACCTCGCTGGTGAGTTGGGAAGGGAAGCTGGGTGAGTTGGGAAGGGAAGCTGGTAGAGAAGGAGGAGGTAGATGGCTCAGAGGGTCCAGGAGAGATGCCCAGGGCAGTACTGATTCTGAAAGAGACCAGAAAGGGACCTGAAAGGGCTTCCAGGCCTGCCCTGGCGATGGAGATGAGGAAGCAGAGCCCCACAATGGGGCTAGGATTTGCTTCAGGCCTCCTAGTTGGCTCTGAGAGGCCAAGGTGGGGTGTTAGACCCAGCCCTGACCACCATGTGTGTGACCTTGGACAAAACTCAAGGATCTCAGAATGTGTAGCCAGAGGAGAGACTTAGGGGCAAGGCACCGGAGAGCCAGGCTCTCGAGGAGCTCTCAGTACTAGCAACAGTAGGAGTGAGGGGAGGTTGCTACAGGGTCTCTCTCCTGTCTGAAAGTCTTAGACTCAGTTTCTACATCTGTAAAGGGAAGGGGCTGGACCAGCATCTGGCCCCTCGATGGTCTCCGAGGTCCTTTCTGGCTCTGGAGCTCTATATTCCAAAGAGATGAAAAAACTCCTGGGAGGGGGCAGGGTGAGGAGTAAAGGTCAGAGCTTGGATCCGCTTCCTGCCCCCTCAGCTGGAACTGTTTGTGAGGTGACCAGTCATGAAGGCCAGGAGAAATATGATTCATCAGATATTTACCAGTGCTTCTGACAGAAGGCCGTGCCCCACTCTGGGTCTGCAGGCTGTCCTTGGGGCCTGCTAAGAGGAGGAGGAAATAGGGTGCTGTCTCCAGGGAGCTCACACTCTGCTTAGGGGAAGGAGATCTACCTTCCCCAAACCTCAGAGAACAGTGAACTTTGAACTATGGACCTCCCAGAGACACAGCTCTGAGAGGAAGATGGCCCAGAGGGAGGGAGCCATGTATGTGTGTAGGGTGGTGCAAGTCAGACCAGGAAGGCCATTTCGGGGCTGGGGCTTGAAGGGAGTCACAGCAAGGCTGGGAAGGAGTGGGGGAGGCCATGGTGAGGAGACAAATTTTCTAGCTTCTTTCTAGGGCAGACTCCATGCTCATCCTCCCCTGCCCCCTTCCCTCATTCTCCCTTTCAGTTCATCTGCCAGCCACTTATCAGGCCTCTGCTGTGGGTCAAGCCCTGTGCTCAGGGACAGGAGAGAACAGGACAAGTCCTTGTCCTTCTGGAGCTCAGATCATAGGCTGGGGAGCATGAGCTATATTATATAGCATCATGTATCATGGGCAAGCAAAGACAGGGTGGTAGGAGGGAGGCTTTGGCATAGTGGAGGAGAACCGACTAAGATCCCTGCAGGAGGTAGCTGACAGCAATGGGGAGCAGTAGAGAGAGTGCACAGCCTGGCCCTTGGAAAGTCCTGAGTTCAAATTCCACCTCAGACACTCATTAGCTGTGTGACCCTGATTACTGGGTGATGCACCTGATCTCAGTTAGCCTCAGTTTCCTCAACTGTGAAATAGGGACAATAAAAGCACCTACCTCTGAGTTATTGTGAAGATAAAAGGAGATGATATTTGTAACACACTTTGTAAATCTAAGAGCAATGCAGAAGTGCTAGGTGTTATCACTATTATTGACAGTGATGATGGTGATGATGATGGTGATGGTGGTGATGGTGGTGATGGTGGTGATGGTGATGGTGATGGTGGTGATGGTGGTGATGATGGTGATGGTGGTGGTGATAATGATGATGGTGATGGTGATGGTGGTGATGGTGGTGATGGTGGTGATGGTGATGGTGATGGTGATGGTGGTGATGATGGTGATGGTGGTGGTGATAATGATGATGGTGATGGTGATGGTGGTGATGGTGGTGATGATGGTAGTGATGATGATGGTGATGGTGATGGTGGTGATGATGATGGTGGTGATGGTGATGGTGATGGTGGTGATGGTGGTGATGATGGTAGTAATGATGATGGTGGTGATGGTGATGGTGATGGTGGTGATGATGGTAGTGATGATGATGGTGGTGATGGTGATGGTGATGGTGGTGATGGTGGTGATGGTGGTGGCTAGTATTTATAGAAGGCCTCCTGTGAGCCAGGCACTGTGCTAAGCCTGGGGGGACTTAAAGAGAGGCAAAAGACAGTCTCAGCCCTCAGGGAATGCCCAGTCTAATGTGAAATAAGGGGGAAAGGCCAGGCTTGGGGTCTCTGGTGAAGGGTTTGCATCACCAGGTAGTGTGTATTTGATCCTCAGGTAACAGGGAAATTGTGGGGCTGATTGAGCCAGGGAGAGAAATGGTCAGACCTGTGTTTTGGGACATCATTGGAAAGCTGAGCTAGGAACTGATTAACAGGTGAAGGAGAGAAAGGGCCTTTGAGGCCTAGGATAGCGAGGTGTACAAAGACAACTCCTGGGGGAGTGGTCCAGTTGGCCTTGAGTGGAGAGGGGACTACTCTGAGATAAGCCTGGAAGGGGAGAAAGATGCCAGATTGTGGAGGGCCTTAGATGCTGGGCAAAGGAGTTTGAACTTTACTTAGTCCATACTAGAAAGCCACGGAAGAGCTTGAGCCAAGGAGGAGCAGGCCCAGATATGTGCCCAAGAAGGATTGATTGCTTTGGAGCCTGTGAATTCTGGATTGTAGGGGGAGAGCGTAGAGGGGGGATGCCCATGAAGAGGTATGTTCAGCAGGCAGGGGGAGATGGGGACCTGGGCCTCGGGAAACAGACAAGGCAGATGTAGCTGGACAGGGATAGACATGGGAGGTGACACTCAAGGGCCTCTCTTTCTAGGCTGAGAACCTGCTCAGTGCCTTGGTTGTACCTGTGATCAAGAAGGATTATGGCCAACAATCAGATATCACCCAAGTATGGAACAGCACCATGGAAGGGGTGAGTGAGGGCCCCTTCTGTGAATATGTGTGTGTGTTTGGGGGGCAACACAAGCCCTACCCTCAGGTAGCTCCTGGCTTGAGGAGGACACAGCCCTGTCAGTGCTGGGGCATACCCAGAGTGGGGGGGATGACACAGCTCTGCTCTAGGGAGCACCCAGACTGGGGGGGCACCACTCTGCTCTGGGGAGTACCCAGACTTGGGAGGCACAGCTCTGCTTTGGGGGGCACCCAGGCTTGGGAGGCACAGCTCTGCTTTGGGGAACACTGAGATTGGGGGAGCACAGCTCTGATTTGGGGAGCACCCAGATGGGGGGGTCACCACTCTGCTCTGGGGAGCACCCAGACTGGGGTGAGGATAGCTCTGCTCTGGGGAACATCCAGACTGGGGGGGGGCACAGCTCTGCTCTGGGGAGTTCCCAGACTGGGGTGGCGACACCTCTTCTCCAGAGAACCCTCAGTCTGAAGGGGGACACAGTTCTTACCTCAGGGAGCCCCTTGGTCTAAGAGGGTGAGGTTAGGGTCTCTCCCCAGACCTGACTGGCCCTTCCTTTCCTCAGCTCCATTGCTGTGGTTTCAACAACTACACAGACTTTGAGGACTCCCCCTACTACAACACATACGAAAGCTATCCCCCTTACTGCTGTACCAGTGAAAATACCTCCTGTACTGCAGAAGTGGCCTCCTTGGACAAAGTCAAGGTAGGAGAGAGGGCAACCTGTAGCCTTGGGAGTTCTCCTTGGTGGTACCAGGGAGGGAGTCCCTGAAGGTTCTTGACCAGAGGAGGGCCAGGGCAAGATCAGTGAGTGTAGAAGGTCAGGCAGGAGGGGACAGCTAGGTGTTGCAGTGAATAGAGAGAGCACCAATCCTGGAGTCAGGAGGACCTGAGTTCAAATATGGCCTCAGACACTTGACACACTTACTAGCTGTGTGACCTTGGACAAGTCACTTAACCCCAATTGCCTTGCCTTCTCCCCTCCAAAAAAAAACCAAGTCAGGCAGGTGTTAGTGCTGCCAAAGAACTGGTGGGTGGGCAGGAGGGTCCAGGCTGAGATTGAAGCAGCTGGCATAGAGGGGAGGCAGCAGCTTTAGAGGAGCCGGGATGGGGCAAGTGCCCAGCTATGAGAAGGGAGGGAGGAGATGAGGCCTCTGAGGGAGACTGAGGCAATGGTGGTGCTTGGGGCTGGGGACAAGTGGCCAACCCCTGAATCCTCCTACTTTCCCCCCTCCTCATCACTCCCCCAGGGCTGTTTTGAGCAGCTCTTGAAAGATATTCAGACCAATTCGGCTGTCGTGGGTGGCGTGGCTGCTGGCATTGCAGCACTAGAGGTAAGAGCTCAGCATGGGCTGGGCAGGGGGAGAGGGCTCTGACACCCATGTGCCCACTTCTCATCCCCTACTGGTAGTAGCCGAGGGCCCTGCCTGGTCTTGGGGGCATAACCAACAGGCCTAGGATGATTCCTGGAGAGAGTGGGCTTTTCTCTGGATTCTCTCAGACCTAGAAGGGCTTAGTATGTCGTGAGCGAAGGGGAAGAAAAGGAGGCCTCCCTCCCTCCCCTCCCATGTGCCCTGTCCCCTGAATGCCTCTGTTTCACTCAGCCCACTTTTTCTCTTTCTCTTCAGCTGGCTGCCATGACAGTGTCCATGTACCTCTACTGCCAACTGGATAAATAAAGCCTGATGCTGAGTGCTGGGGGGTAGGGTTGGGGCGGGAGGGGGGATGTATGTGTGGGTGTGAGTGCAGATGGACCAGCCCCATTGGGCAGAGCAGAACTCCTACCAGGCCCACCAGTGATCAGTAAGTGATGGGATGGGCACACAGATCCAAGCTTTCAGTTGGTGGCCAAGCCAGATTGGGGGGATGCCAGCCAGCTTCCCTTCTCCCCAGGTGCTGCATCTTTCCCAAGTCCCTCTTTCTCCTTCATGTTCCATTTGGAGAAAGGGCCCAGGGTCACCATGAAGGCTTTTGGGAGTCAGAGCAGCCCTGGCACTCTGAGGAGGGCAGACCAGTGGCCCAGTTGACTAGATGCAGGCTTCAGGGCTAAGGTCACCCTCCATTCAGACCTCACCTCTTAGGAGGGGAGGGAGAGCAGCAGGCCTGGGATGTAGGGGTGGGAAAGGCAGAGTGGGTGCATCAGAGGGAAGGCCAGGTCCAGAAGCTTGTGACTCTTGATTGTACAAAAATAATTAAAGATTTTTTTTTCCATTTGCCAGCCTGGCCTGATCCCCAGTTGGGAATGAATTAAGTAGGGTGGGATAACTGGGACATTGCCCCAAGATGCCGAAACCCAGAGGTGCCCACAGGAGCTTCCTGGGGACAGCATGCTTTGGCCTCGCCCTCCCCACTCCCAATCCTGCACACAAGCTTCCACTGAAACTACCTCTTCTTGTGCCAGCCATAAACACTTTTATTACACTATGGCCACCCTTATTCTGGAGGCTGGGCTCCAATTTTTCCAGTTCAGCCCAGGAAAAACTGAAATGTGGAGGGAGGGAAACCCAGGATTTGGAAACACCCCAGGTTTGAATCCTGACTTTGTCACTTTCCTAGGGTCTTTTCCCCACAAAGGATTTCAAGCTGAAAGGAAGCATTGTATTATTTATTAGTTCAACGCTTCCATTTTGCACATGGGGAAACTGAGCCAAGACAGTGTCCAAAGTCATGCCAGTAGGAAGTGGCAGAAAGGTGGAAGGGAGAAGGGAACAGGCGTTTAAGCACCTACTATGTGCCATGCTAAGAAGATGTTCCCTCATTTAATCCTCACATGAACCCTGGGAGGAAGGTGTTCTCATTACCCCCATGTTCTAGATGAGGAAACAGGCAGACAAGGCTGACCTAGGCAGGGGGACCATCAGAATCCACTCCTAGTCACTCCCAGGGTGAGACACTGGGCCAAGGGCTTGGTCCTCAGAGGGACCTCCTTTCTCCTTAGCAAAGCCCAGAGCTCACTCCCTTTTGGGGGCTGAAACTGGGGATTGGCTGCAGGAGTATGGGTGATATTATGAGAAGTGCTGAGCTGAGCCAGGTATGTGACGACGTGTTGGGAGCAGGTAGGGACCCACTGCCATCCTCTCCACCCACCTGCCCCTTTAATCCTGCTTAAGCTCCCGGGGGAACTTTGGCCCCAGCTGCCTGGCCTCCCCAGGGCCTGAGCATTGAGCCGTAACACCATAAAAATACCAGGCTGGCTAAGCAGGCTTGGCTCTCGCCCCACCCGGGCATGACTGGAGTTTCCTGGACAACGGGGAAGCTGGTCCCTCTGCTGGGTGCTTCACAGCTCCCTCTCCTGGGACTGAACTGGGAGCGGAGGGCACCCAGCCTGCTCCACTCCTGGGACACCCAAGGGAGACCCCATGGGTTTCCAGGGTGCCTGGGGCTGTAGTTTAGACTCCCTCCTCATCAGAGTTTGCTGGGTGTAGCAAGCTGCTGACCCAAGGAGAAGAGGCTTTGGTCACAGGAAGGTTGCAAGCGGCCACCGTTACCCAGCAACGGCCTGGCTGGCCGGACCGGTTCTCCCATCTCAGCTGTCAATTTGTGTCTCTCTGGCTTTGTTTATCTCTCTCTCCCTCTGTCTCTGGTCTCTGGATCAGCCTGTCTGGTTTCTACCCCCCACCTCCTGTGCCCACTCTGTACTCACTCTGATCTCCTGGTTCTATTTTCTCCCTCTACCCTGAGCCCCCTAAGGAATGGGGTTTGGGGAGGTCCCATTTTGAGGGGCTGCTCAGAAGGGGGATTCTCATCTCTTGTCCCTACTGGCCAAGTCCCCTAGCCCATGTCCTTGAGCTCAAAGAGGGCTGGCCCAGGACCAGTCATGTGGAGAGACATGGGGGGGCGAGTAGGACTAGCCTACAAAAAGTCAGGGACTGTACCACACCCCCTCCCCGCCCCCCACCCTGCCATATGGGTCTGGTGCCAGCAGCTGATTTGCCTGAGGTTTGGCAGGCCCAGGAGCAACCTGCTTCTCCCACACTCCCCCCCCCAAAATACATAGGTGCCAGGGTGTTGCAGGACATGGAATGGGTGGAGTGTTTGCCAAGGGCTTGTCTTGATGGAGAATGGAGGGGAGGGGAAGGTGACACAGACAGCTGAGGGTAGAGTAGAAGGAGACCTAGGCTGGGAGGAAGGAGCAGCCCTGGCTTTCAGGCTTCTCTCTTGGAAGGTAGGGCTGCCCCCACCCAAGGGCACTGTTTAGAGGGTCCACTACCAACTCAAGGCTCTGGGTGCTGAGACTGATGAAAGGCCTCCTCCAACAATCTAGGCTGCCGCTGGGTCCCTTGATATATCTAGTATTGCCCTCAGCATCCCACCTCCCCAGGAATGTGGTTTTGGGGGGCCCACCCAGCCCATCTACAGCTGTCCATCCTACCTCTGTGGACATACCATCCCTTTTCCTCCCATTACACCCTGAACTTGAGACTTGAGTAACAGAACCTTCCCAGGAATACCCTAAGAAAGATGGGGGTGAGGAAAGGGTGGCATGGAGCTGGTCCAGAGAGGGAACCAGCATCGGGAGTGACCCCAGATGCAGCAACACACGAACTCCTCAGTTCTTAGAGATCATTGTGTCCACCCTTCTCATTTTTACAGGTGGGGAAACTGAGGTCCATGGATGGGAAAGGACTTACCCAAAATCACCTACCTAATTAAGGGAGTAGTCGAGACCAGAGCCCAGGTGTGCTAGCTCCCAGGCCAGGGGCTTTTCCTTTACACTGAACTCCCTCCTCCTAAATGAGGTTGGGTGACACTGAGGTGGAATATTCAAGGCACCCCAGGACTCCTCAGCACCGTCCAGTTACGTACAGCGTACAGGGCCTCTTGGCTATTTTCCCCCATGGTTCTTGGTACCACCCTCGAAGGCCATGACATCCGTTAGCTGCTTGAAACCACAATCCCCTTTGCCTCTTCCCCTCTTCCCCCTTCCCCCGTCCTGTTTTCTCCAGGCTAGCACCCCCAGTCTCTTCAACCCCCAGTTCTATCACATAGTTACTGGCTACCCTCCTTTGGAAACCCCGCCTTCCCCCAGGCTTTCTGGGTGGGTTTGTAATGCTCATTAACGCTGGCTTCAAGGATTGGGGGAGGGCGGAAGGGTACATCTCTAAAAAGAGATGGAGAGACTCAACTGTAGGACAGATTGAGACAGACTAGGGCAGACAGGCAAGAAGGTGAGAGACAGTTAGGATGTGGACAGAGATAAGAGATACTCAGAGATGGGCCTTGGCTCAGCCTTGACCTCAGGGCACTGCAGCTGACCTTTGGTCGTTTCCCAGCCCAGGGCAGGGCTGCCTGGACTCCATCTGAACCAGAGAATGTAAGCTGAAGGACAAGGCCCTTTTGGTCATTCTTATTATAGCTTGCTCCCTGGCATTAAGGGCACACCTTGGCACACCCCTCCCATCCAAGAAGTCTTCTTTGATTGACCATCAGCTTCCCTGACTTCCTGTTCCCAATATACTCCAGAAATCTTTATAAATCTCTGCCTGTCCCCTCATCAGTGGGTATCACATTTCTGTCTGCGTGCCCAAGGGCCCCACCCTTCTTCCTTCTCAAAAGTGTTCCCAGGTCTTCACCTTCTTCCATCCCTCAAAGGAAGGGTCTTTTACTGGGTACCATTAAATGAAATCCAGACAACATGATCTCCAATATCCCACCCGGCTTTGACAATCATTCCAGCTCTGATGCTCTCTGACATTCTTTTTGTGAGCTTCTCAGGAACCTCTGAATTCTGACTTCCTGGGCTCTAGGTTCTAAGATCCCCAGAACCTGAATTCAGCCTCCTCTGGGATTGCCAACCACGGACCTCTTTCCCTGTAATCCCTGAGCCTCCAGCCTCTCTGCCTCCCACCCTACCTAGACAGCTGTGGGATAATGGCCCAGGTGCTGGGTTTGGAGTTGGAGGGTCTGAGCTCACACCCTAGCTGGTCGTCATCATCTTGGGGAAGTCACTTCCCCTCTCAAGGCCCTAAATTTACTCATCCACAAAAGCAGTGTGAATCCACCCTATCCCACCCTGCCCTAGGAACCAAATGAGGAAGGACTCTGAGTTCCACTATAAATCATGAGAAACTATATTGGGTGTCAGGCATGAGATCTAGAAAAACAAACAATAAAAAACCCTTCCCTGGGGCCTGCCGTGCCCTTGAGGAACAGTATATGATGACTGCCTCTGCTTCCTCATCACCCCACTACCCTCCCACCTCCAGTTCCTATGCCTGGAAGGAAAGGGCCCTCAAAGTGAGCTGACCTTCAGCCCGAGGCTCCTTGCCTCCCCTGTGTGCTTGGACCCCATCCCTGAGACTTCTATCCCCTTCAGGGCACTTTTCATGGGGCTTCTCTTCCTGCCTTGACTCCTCTGCGTGACCACCCCCCAAGGTTCTAAGCCTGGCCTCCCAGGCTAGGGAAGGAGGCAGCCCTCTTCTGATCAGAGCTGTACCTGCCCATGGCTTCCTGCCCTGCCTCTGTTCTCTCTGCCCTTCCCAAACACCCACCCTTCAAGCCTGCCCTCCCCACCTCCTCTGGCTCTTCCTTCCCTGCACCCCTCAGCTTCCCAGACCCTTGGCCTCAGCTGGCTGCCTCTTGTGCCTCACTTAGACCCCTCAGCTTGAAGATCTCCCAGGAGGGGGAGCCCATGGCACCCTGAGGCTGCCTACCCCGCTCTGGGACAGCTCTTGGTGGGGGTATTTCATGATTTCATGACGGAAGACCTGAATTTGACATGCCCCACACACACCTAGCTCCATTTCTCCTCACTCAGAGGGTGAGAGCAGATGTTGGGGAAGGGAGCTGGTGGGCTGTGGGCTTAGTGACTGGGTCAGAGACTGCAGGGAGGGCCAGGAGCCATCTTTGGACTTCGTTGAGGGCGATTTCAGTTCGGTCACAGGGCAAGGTAAATCCTCCTTTCCTGCCTGAGCCCTTCAGATCCTGGAAAGCAGCTCTCCCATCCCCCTGGGTCTTTTCAGCACTCCCAGTCCCCTTTTAATGGGTCCTCACTAGACACAGTCACACTCACTCCTCACCCATCACCTGGTTTCCCCCCCCCCCCCCAAGGTTTCTAGATTGCACTGCTGCATTTCTGTCATGACTCAGTCACCAAATTCAGTGACCTTTCCTGATTTGTCCCTGGGCAGGACTTTCCTGGCAGACTCTAATAGTGCTACCCTGTCGCTGACCTCTCCTCCGTGCACTTCCTTGACTCAATGCCTTCCTGACTGGTTCCTGATGGTCCTGGGTGTGAGTCACCAGAGCTGTGGCTCCCTGGCTCTGCTGGTCTCCAGGGAGGTTTAGTGCCTAAGGGTGCTTGGGAACAGGCAGGCCTGGGCTTGCCAGGCACCCAGGGATACATAGATGGGAGGTGGGGTTATTAGGGGAAGTCTCCCAAGACTCAGCAGGTGGAGGACCAGAAGTGAACACTGAAAGCCCTGTGGCCTCTTCCTCTCTGATCACTCCAGCCAACACGGGGATGCTGTCTCTGCCCAGAGTGCCAGGCTGCACACATTCCTCTCTCCTGACCCTGCCAGGGAGAAGCCCGTCAGCCCCCTGCTGGCCACTTTCTTTCTCGAGGGGAGCCAGGAACACACTGAATCGGAGCTAAGCTGGGCAAGAGCAGAGACAAGTTAGTTGGGAGGAGGAGGTGTACGCAGTCAGTCAGTAAGGTAGCTAGGAGGCGCTAGAGTCAGAAGAACCCGAGTTCAAATCCAGCCTTTGACACTTACTAGCTGTGTGATCGTAGGCAAGTCACTTCCTCATCTGTAAAATGAGCTGGGGAAGGACATGGAAAACCAGTCCAGTGTTTCTGCAAGAAAACCCCACAGAATCAGACACAACTGAACAAAGGCAATCTTCTATGTGCCAAGCACTCTGCTAAGTACTAGGGATACAAAGGAAGGAAAAAGTCTCTGCTCACCTGGAACTCACAGTTACGTACAAGCAAGCTACCAGGGAAGGCTTCCTGGAGGAGGGCTTTGAATGCCAAGCGGAAGATTTCGTTATTGTTCCCGGGGGTGAGAGGGAGCCAGTGGTTTAGTGAGTAGGGGAGGTGACATGGTCAGAACTTTAGTGGCTCAATGGAGGACGGATTGGCATGGGGAGAGACCAGAGACAGGCCGACTCACCTGCAGCTACCTCGGTGGTCCAGGTGTGAGGTGATAAGGGTCCATACCAGGTAGGGAGGCTGGCAGCAGCAGAAAACAGAATGAGGTCTATCCCAGAGGCCTTGGCAACAGATGGGTGGGGGGGATGGGGCGAGAGTGAGGAGCTGAAGGTTGTGAGCTTGAGGGATTGGAAGAATGGGGGTGCCCTTGACGGTAAGATGGACATTTGATAGTAGGGAAGGGTTTGAGGAGAGATGACAAATTCAGTTTTGGACATGTTGGATTTCAGAAATCTACTGCATATCCATCTTGTGATGTCTGAAAGGCAGATAGGAAGATCAGAAAATCATCCACATAAAGATGGTCATTAAATCCTTGGGAGCTGAAGAGGTCACCAGGTGAAGTGGTCTAGAGGGAGAGAAGAGCGCCCAGGATGGAGTCCTGAGGCACACTCAGGTAGAGAGCATGATCTGGAGGAGGATCCAGCAATGGAGACAGAGGAGCAGTCAGAGAGGGAGGAAGAGAACAGGGAGGGGGGGAAAGGGAGACAGAGAGGGAGGTGTCCTGAAAACCTAAAGAGAGTGTCAAAGAGAGGGTAACAGATGGTGTCAGAAGCTACAGTGAACACTGAGAAAAGTCACTGGATCTGACAATTAAAAGATCATCGGTAACTTATAGAGAGTAGTTCTGGCTGAACGATGAGGCCAGGAACCATACTATAGATTTGAGAGAGCAAAAGGAGAGAAAGTCGAGGCTGGCCTTTTAAAGGAGTGAGGCCGCCTCTTTATGCAAGACAGGGGTGAAGGAGCATGGCAGAAGGCGCCTGAGTGATGGGAGATGAGGAAGAGGTGACCTGCAAACGGTCTCAATTCCTTAAGTAAAATATGGGGGCAGGTTCCCAGCTGAGATAATGAGGGGAAGGGGAGCCAGGAAAGGTTGGAGAAGGATCACTGTGGAGAGTGGGAGAGCAGGAGTGCCGAGCAGCACTTACAGCCCAATTAAGGTTCTGGAACATAAATTTTTAGGGGACCTAGTCAATGGTTCTGTGACTTTCTCCCCCTTTGTTTACCTGTATGTGCAGGTCTCCAGGCAGCGGATGGTAAGAGGGATCCAAGACTGAGGCTTGGCTGGGCACAACTGGCACTATGACAAGGGGGCTGGGGATTCAAGGGAAGACAGTGTCGAGTTGAACTGATTCACCAAGGGGTCAAGATGGGGAGGAGACAGAGAGTGGCTGGAGCAGGGGAGATGGCCTGGGAGAAAGCTGAGGGGCTGAGACTGGCGGTTATCCCGTGGCCAGAGAGAAGTGCAAAGCCAGTAGAATACAGTCGTATTAGGGGATTTCTGAATTCTTGAATGTGGGAGTTGTACATTTGTGGGCAATGGCAAGATCCGGAGTAGGATCTTCTTTGTGTGGCTGAGGTGGGGTGGATGAAGTGGGTCATGGGAAGTGAGTAAGTTAGGGTGTTGGAGGGAGAGTCAGTATATATACTGAAGTCCTCAAGTATGAAGGCAGAAGCTGAGGAGGAGTGAAAAATTGTGATCCAGGTACTGAACTGGCTGAGAAAGGGGAGTATCAGGGGCAGCTAGGGGGTGCTATAGTGGATAGAGCGCTGGCCCTGGAGGCAGAAGGAAGTGAGTTCAAATCCAACCTCAGATACTAGCTGTGTGACCCTGGGCAAGTCACTTAACCTGGACTGCCTCAAAAAAAAGAAAAAAGAAAAAAAGATGGGAGTATTGTGGATGTGTGTAACCAACAGCTCCCAGGCCATAAACGCAGATTTTAGGGCCCTCAAAGGGGAAGTTGTTAAGGAATGAGGGAGGAAGGTGGAGAACCCAGAAGTGGCCATAAGGAACAAATGGCCCAGCACAGTCAGGGCAGGCCAGGGCACAGGGACAGGGAGCAGAGCTTGGAACAGGCTGGCGGTGAAAGCAAGCTTGCTGCTGATGGAGCAGGAGCTCCTGAGGGCACACTGGGGCGGGCTTTGGGTGGGTGGGGTTGAAGGGCATGAGAATAAAGACCTGGGTGGTAGGACATGGGCAACAGCGTTCAGAATCACTGAGGTGTGGACGCTATGACCTGGTGGGAGTCTGAGGGCCACTGGAGGCTGAGCTCCATCAGGAGGCCCATGCAGCAGGACCCAAGGAGCCTGGCCAGGCAGGAGGCTGCCCCCCACCTCAGCAATTTACCAAAGTCCTGGCTCCACAACACTTGCTGTTTGACTCTCTATGACTCAGTTTCCTCACTTGTAAAAGGGGAGATTGGACTGAGTGGCTTCTGAGGTCCCTCCTGCACTATGATCCCAGTGAACACATGACAGCAGGGTTCAGACACCCAATCAGGTCCCTTTAGGCAGCTCCTTTCTCGGCGGGAAACTCTGGCCATCCACCTCCCTCCCACACAGCTGCCAGCTGCCTCCCAGCCAAGCAGACACACCAAGGGACCAGCGCACGCACACACCCACACACGCACAGCTATTTTCTCCTTTTTTATTCAATCAATGGTCAGTTTATTCACCTGGACACCAGCCTTGCAGCCTCAGAGCAGAGAAAGCGTTGCCCCAGGCTATCTGTGTCCGTCCAGGGAGGTCATTTCCTGAGTAAGAGCCAAAAGCTGAGGACCTCTCCATCCTCAGCAGAGGGCACAGCTCTCACAGGGATGAGCAGGTACTCCCCCTTCCTTTCCCCCACAGCAGGCAGGAAGAACCCCCGGCTGCCTCAGTTTCCCCGACAGCCTCGCCAGGGGAAGGGGAGGAGGAAAGGAGGGTATATCCTGGGACGTTCAATAAATAAGTTAACCCTGCACCACACACACCTCCTATAAGGTCTAGCCCTGGCTCAGATCCCGTGGCCCAAGTGTGAGGGCACATCTGTGGAAGGAAATCTCCTCAGCCCCATATCATCTTAGTGTCCCCAGCTTCCTTCTTAGAGAACCCCCAGGAAGTAGATAAATAACACACACCCCACCCCCAGCTGGGGTGGGGCTCAGGGCCAGGACTGAGGGGGTCTCTCTTCACTTCCCCCCTCCCTGGGGAGTTAGTAAACAGTCTTGGGTTAAAAGCAGATGGGATTCCAGCCCTCAGGGAGGTGAGCATAGAGGGGTTTCCCTGGGCCCAGCCTGAAAGGCAGCCACCTCACGTCTGTTCCATGGCTCCTCCAGGCCCCCCACCCTCCTCCTTTGCTGGTGGCTCCAGGAAGATGGGGGTCACCGATGGTGGCTTCTTCACCCTTAGGGGAGATAGTAGGTGGCCTCAGGCTCTCAGAGTTGAATTCAGGTCTAAGCCATATGTGAACAAAAATCCCTTCTACAATGTCCCCAACAAGAGGGGCCCAGCCTCTGCCTTGAGACAAGGACAGGGAGCTCATCACCTCCCGGGAAGCCCAGGCTGTTCTGGGGCTTGCTCTCACAGCCTGCTGTTAGTGAACTTCCCCTGTCCCCGATAACATCCAGCCTCAATCTCCCTTGGCTACCCCTGGTTCCATCCTCTGAGATGAAGCAGAATGAGCCTGGACTCTCCTCCTGGTCCTTCAGATACTTAAGGCAGCTCTTATGTAACCCCTCACCCACCTCCATCCCTAACTGATGTGAACCTTCTCTGGGCTTAAGACCCTAAGGGGCAAGGGTAAGAGATCAAGAGGTACTCACGAGTACGGGGAGGCCGGGACGCCCACCACCAGGAAGTGATTCTTCTTCCGGAAGAGTCTCCATAGGCCCCGGTGGTTGCCTCGGACATCCAGGTCCCAGATGTGCAGGCACTGGGGGAAGATTCCAGGTCAGAGGCCACCTCTACACCCCTCCCTGCTGAGCCTTGTCCTCACTTCTTTCTGTAGCCCTAAGGACCTGCTCCGTTCCCAGCCTGGGATAGAAGGTCCCAGGGAACTGATTTTGGTGGACAGAAAGATGAAAAGGGCTCAGAGGTTTTCTGACTTTAGTGTTTGGCAGGGAGGCATCATGAGTGGGTACCTTGGCAAGCTGGGTCCATGTGGTGAAGTCATTATCCTGTTCCATGCGGATGAAAGTAACGTATGTGTGGCCCTCAGTATCTGGCACGAATGAGTCCTCACATGGATCCTTGCTGTGGTCTAGGACCTCAGCCTCACTGGGGACCAGAGTGTCGATGAGGGCCAGATCCTGGCCCGTCCTTCCCCCCCACCTTGTCCTCCCAGTCCCCCCCACCTCCTCCCACTGCCCCTCCCAAGCCCACAGGGCTTGTACCTGAGCAGCCGAAGGACCTCTACCTCATAAGCATCCTTCTTCAGGCTAGAGGGAGAGAGACAGCATGGTCAGAGACCATCCTAGGCTATTCAGGGGAACTAGGAGGGTTGAAAAGGGGTGGGGAAAAGGGCAGTCCTCAGGGTCTTTAGGAACAGAACCCCCCACCACCACATCCCAGCCCCACCTGTCCACATTCCGGAGCTGGACGCTGGGGACGGTATTGAATTTGTGCTTCTTAAAGTAGGCCTCCTGTGGGACAAAGGGTCAGGGTGGGATGAACTGTCCCCAGCTTGTGTTTCCATAAATTTTCCCTCCCCCCAAAGGAACCACCTTGGGGACTTTGGGGTAATGAAAGGATCCCTGGATTTGCACCCAACTCCACTAAATGCCACCCAAAGGTAGCTGGGAAAGTGAGCATCTAGGTAGGGAAGAGTCACATTGGATGATGTAGAACCTCTGATGGCAAAGCCAGCTACTAGAGCTACCCAGAGAGCTGACAAGGGGTGAAGGATCTTGCTTCCAGCAGGTATGGAGGACAGAGAGGCCTTCTCAGGAAGAGCATATGCTACGTTTGTGTTTCTGCTGGGGACAAGTCACAGAGATGCACTAGCAGGTGGGTCCCTATCCCAGAAGAAAAGTGTTTCTCTTCTTTAGGTTACTAGAGGGAATTGAGAAAGGAAGCTTTCCTTGACAGAACAGAGGGGTCTTGCAAAGGCAGAGGAAGAAGGCAGGCAGGTCCACATTAGGAGGCCAGAGACTAGGAGAATGTGATCCAGAGAACGTCTGGAGCTAAGCAACAAATAAGCTTGAGGCGCTTCCTCGGGGAGAAGGCAGGAAGGGCTAGACCTCTGGAGAAAAGGGCTTCTTTCATGCAAGGAATGAGCATATGGATCAACTACAAGAGGTGGCCAGGAAGGGTCAGAGGCAGAAGCAACAAGTGTGTATGGGAAGGTGGGGGAGAGAGGGTGGGAGTGTCTCTGCCCTGGTCCCTATTTGTCTGCCTCATAAAACAAGTTCAAGGCCCCATGGGCCCTGGGGCCTGTAAAGATTTCACTTCTCCTGATTCACAAGGGGACAAAAGAACCTGGAGGAACTAAACCTGAAGAAAAGAGTCAGCTGCCCAAGAAGATAATGCCTGAGAGCGGGGCTGGGATTTTTGGACCACAGCTTAAAGTCCAGAATTGCTGGGCTCTTGGCCAGGGATGGAGCCCACCTCACAAAGGCCAGTAAAAGTAGACCTGTCTGGGTTAAAGATGGCCTAAAAGTGAAGGAGGGGAATAAAAAAGGAGAATTTATCAAGCACTTGACATATGCCAAGTGCTGTGCTAAGAACTAGGGATACAAATAGAAAACACCCCAGCACATTCTCTGCTCTCAAGGAGTTCAACTTTAATTGGAAAAGATCAGACAGAAGGTTCAGGGGCAGGGTAAACAGGATGACTTGGTGGTGGCATGATACATGGAAGTCATGTGGTCTTACTGCGCTCTAAGCAGTGACCAGTGGGACAAATACAGAGAATTATCAACACTTACATGAACTGGTACAGGCAGAAGTCAGCAGAGCCAAGCAAACAACCTTGTGACGACTAACTACAGTGGCCACGGAAGAATCGTGGCTCCCAGGACGCACTCGCCTCACCACCTCTGCAGAGGCAGAAGCTCCACGGTCCCGGTACAGCGCCCATGTTTAAAGACTTTTTAATCTACTCATCAGTTTCAACTCTTGCCAAAAGGCCACAGACAATGAAGTAATATCAACATGAGACATCTAGATGGCACCAAAAAGCAGGGCATCCAAGTTCTTCAAGGTTAAATGGGTTACAGGAAGAAACAGACAGCAAAACTACACTTGTGGGGAACCTCAACTCTCCCTTCTCAGACCTAAATAAATTTAACCATAAAATAAGAGAAATTAAGGAGATGAAGAAATTAAGAATTTTTTAGAAAATTTATACATTATAGACCTTTGGAGAAAAATGAATGGGAATACTTTTTTGTGAGCTGTACAGGGCACCTTCACAAAAACTGATCATGTATTAGGGTGTTAAAAACTTTACAATCAACATATTAATCAGTTTTGTGGGCTTTTTTTCTTTTCTTCCCTTTTTTTTTTTTTGCTTTTTGGAGGGGGGAAGGGCAGGGCAATTGGGGTTAAGTGACTTGCCCAAGGTCACAAAGCTAGTGTTAAATGTCTGAGGCTGGATTTGAACTTAGGGCCTCCTGACTCCAGGGCCGGTGCTCTATTCATTGTGCCACCTACCCACCTCGTCTTCCTTTTCTTTAAAAATGGTTTTTGTTATATGGGATGGTTCTCTGGGAGAAATAGGGAAGCAGGAAAACTGAAGGAAATCTTGGTGATACAGTTTTAAAAAAAACCAGACAATGATAAAATTTGTTTTAATTCAAGAAGAAAAAGAAAGACCTAGAGATCCTTGGAGTCCAGTAGCAGGGTGAGTAGTAAAGCCCTGAGGTCTGGAGAGTTCAGAGCAGAGGCAGGGTGCTGAGGGGGCAACAGCAGGCTGTGAGTGTATCCTTGGCCCACCACAGAGTGACCATCATTCAGTTCCTCCGTGAAGAGGACAGTGAAGCACTTATTCCACCTATGCCTCTTCACCCACTAATGTAGAAGGATTCTTATATAGAAGCCTACACAGCCACTGTCACAGTCAGCCTGGTAAGCCACACCTGTGACCCAAGGGGCAGTAACAGCAGCTACTGAGGAGGAAGTGGGGCAGCTCGTTCATGTCCGGGTGGCAGGCAGCCCCTGCTGGAGCCACCCCCCCCCCCCAAAAAAAACCCAGTGGGCAGGATGAGAGGCAAAGCTGCTCAGACCAGCTGCCATTTGAGATGTCTCCTGTGAAGGACAACTTCCTGGGTGTCCAGTGTAGCCATGATCAGCTGCTGCAACTCAAGTCCGGCCGGTGGCTAATGCCATGGTCCCATCCCACCTCCCGTGGCCAGGATGACACTTGAGCACTGCCTCTGCCAGTCATTACCCTAAACACTCCTTGCTGCATGACAAATGAATGCCCTGCATCTGTTGTAACCTTGACCAGCTGCTGCTAAGCCCCACAAAGTTTCCGTGATGGCCTGAGCCACTGTTGGCCCTCTGCTGCTGCAATGGCAGCCATTGCCCACACACCAGGGGCCATGTTGTTAAGAGGGAGGCAAAAACTGTGGGTCTCCATTCCCCCCACTCTCAATAGATCTGTCAAACCCAGGACTCTAGAGAAAACAAGGATGGCAGAAACAAGATCCAGTAACTCCTAGGAGAAAATACCCAAGAAGAAAGCCAGCAACAAACCCCACAGCTTTGGACATCTCTGCACAAACCCAGCTGATGCTAGCTTTGTCTTCCAAAAGATGGAAGACATGTAGGAGGCAGTTCCTGCTCTGGACCCAATCATGGCCAAAAAGAAGAAACAAGGGAAAACAAGAGGAAAGCCCGGCAGAATCTGCAAAGTGCCCAAGATTTTGAGGAAGATGATTTAATACGTGTCCAGACAAACAAAGATTTTCTAAGATCTCACACCCTAAAATTAGCCCAAGAGGGAAAAGGCAAAATGATTCTGCTGAGAATGGAGAAGGAAAGAGCTGATCTGAAGGGAGCACGTTGGGGAGGCACAGGGTACTCACTGATCAGCTCATTCTAAAAGACAGCATGGAAGGTGGAAGGACAAAGGGTGGAGAAGAAATAGAAAACCAAGGCCCAGTATTCTAAGAACTGTGCCGGAGGACAGGCCACAGGGGGGAACACCTCCCCCCCCCACACACACAGAGACAAGGAACTATGAGTATAGAATGTGGCATAAACCATGGAACATATCTGATCTGGCTGAGCTCCTTTTTATCATAAGAAGGCTCCATGTGGGGGTGGAATTATATATCTGGAAATGACTGTTGGGCAAAAAACAAAAAGCATCAGTAAAACTGTAGAGAAAGGAAAAAGAACTGTGTCCCAGGGCACGAAAGTCCAGAGGAAGCTTAGGGTGAGAATGGAGGCCAAGGACAACCAAAAGGCTTTCCTGAGTGAAGCTGGAGTCAGGAAAAAAGCCCAAAGAAGGCACAGGACGCTGGGGTGGATAGACCGAAGGGAGACAGGGCTATTGGCTCCTTCTCTACTACCTACAAACATGCCCATGTCTCCCCCTTCCTGGAAAAACCCCTCCCTTGACCCTTCCCTCCCTGCTAACCATTATCCCGTGTCTCTTCAGCCCCTTGTGGCCAAACTCCTCGAAAAGGCATCTACATCTGGGGCCTCCCCTTTGTCTTTTTTTTTTTTTGCTTTTTCTTTTGGAGGGGAGAGGGCAGGGCAATTAGGGTTAAGTGACTTGCTCAAGGTCACAGGGCTAGTAAGTGTTAAGTTTCTGAGGCTGGATTTGAACTCAGTCCTCCTGACTCCAGGGCCAGTGCTCTATTCACTGTGCCACCTAGCCACCCCTTTCTTGGTCTTTTCTGAACTCCTTCCAATCCAGCTTCTTGTTCCACTGAAGCTGCCCTCTCTAAAGTTACTAATGATCTCAGCTGCCAAAACCAGTGGCCTTTTCTCTGTCCTCACTCTCCCTGACCTCTCTGCAACCTGTGACCCTGTTGATCACACTCTCCTCTTCTCTCGAGGAGGACACCCCTCCTGTCTCTCCTGGTTCCCCTCCTCCCTCTATGACCACTCCTTTTCTCTCCGCTTTTCTGGATCCCGCCCTCCAACCATAGGGATCCCTCAGGGCTCTGTCCTGGGCCCTCTTCTCTTCTCCCTCTGGACCACTTGGTGACTTCATGGGCTCCCATGGATTTAATTATCGCTGTGCTGATGATTCTCAGATCTACTTTTCTGACCCAAACTCTGCTCACCTCTATCCTCATGTCTCCAACCGCCTTTCAGACGTAGAAGTAGACGTCTAGTACACACCGCAAACTCAATGACGTCAAAAACTGACCTCATTCTCTTTTCCCTTAGCCTGCCCCTCCCCGCCTTTAACAGCAGAGAAGGCTCCCATTCTAGGAGCTATCCTGGCCTCCTCGCCACCTCTCACCCCATACCCAATCTGCTGTATCTCCTGAACATGCCCCCTCCTCTCCTCTGACACCGCCACCCTTCTAGTGCCAGCTTCTTAACCCCAGGGCCCTCCTCGGTTAAGGACTTGCTGTTTATTCTGTACAGAGTTTGCTGGGTGCAAGCTCTCCCCCAACAGACTGTTAGCTCCTTGAGGGCAGGGCCTCTTTGTAGCCTCAGCCCAGAGCACATCACCTGGCCCAAAGCAGGTGCTTAATAAATACTTATTGACTGATTGCTCACTATTATTCTGACTATCTCTACTAAGCAGATGACCTTTAGACTGGGAAGGAGAGAACGAAACTGGCCAATGGAGATCCAGCCCTTAACCTCTCCTTCCTGCACTCTGGTCCTGCATCTCTGACTGCTGCTAGGGCTCTGGAGCTGGCTGTCCCCAGGGGCATCTCCAATTCAACAGGTCAGAAACAGAACTCATCATGCCTTGTCCCTCCCCACCCCCTCCCCCCCATATCCCCTCCAACCCTCCTTCCAGTCACCTGGGTCCTCTCACCACTCTGGGGCCTTCTTTGGCTCTATTCCCACACCGCCCCCCATCTCCAACACTGAATCTGTGCCCAAGTCTTGTTCTTCCCATTGGCTTCACTCCTCCCAGTCATGGCCCCCCTCAAGGGTCTCCCTGCCTCCAACACATCTCCCATCAAGTGGCCAGACACAAACACAATCTGGTCAGACTGAGTCACTGCCCTGATCAAAAGCCTTCAGTGGTTGTGGGATCCAGTGAAAAATTCTCAACCAGGAGGAGGCGGGGGCACTCAACAGCGTGGCTCTGGCCAGACTTGTCTCCGTGACTAGCCTTTCCACACTCTCCCTGCCTGCCAAACTGCATTCCCAGTGGTATCCCAAACCTGTCCTGGCTCTGATTTTACTACCTCCATGTACTATCCCAGGCCTGGGATGCCCTGCTCCCCTCCCTCCTTCCCTCAGCATCCTCAGGTGCCTTCAAGGCTCGGCTAGGGACCCCCTCCTGCCCATAGGCTCCCTCCATTCTCTCCAGCCATCCATGTTGTCGGCCTGCTCAAATGAGCTCACATCGACTTGTCTGCCAACGTCTCATACTTAAGCAGCCTAAAGGCAAAGACTACCTCACTTTACCTTTGTACTGCCCTCACTGCCCAGTGCCCAGCACACAGAAGGTCCTCATCAATGCTGCCTGAAATTAATTCATCTCAGGTGCTCACAGCTCCCTTGGCACACACTGACACAAGGGTGAGGAGACAAGCTCGTGTCTCACTCACGTGGAAATAGCCGTTCATGTTGAGGCCCACGATGCCAAAGTGGTAGGAACGGGAAACATCAGGGATGATGCACTCTCGGCCTTGGCGCTGCTCGGGCATCCGCATCCACATGTCCCAGTCCCAGAGCTGGTGAGGGGGTAGGCACCGAGTCATGCCTCATCCTTACCCCTCAGAGCCCCCATTCCATCCCCACCCATGGTGATAAGACAGTTCAGAGCAATGAGGCACGATGGAGAAAGACCCCAGGCAGGAGGCATGGGGGTTGACGTAGCCATCTGAGCATCAGTGAAGAGGGCTGGGTAGCAACGGGCCCTGGCAGAAACACTGGAGGAAGAGGGGGCTGAGGGTGGGCTTCAGATCATGCAGCTCACCTTCTCTGGCGTGGGCCATCGAGGCTCCAGCTCATCCTTATATAAGGACTTCCTGAGAACCCAGCCCAGGCCGGGCATGGTCTCCACTCGATAGAGCAGAGCTGGGTCTTCAGCTGTGTGCTCGTAGCCCTGGGGGCCAGGTGAGACCATCAGTCTTGAGGGGACTACAATAACGCCCCGCCCCCCACGCACCCCAAGCCTCTCCCTCCCCCTCCCCTAAGCCCTCACCAGGCTAGGCCCCACCTGGTCATTCCAGGCAGAGATGCAGTAGACAGACGCATCTTCCTCCAGCAGGTGGATGGACTGACTGAGGAAGCTGAAGGGCATGGAGGGAAAGAGGTCTTTGAGCCTCACAGGTCCTCCCCTGTCTCTAGTCCAGCCCTCTTCCCCACTCCAAGTGCTCTCAGCTGGGAGGCCCTGGGCTCCCGTCCCCAGCTTAGGCCAGGCCAACATGGAAAGGAGACAGAGGACTGAAAGGCTGACTGGGCCCAGTTCCAGCAGCCAGCTCAGGCACTCTCCTCCTTCCCTGCCCCCGTCAGCTGGTTCAGTTCTCTCTTGACAAAGTTGGAGCTAAGCCCAGGCCAGGTTCTTGGATTTTAGTTGGCCCGGGCCTGGCCTACAGCTCCAGGCTGACCAGAGGAGTCCGGCCCCATACCAGGCCAGCCCACCAGGGCTATGTCCAGAGGCCCCTGAGCCTTACCTGAAGAAATCAACAGCGATGTCTAAATCTTCTTCCAGGACCACAGCAAACTTTGCCTCCTGTAGACAGGATGAGAGAGGCAACAGGCCATTTCCCAGCCCTACTCTTCAGGCACAAGGGGCCAACCTGGCCCCAGGTAACAAGCAACCCCACTGTCCCTAGTCCCCTGCACCCTCAAGCCTGATGGGCCAGAAATCCAGCTATCCCTTCCCCTCCCTTCCTGGGAACTGCCCATACTCACAGGGTAGAGGTTGAAGGTGGCGGTGAGGCTGGCCTTATAGTGCTGGATGGGGAGGAAGGGGAGAAAGGCCCGAGTGGGATCCTGGCACCCAGCTCCTCCACCCCTGCCTCCCCCCATACCCCTTTCTTGAGCAGTACCTGGGACACTCGGGCATTCTTGATGCTGATGGGAGTGTGCTGGATCCCCTTCAAACCAAACAAGGCGACCACATCCATGGGCTCCTGGTGGGTGAGAGGCCCAAAGCACTCTGCAGAGCAGTCCCCCCAAACCCTGGGACCTCCCCTCCAACCTAGCATCAATCATTGGCTCTACCCACTTGAGTGCCAGGCCCAAGACCTCGCTAAACTCCTGAGAGCTTCAAACTGGTGCTCTCCAAGGTGAGGGACATCCATCTCCAACATGTGGAGCCTCCAACCCAGCCTCAGGGGCACCCTCCCTCCCTCCTCCCTTGGGTCCCACACAATGCCAAGTCTTGTTCATTTAACATCCACATTTCTCATGTTCAGTAGGAGCTCCCCACACACACAGCCACCCCCCTACACCTCCCCTCATTAACTCTCATCCAGATAGCTGCAAAAGCTTCCTAATTAAGTCTCCCCTGTCCCCTACCTTTGGCCCTAGCCTCCACCCAGCAGCCAAAATAATCTTCCTAAAGCATCACTCTGACCAGGTCACTCCTGTGCTCAAGAGCTTTGGCAGCTCCCTACTGAGATGAGTTGGATGAAAGTACAATTAGAGATTCATTCAAAACTGGAGTGGCCACTGGTATTTCTATGTCAGCTGGGGTGGAGTCCCCAGGGACCATGCTGGGCTCTGCAGCTCAACAATCTATCGATTGCTTGATTACAGGCCAAAGGAGGCCTGATCCGCTTCTCAAACTTGCAGATGACCCCAAGCTGGGAAGGACAGGGGAGACACTCCAGACGTCAGAGTCAGGATCCAAAAGGACCTTACCAGGCTAGGGCAGGGTCCTTAATGTGGCACCTGTGGCTTTTGGGATAACTGTATTCCAATAGAATTGGTTTTTTTCTAAGGGTATGTATTTTATCTTGTGCATTTAACAACATGGTTCTGATAAAAAGCGGTCCAGAGGTTTTTGCTTTAGACTGCTGCCCCCAGGGCAAGGACACCAAATAGACAGGAGCCCCTCACCCTCCAGAGCACTGTGCTGAACTGAACAAGATGAAATGCACTAGGGACAAATGTCAAATTTTGGACTTGGATTCAAAAAAATTAGCTTCATCGAGTACAAGAAGCGGAAGGCCTTTGTTTTGAAAAGGATCTCAGGGTTTGAGTGGACCAGAAGCTCCCTATGAATCAAGAGGATAATGAGGCTTCCAATAAAGCAAATGTGGGGCTAACTTTTCCCAATGTCCCTCTTACTGTACAAGACACTGCCCTCCTTAGTCCTCAGGGCTGATATCTTGACTCCCTCCTTTCCCTCATCCCTTATATCCAATCAGCTTCCAAATCTCTTTTCTTTTGCCTTCCCAACATCTCTCCTCTGACATAGCCCCCTCCCTGGTGCAGGTCTCATCACCTCACACCTGGACTACTGCAACAGCTGCTGGAGGCCTGCCTGCCTCTGGGCTCTCCCACTCTGGTCGATCCTCATTCAGCTCTCACAGTGATCTTCCTAAAGTCAAGGTCTGACCATGTCACCCCCCATCTTCGGCAAGCTCTGCTGGCTCCCTAACACCTCTGGTTTGACGTTGGAAGCCCTTTACCGAGCCTGACTGCCCATTACTCCTCTCCCCACGCTCAGCAGTCCAGTCAAACTGGCCTTCCTGCTGTTCCTCACACAGGGTACCCCATCTCCCACCTCAATACCTTTGCCCTGGCTGTTCCCCCTGCCTGACATGCTCTCCCTCTCTGATACCCTGGCACCCTTCAAAGCTCAGCTCAAGCTTTTCCTTCTCCATGAGGCTTTCCCTGGTCCCTCAGTTGCTAGTGCCTCCCCCTAAGGTGATCTGGCCTCTCCTTACATTGTATGGTTGCTGTCTCCTCTGCCTTGACTACAAGTTCCTTGAGGGTAATGGCTGTGTGGCCAGTGCCTAGACACAGCCAGTTATTGACTCAGTTGTATTGGTGTCCTGGGCACATCTCAGGGGGAACACAAGCTCCCTGCAGGCAGGAGATGAGGTCTATGGAACTCCAGGGCCCAGGCCCTCCCTCTCATGAATTCCAGGGCTACTTAACGCTTTCTCCCCAAAAGCACCAGGGGAAGGGGGGAGAGGTACCCATTTTACAGATGGGGAGCCTGAGTCTGGAAGCTGGGATTCTAAGCTTACACACCCAGCACCTTCTACAAAGTAAAGAAAGGAGATCAGACTGTCTCTGGTGCCAGTGACATAGCCAGCCCAGTCCACAGAAGAGAAGGGATCAGAGCTGAGGTGCAAGGTCCCAGATTCCAAGCGAGAAAAGCCACTGAGGAGAAGCTATTCTGTTTTTACCAATGGGGAACATGCCTTGTCCAGACGGACACAGCTAGTAAGGAGTGGACTCTTTGACCAGGTCAGGCTGCTGGGGGTCACATTCTTGGCTCTGCCTCCAGCCCCAGGACCTACCTCATAGTAGCCATCGATGAAGACTGTGATCATGTGGGGGTTCACACCCTGAGCAGAGAGGAGAGATCGCAGCATCCTAGGGGAATCAGGCACATGGGAGGTGGACATTAAGGCTCCATCCCACACATTTCTATATGTGCTGGTAGATATGCCTGATCCCTCCCCAGAATTCACCTGTACAATAAGGCAGACAATCCTCCTCACCTTGGACTCACCTATATAGGCAGGTAAGACCCATCTCCCTTGCTAGGCTCACTTGTAAAGGTAAGGTAAGCCATCCCCTTACCCTAGACTTACCTGTACAGGGAGGGCAGGTCCACCTCCCTCCCTCCCTCCCTCCCTCCCTCCCTCCCTCCCTCTCTCTCCCTCCTCCCCCCCCTCCCCGCTCACTTATATAGGTAGGCAGACCCATCTCCCTTCCTATGCTCACCTGTACAGGTGGGTGGGCCTCATTTCCCTTCCTAGGCTCACCTGTACAGGTAGGTGAGCCTCATTTCCCTTCCTAGCCTCACTTGTACAGGTAGGTGGGCCTCATCTCCCTTCCCTAGGTTTACCCTACAGGTAGACGGGCCTCATCTCCCTTCCCTAGGTTTAACCTATACAGGTAAGGTAGGCCATCCCCTTACTCTGAGCTCAGTTATATAGGTAGGTAGGCCTATTTCCCTTCCCAGGATTCACCTATACAGGTAAAGAGAGCCATCCATCACCCTGGGCTTACCTGTATGGGGTTAGGGAGTGGTCCCATCTCCCTACCCAGGGCTCACCTGTATAGGTAGTTAGGCCGGTTCCCTGCAATGACTGCCACAGGCACATTGGCAACCTTGTTATTGGGAAGCTGGGAGATTGGGGGCAAAGGAAGAATAGAATTCAGCCTCCAATGAAGGCCTCTCCTTCCCAAGGGAAAAGGTCTCAGGGAGTCTTATATGAACTTTTGGTGTGACCTGGGTCCCAGGGTGAACTTTTCTCATTTCAGAGGTGAAGGGAAATACCGTTACTTAGTTAACACCATGTTAAAGACAAGAGTGTGGTGTGATGGCTATAGCTTAGTATTGGGGCCAAGAGACCTGATTTCAAACCCTGCCTCTGGCCCAGTCGTGCAACCCTGGGCAAGCCACTTTGCCCTTACAGGCCTCAGTCTCCATTTCTGTAAAATGGGCATAATCATAATACCCACAGTTCTCCTGTCACTGGGTGTCTTGTGAATCTCAGATTCCCTTTTCTTAGGCTCCTTTTCTGGAACCAATTCCCTGCTTCTCCTCTACCCATGGTCACCACAAAGTAATAGCCAGCAAACACTGAAGTAATGAGAGGCCGGGTGTCCCACTGCGAGCGTCCAGAAGTCTGCAGAAATCCAAGAGGGCCTCCCAGTGAAGTAGGCCCCTGGCAGGCTTATGGCAGGGCCTGGATTGGCCAGGCATAGATGGGGTGAGATCTGCATTGTTGGAGGAGACGTCCACAGCAGAGAGGGCCAGACTCACACTCCAATATCCATAGTACTGTTTCCAGGGCACTTGTTTTCCTCTGTTTGGCCTTAACGGTCCTGGTTTGTTCCTCTGGTCCAACCCCTATCCCAAGCTAAGCCCATCCCCCCACCTCCTCCCTGAACAGCAAGGCTTTGGCTCAGCCTTAGCCCCCAGCTCCTGCCCCAAGGCTCAGCCCAGCCCCCAGATCCTGCCCCTGAGCTCTCTGCTCACTCACCGGGTCAGGGTTGAACTCAATGGGGGTGGGGTCCCCACAGCTGCACACACTCCCATAACCCTCCACTTTGCTGCAGAAGCGTTTTCGACGACGGTTCAGTTCAGTGTCTGCCCAGTGACACTCTGCCTCTGGGAGCATGGAAGGGATTTGGCCTGGGCCCTTCCCCGCCCCCCCCTCCTCTTCCCATCACTCAGGTTAGACAGCACTAACTCTAGCCCTAAACATCCTTGGGTCTTGTTCCAGCACCCCTGAGGCCCTGAGCCTCTCCCTAGCTCCAGGCCCCCCCAGGCTCAGCCTAAGTATCCAGTAAGTCCTAGGCTCAGGTGATGCTCCCAGCCCTCAGGCCCTCAATGGTCATCTAGGTGAGGCCATATCCCATCATCCTAACCCCATTCATACCCATCCATATCCCATCATTGCACTTCCCAGGCGCCAGCTTCCAACACCCCAACTCAATACTAGTCCAGCTGGCTCCCTCAGGTCTCACCTTCAGCAGAGCTCAGCAGGACATCTGTCTTTAGCAGGATGGGCTCCCCCCATGAAGACAAAGTGGGTGATTTGGAGTGTTTTTCACCAAGCACAGCACCTAGTGAGGGTAAGGTACATGGAAAGGGGCTAAGAAAAGAAAGGGGTCCAGCTCTTGGGTCCAGGCATTCCAGACCCTGCTTCCTGGCTGGTCACTGTGCCCCCAACCCCCTGCCCTGTTCCAGGAATCCCAATACCTTTCTGCAGCCTTAAGTGCCCCCAGCCCTCAACCTAGGCCTCAGCCAGTCCTCTGGGGGACAGGGAGGGGTAGGTGCTGCTGCCTTACCTCCTTTCCGGCTGACGAAGGCCCAGGTGTCCCGCCAGCCCAGCACTGGCCCTGCCTGGCTGCCTAGGCTACGAAGGAGGGCCTTGGCTGTATCCTTGAGGTGGAATGAGCCCTCATCCTAGGGGTCAGATTAGGTCAGGCAGGAATCCCCTAAGCCTCAGAGTCAGCCCCATTCCACACCCTGGCTCCTTCCCTGTTCCCGGCCCAGCAGAGGCCCAGGACCACCAGGAAGGGGGGAGATCACACTGACCTTGACAGTACAGATGATCACCCGGCCAGGGGCCACCATGTTGAGGAAGAGAACCATGGCCTCATCTTCATGGGGGGAATATGTGTCAAACACCCGCTTTGCCATCACATGGCCCTGAGGGGTTAAGGGGTCAGAGAGCCAAGGGAGGTTCCAGCACCCAGCTCCAGGTACCCTATCCCCCAGCGGGACCCAGGGCTCACCGTGGCCTGGTTGAGAACAATGACGTGGATGCCTCGTCCCTGCTCCCGAGCCTCATCTTCCAGGACCTGGATGGGGGGCAGGAGGAGAGCCAGTGAGAAGAACCAGGCAGACAGTGGGCTGAGGCCGAAGGACCTCTGAGCTCACCCAGTCTGCCCCCCTCATCTTCCAAATGGGGAAACTGAGGCCAAGACGGCTGAAGCAAGCTGCCTGAGGTCCCACAGCCATCGAGGAGCCTAAGTGTCAGGAACTGAATCCAGCTCTTCTGCCTCCAACTCTGTGCCCTTTATTCCTTCACCCCCTTGCCTGGCATCACTGACCTTTGAGGACAACGAGCAGCTCTGCCTTCTTATGATGGGGGGCAGGGGAAGAGGAGTGAGATAACTTCCACAGAGTCACTCTGCAAACACAACAGTGCTAAGCAAGTGCTGACTAGTACTGGAAGCACTGATACCACTCTTGCTGCTGTTACTGTCCTAATTATCAGGGCTGGGGGACCTTGGGCAAAGTTCAGGCCCATCTCCTCACTGGGCTGCCTGAGGCTGAAGCTGGGATCCCAAGCCAGCACCATGTCCTGCCTCCTTCCACAGTGAAGGGGATCAGGCTGTGACATGACAGGGGATGAAGAGGACAGAGCCAAGCATCCCAGAATCTGAGTAGGTGAGGCTGCTGGGAGCTCACTATCTGCTCCCATCCTGGCATGTTAAGGGTATATTACAGCCCTGTAACGGAAGAAACAGCAAACTCTATGGAGACAGAGGCAGAGAAGACTCATCTGGACAGATGAGGCTGTCTAATCACAACTGAGCTCAGCCCCAACTGTGACAAGGCACCTGCCTCCCCTCTTCCCTCTCTTGCAGAGGTGGGGAACTATGGGTGAGGAGCACTACACATAACACCAGACCTGTCTAAAGCTTGGTTAGTTCTGCCAAACTGTGTGATTCCCCACCTCTTCCCCCTTGAAAGTTCTCATCTTCAGAAACAGTTGCAGCCATGGCAAGGGAGAAGTCAATCAGTCGATCAGTTTGGTGGATTCTGTCCAGGAAGCAGCCCTCCCACCTGTCCCCCTCCTCCAATCTCACAGCCCCCTGCCCCCTTACCTGGACTATTGCCTCCTAACTGGTATGCTTGCTTCTACTCTCTCCCCTCAGTGTCTGGCACACAGCAGGCACTTAATCAATGTTTATCAACCCAGCCCCCTCTGGGCTGGCAGAACAAGCTTCCTACTGGAGTTCCCCTGACCACTGAGCTCCCCTGCTCAAGAAGCTTTTGGAGCTCTCTACTACCTGTAGAACAACCCTGAAATCCTTCCAGCTCTCAATCACCTTAGCAAACATCTCCTGTCACTCCCCTTGGACACACTCAAGGTTCAGCCAGAAGGGCCTCTTGGCTGCTCCCTGGACATGACATTCCACTCCCACCCCCGGGTGTTTGCCAGGCTGCTTTCTATCTCTGGAATACACTTCCTTCTCCCTTCTGTCTCCCAGAGTCCTTGGCTCCAGCCACAGCACCACCTCCCAGGTGAATAGACTTGTTCTTTTTGCAGAGGAAGAAATGGAGGCTCCCAGAGGGGAGTTACAGCCAGTTCAGAATGCAGGCCCCCTGACCCCCAGGCGGCTCCCCTGGCTGTCTACACCCCCCTCTTAGCAGAGGATGCTGGGCTAGGCCTTCTCCCTGTTAGCCTCCCAAAACCCTCTGACAGGGCTGCAGGAATGACTTCCTGGTCCTTCATTCCTCAGGGTTACCACCAGAGGCCACCCCCCCCCCCCCCCCGCACTGTGGGAAGATCTCCCAGAGTCTGGTAGCTCTGGGGCTCTGCCTGGTGGACAGAACATCTCTGAGACCCCTCCTCTTCCTGCTGCTACAATGTTGCTTTACTGGTTTTTATTGAGAACCTGGGTCCCCTCAGCCAGACTGGGGACTCCCCCAGGATCCTGCCCTCTTGGGCTCCCCCAGCCTCAAGGTCTAACCCTAGGTCTGTCTATTTTACCAGGCAAACTCCCTCCCAGGCAGCCAGGGGACCTGCTGGGAAAGGCAGCTGCAGGGTACACTGGCCCCCACCTAGGACCTGGATGGGGTGGAAAAGAAGGCACACCCCACTCACCGTAGTGCCATCCACAGCCACATATACTTTGCTTCGGCTGGAGTAGACCTCAACATCCAGCACCCTGTGGGGGCCAGCAGCACCCCGCCTGGGGGGTTCCTGGTGCTGCAGGGTCTCTTCTAGAGAATAAGGTGAGAGGTCAGGATCACCCCCTCTTCTGCCCGACACACTGAGGTCTTGGTCCCCCTCTGATATGGCCTCCCCATTTCCCCAGGCCATCCCCTCAAACCATAGTCACGCTCTGACTCCAGGTCCTCGCCATCCTCGCTGACCCCCCGACGAGTGTCCAGGATCAGTTTGATGTTGACCAGGACCGTCACCAGCAAAAACAGCACAGCTCCTGTCTGCAAGAGAAGGGGGCAGTTGGAGCAAAGGGCCACGGAGAAGGGAAGGCCCCCTGGGTCCTGGGGTAGTTACAGCCTAAGCAAACACCAAGGCCAAGCCACCTTCTCCAAAGTCTGTGGGGATGGGGGGAGGGTTGGGTTTGAATAGGGGAGTCCAGTACCCAGAGGCTTAAGTGCTGCCACCTGCCCTTGCCCAACCAGCCCTCTGGGAAGGTCTGCCTGAGCCCCCCAGGGCTCTCTGTCTGTGCAGACAGAGTTTCTGAGGCCCCTCCTCCTCCTGCAGCTGCTACAAGGTTGCTTTATTGGTTTTTATTGAGAACCTGGTTCCCCTCAGCCAGACTGGGGACTCCCCCAGGACCCTGCCCTCCTGGGGTCCTCCTCCGTCCCTCAGCCTGGGAGCCCTACGTATGCAAGGTCCTCATCTGATCCTCCTCTGCCCCCACCCACCCAAGGCAGCTGCCCCGAAGCCCAAGCAGGCACAGAGCCGGGCCCATATGGGATAGGGGCAGCCCGGCAAAGATGGGGACCAAAAGGGGTACTGTCTCACGGCGCAAAGACCCGGGGGCATGTGAGGACACACGAGATGAGGGAAACGGACTAAGGGGACAGGACTGAGTCCGGAGAAGGCTTCCCGGGCGAGGGGGCGGACAATAATGGGTCGGGGCCCCGGGCCGGGCTGCAGCCCCACCTGGCAGAGGCGCCGCACGAGGCGCTGGTTCGTCAGCCGGTACTTCCAGGCCAGGTACCAGCCCCGCTTCTTCCTGGCCCCGAAGGGCTTCCCCGAGGGGCCGGGCTTCCACTCGTCCATGCCCTGAGCGGCCAGGGGCCGGGCTCCTCACTGGGGCCTCCCGGGGGCCCCCGTCATTGCACACCTGGTGACATCGGAGGGGGGAGCCGTGAGGCGCCTGGCTCCGGACGGCAGGGGCGCCCCTCGAACTGGGTGCAGCGGGTGCCGGTCGGGCCCCCGCCCCCCGCCGCGGACCCCTCCGGGAAGCCCCCCGCCTAGCCCCGGGTCCCCGCCCCCGCGATCGCCCCCCCAGCCTCGCGCACTCACGGCCGTCAGGGGGCGCCGCGGCGTCCGCCCAGCGCAGCCCGGGCAGGCTCAGGGCCGGCAGCAGCAGCAGTGGCGGCGGCAGGAGCAGCAGCGGGTGGGCCCGGAGCGAGCCGCCTCCTCCATGCTGCCTCCCGACCCCTCCCCGCCCCGCCCCGCCCCGTCCCGGCCCGTAGCTTCCGGTCTCCGCTGGGTCAGAGGCCGGAGGAGGGCGGGGCTTAAAGGGCCGCGGAGCGGGAGGGGCGGGAGAAGAGGAGGGGGATGGGGAGGAGCCTCGAGGAGCCGTCAGGACCCCGGCCCCTCCTCTGAGAGCCTTACCCTTGGAGGGGGCGGGGGAGGCGGGGACCTGGAGCAACTACCCTTACAGACCAGGAAACTGAGGCGCAAGGAGGAGGGTGAGGGGAGAGAGAAGTTCCGAGGCTAGCCCCCCGGGCTGGCGTCATCGTCTTAGAAGCGAAGGGGGGCTTTTAAAAGCTCTGGAGGACTGTGCTTGGCCAGAATTGGTTTCTATGGTAACCAAGGGTCCCTTACTGTCCTCATTTAAATGCCTGATTCAGAGCCGGGGTCCCCCACTCTTCCGCAGGCGCCCTGCCTTTGGGGTCCGTGACAACCCAAAGGGTTAGAACCGTCCAGCCCCCTCCCCCACTTACACATCCAGAGACAGGGATTCCTGGAGAGCCCGGGGCTTCCCGGCGCGGGAAAGTGACTCACTCCAGGTCACACTCCATTGGAGAGGGGAGCATACAGGAGGTCCACGGTCGGAGAAGAACTTGGCCAAAGCCCCCCAAAAAAGCCCGGGCTGGATGGAGAGGGTCTTCAAAGCGAGGGTTAGGGGCTCCCAAGTAGGAACAGGAAGGCAGCGGGGGCAGCGAAAGCGGGGTGCTAGACTCGGAGTCAGGGAAGTCCTGATTCGAATTTTACCCAAGGTCACTTCCAAACCGGTCGGACAACTCCCTATTCCTCTCCGAGCCTCGCTTCCACCATCTATAAAGTGGAGGTAATACCAAGGATACTTCACCATCTCACTGGGGAGTAATTCTACTTAAGGGAGAATATATGCCATGTCCTACACACTCTGGAGATGCCACTTACTAAGGCGCTCAGATAGAAAGATGCAAAATCAGAATTCCACTGACTGCCCACCCCCATAGGCTTCATATGCAGAAGATTTACATTTTCCCACGTGGGAATTGGTTTTGCTCTTCTGTGTTTATCACAAGGGAGGATTCTCTCTGTCTCTGTCTCTCCTCTCTGTCTCTCTGTCTCTCTCACACACACACTCGTTGGAAAGGGGGGCTTAAGCAATAGTGATGTCAAAAAAAAAAAAAGGAAAGAAAGAATGTGCATTGAAGCAGGTTAAAACAGAAAAGCCCAGGAGAAGGTCCAGAAGGCATCCCAGACAAGCAAGACAGCATCAGTAGCATCCCATGATAGGAATTTCTTATGTGCGTTTTTTAAAAGCCATCAATTTGTTAAAGAGATTCATTGTTCCATATACAATCTTCTTTGCCTACATATATATGTATGTATGTATATATATATAAATCCGTGGTTACACAGTTTTAACAAGCAGACATCATTTTACAATATTCTCAAACTTTTTTTCAGAATTAGTTTAACCTCTCTTCCGTGCCCTCCTCAAGTGTTGGTTTTTACTCAGTAAGTTTGGCTTCTCACCAAAAGTTGAGGGGGTGATTTCCAGTTGCTCCAAGCACCCATGGGTTCTGGAAGCTGGTGGGGAGGACCCCGGGAGAGAAGACTAACTGGATTTTCCTTACTTCTTTTTTTTTAATTGTCTTTGGGTTTGCAAGCACTTTATAAACACTAAGATGGGCAGTAACCTGTGAAAGTTTTCCAAAATGATGTCTGCTCATGGATAGATTGGAGAGGGGCAAGGACCTTGCCTGGGAAAACAAATGGGAGGTTCCGATACTAAACTGAGGCAGCATAAAGCAGTGGGTAGGGTTCAGAAATCTGCAGTCAGAAATACCAAGGTTCAAATCCCACCTCAGACACTAGCTGTATAACCTCAGAAGAGTCATTTAACCTCTTGTTTCCTTATCCATAAAACAGGGATGCTAATAATCCATACATATCCAGTCATAGGGTAACCGTGAGGACTCACTGAAATAATAAAATATGGAAGTGCTTTGTAAATGTTACTGCTGTTTTTCCAGGCAAGAGGTGATAAGGGCCTGAACTCTCCAAGGTCCACTTGGCTTGAGAAAAAGACTGTGTCTGGAGAGATGTGAAGGGCTATGACCCTTTCTCTCACTATGTTCTCACAACAGCCTCAAGGAGGCTTATTCTTATTTAAAAGATAGCCCAGAGAACTAAAGTGACTTAGCCCAGGTCTCACACACACAGCAGTCAATGGTGGATACAACACTAGATTCCAGATTTCCTGACTTTCAGCCCAGTACCCTCCCTACCACCCCCTCTTTACTACTCCCAGCTAGGCTGTGAATATATGTGTCAGGTGGTGGTACTTTTCTCATTATTTTTAGATCCCCATGGCTTTGGGGGGAAGGGCTTGGGTCCCAGCCCAGTTAATATCCCCGAGGTCTAATATAGGATACAGGAAACCAGGGGGTATATATTAATATTGTTGAGGATGAAGAGGAGGAGGAAAAAGGAGGATGCCACACTCACCACTCCCTTCTCCACCCCCTCTAGACTGTTGCTTAGCTACTCCCTTTCCTAGGGCCAATTAATGTTTAGGGAGAGAAAACAGGGCCAGGAGGGGGTGGGAAATGGGGATTGGGGGCAGGGAGATTAGTGCTCTGAGTTCTTTACATCCAGAGGCCCCTTGGAATCAAGTTCAGAGTCTCCCAAGGGCTCTTGCCTTGCTCATGGTAGGAGGAGAAGTGGGGGGGGGGGGGGAACAGTTTCCAGGCTAAAAGGCAGACTGGGGAATCTTGGATTTTTCCTAGTTTAGACTCAGATTCTCAAAACATTGGGATTCTTAAAAGTTTTGAATATTCAGCTCTTCAGAGCAGAGGACTTAGCCCATGAGGATGCTTGGAATCAGAGGCTTGTGGAATCATCCACTTAGATTTTTGGACTCTTGGGACATAGATAAAATAGAGAATGTGTGATCTTAGAACATGTAACAGAGAATGTTAGAGCTGAAAGAAAGATAAAAAGGTAGAACTGAGAACATAAGACAGATCTAGGAGGGCCCTTAGAAAACAGTGTCAGAACTGGTGACACAGAGAGAAGATAAAATAGAGAACAGAGGTCAGAGCTGGGAGGGAGCTTAGAACAGGGAAAACTAGAAGCCTTAGAGGTTCTCCAGTGTGTGCCCAGCCTGTTATCAAGAGTAGATCTTTATACTGTCACATATATATATGTCTTTCCTTTTCTATTTTTCCCTCCAATTGTCTATCTCCTTGGAGCCTCACCTTTTCCACGCAGTGAGCTGGAAGTACCCCAATAATTATTGTTAGCTTCACTGAAGCTAGGTGATGAAAGTCGTTAGAACCCTGGGCCTGGAGTCAGGAAGACCTGAATTCAAATTTGGTCTCAGACTTAGCTGCATGACCATAGACAGGTCACTTAACCACTGTTTGCCTCAGTTTTCCCAACTGTAAAATGGGGATCATAATGTCACCTGGGTTGTTGTGAGGACAATGAGAAGGGACTTGCCCAGAGTCCCACTGTCCCCTGTCCCAGACAGAATTTCCACCCGGATTTCCCGACTCCAAGATCAGCACCCTACCCATACTTCCGACCATCATTTACAGATGAGGAAGCTGAGATCTGGAGACGGAAACCTCGGTGGCTAGGAGACCAGAACCCGGGTCTGCGGTCTTCGTAGCGCGGTAAAAGGGCATAGGACGTCTAAAGTAACTGCGACGGGGGCTGAGCTCTGCTCGGATATTTACGGCGCTGTCGGGTTCGCCCCCGCCCCCGCACCTAGTACGGGCTGGCGGTTCCAAGCTAGATCTGCGGGGTTCGGCTGCTCCCAGTGGGAAGGAGAGAGCGAGTCTGGAGTCGAAGCGTCCCCAGCTTCTAGCTCAAGCCCCGCCCCTCTGCTCCGGACCTCGCTGGGCTCCGGGATCTGAAGCTCTGCTCCGCTTCGGGGGAAGAGCCGGGAGGAGAGTGGGAACCAGGCGTACTGGCGCCCCGCTCCTCAGGGGCAGGGGAGCAGGGGAAGCGAAGCGTCCCGGGCCCCTCATGCCCCTGCATGGAGGGGACCCCGGAGTGGTCGGCGCCCGACCTGCGGGATGTGGAGGGCAAGGTGGGCCGGAAGACTCCAGAGGGGCTGCTCCGCAGCCTGCGGGGCGAGGGGGAGCCGGTATCCTCGCTGCTGCAGCCTCCCCGAGGGACGTCAGAAGCCGGCCACGGCCTGGGTCTGGGCGACAAGGTCATGGCGCTAAGGCTCGAGCTGGTGAGTGAGATCCTCCCTCTGTCCCCCGTCGGATTTTAAACCTGGTCTCTGTCCCCAGGAGATCTCTCTGCACGGAAGGGTTAAATAAAGCTCCTGCTTGATACCGCTCCCCCTCTTACCCCCATCACCATCACCCACAGGGTTAAAGCCTGGCTAGGTGTGAGCTGAACCTGGAGATGGGGCTTTGGGGGACTGTAAGCCTGAGTCTGGTTCAGCCTCCACCCCCAGGTCAGGGGAAAGGACGTTCTGGGGCTTTTTTCCATGCCTTTTTTTGTTTTGATTTTTCCCCGTCTGGTTCCAGAATAAAAGGTCAGATTTGTTTTCTTTTTCCGTGAGGGATGTTGGCGCCTGCCTCACACCCCAGACACCCGCCCCGATCCAGCACAGGGACCCAACGCCACCGCTGACTTGACCTGGGCTGTAATACCAACAGTCAGCAGGCTATAAGACCCCGGACAAGACCCTTCCCTCAGTGGGACCTGGTGTCTTCTGTGCAAAGAAGGGATTGAAAAAAGAAAGGCTCCTGGACGCTTTCTGTTCCATCTCTTATCGGTCACCCCCATACCTTTCACCAAAGACTGGGCTCTAGGGAAACCACTGCGGCGGTGGTGACGAATCTCCCCAGCCCTCCTCTTTCCCAGACCCTGGTGACCTCCTATTCAGTGGTGCCCCTGCACTACGGCGAGGGGGGGCGGTGCAGTGAAAGCAGCCAGTCTCTGAGGAGTCATCGCGCCCTCCCCCCCCCCCCACCGTGGGTGTGTGTTGTGTTGGGCAGAAGATACCCCAAGCTGCCACATCCCCACTCATGTCTTTGCAGGACACTGGCTCTGCTAGAGGCCAGTGATCCCTGAGTTAACTGCAGAACCCTCTCCCCCGTTCCCAGGATCTTAGGACTCAGAGAAACAGAGGTAGGTGGAGTGCTGTGGAGAGGACCCTGAATTGAACGTCAGTGGGGGGTGCTTGGCTGTTCTGTGACCTTGGGCAAATCCTTCAGTTCAATTCTATGAGTCTCAGTTTTCCACTCTGTAAGTTGGGGGGGGGGGAGGGCAGGGAGAATAGTGGTTCGGCAAAGGAAAACCTTATTTTGATGATTGCTTATACTGCCTCCTAGTGGCCTCGGGGTGAGCCTGGAGTCTCTTCTGAGGGAGCTCAGCTGAGCTGGCTGGCCTGGCACGCTGGGAGAAGGGAGAACTCTCAGGCTGGCACTGAGCCACTCAACACCAATCAATAGACTGTGGGTCTGCTGTCCAAGGCCAAGTGCACAGAAGACGGGCCTCTGACATCACAGGGCTTTCCACTAGAGAAGTGAATCGTTTTCAGCTAAAACTCAAAAGGCTGCCTGTGATGGAATGGCCGGCCTCCAATCTATGATGACGTCATGAGGTTAAGAATGGTTACAGCCCCCATTTTTACAGAAAAGTTTACAAAGCACTTCCCCACTCCACTCCTCTGAGAGCCAGTTGTTACCCCACTTTATAGATGGGGAAACTGAGGCCCACTGGTAGAAGGAACTTGTCTGAGGTCACACAGCTAGTGTGAGACCTAAAAATGCTTGTCACAGTCTCTTTCCCCTTCAGTGTTTAATACTTTCTAACTCCTCCCTCTATCAGCTGAAATGTAGGGTTCAGGGAAAAGGTATTTGCACAACCTTTGAATGTTCAACCCCCTTGAAGAAGCCTGCTTAATTGGGGTGGGAAGTGTAATGGGGAGCTGTGCTCCTCTAGTTTCTCCTAAAACCCCCAATCTGCCTGTCCAGGGACCCAACTGGCTTTGAGACCTAGACGTCCTGGTGTCCAGCCTCATCTGATTGTCCTCTCCTGTCCCCTGGGGTGGGAGAATGGCTAGGACTTACAATTTTCTATTGATCTGTGATTCCATAAGCTGTGGAGTGGATGGTAGAGGACCCACATTCCAATGCCCAGTCTCTACCTGACTGGCTGTGAGTACCCACAACTCCCTCCTCTCCAGGTCTCAGGAGCCTAGATGGTCTGACATTCTGTCAGGTCCCTTCCAGCTTGGAGATTCTGTGACTTTGGGCACTGGCCCTTTAAAGCTCCCTATTACCTCCCCAAAAATCTGTGTGGGAAGGGAGGAGGGCTCTGCTCTTCAAGCCTCCATCTGCCTACCCAGCTGTCCCACTCGAGATGGGCTGGCACAGCGTCCTTCTCATGCCAAAGCCCCAGCCTTTTGCTCCCTTCCTGATCAGATCTGGACCTAGAGTAGGAATGTGGCCAAAGAAGTGGCCCCCTGCTGGGCTGGGGTGGGGCATTTCTCCCTTCCCCCTCCAGCTGCTGTTGCCTTGGTAACCAGAGCCCCTGGATCTATCCCAGCCCAGGCTGTTAGTGTGGTGTCCTAGTTCCGTCCCTTTCAGGCCAAGTGACCTTGAACAAGCCCTTTTCCTTCTCGGTCTGTTTCCTCCTCTGTAAAATGACGGTATCAGACGGGGAAGTGATTCCCAAGGCTCCTTTGAGATCAGACATTCTTTGCTTCCACATTCTCTGAGGATCCCCAAATGCCTCCAGTAAAGGCTGGGGGTGGGGGGAGGGACTGGGAGCCAGGAAGTGTGGAGTACTTGCTTTTCCCTGGGGCCTGGACAGTGACGTCACTCACCCACCCTCCCTCCCCCACACCATACATATTCATGCCTGTTCTCTGGTTCCTTAGAACTGAGGGGCTGTTGCCAGCTTCTTAGAAATCTGGGGGGGAGGGGAGGAGGAAATCTGTAGGGGCTGTGTTCTTTCTCAGGCAGCTAGGGGGTGCAGTGGATAAAGCACCAGCTGTGAAGTCAGAAAGACTCATCTTTGTTAGTTCAAATCTGGCCTCAGACACTTCCCAGCTGTGTGACCCTGGGCAAGTCACTACAATAATCCTGTTGGCCTCAGTTTCCTCATCTGCAAAATGAGCTGGAGAAGGAAATGGCAGACCACCGCGGTATCTTTGCCAAGAAAACCCCCAATGGGGTCACACATGAGTGAACAACAACAAAGTGTTCTCTCTTTCACCCTCACCCTATCTGGCCTCTCTGGATGGCTTCCCATTTGGGGCAGAACCTTTGCTTGTTGTAGGGTCCCCATGGGGACTCAGGACCAGAGCCCCCATATTCTCCTCCCAAGGTTTGTAGTTCATTCTGACACTGAGCCAGAATCCCTTCTCTTCTGGCCCTGTCGATGCTTGGCAACCTCTAGTGAGGGAAAGCTCGTTATCTTCCTAGGCCACCCATTTCCCTTTGGGTCTGTGAGGAAGTTCCTTCTGGCTACCTGAAAGCTGGCTGTCAGTACTGTCCTCATTGCTCCACACTTGACCACCTCCAGGTGGCCCTGGCTGTCCTCATGAGCCTAGCATTCCCATGCACACACAGGAAGGGCCACTGGAGAAATGGAGGCCCCTCATTCAGCCCCTACCACAACCGTGCCAGCCCGAGTCATGCCCAGGGCCCTTGGAGCACCACCAAGGTGACTTCACTGGGTCTTCTCTCCCTCTGTCTATGAGGAGAGCACAGCTTGCCTCAACCCCCTCAGGCATTCCTCCCACATAGCCCTGACATGTAGCATGTTAAGTCCCAATTTCAGGTACCCACTCTGGTCTTGGGGGCTCTAGGGGAATGGATATACCACACTGCCCCCTCCCATCCAGCCTACTTTGGGCATCACCCATTCTATTACGGATGAGGGGCTCTTCTGGGACCTCCTTAAAGCTTCTAACCCACAGTCCTTCACTCTCCAACTCACCCCTGAAGATGCCTGGTCCCTGGCAGTGCCTTTCACAGATGTTTAATCATCCTAATATCCTGCCCCTGCTGTAGCTTGAGGACCCCTCCTCTGCCACTGTCCCTGGCTGACCTTTCATCTTTGGAAGTCTAGCCTAGGGGTGGGAAACCTGTAGCCTCAAGGCCACATGTGACCCTCTAGGTCCTCAAGTGCAGGCCTTTGACTGAATCCAAACTTCACAGAACAAATCCCCTTAATAAAAGGATTTGTTCTATAAAACCCAGACTCAGTCAAAAGTCTGCATCCAAGGATCTAGAAGGCCATGTGTGGCCTCAAGGCCACAGGCTCCCCACCCCTGGTCTAGCCAATCTTCTTCTTATCCTCTCCCCATTCTTGGTGCCCCCTGCTGACCTCTTGGTCCTTGCCTCAGCTTTCTCAATGACTTGACAACCTGGCTCTTGGCCCATCTTCCTGTCTAACCCTGTCCTCACTGCCTTCCTCAGGGACATCTTATCCAAGCTGATAAACCCTCTAAGAGTCTGACTTCTCACCTTCAACTACCTCCTCCTGTTCCCCCCAGTCACCAGTGTTACTCATCCTACCTCAGGCCTTGCCTGGTCACCAGGGATGTATCAAGGTCAGACCTGGAGAGCCGAGATCCCCCTCTGAGAACTACAGGCTCTTGGCCTTTATCCCTCACACATCCCAGTCCTCCTAGTGATGTTATTGTGGCTTCTGGTACCCAGACCCATCTCTGTCTTCCTCCCTCTGCCTTCCCCTGCCCCCATATCCAACCTTAACCAATGGATAGACAATGAAGTCTCCCTAGACTCCCTGGACCTATTGACCAGCACAGTGACCTGACCCAGAATCATGGGTGATATGGGGCATCTGAAGGGTCTGCCAAGAGCCAGAGAGGACATTTCATTGTCCATCCTCTAAACCAGCATTAGCCATTTGTGTGATATTGTTACGAGAGTTGTCTTCAAATATGTGAATGACTGTCCTGTGAAACAAGGATCAGCTTGGCCCCAGGCACCATGAGGGAAGTCCCAAATAGGCCAACTGAGGCTGGATAGCAGGAAGAACTTCCTGACCCTGAGAACTGTCCCAAAGGGGCTTCCTCTGGAGGTGGTTTTTGGTGCTCCCCTTCCATGGGGGTCTCTAAGCAGAGGCTGACTGGCTACTTGTAAGGGATGACATCTACATTGGATTTGATGCCACACAGGTGCTTTCCATCTCTGAGCTGCTGTGATTCTGTGGTTTAGACTCAGGGAATGTTAGGCCATGATGGGAACTTACAGACCATCCAATCTAGTCCACTCTTTTGAAGATGAGGGAACTGAGTCACAGGGTGTGTGTATGGGGCAGGGGGGAAGGGGAATTGACTTGCCCAAGGTCACATAGCTTGCATATAACTCAGACCTCCAGACTCAAGATCCTCACACCTGCCCTGCCCCAAGGGGTGGCCTTCACAACTTAGGAGCTGACCTTTCCTCCCTTCTTGGACTCAATCTGCAGTCCCTTCCTCTTTCTTCCTCACTCTCCAGGCTTACCTTCGAGCCATCGATGTGAAGATCTTGCAGCAACTTGTCACAGTGAATGAGGGCATTGAGGCAGTCCGCTGGCTGCTAGAAGAGCGAGGAGCCCTGGCTAGCCGATGCAGCAGCCTCACCAGCAGCCAGTACAGCCTGACAGGGGGCAGCCCAGGAGCCTGCTCCCACCAAGGCAGCTGGGAGAGCCTGCCTGACCCCACCCCAACCACCACCACAGCTGCAGCTGTGGATCGGCTGGACAGTGTCTCTATCGGCAGCTACCTGGACACACTGGCCTCTGGGGCTGAGCCCGATGATGAGGAGCTCTCTGAGGCTGGTACCCGATATCCTCCACATGGCACGACCTGGACAAAGACTCCTCCCTCAGAGAAGAGGTCCTGGACAGAGGCTGATCCAGCGTCGGGGGCCAGGTCTGGGCGGAAGCCTCCTGGGGAGGAGGTCCCTGAGGATGCCAGGTCTGGCCTCAGCTATAGGGACCACTGGTACTGGGGACAGTGTCAGGACGACGTGACATTCTTGTAGCAGCCCCAGTCTCTCATCTCCCCTGGTCAGACCCTTCCTTTTGTTCTCTGAAGTGAGCAGACAATATGGTTTCAAAGGGCCCTTCTGGCTTTAAATTTAAATTTAAGATCTTAAGGCCTGTGGGAAGAGATTGGAAACTAGGCCCCAAGATGTTCCTCAGGCTAGCCTCACTCTCCCCCAGCTCATCCCTCATTAGAGGTACTGTCTCCTATGTCTTTTCCCCCTGCTTCAGGAAGTCAGTCAGATGGCAGCATTGATCTAGTGAGGGCCCTGCCTGATTTAGGGGAGGCTGGTGGGATGGGTGCCAGAAATGTGTTAGTGTTCCCCCCCTTCCAAGCTAGACTCCCTCAGCTGTTAGGTGGGGGTGGGAGGATTCAGTGTGGAAGCTCCTCCCCATTCTCTACAAAGTCGCCTAGTTTGCTGAGTGGTGACTCACCCCTTCCCTACATCAGGGATAGCATCTCTGCCTATGGAGGAGGTAGGAGGCCACTTCCCAGACCCACCACCTGGGGGCTTCATCTTCCCATTGACTGTAGGGTTGGGACACCTGACTGGGTCAACATCACTTCTTAGTGGCCAAGCTTCTCCTTGTTCCTTCCTGGGAGTGATGGGCCCCTACTTCCCACAGGTTAACCTCTTCTTAGGAGTAATGCCCCAAGACCTTCTCCTGGTGGGAGCCTCATTTCCTGTTGTTCTCAACCTCACCAGCAGCTGGGGAGGAACCTTGTGCTGGTCGTCTTCTCTTCCTGCCCACAGTGGGGAGGAGGTGCAGGATTCAAGCCTAACCTGACCCTCCTCTTCTCCTGCCACCCCACCTACCGACACACCATTTGTATGCCAATTCATGACCCTTGGTCTCTCTGCCCAGTCTCAATGCCATGGGGTTTGAGTCTCAGTGTGATGGGAGAGAGAGTTAGGTTATCTGAAGAGAGGGGGAGGGAGAAAGGCACACAATACTCCGTCTCAATAAAGTCCATTGTTGCCTGAGCCTGTTCTGCCCACATGGCACCAGCTGCCCACTGCCCAGTCTATCTGTCTTCTGTGTGCCTCCAACTCGGTCTCCCTCTGTCTCAGCTGCCAAAGTGAAGATTCTTTGTCTACTCTTTCAGAACTGAGGCTGTTGGGGTGTCTTGATCTCTGTGATTCTGGTCCATTTGACACATCTGTTTTTATTCTCTGATTTGTGTGTGTCTCTGTTTCTGATTTGTGTGTCTATCTGTCTCTGTCTTTCTAATGGGTGAGGGATTCTGAGACCCCTCCTCAGGATGGTAGGGTGTCTGGGAGGGCATCATAGACTGAAAAAAGAACTTCTGTCCACAAATTTCCCATGGGGACTTGACAGAAGGTAGGCTAAGGCAGGGGGAAGGAGCTGAAGTCACGGTGCCCAAGGATCAGGCTAATTCTGAGTGGCACTGAGTTTGGTGCCCCTGTGAGTAAGGTTGGCACTGTGGAAGGTGGAAAGTGGCTGAGACAAATCAGCCTGTCTGCATGATAGGCCGGGGAGAGAATAATGGAGACTCCTCTAGCCAAAGGGCCCAAGCTCAGCTTCCACAAAGCCTGACTCCAACACGATCAGTCCCAACAGGACCCACTCAAGAGCCTCAGCTCGTAGGAGAGATATCCGGCTGCTAGAGGCAGCTGGTGGCCCAGTGGAAAGAGCGCCAGTCCTGGAGTCAGGAGGCCCTGAGTTCAAATCCAGCCTCAGATACCGACTAGCTGTATGACCCTGGGCAAGTCACTTTACTCTGAGTGCTTCTGTTTCCTCAGCGTAAAATGGGGATAATAATTATACCCACCTCCCAGGGCCGTCATGAGGATCTAGTGGATAATCTCTATAAAAAGCACTCAGCACAGCACAGCATCCGGCACAGAGTAGGTGCTATAAAAGCTTATTCCCTTTCCTCTCTCTTGCCTATCCTGCTGTAGTTGTCAGGGGAGTTTCCCTTCTCCCTGGGTTTTAGCTCCACCCCCTCCCAGCATGGCAGAGTCTGGCCACCAGGGGGCAGGCACCATTTGCTATCCTTTCTGAGCAATAGGTTGGGGGGGGGATCAGAGGCTGGGAGACAGCTCTTGATATCATGGGGGCTCCCCACTCCTAACATCTCCTACCTCCCATCTCCCATTGCCTGTCTCCCCACCCCCCCTCAAACTGCTCCCCAGTTGAGTCCAGCCTCAAGAGCGGCATGAGGTCAGCTAGGATGGTGAGGGGACAGGAGATTGGACCATGTGAGAAGAGAGGACCAGGGGCATTCAGTCATCCTGGAGAAGAGAAGACCTGGGTGGGAGGAGGGAGAACAACTGGATTTGGGTCTTCAACCATCTGAAGGACTGCCATGTCCTAAGAACAAGGATTAGCCTTGTTCTGCTTGGCCCCAGAGAGCAAAACCAGGACCAGAGCCTAGGTGGGGAAGTTATAGGGAGACACAAACAAGGAAAAATTGACCCATTAGTTCTGGTTTTTTCAGTGTAATAGAATGGGCTTCCTCTGGAGGTAGTGAGTTTTCAGGGCCTGAGTTCAAATGCAGCCTCAGACATATTAGCTGGGCAAGTCACTTAATACTGATGGCCTCCAAAAAAAAGTGAGCTTCCCTTTAGGGCAGAGGCTTTTCACCTTCATGTTGTACCTGTGCTCCCTTGGGCAGTTTGGTGAAGCCTCTTGACCCCTTCTCAGAAGAAAATTTTTTAAATGCAAGAAGTGAAATATGCAGGATTATCAAGGAAGCCAATTATGATGAAATACAGTTATCCAAAATACTACAAGTTGCAAGTTCTCGGAGGTGAGGCTCTGAGCCTCTGCTCTGTCCAGGTCTTCAAGCAGGAGTAGAATGCTCACTGGCAGGAATGTCATAGGGAGAAATCCTGTTCAGGTCCAGGGTGGGCTCCATGCCTTGTAAGGTCTATGAGTCCATAGGTCATTGTCCCCAGGTCTCCAAGGGATGCCACCCTGTGGTCTTGGATGGTTGGATGAGAGCATGTCTGTACTGCTCTTTAAGTAAAAGTCCTGTGTGAACAGCTGAGGCCTGGGATGGTCATCTCTCCCATCCCCCACAGCAATCAGCTCCAATGAAGGAGACTCAAGGCCCTTCCCTAGTCTGGCTGCCCTCCTATGGACACGCCAGTGTCCTCCCTAAACTGTGGTGCCCAGGAGTACAACCAACACTCTAGCTGTGGTATGAGCATACAGGGCAGAACACAGGAGAACTAGAATGAGGGGGGCGGTTCTTGTCTGAGAGGGGAAAGAGGAGTTCTGCCTAAATCAGACCTCTGCCTACTCTCATAGAAGAGACAATTCTTGCTCTAATCACACACACACATACACACACACCCATCCTCTGGCATTTCTGGCACTTTCCATCGATGTGCTCCAATTTTTTCTCCTATCCAGTGTCCCTAGTGTCCCTGAGTCTGGTGGCAGTGCCTAGGAGCCCTCTTGGGTGCAGATGGAATGGGAGGAGGGAGTCTGGAGTCCAAGCAGCAGAAAGGGGGAGCCCTGAGTCTGGGAGCCAGCAGAGAGAAAAGGGCCCTGGATCTGTGGGATTTCAGTGTACCCCTGGAAGCCTGGGAGTAGAGTTTGGCTCCTTGGGTCATAGCTCTAGGCACTGTCCACTCTCCTGTCCCTACCTCTACCCCAGGACAGCTATGGTTGATTATCCTCATGTGGGCCCCCTGACTCTGGGTCCCCCTGTGGGCTCCAGGGAAGGGGGCTAGTCACCAGGGTCTGGGGCATCTCTCTCTGGGTTCCCTGAAGATCAAGTGCCCAACATGAGACTGGTTAGGATAAGGGTTTCAGGAGGCAATGATGGGGAGGATCTAGTATGGGTGAGAGACAGAGGGAAGGCGGGAAAGAAGTGAGATCTTAGGATACTAGATCAAGAATCAGTTCAGCTCATCTAGCCCCTTCATTTTATGAGTAAACTAAGGCCCACTAATTAGAAGTGACTTGCCCAAGGTCACCTAGGCAGTAAGTGAGAGAGGTAGGAACAAAGGGTGTAACAGGTGAGGGACTCTCACCCTGAGCCAGTAGGAAGCCAAGAGTGTATGCTAAAGGTAACAGGGACTGGCCAAGGAGCCTAGTCCTTCTGAGTATGTGCAGAGTGCTCAGCTGTCCCTGTTAGGGAGAAGGGCCCTGCTGGGTTGGGCGGTACTAAGTCTAGTCTGTACCTGAACGGGAATCCCCTAGATGCTGCGGAAAATCCTCCATTGAGGGGAGCCCACCACGACCCATGGAACAATTGTCAGCATTGTCTTCCCCGTCATTGCTCCTGATTCTGCCCTATAGGACCAAGTAGAAAAAGCCTAATGCTTTATCCCCTCCTGATATGGCTGGCACTCCTCACCATTGCTCCTCTTCTTCAGCTAAACTAGTGGCATCAAAGTCAAGTAGAAGCAGAGGCTGCTGAACCACACAGAAGGAAATTAGCATAATTGTCTTTTGTATTTTTAATTATTTTGTTAAATATTATCCAATTACAGTTTAATTTAGTTCTGGCCCACTTGGGAGTGCTGTTTAATCATTCCCTAATGATACAACTCATTTTTTTTTTCTTTTTTCAGTCATACATTAATGTGATGAGGTCCTTTTCACTGTCTCAGTAGCATAATTCCATATTTGGAATGTATTTCAGCCCATTCACACCCACTCTATGCCTCTCTGTTGTCTCAGTGATTCCCAATTTCAATACTTTGGAAACCATAGTATTCCATGAGTGAATGAATGAATGAAGCATTTGTTAAGTGCTTACTATGGACAAAGCATTGTGCTAATAGCTGAGGATATAAGGAGAGGAGTAAGCTGGGCCCTGCTCTCAGGACACATAGGTAAGGGAGCTCTTATTCTTTTGCAGCAGCAACACGTAGGCAAGGTTTCAGCTGTGAGTGAGATGGAAAAGCCCCATGGTCCATAGGGTAGATGGTCCTGCTGCCTCTTTAGTGTCCCAATTCCCCTGATAAAATCATGTAAATTTCCATTGTAGAACCATTTGAGGGGGCCAAGGGCATTGAGGATAGGAACTTTCTTGTCTGGGTCTGCAGGAGCCAATGTGCACCAGGCTATGTCTTCTCATAGCGGCAGTGGGATTTGACCAGGGTGCTTTGCTGCTTCTGCCTTTGTCTCTTGACATTGCATAAATATCTAGCACTCATTGTCATCAGAGAAACATAGGCACAATGCCTCTCAATCCAGGCTGGAAGATCACATTAGCAATTTTTTGGGTTACAAATGCAGCTATGATTCCCTCATCATCTATTTGTGAAATTTTTTTTCAGCTTTGAATATAGGACTTTTCATTTGTAGCCCCTGGGGTAGCCACCTACCCAGAGGGTAGGCCTCTCAGAGATGATCCCAGTTCAACGTACCCTTGCTGTCCATATGTGCTTAGAACCATAGTTCTTTAGAGCTCCCACTGATGCACTTAACTCCTCATTTCCAAACTAGTTTGGACCACCTAGGACTTCTCCACCATGCCCTAATATTATTGGGGGTGATCTCATCACCTTGCCAAGATCCAGTCTTGGGACTCCACCTCATCCCTACCCTCTTCCCCTCTGTTTGAAGGTAGAACTAGGAACTCCAGGACTTCCTTTAAGGAGGAAGCTCAGCTCAGATTTCTCCTCCTTTCCCATCTGGCCACATTCCTTTGGGATTTCTCTGCCTTCTCTAACCTGCCTCCCTCATTGGTACCTCCCCTCCCTTTCCCACTTTTTTTTAATGTGTTGTCTTCACTTATTAGACTATAAGCTTCTTGAGGGCAGGGACTGTCTTTCCTTCCCCAGCACTTAGCACAGTGCCTAGCACATAGTAGGTGCTTTAAGTATTTATTGACAATTGACTGCTTACTTTTTCTAGGCATCCATAGAACATGTAACATGTGAAAGGGGTGAGGAATAGATTTAGCAACTGATTGGATGTGTGGGGTGAAGGAGAGTGAGTCAATAATGCTAAGGGTCTGACCCTGGGACATGGTAGTGTCCTTAATAAAAATAAGGACCTTGAGTAGACAGGTGAGTTTCAGGTGGAGACAGTGAGTTCTGTTTTGAAAACAGTAGGTTGAGTTTGGGATCTCTCCAGGCTATCCAGTTGTTTCGTACTCAAAAACGACCTTGACATCAGGGAGGTGATGCCAAGACATGCAAATGAATTGGATTTAATCGAGGCAGGGCTGTGCAAAGTCACCAACCTCACTTTCTCCATCTGGGTCCAGTGGCACAGTATAGATCAGGACAACAATCAGGATGCTGTGGGAGAACTTGACCTTTTTAATCTAAGGTCTTTAACATGTCTTTAATTGGCTATCCAGTATGGGATGTTCAATAGGCTGTTGGTGATGTAGGACTGGAGCTCAGGAGAGAGACTGAAACTAGGTTTGTTTAGACTTGGAGTCAGGAAGACTTGAGTTCAAATCCTGATCCAGACACTTCCTGGCTGTGTGACTCTGGGTAAGTCACTTTACCTCTGTCTGTCTCAGTTTTCTCATTTCTAAAAATGAGACATTCTTCATAAGACTTTCTTCAAATGAGATACCTACTTCACAGAATTCACAGAGGATCTAAATAAGATGACATATTAGTATACTTTGCAAACTTTAAAGTATTGCATAAATTCTAGCTATTAATTATACATGGACAGCTAAGTGGCACAGTGGATAGAGTGCTGGACTGGGAATTAGGAAGACTCATCTTCCTGAGTTCAAATTCAGCTTCAGACACTTATTAGCTGTGTTACCCTGAGCAAGTCACTTAACCCTGTTTGTCTCAACTTTCTGTAAAATGAGATAGAGAAGGAAATGTCAAACCGCTCTAGTATCTTTGCTAAGAAAACCCCAAACGGGATCATGAAGAGTTGGATACAACTAAATGATGAACAACAACATTATACATGTATTTATGAGTCATCTACATAGAGCTGATAATTAAACCCATGTAAGCAGTTAAGATTACTAAGAGAAAGAAAGTATACAAAAAGAATAGGGCCTATGACAGAGCCATGATGTACAACCAGAGATATAGGACATTATATGAGAGATGACCCAACAAAAGAGACTTAGACTGAGTAGTCAAAATACAGATAGGAAGAGAGCCCAGAGAGAGTAAGGCTCTGGAAATTTAGAGAAGAGAGAGTAGCTAGGAGAAGAGACTAGTTAAGAGTGCCAAATATAGCAGAGAGGAAAATAAGGCTGAAGAAAAAAAAACCCATAGGATTTAATAATTAAGGTTTCATTGGTCCTCAACAGAGAGATGCCAACGGATAGGAACAAACAGGTCTCAAAAGACAAAACTGCAAACTATCAACAACCATACATATGAAATATTGCTCAGATCACTAATAACCAGAGAAATGAAAATCAAAACAGCCCTGAGGTTTTACTTTACATTCAGAAAATTCTGGAAAGATGATAATGGTCAACATTGGAGATATTGTGAAAAGACCAGCACACTAACGCATTGTTGGTAGAGCTACAACTTGGTCCAAACATTCTGCAAAGCAAATTGAAATGATGCGAAGAAAGTAACTAAAATGTCCAGATACTCTGACCTGCAGATTCCACTGCTAGGCATGTGGATCAAGGTCATTGACAAGAAGGGTTCCACAGTCACCAAAATATTTATTGTAACACTTTTTGTAGTAGGAAAGAACAGGAAACAAAGTAGATGCCCATCTATTGGCAAACAACTAAAGAAACTGTAGCAAATGAATGTAATGGAATATTATTGTTCTGTAAGAAATAGAAGAATAGAAAAGCATGCAAAGACTTACATGAACTGATACAATGTGAAACAAGCAGCACCTAGGATTACAATATATGCAATGACTACAAGAGTGTAAATTTAAGAACAACTACAGAACAACTGGAAATGAATGTTGTAAAATTATAAAAACAAAACAAAACAAGTTTAAGGAAGAGATATTAGAGGACGCTTCTGCCTAATACTCTGAAGAGGCTGGGGTCCATGAGCATGGAAAATCGCATATATTGTCAGATTTTTTTCCCCAGTGTTAATCAGTTTGGCCTGGTTCTGCAAGGGGGTACGCTGAGGTCTCCTAGTATTAAAGTTTCACTCTATTTCTTCCTGTAACTTGCCTGGCTTTTCCTTTAACATTTGGGTGCTATTCCATTCATTGTCTATATGCTAAGTATTGAAGTAATTCATTGTCTACTTTATGTTTTTCAACAAAATGGAGTTTCTCTGATTGTCTCTTTTAATTAAGGCTACTTTTTTGGGTGCTTTTTCTTTGTTTGAGTTCATGATTGCTTCCCCCACTTTTCTGGGTTCAGCTGAAGAATAATATATTTGCTATAGTTTCTTATTTTAATTCTGTGTAAATATTTGTCTCAAGTGAATTTCTTGTAAAACATTGTTAGATGGTGCCTTCTAATCCATTCTACTATTCTTTTCCTGATTTTTTTGGACAGGTTCATCCCATTCACATTCACAGTCATGATTTCAATCGAATATTTCCCTCCATCCTATTTTCTTAAACTCTTGTTGAATTTTATTCTTTTCTTCTTCTTAGTCTTGTAAAAAAAATTGTTATAAGGAAGGTCTCTCTGGGAGGGAAAGGGAGGGATACAGAGGGCAATCTAGGCTGTTTGAAAATAAAACATATAAATACAAATCTATTTTTAAAAAAAGATATTGGCATCTTTGGATAAGATCTTTGGTAAATCTTTGATTTATTTCAGTCTCTAGTCTCTTGATGACAACGTGTAAGTTAGAGTCAGAATAATGGATACAAAGCTGGAGGGACCACTTTATTTTACATCTGGGGAAATTTTGACTCTTAACATATGGGTAAACCAAGGCACAGAGTGATTAATTACCTAAGGTCATAAGGTGGCAAGTAAATGAACAGGTATTCGAAACCAGGTGCTCGAACCAAACCAGCACTGCATGTTGCTGGACTGAGCACCTGTGATGTCCAAGAGGGCTCAGGGGGTGGCGAAAAGTCAACACTAACCAGCACTCTGGTATTCTCAGAGTCTAAGACCCCCAGCAGTCCCAAAAGGCTTATGACTTCCAAGAGTGGAACATATACTATAAAGTGGAAGCATAAGCTCAGGTAGAGCCCCTCAGGTAAGCAGATTGACTGCAGCTGTCCTCCTTTGCTTCTGGGAGATCTCTTGCCTGATGCTCCTTTAGCATTGATGTGGTTACCCACAAAGAGGGTTAGGGTTGCTCTGGAGATCCCAAAATACCAACATGCCGGGTCCTGTGGAAAGAATTCCACTCAAGTCTTCTCAGCCAAAGAAAAACAAAGTTTATTGAAAGTTCGCCATATGGGGTAGACTCTTAAGGAGCCAGTCTATGCTAGGTCGTTCCATGGTGCTCTCACACAAAAAGTCTATACTAGGAAATTCTATGGCGCTCTCATACTACATGGAGGGAAGATGGGGTCTTATATACAGAGGAATCTAGGGGTGATCTAGAGGAGGAGTTTGGGGAGGGTCTTCAGGAGGAGTCAATGAGGTCAGACTCCAGTAATGAGTTTGGGGAGGGTCTTCAGGAGGAATGAGGTCAATTCAAGAGTGGATGGATATTTTGATAGGCTCAAGGGTGGGAAGTAGATGAACAAGGGAGGGTTAGGCTAGTAACAGAGGTTTGGGCCCAGCCACAATGAAATACTTATGTCCTCTGCAAATGCCTAATCAAGTGGGAAGATTTAATCATACTTCAAGGGGTTTTCCAGAGCTTGTACCTCAAAGATTTAAAGAGAGCTCAAGGGGGGGGGTGTCCCAGAGCCTGCACCTCATCATTCCCCCCTCAAACAAATGGGACCCAAATTCTTTAGGCATAAAAGGTGAAGGTCTCACCTTCTGAAAGTGCTTCCTGCTGGCAAGGGGCGTCAAGCTGTCCCTGCCTCTCTGGGTCCCGTTTGTTCAAGGGGGTCAGACTTCACATCCAACGGGTCAGACTCTGGAACATGCCTGATGCCAGGTCCAGTGGGCTAGAGAACTTGGATTCAGTCAGAGGTTGGTATAGCCTGAGTGGCCATCTGGAGGTTGATGGCTTGAACCCTGGAGGAGACAAACCTGGCAAAGAGGTTAAGCAAACAAAGACCAAAACAGGCACAAAAAAGTATAAAGAACAATTTCCCTGGTAGGAATTAAAGATGACTATGGCAAGGCCAAAAGGAAAAGGGCAGGTATAATTTCACCTCTTTTCATCCTTTTTGCTGGAGGGGGCTGGGGCCTTTCTAAACAGTAGTTTGAGGTCCTCCAAGGGCTCACAGGTATATTCTGGAGTCTGGGGGAAACAACTGGTTTAATCCTACAGTTATGAGTCCAGCTGGGGAGACCTTCAAGTTTTACTGCTGTTGGAGTGGTGAGTATGACTCGGTAGGGTCCCTTCCATTGGACATCTAACTGTTCTCCCTTTGGGGTTTTCCATGACTTTAAGTAGCCCCATCTCCAGGTTGTACTGCATGAGGACACTCATTTTCATTGCCAAGAGGTTTTGGGAGATACTTATTGACATATTCAGTCAGAGCATTCTTGACAGCTCTGAACTGAGTTGCAAATTGGGTAATTAAATGCTGTTCTGGGTCCACCAGGATGTCAGAGGTTAGAAAGGGCCTCCCATACATGAGTTCAAAGGGATTAAGCCTGATATTTTCCTGAGGTGTGATTCGGGAACTAAGTAGCCCAATGGGGAGATTCTTAACCCAATCTTCTTGGGTTTCTATGCATAGCTTAGTAAGAATCCGCTTAAGGGTATGATTCATTTTCTCTACTTTACCAGAGGATTTTAGATTCCAGGCGGAGTGGAGATGGTAAGTGATTTTAAGTGTCTTTCCCACTATCTGGGTTATCTGAGAAATAAAAGCTGGGCCATTGTCACTCTGTAAGGAGACAGGCAAGCCAAAATAAGGTATAATTTCCTTTAATGGGAACTTTGATACCTCCTGAGCCTTTTCAGTTCTGCAAGGGGAAGCTTCTACCCAATTAATAAAGGTGTCAACAAAAACCAAAAGAAATCTGCCAGTCTTCACCTGGGTAGGTACCCCTCCTCTGGATAGGTTTTAAAAGGGGAGGAGGTTTGACTGCCCCTTCGGGATTCACCTGAGCACAGCTTGGGCAGGCCCGACAGACTTGTCTGATGGTTTCTCCCAGTTTACTACCAGTAAAAATGGGCTTTATCAGAGACTGGAGGGCATTCTTCTCTAGGTGTGTGGCCTGATATAAGCCAAAAAGAAGCTTCCACTGACTTTCCTCTGGGATAAGAAGTTGTCCTGAGGGTGTTTGAAACCACCCAGAGGAGGAAAGAGAGTATCCCCTTTCCTTAGCAAGGACCTGTTCCCAAGGGCTGTTTGAGCGTGTGAAGGAACTGGGGAGCTGTGGTAGTAAAGGAGCCAGTATGGTCAACTAGTGGGCAGCGTTTTTTTGCTGCAGTGTCTGGTGATTTCCCACAGCCTGATCAGTTTCCCCTTTCTGGTGGCCTTTGCAAAAAATTACAGCTACCTCAGAGGGCTTTTGAACAGCTTGGAGGAGATGTAAAATCTCCTGTGCATGTTTAATAGGGAAATTTTTTGCTGTCAAGATATCCTCTTTCTTTCCAAATTGCTCCATGGGCATGTAGAACATAGAAAGCATATTTTGAATTTGTAAAAATGTTTACTCGTTTATTTTCCCCTAGCTCTAGGGCTCTGGTGAGTGCTATCAATTCTGCCTTCTGGGCAGAGGTCCCAGGGGACAGGGATTTGGCCGCTATGGTTTGGTAGAGGCTGGCCACCGAATATCCACTTTTCCTGACCCCTTGTTCAAAGAAACTTGAACCATCTGTGTTCCAGACTGCTTCAGGGTTCGAGAGAGGAGAATCTTTCAAATCAGCTCGACTGGCATAAACACAGTCCAAAGTCTCCTCACAGTCATGAACCAAGACATCTGAGTGGGCACCGCCTGGAAGGGGGATTGCTGGGTTAAGCATGGGGCACACCCGAAGGGTTAGGTCAGGGGTATCTAAGAGCAAGGCTTGATATTTAGTGAGCCTGCCACTAGCCAGCCACTGGTGGCCTTTTGCTTCCAGGATAATCTGAACTCGGTGGGGACTTAGAACTTCCATTGGCTGACCAAGTGTAAGTTTAGCGGCTTCCTCAATTAGAATGGCTGTAGCAGCTATTGCCTGGAGGCACACAGGCCGTCCTGCAGCCACAGAGTCTAATTGTTTTGAAAAATAGGCAACTGACCTGGGGTCAGGTCCTAAGAACTGAGTTAGGACTCTCAGAACCTGTCCTCTCCTTTCATCTACATACAGAGTGAAAGGTTTTCCTAATCAGGTAGGGCTAATGCTGGTGTGGTGGTCAATTTAGCTTTCAGTCTCAAAAGCTTTGGTCTGATCAGGACCCCACTCTAGAGGGAGTGAATCAGGGCCCTGAGTGGAAGCATAGAGGTTTAGCAATAAGGCTGAAATTTGGGATACAGAGCCTACAAAACCCAGCCATACCTAGAAAAGTTCAAAGTTGTTTTTTTGGTGGCTGGAATAGGTATAGACAAGATTGTCCTTTTGCCCTCAGAGGTTAAGGAGGGAGGGGTAGGAGCTAGTTTGTGGCCCAGATGCATCATAGGTCTAGAAATAGAATGAACCTTAGAAACCAAACAGTCCAATCTCCTCATTTTACAGATGAGGAGACCCAGGGAGGTGAAGTGACTTGTCCAAAGTCATACAAATGGGACGTGTTACAGAAGGAAAGGAACCCAAGCTTCTTTCCATGTAGCCCTGCCTCTCACGTGTTATCCTAATTGTCTTCCTATAAGAGTCTATAATATAAAAGTCTCCCACAATTGCCTGGCAGGGGGATAGGACAAAAGGGAATGGAAAGGAAGGAAGTCTCTGTTTTCTGTCCCATCTGTGGCACGAACTGGCCGCAGCGAACATTCACAAGTTCATACTGGCCAGCAGGCGAGTGAGCCTCTCTGCAAGGACACTTCCCAGACAAAGATTCCTTGGCCCACCTAACTGCAGTTTCCATTTGCGCCTGCGCATTGTGTCACCCCCACGGCTCCACCTTCGTCCCTCGCTCCCATCTAGTGACGTTTGCTGGAGACGCAGCCAATGGGCTGCCGCGTTGGGTAAGCCGCCACCCGATTGGCTGGGCTCGGCGGGGGCGGGAATTCGGGCTCTGGCGGATGCTGCGGGAGGTGCGCACAGGTAACTAAGGGTTGCGGGAGTACGGGGCCGGAAGTGCGAGGAGGAATGACCTCGGGGCCGGGGCTGGGCCTGGGAGCGGACCGAGAGGGGACCAGGGCTGGGACCCGGACCGGGACTGGGACCGAGACTGGGACCGAGAGCAGAGCGCATCTTATAGATAGGGAAACTGAGGCTGCGGGGTGAGGGAAGGCCGTGGGGTCGTGGGTCCACCGTTGGGAGGGGAGCCCCAGAGGTCATCGAGGACCCCTCCCTTGACTGCTGGGGAAACTGAGGCCGGGAGAGGGAGAAGGGCCTGACAGTCAGCTGGTTAGTGTCAGGGGCACAATTTGAACCCAGGCCCATCCCCTGCTTCCACGCACCACCCACATCCGCCAGCTCCGGGGCTCTGGGCAGTCTGAGAGCCGGCTGATAGTCAGCCCACAAGCACTGATTAAGCACCTACTGTATGCTGGACGCTGTGCTAAGGGATCCGGAGGCAAGTCCCGTCCCGGGAGGGCTCGAGGCCCAAGGGAGGCAGCGGGCCAACAACTGCACAGGGATAAAACGTGCAGGAAAAGTAAGGGGTCCTGGAAGAGGGAGGTGCTAGGATGGAAGGGGATTTGAGGCTAGACTTGAAGGAAGACAGGAGATAGGGGCAGGATGTTCCCGGCAGGGGACACAGCCAGGGAAAATTCCTGAGGCTGGAGGCACTGTCCTTGGTGAGGAAGAGCCAAGGGACCAGTGTCATCCGTGGAAGGACCGGAAAGGGAGGAGGGGGCTAGGTTGTGGTGGGCTTTGAATGCCAAATCAGGGCGTTTGGAGGCGATAGGGAGCCACTGGAGTTTACTGAGTGGGGGGAAAGTGATATGATCAGACCTGAGCTTTAGGAAAATCACTTTGGTGGCTGAATGGAGGGAGGAGGGAAGTGGGGGAAACTGAGGCAGGCAGACCCACCAGCAGCTTATTGCTGTGGCCTAGGTACAATGTGATGGGGACCTGCACCAGGGTGGGGGCAGTGTCAGAGGAAAGGGGGGCATATTCAAGAGAAGCCATAGATATGAAATGGACAGTCCTGGATGGGGGCGGGGGGCGTGAGAGAGTGTGAAGAGGCAAGGGTGACTCCTATCCTGCCAGCCCAAGGGCCTAGTAATGGGAATGGGGAAGGGGGTTTTGGACATGCTAAGTTTGAGACATCTTCAGGATGAAATTGCCATCTGAGATTGCCAGCAGGCAGTCCGAGCTTTCCTTGAGACTTGAGGTCATGCCAGAGCTTTGGACTGCATAGACAGACCTGAGCATCTTGTGTATAGACATGAGAGCTGATGAGATCTCCAAGTGAGGTAGATAGCACAGAGGGGAATGATAGCCTGAGACAGAACATTGAGGGATAGCTGCTGTTAGCCAGTGTGACATAGAAAAACCTGCTCAAGAGAGACCATTGATTTTGCAGTCAGAAAATCTGAGTTCAAATGTTGCCTTCAGTGCTACCTGGGTGATCTCAAACAAGTACCTTAGTGGATCAACTAGCAAATATTCAGTATATTTTATGTACCAGTGCTAGGCATCAGGGATACAAAACCTCCAAGCAATTTGCATTCTATCAGTTAACCTCTCTAGGTTTCAGTTTCCTTATCTGTAAAATAAAGTGTTTGGACCAGGTAACTTCTGAGGCCCCTTGGAGCTCTGAATATCATAATCCTAGGAGCCTTAGTACCTTTTTATTGAATGATTGCTGTCCGGTTTGCTGATAACTTGGGAACCAGCGATTCTTCCCAGTCTTCATCTTTCCTTCCACTTATCTTTCTTTGCCCGTATCTGAATGCACATCTCCTTAGTGGGACATGCCTCTTGCCAACCACCATTGTCATCCCTTCTCATAGGCTCAGATCTCCCAGCCCCTAGACTTCTCAAGGCCATCAGATCCATGGGGACCTAAGGGTCCACTGAACGTGGAGTCGGGATGGTGAGTATTGACCATGCAGGTAGCTGCCTTGTCTTCCTTGGGGCACCTGAATTCACCTTTGTTTCCTTGTCTTATGGTGACACAGGCAGAACCTGGAGCCTGATGTAGACCTCTGTCCTTTTCTTCTTGCAGAGAAGGAGCCTGGCTCCAAGTCAGCTGGCCAAGAGGAAGTCTAAGGGCAGTGCTTCTGACGAAGAAGACTGGCACCCAGAGTCAGTGGTAAGACCTAACTCCTTTGTGCCCTTCTCATAAGTCATGCCCCAGGCATCTGTGAACATCCACAGACTGTGTCAGAAAATCCAGGCCAGGCAGCAGTTCATGAAGTTCTTGCTTTGTGCCAGGCCCTCAAGGAGCTCATAGTCTAATGGGGATATGAAATGGAATCAACCTTCATGCACAAACGGGCCATGGCAGAAGTCTGAGATAATCTTAGATGAAGGCACTGAGACTAAAAAGGAACAGGGAAGGAGAGCTGGAGGAAGCTGGGGAAGCCAGAAGGCCTCAGGAGGAGGGGGGGCATGCCAGGCATGGGCACTGCCAGAGAAAATGCCTGGAGTTGGGAAGTTTTATGCACCAGGAAAAATGAGATTTTGTTTCTGAAAGGTCTTGCAGTGTGGAGAAGGACTGGACTTTAATCCTGGCTCTCAGTTAATAAGCATTTATTAAGCACCTGCTGTATACTAGGTACTGTGCCTGGGGATACAAAAAGAGGCACTAGCCCAGGCTCTCCTCCTGGTCCTCGCTGGTGCTGGCCACCCAGGCTTGACCTCCCCCTGGCGCCTCTTCTAGTCCACTCTCTGCAGTGCTCTCTTGTTCCATCTCTCGCCATCCTTCCAGGCCTCCTGCCTAGAGCCCCTTCCCTGATCCTTCACCTCTCTGAGCTCCTAGAGCACTTATTGCTGATAACTTGGGTTATGTTCAATTTGTAACAATGAAAATACATCTTGCATATGAGATATTTACATTACAATTCATAACAGTAGCAAAATTATAGTTATGAAGTAGCAACAAAAATAATTTTATGATTGGGGGTCACCACAACATGAGGAACCGTATTAAAGGGTTGCGGCACTAGGATGGTTGAGAACCACTGCTGTAGAAGGAAGGATTTTAAGTGAGACTTGAAGGAAAGAAGCCAGGGGGCTTAGCATGGGGGAGGGGCAGCCAGAGAGAATGCCTGGAGCCACTGGGTGGAGGGCCTTATTTGTGGAACTGCCTGGGGTGGGTGTCATTGGATCCCAGGGTAAGTCAGGTGTAAGAAGGCTGGAAACTGAGGGGAAAGGGGAGCTTCTAATGCCAAACAGAGGGTTTTATGTTTGATCTTAGAATTTATGGAGTAGGGGGTGACGTGGTCAGGGCTGAGGGAGGAGGGAGGCTAGAATGGGGGGGAGGGTCCAGGAAGGGGCTAAAATATAGAAGTTCACATCTCTCCTGTACTGTTGGTACCCTGCCCCCTTCTCCCCCCATCTCAGTATAACCCTGCCCACTTCAGGAGTTGCACAGTAGCTATGGGTTGGGTTGACTTGATTCTGGCCAGCTTGAAATCTGGCAGCTTTAGGTTGTGGCCTGCACGCAGGCCCAGTTTGAAACACATGACCTTCCCCCAGCATGACCCTGCCCCCTCGAGGCGTGGAGCCTTCTCTAGGATGGGCTTGTGGGTAGATCATGGATTCATGAATTCCACACCAGGCAGGGGGCTGGTCTCTGACACTTGAGGGAGTTTCACTGATGAGAAATCCTTTGGGAAAGTCCTTTCTGTACTTCCAGGAGAGGGGAGCAACCTATGCAGAGCACCTCCACATGTCAGGTGCTTAATAAAGGGGATGAATTGATAAAGGTGGCCTCCTGGAAGTCTGTGGCCACTCCTGGGCTTGTGTTGTGGCCGTCACAGATCAGAGATCCAGGTGGCCCTCCGAGGGAAGCTGGCCTCCTCAGTAGCTGGGCAGCGTCCTCTCATCCCCACCCACCCCGAGCAGCCACTGGTAGAACCCAAGGCCCTGAGCAGAATGACCGGATGAGTGGGTGAGCACAGAGGGCTTGTGGGCGCCTAGAATCAAGGCCCTCACTCTTCCTAGTTTAGGTCTTGTTAACTCTGATTGATGTCTCTGCCTGTGGAGCTGCTACTGACATACAGGAAAACCCTAGGCTGGTGCTGACCATTTGTCCTCTTCAGGCAGCCTGACTTGCTACTTATCAACATCCCAGTCATACACTGGGCCCATTGGGGCCTTGATTCTCTCCTAGACTCCTAAGAGGTGGAAATTGAGCAGCGAGGTGAATAGCCGGGACTGTTTCTTGTCACCTTTTCGGAAACCACTGACTCAGCTGACTAATCAGCCACACTGCCTTGACAGCAGCCAACATGTAAGTCATCTGGGGAGGGGTTTCTGACTAGGCCACAGGCAGGAGCCGGGGGGGGGGGGGAAGAGGAACATGAGGAGCTTGGATGTAGTTTTGCTTGGCTCTTCCATTTTGTGTGTGTGTGTGTGCACACGTGTGCATGTTCCTGCATGTGTGGGGCCATGGGTGTGTGGTGTGGGTGATGTGGGGTGTGTGATGGGTAGGTATGTGTGTTTGGATTGGGAGTGATGTGTATAACACAGCCTCCAGTCCCCAAACTGAGCCTATTGGGCATCATGTTGGAAAGATGGCTGACTTTGTCAAGTGGCTTGGCTGGCGACTGGCAGCAATCTGACTTTTCTCTGCCTTGTCATTAGACTTGTGATCGATTAGGGCTCCTGAGCACTTCCTTCCTGGCAGCTTGTTCTTCTTTGCTGTTGTTTTTGTGAGAAGGGCAGGAGGCAGGCCTAAAGATGCACGTTGGGCACGTCAACCCTAGACAGGTTCTCTATTCAGAGACAAGGGATGCTGTGTCCTGCTCCCACCCAGCCCGATATGCTTTTGAGCCCGAGAGAAGGGCTCTCTGGGAGTCCCCCATCCCCCTAATCCAGGATGGCCCAATGGCTCCACCATAGGAGCTCTAGCTGTGGGTCCAGAGCTGTCCTTCCATCTCTCTCCTTCCCAAAGCTGTCTCCCTCATTACTTCTGTCACCTGCTCCTTCTTTCCTGTCATTGTGCTGCTAAAGGAGGGGGCAACTCAAGAGTGTTATGGTTCTCCATTCTGTCCTGGACACTCCTCCCTCATCAGTGATCTCTTGAATATCCCCCTCAGCAGTTCCAACTCTGCCCCTGTCATCGCCCCTCGAGCCCCAGCTCCTCCTCTTTGTCAGCCGGCATCCTCCTTGCCTCAGTGGTCCATGCTGGTAGCCTCCCCTCCTTCCTCAGGCCTTCTCTTCCTGCTTGGCTTCTGGATTCCTGGTCCTCAGCTCCCATGGAGCCAATGCTCCTCTCTAGGTGTGTAGTTCCTAATTCTGGTTCTCATCCTTTTGGTCGCCCACGTTCGTATCCTAGGAGTTGTCTTGGACACCTTGTTCTCACCCAAGTGGCCCCTCCAGAACCAAACTCTTGGTATGTCCTTAAACCAGTCCCTTCTCTCCACTCATACCACAATGTCCCTAGCCCAGGTCCTCCTTGTGGGCCTCTAGCCCGGCTTTCCCTTCTATGGTCCATTCTCTGTGAGCTGCAGGCTGACCCTATCATGCCTCCCCTCAGGAAGCTTCTCATAGGCCTAGGGCAGTGCTTGCCATCCTGGGACAGGCTTGCTCCCACGGCCACAGGGAAGATTAAGAAGTAATTCTACTCTCCTGTTGAAATCCATCTCTATTTCTTTTGTGCATAGGCCTGGGAAAGTGAAGAGTTTTCTTCCTTTCACTGAGCAGAGGATGGGGGCAGGGTGGGATTGGCTTACTGAAAACTGAAGAGGGTTGGGACACCTGCCTTAAGATCAGATACAGACTCTCCTGCTTGGAGCGTAAAGCCCTTGTCTTCTCCTTCTCGGCTGCTGCTCAGCCCTCTCCCTCATTCACTTGTGCTCCAGCCAGACTGACCTAGTTGGGGTTCTTGGCATATAACGTGCTGTTGCCCATCTCTTTGCCCTTGCTTACGCTGTTCCCCTTGCCTGGAATGCTCTCCCTTCTCATTTTTGTTTCTTGGGACCCCTACCTCGCTTTGACACTCAGCTCACTTTCCCTGCCCTCCCCTAGGTGTTATTATACCCTGTGCCACCCCTCTGTCACTGCACTTACTTTGTGTGGGTCTGGTGTTTCTCATCTATAAATGCAGAATGTAGGCCCCTTGAGGGCAGGGACCACCTCACTCTTGCACTGAGCACAGTGCCTGGCACGCGCCCCACGGCTTGCTGCTGGATTGCTGCTGTTCTCAGTGTCCCTGAGCAGGACACCGATGGGCATCAGCACTGTTTGGCCATAGGGCAGTGAATCTGGGGGCTCAGCTCTTTTTGAAGAGCATCCATAAGTCACAAGGGGCTCAAAAATCTGTGTTGTGGGGGGATGCTAGGTGGAGGAACCCCCTCCCCACACCTGCAAGCCTCGAATCAGTTGCTGCCTTGGTGATCCTGCAAAGTTAAAATGCTGCTTCTGAATGAGAAACATTTTGGTGGGGGCCAGATTGCAGGGGGGGTGGCATGCCATTTCCCCCCTGCTATTCATAATCTTAGCGATCTTGTTAATTTCCGAAGCGAGCACTCGGCCCTCCCCACTCCCCTTCCATCTCTTTAGCAAAATATATTCATGACTTTGCAGCAGCCATTTAAAATGCATTAGCTTACTAGAAATTCATGAAAATCAGCGCCTGCCTGTGAGAGGAGGACCGCAGTACAAAGGCAGAAATTCCTCTGTGACAGAGGCTCACTTTGCTGTTCCTGAGCTACCCTCTAGCCGAGAGGAGGTTTTTTTGCCTATTACCACTCCAGACCATACTTCATTCTCCTTAAAAATCACTCTCAGGGCTTCTGCTCCCAGGTCTCCCATTACCGCCTGCCTGACATGCTGGAGCTGGGCTCCGCTTCATTGAATATTGTAATTACCCCCGGGGTTAGGGTGGGCGCAGAGCCAAGCCCTCATTTGGAGTGGCTTCTCCTGGAGAGACTCCACCTGGTCCCAGTGAAAAATCTGTGTCTTGGGGCAAAAGGTGGTAATTGATGTGCCTAAGCCTGACGTATCAGGAATGGCCACCGCTAGACACGGAACCAGCAGGGGAATCCATGTTAAACCAGCTGTGCATGCTGTTTAAGAAGGTTTATGGGCCAGCCCCTGCCCAGCTTGCTCTTCCTTTGGAGGGTCCTTGACTGGGAGTGGAGAACTTGGTATGGGAGACAGGGTTGGGGTTTGAAGACATGTGCTTCTCTTCCCAAACTCCTGCTGTCCCCCTAGCCCCTCCTCCAAATAACAAAGCAGGGTGAGAGGTCAGACAAAGTCACAGTCTATTTCCATCTTGCACGTGGGAAGAATGTGGCCTTGACCTTCATGGCTACAGCAGAACAAGTTTGGAAGGAGTCTTGAGGAATTGTGGAAGGATGGAGTGACATGCAGTGAAATTGGATGGATTCATACAGCCTGGGAAGGCACACCATGGGAGTGAGCAACTGAGGACTGACCTTCCAAGATCATGTCAGATTGTAGAGGACAGTAATCGCACCAGCCTTTATGCCACTGCTTTTATAGAGTCCCTCATGTGTGCCGATGGATGGTGCCCATCTCCCACAGAAGAGGCTGGGGGTGCCCATCTCCTGTAGAAGAGGTTTGGAACAGGGTCAAGCTAACCAGAAATTCCACAAGTACTTACTGATCCATCATCAAGTGAAACATGTTAAGCACATTGCCAGTGTGAGAGCCTGTGTAAAGGGTGAGCAGCTGCTGTGCTTTGTGTCCCCCTGAGAGGTGATGCCATCCAGGTGTGGTGAGAAGAGGAGCAGGGTTGGCTGCCTCCCAGGGGCAGGGCAGAGGCAAGGAGAGGCTGGTCCAGGCTCTGTGGCCTCCTGGGAGCCATTGAGCAGATCGTCTCCTCTCTGTCAGATTTGAGGGCCACGGCCCCTTCCCGCTGTCATAGTGACTGATAGTTGAGGAAGCCACCTCTAGAATACTCACCTACTCCGTTGAGTATTACAGATAATACTGGCTAGTAATTACATGGCCCTTTGTTGTTGTTTCTCCTTCATTCTTGAAGAGGATCATGACATCGGAAGGTGATGCCATGACATGCAAGTGAATTGGATTTGAGTGAGGGAAGGCTGTGCAAAGTCACCAGCCTCACTCTCTCCTCTGGAGCCATCTGGGTCCAGTGGCCAGATATGGATCAGGATGACTAGAGATGGCCCTGGATGACGTGGCACTTTAAGATTTTGCAAAATGCCTAACAGATCTCTCTTTCAAGCCATGATCCTGGGAGGTGGGTGCTCCATTTTACAGATGCAGGAACTGAGGCAGGCAGCAGTAAGGTGACTTGCCCACGGTCGCACAGCTAGTAAGTGTCTAATGTGGAATATGAGCTCAGGTCTTCCTGACTCCAGGTCCCTCGCTCTCTTCCCTGCACCTTCTGGCTGGAATATGAAATACATCAGAGGTCCTGTAGAGAACCAAATACGTCCGCACTTGTTATTGCATTTTCCTCTGGCCAAACGGCCTGGCCTCACTTCCATGTCCCCTTTCAGGAGATAGCTGTGACCAGCCACTAACGTGCCTTGCATTCCTCTTCCCCCTGCAGGAGGCATTTATCCGGAGCATCTTGTCGAAGCCCTTCAAAGTCCCAATCCCCAATTACCAAGGTAAACAAGAGCGCGTCAGGTGCACCATGCCCATCATGTGTGGCTAGCACAGACAGACGTGGGGACACTGCCTTTGCATTGGGCTTTTGTCACTCGAGGGTTGCGGGGAGGATGCTGCCCGAGCTGTGACGTGCCAGGCGCTTTACTCCATCACCATTGGAGGCAGGAGTCTGTGGGAAGCAGGAAAGAGACCTGTGCTTCAAAGATCCGCCCACAGAAGAGGTTTGGAACAGGGTTAGGCCAACTTTATGCTTATTAACTGTGTGACCCTGGGCAGGGGGTCGTATACAAGAGAGTTGCGCATCTACAGGTCATTGAGTCCAGTTGTCTCATCTTACTGGGGACAGAAGTTAGGCCTAGCGAGGGTAGGACCCTTGTTGAGGATCCCACAGTAAATCACAGAGTAGGCACTTGAACCCAGGGCCTTGGCCTCATTCCCATGACCTCGGTTTCCCCATTTGTGAAGTGGGGATAATAACTACAGTGCTTACCTCCCAGGGATTCGTGTAAAGTGCTCTTAGAACCACAAAGTATGGAAATGTCATGTCATTATTGTGTGTTGACCATACTGTATTCAGGTGGAAGGAAGCACCGGCACACCTCCCAGAGGCCTCTGTGCTGTGTCTGAGGAGAGCCATGCCCAGTCTCCTTCATATCCCTTTCTGGTCCTGTTTCTCCCATGGGGAGTGGGGGGGTCCATTGGACTGTAAGATACCCTCACTCCACCCGCGCCCCTTCCCCAGGGTTAGTGCTGGTGAGCCCTTCCTTGTCCTGGGAGAGCCTGGGAGGAGGGGACCACACTTTCCTCAAAGTGAGGTGAGGGCACCTGTTGGCATGGGAGAGCTCTTTTGCACTATTGGGCATATTCCTACCTCCTGCCCAGATCCTCCCAAGTCATCATGGCAGCCCGTTTTGTAGTAACGAGACAGCAAACAGGGAGGCTGACGAGTAGAGGAGGGCTGAGGGGTGATGAGGCCTGTGATAGCAAATTCAGGGAATCCCAAGAACCTGGGATCGCCAAAGGAAGCCCAGCCAGCGGACCACTAGACCGACACCAAGACTGTAAACACAGGCAACACTGAAAAGCCACAAGCCTCTGACTGCCGTACTGAACAGGGAGGACACACATGTCTCTGTCGAAAGCGAGGACTGTGGCTGCTCAGTGTTGTTGCATGGGCTTTCAGTCCTGTGTCGATTTGTTTTTCTTTGTTAGGAGGGAGGGCACCTTCATGGGGAGAGGGGAAGGTGTGGATACTGGGGAAGTAACTGTGATCCTGAAACAAAAGGCACTCGTGAAATGTTGGAGGGTGGCTGCTGGCCCTTGAGCCCGAGAGAAGCCACCAGAAATCCACTCTGCAAAGTTGGTGAGTGTGGCCTGTGATTGCTTGCAGGTCCTCTGGGCCTCCGGGCCTTGGGCATCAAGCGGGCAGGGCTCCGGCAAGCCCTCCATGACCCATTAGAGGAGGGAGCTCTGGTTCTTTATGAGCCACCACCCCTAAGTGTCCATGACCAGCTGAAGCTTGACAGGTGAGCCAACAGGTGGGGAGGGTGTGGTGTTGAACATGGGAGGGATAGGAGCCCATGGTGAGAGCTGTGGTGTTTGTTGGGCCTCAGCTCTCTGAGGCCAGGGCACTGATGCATTCTCACTCTGTGTATACCCTCTGGACTGCCTGGCTTTAGAGCCTCTTTTCCTTGACCTTCCCCAGGGGTCTTATGCCCCTCTTATCTAATGCATACTGGTCCCTGACTGGAGTGCAGCATATTTGTATAGACACTTCCTTGCTGGCTGAGAGCTCCAGGAGGGTGGGAGCTGTGACCTGACTCCCTGTCTCCCCTAGCACTTGGCCCAATGTTCTGTCCCCAGTAGGCACAGAAAATCAGTGGATGAATGATGTGCATAGTGCCCAAGACTAGGGAGGATTTTCCTCCCACTCTACTCTCTCCAGAGGCCCCAGCTGGAGTTTTGTGTTTGGTTCTGGACAGCACATGTTAGGAATTCTATTGATGAGTTGGAGGATGTCCAGAGGAGTCAGGCCTCAACAGCCAGCTGTACGAGAATCATTGAGAGAACTGGGGAGAGTTAGCAGGTTCTGGGGGGACATGACTATTTGACTAGGTATCTGAAGGGCTTGCCTGTGGTGGAGGGCTTAACCTGGCTCTGCTCGGCCCCAGAGGGCAGAGCCAGGAGCAGTGAGGCCTATGGAGGCTGGAGGTTGGAAAGCTGACTCTGAGGTGGAAGGGGCTGCCTCAGAAGATGGGGGTCCCTAGGAGCAGGCTGGATGCCTGCTCTCAGGAGTGTGTGTGGATGCTGCTGAGGGCTGAGACTATGGTTCTGAGGGAGGTGGGATGACTTTTGTACAGCATCGAGGCTCCGTGGCCTATTGGCTCCCAGTCTGATGGGAGAGAAATATAACAAATAAGCCACAGACAGGATTAACTGGAGGCAACAGCAGGAAGGCACTAGAATGAAGGGGGGTGGAGTGGGAAGAGCTTCCTGGAGAAGGTGGGATCTTAGCTGGGACTTGAAGGAAGCCGAGAGGTAGAAATGAGGGAGAGCATTCCAGGCAGGGGGCACAGCCAGAGAAAATGCCCAGAGTCTGGAGATGAAGTGTCGTATAGGAGGAACAGCCAGGAGACCAGTGTCACAGAGGAGCTCAGAGTGTGTGGAAGGGATGTGAGGTAGAAGATTGGAAAGGTGGGAAGGGGCTTTATAAGCCAGAGTTCTCTGTTTGATTCTGGAGGTGGTGGAGAAACACTGGAGTTGGCTGACTAGGGGTGGGGGGAGACAAGGTCAGACCTGAGATTTAGGGGGATCACTCTGACTACTGAGTGGAGGATGGTCTGGAGAGGGGAGAGCCTGGAGGCAAGCAGGCCCCCGCAGCTAGGGCCCTAGCCCAGGCTTGAGGTGATGGGCGCCTGCACCAGGGTGGAGACTGTGTCAGAGGAGAGATTTTACAAAAGTAGAAACTGTAGGGCTTTGCATCTGCTTCAGTATGGAGGGCAAGAGAGACTGAGGAGTGGAGGGCGACACCTAGCTTAGAGCCGGGGGGGCAGGTGCCCTCCCCAGGTTAGGAAGAGGGGAAGGTGTAGGGGAAAGGTCAGTTTGAGGCTGTCTGTGGGACATCCAGTCTGAGATGTCCAGTAGCCGGTTGGAGACTGGAAGCCCAGAGAGGTGTCAGGGCCTAATCAATAGGCCTCAGAATTGTCTGTGTTGAGATGATCATGGAATGCATGGGAATGATGAGATCCCCGAGTGAAGTCATTGAGGCAGAGAAGAGAGGGGGACCCAGGGCGTCCCTGGTAACCCCCCAGTTAGAGGAAAGGCAGCAGAATGCCCCTGGGATTGGGCATGGGCAGTGCGGGCAGCTGGAGGGAATGTGTAAGGAAGTGGGGCCCATGGGTGGCAGCAGCGGCACGTGGTGTGGGAACAGCTGGGGGAGTGAAGGGAGCTCTCAGCCTGCTCCAGAGTGGCCAGGGCTGACCCAGCGTCCCCAGCCAGGCCTCTGGGCCGTGATGGAGACACACACACCCTCACACAGACACACACACACAGACACACACCCTCTGTCCTCCCCCAGATCCATTGAGAAAGACAGAAAGACAAAACTCTGGTCACAAACTTGTGCTGTCAGGCCACACCACTTGGTGCCATGCCCATGCCCTGAGGGTGAGCCCCTCCGGCCCCGCACCCGTCTGTGTGGAGGTGGCATCACCTGTCACCTGGCCGCTTTTGGTGTGAATTACAGCTACTGAGTCTTTCAGAGTTGTTTGTGTCGTATATTGAAAATAATCATAGCAATAAGAGCTGGCATTAACATTGCGCCTGCTCTGTGCTGGGCGCTGTGCTGAGTGATCTCACAATTATTATCTCGTTTGGTTCTCAACAGCCTCGGCTGGGAGGTGCTGTTATCATCCTTACTTTACAGATGAGGAACCAAGTCAAACAGAGTGAAGTGACTTGCCCAGGGTCACACAGCTAGTAAATGTCTGAGGTCACATTTGAACTCAGGTCTTCCTGACTCCAGGCCCTGTGTGCTATCCACTGCGCCACCTAGAGGCCAAAGTCGCATTAGTTCCTCTAAGTCTGGATTTCTCTGAAACTATCCCCCTTCTCATTTTTTATAGCACATTCATAGATCATCACTTGTTCAGCTCCTCAGTGTCCAACTTTTTGCTGCCGTGAAAAGAGCTGCTGTCAGTATTCTTATGCATATGGTTCCATTTCCTCTTCTTTGATCTCTTTGGGCATAAACGGGGTCCCTGGGGAAGCAGGGCTTACTGGCTTTGGGGCCACACTGCTCTCCACAATGGCTGGACCCCTTCCCAGCTCTGCCAGTGGTATCCGTGTGCCTGTTTGCCCACAGCCCCTCCAGCATCTGTCACTTTCCTTTTCTGTCATCTTAGCCAACCTGAGGGATGGGAGGTGATACCTCAGGATTGCTTTAATGTGTTTTTCTATAATTAATAGTGACTTAGAGGATTTTTTCATATGGTCCCTGATAGCTTGGACTTTAAGATTTAAGGCCGAGATGATTGGAAGGAAGTGCATGTCAGGGGAATACAAACCAGACATGGATGCGGAGGAGAGAACGAGGAGGTTTAGCAGGAGAGCTTTTTGCCTTGTTAGATGGGGCCTTGGAAACACAGGCCTTAATTAAGGAAGGAAGATGCAGCGGAGCCTTTTGGCTGGGTCTCTGAGACACAACAGGAGGCCTCTGGTTCTTCTCTCAGACTCCAGGAAACCTTTGGTGATTGGTTCCCCCAGGGGGTGCGATTGAACTCTCCCTTAGCCCTGGTTCCCTTCTCCTTGCATGATAGCAGGGAAACCGCCCATCTAGAAGTGACCTTGTAACTGGAGAGGCCCTTGGCTCCTGTATATGAGTCTAGAGCCAGATCGGCTGCTGGCAGCGAGCCAGGCATTTGGGCTTTTCTCAGCTGGTGCAGTGAATTACGGGGTTTGAGGCAGTGTCTCCACATATGGCAGTGGCTACTAGAGAGATGAGGTTTCTGATCCATTCCATGGGCACCTGGGTCAGGAAGGAGCATTGTTTGGACACCAGGACAGAGGAGATGCCACCTTCAATCCTCTTCCTGAGAGGCTGACTGACCCTGTTGTGTCAGATGCTGACCATGTGTACAGCACTGGGGGCATCTTGGGAGAAGGCCCTGGTCCAGCACTCTGGGGGAAGGGATCAAGTCCAGTGACTGAGGACAGGAGGAAGCTCTTTATGCGTCCCCGCAAAGGGCAGCCCTACAGGAGCTCTGAGCTAGGAGCAGATACTAAGGGCCCTGCCTGTCCTGGGGGGAGAGTAGAATGGAAACAGCTCAGTTCTGCAAACATGTGGGCTGGGGAGACCAGGGTGCAAAGTGGCAATCTGGCAGGCTTAGTTATCAAGGCCACAGCCCCAGGCAGAGAGGTAGTGGCAGTGAGCTGCCCAGAGGAGGCCACAGCAGGCACAGATTTCAGCAGACAGTCATGTAGGGAGTGTGTTGTAGGTAAGATGTGGGCAGGGGCTGATGGATCCCCTCCGGTGAGGCTGGAGCGCAGGACTGAGACAGGGCAATGGAGTCAGACCAAGGAAGCCCTTGATCACTGGGCTGTGCCATCTAAAGTTTATTCTGCCTTGGAGGCAGTAGTAAAGAGCTTACCCAGTATTCAGGCAACAGAGCCATCTGGTCCAGCTCGTGCCTGAAGAAGATGAATGTGCTGGTGGTGGGAAGGACCCATGACTGAGGGAGGTGGGAGGGAGGCAGCCCAGGCAGAGGCTGTGGAGAGGCAGTGAGGGCCTTTAGTTCAAGGGGAAAGAGGGAGGTGGGGGCTGGGGTGGACAGTGGTGTGAGCTTCATCCCCTTTGTCTCCTGCAGAGGTGGTCACAGGGGAGGCTGCTGGGTGGTGGGAGGAGGGAGTGGCTGTCTTAGCATCAAAGCCCGTTAGTTTGCTCAATGCTCTGTTATGTGCCAATGCCCAGCCTTCCTCCATCCTGGGGGAGGAGGCCTTGGATAAGGCTCAGACAGTGGCCAGTGGATTGGGCAGCCTTGCTCAGGGGCTTCTGGAGCAGAAGCCATGAAGACTCATACAGGGCTGTGGCCCCACTCACATCCTCACTCTATATTTTCTTTGACTTGTTTTCTCAGGGAGAAACTCCCTGTCCATGTGGTGGTTGATCCCATTCTTAGTAAGATCTTACGGCCCCACCAGAGAGAGGTAAGTGAGGGGAAGCTGCCTGGGCCCAGGAGCTGGACCTGGGTGGCTTGCTGGGATACTTGGGGGTGAGAGGTTTCCATGGCTGTACTCTGCTTCTGGGCCCGGGTTCATTTCGAGCAGCCCTGTGACAGAGTGCCCATCTTCCTCAGGGTGTCAAGTTTCTCTGGGAGTGCGTGACCAGCCGGCGCATCCCTGGCAGCCATGGCTGCATCATGGCAGATGAGATGGGCCTGGGCAAGACCCTGCAGTGCATCACACTGATGTGGACACTCTTGCGCCAGAGTCCAGAGGGCAAGCCTGAAATTGACAAGGCCGTGGTGGTCTCCCCCTCCAGCCTGGTCAGGAATTGGTCCAATGAAGTACACAAGTGGCTGGGGGGCCGGATCCAACCCCTCGCCATTGATGGGGGCTCCAAGGAGGAGATCGACCAGAAATTGGGTACTGAGTGGGCACACTCACGCAGTGTGGGCTTGTTCTCCAAACTTCCACATGTACTCTTTGGCTGGATGTCCCATTCCTGTTGTTTGGGCAGTGGGGATGGCAGTGTTGAAGATGGGGAAGACAGTACTTGGGGAGAGAGGAAAGTAGCTCTCTGTTAAAACTATTAAGCAGTGACTGCACCCTCTCTCTCCTCCTCTGCCCCCCACCACTTACCCCCAGCCAGCTTCATGAACCAGCGGGGCACCAGGGTCCCATCTCCCATCCTCATCATCTCCTATGAGACTTTCCGCCTGCATGCTGAAGCCTTGCAGCGAGGAAGTGTGGGGCTGGTGATCTGTGATGAGGTAAGCAACGCTCTCTTCTGTATGGCATTGGGCCTTCCGAGACTCTGGCTGTCCAGGACCCAGGGTCAGTGCTGTATTCAAAGAGTGTGCGGGCTGAACTTTGGGGGGAGATGCTGGATAGAGCAGAAAAGTTCACTCTTGAGCAGGGGAGTGACATGGCCATGCCTAAGGGACATCTGTTTGTCAGCTGGGTGGAGGGCTGGTGAGCAGAGTTGGGGGCAGGGCAGTTATGAGGCTCAGATAATAATGGGATAGGGTGGTGACTCAGGGAGTGAAGAGAAAGGGGCAGGTGATGAGGGGTGTTTGGGAGGACTCATGCCTAGGCTTGAACCTGGGGGCCTTTGGCAGAAATTGGGATGTTAGAGGAAGCTGATCTCTGTTTTGGATGAGCCTGGAGGTCGGGAGGTATTCGAGGGGTGGACGTGTAGATGTGGGATGAGGCTTGAGCCTGTGGGAGCTAAGGAGCCCATCCTTGAAGAAGAGAGGCCAGGCTCACACAGCTCCTGGAGTCAGGACCAATGTCCATGTCAGTATTGCTTCAGGCCTTGACCAGGACACCCTGTGCACAGAAGGCAGATTCATAAGACGTTAGTGTGGGTTATTTCCCACCATTATTATCATTCCCACTAGAATAGAATGTTCCCCTCAGTAAAATTCCTGCCAGAATAGCTTTTCCAGAATGGTCCTAGTCCAGTCTCAGGGATTTCCCTTTTTGCTCCAGGGTCCCTGCATGGTTGGCTGGACCTTGGGTGCTTGACTACCCAAGGTGCCAGGAAGAAGCCAGGCTGAGTATGGGAGGTTGTAGTGGGAGGTTCCTGAGCCAGTCCTGGGCTCCAGGCTTCTGTTCTAGCTCTTGTCACACTGAGCTTAAAACCCCCAAATCTTGTTTCATTTGAACTGAAACTTTCCCTGTTTTAGAAAGCAGATTTTTAAAACCAAGTATCACACTGTACGTTTAATCTTTCTCTACTTGTTTTTAGGGCCACAGACTTAAGAACTCAGAGAACCAAACGTACCAGGCCCTGAACAGCTTAAACACCAGCCGGCGAGTGCTCATCTCAGGGACCCCAATCCAGAATGACCTGCTGGAATACTTCAGCTTGGTGCACTTTGTGAATTCTGGCATCCTAGGTAGTGACACCTTCAGCTTAGCTGGTGCCCAGCTGCCACCAGTTCCCTGGCATGGCTGGGCAAGGAGGAGCATCAGAAATGGGGCCCTCTCTGCTTCCACCCTGCACTCAGCAGGTCGTGCTTGGGAGCAGAGGAAGGCCTCCTAAAAGCACATGTGCTCTCTGTGGCAAGGGCCTGGCCTAGGAGGAAGTCTGGCTGCCTCTCCCTTGGTGGACCCACAGGCCCCTGGGCGGCCATCCCCCTGAGCTGTAACCTTTGACCTGCTTACTGTGTGGTAGAGAGAAAGGGCATCAGAAGAGCCAAGCTTGACCCTATTTCTGCCTCCCATTTCTGTGGGCTTGGGCAAGGCTTTATTTCTCACCTGTAAAATGAGGGAGTTGGTTCAGGCTCTTGGGTTCCTTCCCATCCTCTGGTCCAAAGAAAAGGAAGGATGCAGAGGATATCTCAGCAGGGTCGTGGCCTCCTGCACCTTGGGGCTGTTCCCATGGGGTGCCGCTGGACTTGGGGCTGTTCTGGTTCCCCTGATCTGGGCGCTGATGGCGGGGAGGCATGGAGCCTTGTCTGGGTCTGCTGTCTGTCTGTTTTCTCAGAAGCCTGGGGCAGAGATGCATGTCATGAAGCCCCCTGGGGGCCCCAGGTGACTCAATTTGTCCTGCTCTCCCCTGTCGTCAGGGACAGCCCAGGAATTCAAAAAGCACTTTGAGCTGCCTATTTTAAAGGGCAGAGATGCTGATGCGAGTGAAGAAGCCAGGCAGAAGGGGGAGGAACGACTCCAGGAACTTGTCAGCATTGTGAACAGGTGATGGGCCTGGGCCTGCTCACCCACCCAGGCAGGGGCCGAGTGTCTGTCATCTTGGGGGGACCTCCTGGCTCTGGGCAGGGTGGGAGCTGATGCCCCTTGGGGGCCAGGGTGAGTCTGGGCACCATCCTCCCTGGGGAAGAGTAGACTTGGGGAGGCTTCCTAGGGTGGCTCTGGTCCAACTGCCTCATCGTCGTACAGATGAGGGGGACCAGAGCAGTGAGATGAGCCCTCTCCCCTAACCTGACTGCTCTCCTGCCCTGCCCTGCCAGCTGGGCTGCACTCACTGCCATAGCACCTTCTCTCTCAAGCTGGCCCAACCCCTCATTTTACAAGTGAGAAGACTTCGGCTCACTTATTAAGCACCTGCTGTATGCCAGGGAAGCTGTAGGGAGGCAAAGAAAGGCAAAAGCAGCCCCTGCTCACAGTCTTGCAGGACAGATCTCTAAGGGGAAGGTACTAGCAGGGGGGCCCAGAGAGAGCAGTGATTGGAGTTCCAGGGGGAGCAGCAGCTCCCAGGCTCTCAGATGTGGCTTTTTGGGACGTCCATTGGGGCAGTGCGGGGTGGTGGATGGCACTCTGGACCTTGAGTCAGGGGAGGCCTGAGCTCGGCTCCTGCCTCAGTGGCCTCTGTGTCACAGGCTGTATCTCCCTGAGTTTTGGCTTCCTCATCTGTAAAACCAGGCTCACAAGGCCTGGGGAGCCTGCTCTGGGGTGTTTTGGGCTATGCCCATTGATGCTGTCACTGGGGACAGCTCAGTCTCAGGGCCTGCGGTCATCCCAGGCCTGGGCCAGCCCCAGAGATGACATGGAGAGCCCCCCACCCCACCCTGCTGCTCTCTGATGGGCCTGATGTCTCCATTGTAGGTGTCTGATTCGGAGAACCTCGGACATCCTCTCCAAATACCTGCCTGTGAAAATTGAGCAGGTGGTCTGCTGTAGGTATGCAACATGCCGGGCCTGCTGTCCTGGAGCCCGAAATCCAGGGGGCTCCTTTATATTGAAGAGTGGCTAGCTGCAGCCTGGGGAAGAGTGCTGACCCCTGTGGATTGCTGGGGATTGCTGGGGCTGCCTCAGCCATTCAGCTGGTGACCATCCCTGGCCCCAGCTGTCTTCATCCCATGGGCCCAAAATAACGTTAAGTAAAAACTCTGCTCATCTCAAAAGTCTCAACATAGACAGGAGCATCTGAGTGATGATAGGTGGGGCTCGGGGTTCTCATTCTCTGCTGTGTGGCCTTTGGTCTCTGCCTTGGTGTCCCTTCTCAAAGGCCCTGGGCATGGCCTTTGTTGGCCTCTACTCCCTGAAAGTGCAGGGCTGAGCCACCAGGCTGCTGAACGCTGGCTGATGCTTGGGCTTGGCTGTTGTGGGGAGACCATGGCACCACTTGGGGCCATCTCCAAGCCTGGCTCTTCTGGGCTGCAGGCTGACTCCGCTGCAGACTGAGCTATACAGACGATTCCTCAAACAAGCCAAGCCCGTGGAGGAGCTGAGAGCGGGCAAGATGAGTGTGTCTTCCTTGTCTTCCATCACGTCCCTGAAGAAGCTGTGCAACCGTGAGTGGGCCTCCTGGATGTCCCCTGGCCTGGGCTCTAGCTCAGCTGCCAGCCCCTGGCTTCACTAGCCCTCCCCCCACTCAGGACGTATCTTGGCAGCTCAAGTTTCCAGCCCTTTCCCTTGTCTCCCATGACTGTGGCCTTAGCCCAGGCCCTGTCACCTTCTGCCTCCAGCCTCTCTCCCTTCCAGTCCATCCTCCACACGGCTGCCATGGGGATTGTCATTAAGCATGGTTCTGACCACGTCCTTCTCTCCCTGCTGGACCACTGAAGGGCCATGGAGGGGCTTCTGTGTTGGGAGACAAGTTGAGCCATAGAGAACACCTCCAGTGGTGCCAGACAGGGCCTTGGGGCTGGGGCATGGGAGCTTTTGGGCATTCTGATGGGCCTAGAGCCTTCTCCAGGGGGCAACAGGGCTGTGCCTTTGGGGAATGCTTCTGAATACTGAGCTGGTCTTCTGGCCTCTCAGACCCAGGCCTGATCTATGAGAAGTGTGTGGAGGAGGAAGAAGGCTTTGCAGGAGCCCTAGACTTGTTTCCCCCTGGCTACAGCAGCAAGTCAGTGGAGCCACAGCTCTCAGGTAAGTGCTGCCCTATCCTGTCACCCTGAGGAAGCCTGAGTTTGGACTGAGTTTGTGTCCTGGGGGGTCGGGAGGCCTTACTTTGCATCATGCACTCGAAGGACTGTTTTACTGAGCAGGAAAACAGGTAGGGTTGAGGCCTGGGAGACGTGGAGCCTGGATAGGGAGGCAGATTCTGGGGGCCTGGGTTTGACTTCCAGCTGTGCCCTGTATGGCCTTCCTCCTACTGCCAATTTCAGGTCCTTTTCTAAAATGGGAAGCTGGACGGGATGAGGTGTAAAGGCTCGTCCAGCTCTAAGGCCAAACCTAATCACTGCCCTCCTGGGTTTTGCTTTTTTGTGGACTCTGATTCTGAGTTTCTCATTGAAAAATCCTTGGATTTTGAAATGCTCATGTGGCCTGAACGGTCCCTACAGAGAGCAGGCTGGTGCAGTTCCAGAGACAAGATGCAGGAGGAAATGGAGGGAGGGGAGACAGGCCACTGCTACAGAGGGTGGGTCTGGGCACTCCTCCCAGGAGACCTCCTTAGTGCCCTGGGGCCTCAACTACTGGAAGGGGCTTCCTTTTCCTTTGGAGAGTAGGGGTGAGGTGGTCCCTGCCAAAACTCCTTTTGTGGGCAGCACTCCAGCCCCTGTGGGGAGCACAGCCCAGCCCTCATCCCTTCTTGCCTGGATTATCATATTGGCCTCCTGACTGGCTTCCCGGCCTCCATTCTCTCCCATTCCAACCCATCTCTGCTCAGCTGCCTAAAGCATAGGGCTGACCCTGGTAGGACCCCAGGGGCTCCCTCTTAACCTGCGGCATCACATAAGTGGCTTCAGCTTAGCTTCTAAGGCCCTTCACAGCCAGCCCCAGATCATCTTTCCAGCCTCATTACATACTTCTCTTCCTATACACCAAGCTGGCCTTCTCTGTCCCTCCCACACAGCCGTCCACCTTGGAACTCTCGCCTCTGTGGTGGCTGCCCCCTCTGCCCTCCCACAGTCCCTCACTTCCTCCAAGATGCAGCCTGGGTCCCCCCAACGCTGGTGCTCTTGCCCCCTCCCCATTCGTTCTGCGCCCGTACGAATGTCTGCACACGCATGTGGGCTCCCTTTTGTCTCTCCCTCGCACCACCCCAGCTCTGTGGCTGGCACACAGTAGGCGCTTCATAAGTGTCTGTCGATTTCACAGTGGAAGGGACTTCAGACCTCCTCCATTTCAGGGATTCTTGACCTGTATTGTGTCCTGGGTCCCTTTAGCAAGGCAGCCTGGGAAGCCCCACTTCTGCTTTCAGCAGAATCACATTTGTAAGTGCATAAATACTTGAAGGAAATGCCCAATTTAGGTTGGAGGTAAGTGAAAATAAAGAGGCGACTTTGTTCCCGTCCAGATTCATGGACTGCCCTCCCCCTGCCCCATCTATCCATGCCCCCGACCCAGGCCGACAAATCATTTTATAAATGAACCACCTGAGACTCGGGGACCCAGGAAGGGCCTTGGTGGAAGTCATGTGGCAGGCAGGTAATAGCAGAGCTGGGTGTGGGGTGCCTGTCTCTGGTGCCACTGCTGCCCCTCAGCTGCCCCTGGGTGGAGGCCCTGCCTTTCCTGCTGGTTTTCTTGAATGCAGTTAATTGGGAGTATTGGGTCTGGAACTTGGACTCCTCTGCTCTAGGGGCTTGGCAGTACTTGTGACCTTTGCCAGGTCCCCCAACTTGGGTCTTTCCCCAGGGAAGATGCTGGTCTTGGACTATATTCTGGCCGTGACACGAAGGACCAGCAGTGACAAGGTTGTCCTGGTGTCCAACTACACCCAGACCCTGGACCTGTTTGAGAAGCTCTGCCGGCTCAGGAGGTGGGTCTTGGAACCCAGCTGGGCCAGGCCTGTCCCAGGTGGACCAGCCTTGTGAGAGTGAGCTTGGGATGGGCCCTTCTGACTGCTTGGTTCCAGGCCTCCGACCCTTCTCTTTGGCAGAGTTCACTATTGTTTGTCTCATAGAGCCCACGATTGCACCAAGTGACTTCCCGCATGGGCCCCGTTTGCCCAGAGCCGGTCAGGTCACAGTCCTGTGGTGCCAGGGCTATGTGGCCCTTTCTGTCAGTGGTCAGGCAGGGTCTTGTGACTGGCATAGAGCCAGGCCTGGGATCTCAAATCAGCATCAGAGCCAAGTGACCTTCCTAAGGTGGGAGGCTCCCCAGCCTGTGTGAGTGGCAGTTCCCCCTGTTGCAGACTTGTATCCAAAACCTGCCTCCCATTGGGTCTGGGGCCAAGCCAAGCCAGGCCACTTGTTCTGTGACTGCGCCAGATGCTTCAGAACAGCTTTTATCTCTGGGAGAAACCTCCCTCCTTCTGTGGCTGGTCCTGTGGCCACTCCTTCTTATCACCATACTCCTCTCCTTACATTTCTGCTTTCCTCCTGTCCTATCAGTGAAGAAATGGTGTCTGTTGTAACCTGGCAGAACTAGGATTGTTTACACTCTTCCAGCATATGGGAAAGGACTGTCCTCTGCCAACACTGTCCCCACCTCAACCCTGTGATTGCTGCTGGGGCAGGCTTGCCAACACCGGGCCAGGGCTCTGACTTGGGCTCTGGGCACCTTCCCCTGATGAGCTGACCTCTGTCCTTTCCCCTGCCCTGGGCACAGGTATCTTTATGTCCGGCTGGATGGAACTATGTCTATCAAGAAACGAGCCAAGGTCGTGGAGAGATTCAACAACCCCTCAGTGAGTGGGCAGGCCCCTTGCCAGAGATCAGGGGAAGGGAGCAGTACACCTCACCACCAGGGTGCTGGAAAGGAGAGCACAACTGTGGTCACCAGAAGCTCTGGGGCCACAGAGACAGAAACAGGCCTGAGAGAGACTGGGTGGGAGTGAGGCTGAGAGGCCAGGCTGAGGCCACTCTGGGTGGGCCGGGTCTGGGGGTATCTTGTGACTTAATGTTAACATGGCTGCAGGCAGGTGCCTGCATTTGAGTCTTCTATGTGGAGTCTTTCATGGCCTCCCCAGCTACTAGCACCTCTCCCCAAATCCCCTGGTCAGGAAAGGACCAGAAGATGTAGGGGGGGCAGGGTCGGAGGATACAAGCTGCCTTCAAGCGTCCAAAGGGAGGTCCCAGGGCAGGGGAAATCAGACGGGTTCTACCTGGCCCCAGAGGGGCAGGCTGATGCTTCACAGAGCTCCTTTGTGAGGTAGTGAGCTCCCTGTCATGGAGGGTCTCAGTTGCTGTTTAGGTAATGGGCTCAGGGAGGTGATGAGACTGGCTGTGTGTCATGTCTCTTCTGTTGTGGTTGGTCCTTCTCCAGAGGGCCTTGCAAGCTGTCAGTGCACCTATCTCCAGAGGGCTGTGCAGCCTAGCATGCCGTGACAGGACCCTCCCCTGCCTGTCTCCCCAGAGCCCAGACTTCATCTTCATGCTGAGTAGCAAAGCTGGTGGTTGTGGCCTCAACCTTATCGGGGCCAACCGGCTTGTTATGTTTGACCCCGACTGGAATCCTGCCAATGATGAGCAGGCCATGGCCCGGGTGTGGCGTGATGGCCAGAAGAAGACATGCTATATCTACCGCCTACTCTCGGTGAGCTCTGCCTGGCCTTCCAGGCCTCCGCCTTCAGGTGGGGAGAACTCTGGCCTGGGAGGCTGGGGACACCCTGGGTCAGTGTTCTCTTCCTTGGTTCTGTCACATTCCCTTTGCTGCCCAGGCTCCCACCACCTCTGGCTGCCCCACAGAGGTCACACTTCAGCTTCCTGATGGCCTGTCTCAGCAGATGAGACCTCACCATGGGTGGGGATGGATGATGAGGCTGGGCCTGGACCAGAGTCATTCTCCTGGCTAGAGCTGACTCCCTCTGCCCCCTCTACTCCCAGGCTGGGACAATTGAGGAGAAGATCTTTCAGCGGCAGACTCACAAGAAGGCTCTTAGCAGCTGTGTGGTGGATGAAGAGCAGGACGTGGAGCGTCACTTCTCCCTGGTGGAGCTTCGGGAGCTGTTCACCCTCAATGAAGTCACACCTAGTGACACCCATGACAAGTAAGGAGGTGGGGAGGGGAGGAGAGCCTGCTGCCTCCTGAGAAGCAAGGCCTGAGCATGGTGGGGGTATGCCCCGCCTGGGCCCTGGGGCACAGGGGAGCAGGGATGTACTCCTGGGGGCTGTAGTCTGCCCCAGGACTGGGTTTAGGTCCAGGGGATTGTGGGCTGGGGAAGCCAGAGCCCAGCCGGCTGCATGTATTGTGTCTCTGCAGATTGCGCTGTCGCCGCTGTGTGAATGGGCGTCAGGTCTGGCCTCCTGCTGAGGGGTCCGACTGCACCTCTGATTTGGCCCAGTGGCACCACAGTGCAGACAAGAGAGGGCTCCCAGATGCTGTGTTGCTGGCAGCTTGGGATGCTGCAGTGACCTTTGCCTTCTACCAGCGCTCACATGAGGAACTGCATGGAGTCCTTTGAGCCCTGGGACCGGGCCCGGATTAGGGCTGGAAAGCTAGGAGGCTGGACTGGGCCTACTTTGGGGCTGGATGGGTCTGGGTTAGGACTAGGAGACTGGAGCTGGCACTGGATTGGGCCTAGGTCGAGCCTGGGCAGGGCTGAGGCCAGGAGCAGCCTGGTCTAGGCCACTGAATGGCTGTAGCTGCCTAGGCTAATCTGAGCAGAAAGCCTATACTTACTGCTCTAGGAGCCAGAGCTGCCCAGCCTAAACCACTCCTGCCATTACTGCCCAAAAGATGGGGGAAGAGTCAGCCACACAGCTAGGAGTCAGAGATAGGCAGAGTAGATTTTTATTTTTAAAAATGTAAAAAAGGCACAGAGGAATACTAAAGGCATTAAAACTGGTGGCAGAGTCGAGACCATGGTGTGGGCTCTGGGTGGATCCAGGCCACAGCTGGCACTCCTGGGGAGGGAGGGCAGCTCTGGGGGTAACTTTTCCCCTTGATTCCTGAGGTACTCTAGCCTTGAGCACAGCAGGGTCAGCTGCAGCCCCTCAGCCCAGGGCCTTTCCTGCTGAGGATGAGGTCAGTCTCCTGGGCCAGAACTTGGGCCTCTGGTGCTATACCCTACCCCCCAAGCTGTGCTGTGAGCAGGGGTTGGAGGACAGTATTGCTGGACCCTAGCCTAGGAGAGAGGCCTTTATATCCCTGGAAGGCCATAGTCACATCATACCAACATAGTCGGCAAAGGCCTGGGAGGAGTCCCATGTGTCACTAACCACACTGAATGTAGCCCTCAGCCGGCCAATGGCCTCCTGAGCCAGGCTGGGGTCTTGGTCCAGCCAGTTCTGGAAGAGGCAGAGGTGGCCCAAGGTTCCATGGCTTGGGTGGCTGTGCTCCAGCTGCTTGGCAAACTCAAGGAGTCCCTCTGGCTTGATGCAATTGGAGCTGGGATGGAGAGGAGAGGGGCAGAGTCAGGGAGGAAACCCTGCAGGAAGGGAAGGGGGTCCTGCTTCCCCTGCTCCAACCACATACCTGATGTCTAGCTGGCAGAGGGAGGAAGAGGAGTCACTAGAGAAGATGTCAGCCAGTGCCATGAGGCCTGAGCTCCCTGGAGAAGGAGAGAGGCCAGGTGTCTCAGGAGGTTGAGCTACCCAGCCCTTTCCTGGGTCAGCCCTGCCGGTCCCACTCACCAAGGCGGTTGCCTGGCAGGCGGAAGCTCTTGAGAGTGCAGTTGCCCTTTATGGCTGTGACCAGCTTGGGCAGAAAGTGGGTCCGGTGCTTCTCCAGCAGACGGCAGAAGGACAGGGTAAGCTCTGTGGGAGAGCCAGAGGGACGCCTGGGCCAGCCTGCTCTCAGACCACAGCTTCTTGCCCCCATTTTACAGAGAGTAAGTTTAGAGCTAGAAAGGGCATCAGAGGCCACTGAGCCAACCCGTTCATTTTACAGATGGGTAAACTGAGGTACAGAGAAGATGACTTGCCCAAGATCACACAGCTAGTAAGCATGTGAGGTGGGGTTTGAACCAGATCTTCCTGATTGTAGGTCCCATGCTTTATCCCCTCCTCCCCTATTCCTGGTTCTCCAGCTCACCTCGGAGGGTAGGGTCCTGGAGCAGTGAGAGCACCTCCTTCTGGCAGTCAGCAAGGTTCATGTCATGGAAGCTAAGCTTCTGCAGCGCTGGGTTGCATTCTGGGGAGTGGAGGGAGAGGGCAGGCAGCCTGTGGGGTTAGGGAGGCAGCCCAGCTGGGCCCCGAGTCCTCAGCACCGTGTCCATCCCCTCCCTCCCATGCAGGGTGATACCTCGCAGTGTCTGGAGCACCAGCCCCAGTTCCCTGGGAGAGGTGAAGGTGGCGCTGTCCAGGGCCAGCTGCTGCAAGGCAGGTGATGCTTTCAGGACCTGGCACAGGCACTTGCTGGTCTGTAGCCTGCGAGGAAAGCCCAGCTCCAGCTGCTCCAGGTGGTTCTCTGTCAAAAAGAGGAAGGGTGGAAGGCCGCAGCCACCAGCCTCTGCCCCCAGGACAGTTGGCCTTTGGCCCAGGCCCTCCTTACACGCTGGGGGGTGGGTCCCACCAGGACAGTCCCGAAGCTTGGACCCTGCAGAGGAAGGGCTTAACTGGCAGAAATGACCATCGAATCAGAGTTCTCCCCAGAGCCCAGGTGGCCGCCTTGCCTTAGAGCCTGCCCTTCACTGCTCCCAGCTTGTTTCCTTACCTGCTAGGAGTCCTACCCTAACTTGAGGGTCCCCCTGCAGCTCTGGATCTGTGAGCCCAAGATCTCAGTAGTTTGTCAATGACTTTCCAACCATATCTAGCACTTAACACTAGAGGGGTCTCAAGGGCAGAGGTCACTGTGACTCCTTTGTCCTACTACCCCCTCACCTGGAAGGTCCTCGGGGCCCATCCCAGGACTAGAGCTCCCAGGGGCTCTGGGACTGTCTTCTGGGCTCAGATGGTCAATTCGGATGGCTAGGGTGTGCAGCCTGGGCAGGACCCTGAGGGTGGCATGGGCCAGCTCCAGCACAGACAGAGGAGAGAAGAGATCAGTGAAGTGGAGGGAGTGGAGGCAGCAGCTGGCCTGGGCTGAGAGGGCCTGCAGGCTGTCCAAGAGGTGGAAGATATTGGAGCCTAGTCCTGCAGTGGAAGGAAGCAAACATTTATTAAAGCACCTACTGTGTGCAGGCCAAGTTCTGAGCTAAGCACTTTACATGTATCTCATTTGATGCTCATGACAGCCCTGGGAGGGAGGGCCTATTGTCTCTGTTTTGCATTTGAGGAAACGGAGGGAATGAAGTGACTTTCCTATGGTCACAGAGCCGGTAAATGTCCAAGACTGGATTTGAACTCAGGTCTTCCTCCAGGCCCAGTGTTCTATCTGCTGCACCACTGAGTTGTCTGGGAGGGGCCCCTGGGGCCACTACGGCCAGAGCAGTGGCCCCCCTAGCCTGCTTCGCCCTGATCTGAGGCCCTGAGAGGAAGTACAAATCAGTAACTGAGCTTCACAAAGTACTTTCCCCCAAACAGCACTGGGAGTGGACAGTGCAGTTGCCCCATCTTCCAGATGAGGAATCCTGAGGCTCAGAGGCTGTGCTTTTTCCAACATCCACAGGCAGGATCTGATCTTGGGTCCTCACTCCAGGCCCACAGAACAGTGCCCCAAGCAGCTTCTCGGCCCTGCTTGGGCACTCTGAGCCCCCTAGGATGGCAGGCACACCCTACCCTGGCCCCCCCCACCTCTACTTTCTGCACAATGGGCATAACCATACATGCTTTCCCTCCCTCTCCTGGGATGTGTGGTCGAAGGCACTCTAACCTTCAGAATGCTACAGACATGGGAGGATCAGGCCCACTCAGGGCCTGGAGGGAAGAGCCAGGAGCTAAAAGCAGGGAAGCCAGCAGGTCCCAGACAAAGCAATCTGACAGAAACATGGTCCAGACCAGCATCTGGCAGCGCATACTAAGACATGTTCACAGGGATGCATGAGACTTAGAGGGTGGAGGAAACAACTTCCAGGTTGGTGGAAGGGGCGCCTCGGGGCCAAACGGGATGGGCTGACCCTAACCTAGAATGAGTGCCACCTCCTCCCCCCCCCCCCCCCGCCCATTATCACTGGGCCAGGGGCAAGAGCTGGGCGCTGGCTCTGCCACTCCTGCTCTTCATGACCCAAGTATGGGCAAGTGAAGACAGGGAGGGGTGTCCCAGGGAAGGCCCCAGACTGTGGGGGTCCTCACTATGCTCTCTGCTGGCCTCCCAGGCCTCGATTTGTGAATGGTACGGGACCCCCTGCTGGTGCTCTGCAGAGCATCAGCCTTACCGTTATAGGAGAGGGTGAGCTTCTCCAAGGACACCCAGGAGCGCAGCAGGTGACACAAGACATGTGTCGACTCTGTGGACAGTGGGATAGTGAAGAGCTCTAGGGCTGAGATGCTGCGAAAACGCGGGGCAGTATCTGGAGAAGGAAGGTACCTGCAGCTGGGCTCCCACAGACTGCTCTGCCCCTCCTCCCCTTCTTCATTGGCAATGAGGAAAACAAAGTCATAAAGGTCGTCTGGCTCAGCACCAGGCCCTTGCCAGGGATTGGGGCAGGGACTTTTTCTCCTGGGAGCTGCCTGGGGCTGTGGGGCTGAACCAGTTGTAGTCCGAGGGCCTGGTGAGGGGGCAGCAGGACTCCTGGGTCCTCCTCCGCCCAGCATCTGGCTCTCCTGCACAAGCATGGATTGTTCTTGAGCTTCCCTGGCCTCGCTCTCCCACCGAGTGGCCATCAGGGCAGCTGCTGACTGCTCTGCAGTATCCCGGCATGGCCAGCCAGGCCCCAGAAAGAAAGCAGGCTCATGGAGATCTGGGGCTTGAGCTGGGGGGGCCTCCCTGCACAGACTGCAAGGCATATCACAAGGGCCTGGCTGCCAGAGCCCCGCACTCATGGTGAGGATGAGGAGGAACAGTGCAGTCTCGGGCACAGGCCAGGAGTACATGGACACGTGCCGGATGCCCCCATGGTGAATGAGCCGGTGCAGCAGCCTCCGCAGGGCCAGGTGAGCAGCTCCATCAGAGAAGAGCAGGTGCCGGAACTTGAGGGTGTGCAAGGAATGGGCCAGGGTCTGCAATACCTCGTGTTGGGCCTCGGCCACCAGCTCCCCCACTCCCTGCAGAGCGTTGCAGATGGTGAGCTGGGTGACGTAGGGCGCGCTTTGCCTGAGGGCCGAGAAGCGGCTGTCCTGGAGGCGCCAGTCACACGCCGGGTCCAGGGTCCCTCGGAGCACATGGCAGAAGAAGGTCTCTAGGAACTTGGTCCGCCAGCAGGGCACACTCTGTGGCCAGACGGGGAGGAGAGACAGACAGGTGAAGTCAAGCCCCTGCTGGCCAGGCTGTGCCATTTACCTCCTGGTGGCTCTAACATCTGCTGGCTGGGTGACGTGGCCCAAGGACCTCAGTCCTTGAGCCTCAGTCTCTTTATCTGTGAAATGGGGAAACACTACTTAACACTCCTGAGGCATGGGTTGTTGGAAGGAAGAGACTTTTTGAGTTGCTTTTACTATCGCCTTATCCCTGGGCTCTGCTGGCTTGGACAATGGCCCTCAGTTAAAGGCCTTCCTCTGCTCAAGTCGATCCCAGCCCAGGCATCCATGCCAGGCATGGCATCTGAAGCTGTGCCACGGGGCACTGTCAACCTGCAGCTCTAACAAGCTCTCCTTCCCTAAAGCAGCTTCTGGCCTAAACCCACAATCTCGGAGCCTCGCTGGTCATTCTCAACCCAGCCATGTCCTCAGCCCATTAAGCAGATGGTTTGTATAGGCGTGCGTGAGGCTGGCATGCCTTTGGACATGGCCCTGGTAGCACTGCCTTGATCTTTCAGGGATGGATCCATCAGTGTCCATGACTGGAGAAACAGTGTGGGGATGAAGGGGTCTGTGTTCCCCAGAAGCTGCCTTCTGGGTATGTCCCTGCTCTGCCATAAGCTCAGCTGTGTCCCTTAACCACTGAGTGAGTAGAGGGGCCTCATCAGCCAGGCTATTCAGAATGGCTCTGCACCACATCAGTGCCAGGAGGGGCTGGCAGAAGAGCCTCTCCTCACCTCAGAATGGGGTGGCCTTGTTTTCATCACATCATCCCAGAGCTGATGCCAAATGGTCTGTGTGGAGAGGCCTGTAGGGAACAGAAAAGCCATGCATCCTGTCATTGCCAGGGGCCCCTTAGACTTAGGCAGGCAGCTATCCATGGCACCCAGTGCTACCCACCACAAGCCCTTGCTGGTATGTCCTGGGGAATGGACATAGGGATAGCCAGTTCTGCCCCATCCATTCCAACAGCCCTGTGTACCCCCCAGGGGAAGGGTATGGCTGTTACCTGCCAGGGGACAAACCCAACTTCTCAGTGTGGGGTGACAGGGACAGCTCACCTTTCTTCTGGGCTGCATGCTCAGCTCTCTCCAGGTAATAGATATTTAGCAGCGGTAAGATGCCTTGAAGTATGGGACCTGGAAGAGCTGGGAAAACCAAGACAAAGTGCTGGGCTCAGAGGCAAGGAGATGGGCCCCTCTCTATGCATCTTGCTTCCACACTTGCCCGCTTCCAGGAGAGAGGCGTTAGAGGGGAAAAAGCCCCAACCCTGAAGCCACCTCTACACTCACGAAGCACTTTCAGAATGTTCAAAGAGGACACTTGGCCAGAGGCCCCAGGCCCCAACCCCTCCCCCTCTGAAATTCTGCCAGTCATCCTTCTCCTAGAGAGATGGCTGAGTGCAGGAGTGAATGCATCTGCACCAGCCCTTTGAGCACCTACTGTGTGCTGGTGCTGGGGTCATAGAGGCCAAAACAAAAAGCTGCCTTGGCCTCTCTCGAGGAGCTGCTATCATGATGTGTAAACAGACAAGCTGTGCGGGCTTCCTGCTTTTCCTGTCTCCTGTGCCCAGTGTCTGGAATGCTCTTTTCCCTCACCTCCAACTCTCAGAATTTCTAGTTTTCTTTAAAGCTCAGCTCCCACACCACCCCTACAAGAGGCCTTCCCTGATCCTTCCAGCTCTGGACGGCCTCCTGCAACCTCTACCTCATCCTCCTTTCCAGCCAAGACTGTCACAAAAAGCAGAAGAACACATCCAGGAGAAGGTGACCACCAAGGCCAAAGGCTGCAGACGTCAAGAAGGCTGGGGATCAAGGGGATCCTCCACTTGATTAACAATGAGTAACCTCATCAGTGACTTTGGGGAGAGCAATCTGGGTTGAAGGATGAGACCAGAAGCCAGACTCAAAGAGAATGAAAGGAAATTGAAGAGGAGTTTACCCCTAAAAGGGTGGAGAGATCAAAGGAGGGGGTTTCAAGGAAAGGGGAGACCTAGCAGGTTTGTGAGCAGTAGGGAAGCAGCCAGTAGACAGGGAAAGATTGAAGATAAGTGAGAGTGGGGATGACAGGGGGAGAGCTGCTGGAGGAGATGGAATGGAGCAGCAGGGGCCCTGGTGGGTGCTGAGGAGTCTGCTTTAGCTGGGAGTGGGGACTCTCCTCTGAGACAAGGGTAAAGGAGATAGTAGCAGGGGCATCTTTGTGCCATCAGATTAGCAGGTGGGGAGAAGACGGGGCTCTTGGTGAATGACCTCAATTTTTTCAGTAAAACAGGAGCCAAGGTTCTCAGGATGAGGGGAGGGGGACCAAAGGAGGTTTGAGGAGGGATGAGAAGGTTTGGAAGAGCTCCTGTGGAGAGCAGGAGAGGCAGCAAGTAGGGAGGTGTACTAGGACTGCTGCATAGCAAGGAGGGCTCAGCTGGGCTTAGGTAACATAAATCTGTGTGGACTGTACTGGTAATATAATCTGAATTTGAAGATCCCTTTGTGTTGGCAAAGGTAGCAGGTACTTAGCACTTAGTAATTGATCAAGCCTCTGTTTGGGGAAACACAAGGTATGAACTCCTGTCTCCTGTTGCTGACATAACAGGAAGGGGTTGGCTGAAACAGGAAGCTAATGTTGTGTGTAAATAAGAAAAGCCCCAGAGAGGGAGAGTGAGATTTTCTTGGAGCAGGCTCAGTGGAGGCTGAAGAGGAGCTGAGGAGGAAAGCCCCTCCCAGGTTTGAGAGAATGATTTTGATTTTGAAAACCCAGATGGAGTGATTTTGATTTTGGGAACCAGCTGAAACTTCTGATGAGTCCCAGGGCCAACTGGAGTTGCTGAGGATTTCTCAGGGCCAGCCAGAGCTGCCAAAGACTGAGGAAGCGTGACCGTGACGCTGGTACTTTATATGAGTCTGTTTGTGGCTTTGTTAAGCCTTGTCTTCCTGGGAACAGAGACTGTGAAGGATTTGAGATGGACTGGACACTGTGAGCTCCAGTGTGGAGCAGGAACTGCACAGAGAGCTGAACAAAGACCTGGGAGCTGTCTGCCTTTGAACCCAGGTGACAGTTTGGTGAATCCAGGTAGGATCTGGGACCATGGAAGGGGATCCAGGGAATCCAAGAAACCACCCCAAATTAAGCTGAAAGAAGACTTTACTTGGATACTGTGTACTGACTGAGAAATTGTAAATTTACTAGTGACCTAGGGGTGGAGAGTCTGTGTGTTTTCTGATGATTGGATTGTGAATAATGAAGGATGACTGATTGACTAAATGATTGTACTTAGTGATTGATGACTGAATGAGTAATTGATTTGTAACCTAGTATGCCCCATGAGTGGAAAACTAATATTTTACTTTGTGACTGAATTAAGCATTTTGTGAATGCTTGAGTTACTAAATGATCGTTCTTTGTTCAAAACTTTGTGACCACTGCAGTGGAAACTATGTAGCCATTTTCTGTGATAAGTTGTTGTGAATGCTGTATTTTGATCTGTGATAAGCTGTAACATTGTGAATGCTGTACCTTGATTTCTGTGAATGTTTTGCTTTGATTTGTTATGGAATAAATAGAGTGTTCACTATATGATGTAATCAACAACCTTAAAAGCTGTTCACAGTAGCATTCTTCTGGAAAGTGGCTCATGCATGGCATTACATGGACCCACTCCTGTTTCATGACTTTCTCCAGCTTTGTTCAGCAACATATGAGCAGCAATAAAGCCAGTGAATGGTGGGAAGAATCCCAATGGTTAGGATAGGATCTTCAAAAGAATAAAAAGGGGCAAGAGAAAAAGTCAGTGAACGGGAACCCCAAAAGGTCAAGACAGGAATAGGAGAGCAAGCTAGTACAACGGGGTAGTCTATGAATCGAGAGGTTGAGGAATTGGAGGTTTGGCTATTGGAAAGCAGAGGGAGAGATGGAATCACAAGAGAGTATGATCTGATACAAGAATTTCAGAGTTCACAAACATGGAAGTGGAACATTTATGGGTGATAGGAGATCAAGGGTATGATTGTCTTTGTGTACAGCTGAGGTGGGGTAGAGGAAGAGAAGGGCATGGGAAGTAAGATGATGAAAAGTGAGGTTAGGGTATTTGGGAGAGCATCAATGTGTATGTTAAACTCTCCTAGTTTGAGAGCAGGAGCTGGGGAGGAGAGAGACTGAGGCTGGCACTGAAGGAGAATGGGAGTATGGGGGGGGGGGGCGTCTGTAGATAAACAGGAGGATGGATATTGACTGAATGGGAATGTTCAACAGGGAACAGAGAATGGAATTTAAATGGCAGCTGCAGGTGATTGATGGGAAAGGTGTGGCCAGGTGGATGGATGCTGATCACAGACAAAGGAGTTCTGGTAAATCATTATCATGCACTGGAGTTCTCCTGCCTGTCCAGCACTGGACGGACGGGTGCATGCAGGGCAGGCTCAATGCTCTAGCTTTTAAGTTACAAAGAAGGTGCCGACCTGCACTGGTACGGGAAGGCTCTCTCTTGGGAGGTCCACATGCCGATGAAATCAGGTTCCTGGCTTGCCCCTGCACACACATGGGTACCTGCATACAGCTATGGGAAGTTTCCCTCGAACACCGCTTCACTCCTGCTGTTGTTACGGGGCCCTGTCTCGTACAGATTGGACTTGATGCTGGTCATGTCCATCCTGCATCTCAACAGGCAAGCGTCACAATATACTCAACAAGCGGCTGTGCTGCCCCTGGAGGCTTCCCCAGGAAGCATCTTCCATGCTGGGTCAGCTGTCAGGGAGGGGACTCCCCGGAGCTTTCCCCCCTCCCCCTGGGGCGCGGCTGAGGCCCTCCCCAGGACTCTGCCCCGAGCCCTCTCCTTCCCCAGGCTACACCGTGGCTCCTCCTACGGTACGGACTCCAGGCCCTTCCCCTGCCCACCTCCCAGCGCATCAACGTCCTCCTCTAAGGGGGGGCGTCCTGGGCTGACCGCAAGCCTCCGCAGCGGGAGGCCTGTCTGGGTCTTCACGCCGGCCCCGGATTCTGGGCTCAGTCTCCATGGCAACAGTGCCCGCGCTCCGCACTGGCTCCAATTGGGCCGCCTCATGTTTCCATGGGAGCGCTACTTCCAGCCCCTCGGCGGTCCCCGGTTTCCATAGTAATGAGCCGTCCGCTGTCCCTCCCCCCTCACCAAGTTCTCACTCACCCCACACCCCGCTCTCCAGGACACCCATGTTGGCGCTCACGGCCCAGCCGCATAGTACGAAAAGCGCTGGGGGCCTGCTGGACTCTAAGTCTGAAGCGGTGCGCCTCTCCCCGGAAGAGACCTCCATGGCGGCGGCCGCTATGGACTCACACAGGTGCAGGCTTGCGCTGACGTCGCGAGACCTGGGGGCCGCCATGGTGGCTTGCGCCTGCGCAAGCGTGGGGCTGCCAACCGCCATCTTTGGTAAGATTGGGACGTACCACGGGACACACTCTGCGGGGACGGGAAGAAAAAACCAATCCCGCTGTTCGGGAGGCCACGAGCCTGCGAGTTCGTGTCTGGCTAGCAGGATCACTTAGGCTCTCCTTTATACGTGAAAGTCATCCTCCTCCTGCGCACGGAGGGCCCAGAAGCAGCGTCGGGCGCGCCTCCCACCCCCTTGAGCGGTGCCGTTGGAAAAGGCCACCGTACTTCCGGTGGTGGACGGGGCTTCCGGTCCGTGACCCTGGCTAGTCCTTCTCGGCCAGCAGGGTGGAGTCGCGCTTCCTGAAGCTCGAGCGGACGCTAGACATGGTGTCGGGGAGCGATAAGAAGGCTCTGGACGGCGGGGACCCCAACAAGGTGAGGGAATACGGCGGGCCATGGAGCCTTGGGGTTGCGGCTTCAGGATCCCCGTCATTGAAAGGCCTGGAATTGCACCTTTGCCAGCACTCTTTGAGATGCCTCAGGCCTTCGGCCAAGGGAAGGATCCGAGGTTCTGAGTGGCTCCCAGGCGTGGGGGAACCGTTCACATACCCCGGTCATCCCAGAGGAGAGTATAGGGCTCCATCTGCCCATCGAGTGGGCGAGGGGAGAGGGCGGGGTTCGAGGCCTACACGTTCTTTGGGGATTCCCCGGCCTGCCTTCCTTCACCGAGAGGCCACACAAAGAAGGCGCAGGTGGGCAGAGGCGGGATGTGGACCCAGGGCCTTATAGCGGGGCAGGACGGTGAACACGGGGACGCGTGATTGGAGGCTGTTTGTTCGAAGATGATTTGGGGGTCCTAGCAGACTGCAAGCTCAGCAGCGGGAGTGTGAGTGATCACCTTTCCCTCCCCCTCTGCAGCTTTTGACCCTGCTGACCCCGCTCTCCTCAGGGGCTCCCCGCGTGACCTTCTCCGAAGGATCTTCATCCAGGCCCTGGGTCCCTTGGGGCCCGGCTGCTGCTGCTGCCCCGGGCTCCCCTCCCCCTGCCGCCCACCCTCGGCGTGACCTTGTGCTTCCGTCTGGGGGTCTGCGGGGGCGCCCCTTGTCCTGCACCCCCCCTCCCCTCAGCTTCTCGCGCTCGTCCTCCCCGGGTCCCTCCCTTCCCTGCTCCTTTCCCGGGGGTTTCATGCCGCCATCCGCACGGCTCCGAGTCGCTGTCCACAGGTCATCTCTTTTGTTCCGAATAGGTTAAAAAAAGTCACCTCCAGATGGTAGTTCAAGCGGTTCATACCAGAGATTTGTCTTGTGCGACCCCCGCCAGTCCCCAGGCAGCGCAGGAGTGGGTCCTCTTCCCTCTCTCCAGCAGCGTCCCGACCTTCTCTTTGTCCTCATTCCACGCTCTCTTCTCCACCCGCCAAGACCATGAGAGCCCCTTCTTTAGGCTCTCCCTTTTCTCCACTTCATCTCACGGCCCCTCTCATTCATTCCTTACCATTGCTGGTGAAGGGCTGGCCTTCCTGGTGGAGCCCATCCTCACTCATCCCCCTTCACTCCCTTGCCTTCAGTTTCTCCTCCTCCACTAAGTCATTCTCTGCTTAGTCCCCCCCCATGCTTAACCCTTTCTAGACTCTGTCGTAGAGCTCTCAGCTGTTACCCTGTGTGTCTTTTCCCTTGTTCAGTCAACTCTTAGAAAAAGCTGGCTGGGCTTGCTGCTTCCAGCTCCCAGTGGTCTGCCTCTGACCTCTTCACTCAACTGCTCTCTCTAAGGTTCATGTTTTCTCAGCCTTCTCCCTTAAAGACTTCTCATTTGATTCAGTATGTCACAGTACAGAGATGGGAGGTGCACTGGACACAGTCCACAAGCATTGATTTAGGCCCCGGCTGTGTGCTGGAGACTGCTAAATGCCCGAATATAATTGCTAGGGAAAGAAAGAACCCTTGCCTTCAAGGAGCTTACATCCTAATGGGAAGACATCATATAAAAGGACTCTGCTGGGTGGGTTGGGGAAGGTACCTGAGTGGCATGGGGCAAAAACTAGAGAGAGGAAATGAAGGGTGGCTGGCCTGGAACCTTTCTTCAAAATAAATATTATAGGAAGAGCTCCCTTATGGTAGAGGACCTTGGTGGGGGAGGGAGGGTTTAGAAGGCTTCAGATACTAAGGGAGGTTACTAAATGAGAAGGCTGCATGGAGCCGAGAGATAAGCTGAGCTGGGGCAAGGAATGAGAATCAGGACCTGAGTTCAAATGCTAGCTCTGTTCCTGGAATGTGTGGGCAGTGCTGTTTCCTTCTCTGGACTTGTGTGTTTTTCTGTAAAATGGGAGATTGGCCTCAGTGATTTTTGAGGTCTAAGTTGTGCTTCTATAAGTTGCCGACAAGATCTGGGAACTTTTTTAGGAAGTCTGGACCTGAATGCAAGGAGCTCTGCTGGATTAGTGCTGCAGTGCCTTGGGGAAGCCAGGGAAACAGGCCTGAGAGGGGTTGAGGGTGTCCCAAGGTAACACACTGAAGTGGAGGGATTCAGGCCACACCAGGCACTGCTTGCAGTGCCATCGAGGCCGTTCCTGTGTTGGAAGTGCTGGGAGGCATTGGTGCTGCTTCCAGTGTCTCCCCTTATGCCTTCTCCGTGTCACATGGGTGCCAGCCTTATCTTGAGGCCACACCTGCCTGGCCCTTTGGCTTTTTTTAAATCGGTGTCTGGTCCTGCTTCACATCGGTTTCTAAATATATCTCTCCTTCCCATAAGTCTTTCCTCATTAGAAAGGGGGGAAGGGGCAGCAATTCAGCAGAAACTGTTGTCAGCCCATTTGTGCAATATTTCATACTCTTGTTCCTTCCTTCTGCAGTTAAGGGGGAGGGAGGTTCGTATTCCCAGTTCTCCAGAGCCAGATGGCCATGAAAGTCACTCAGTGTTGAGGCAGTTTTAAATGTTTATTGATACCTTTTGTTTTGCTATCACTTTCTTATTTTTCCCCTTCTTCCATAAGCCATCCTTTGTAAAAAAAAGAATTGAAAGGAAAACAAAAAAGTGATTCAGTCCAGCTTTAGGCCACTCAACGTGTGTGTCACTTCCCCAGATTGGAGAGTTAGAAGGGAAGACGGTGGTCATCTGGTCTGTCCCCTGTCCCCCACTGGGCCTCCAGCCTCTCCTTGAAGATCTCGGAGGAGAACGCTGCCTGGTTTGGGACACCTCGGGCCGAATGAGTCTCTTTGGAATTTCCCCCCATGCCTCCTGGGTCTGCCCTCCAGAGCCAAAGATCTTCTCTGACAGCCCTGCCAGTACCTGAGGACAGTGGTCATGTTTCCAGTTTTTTCACTTATCTTTGTGTGTCATAGACCTTCACCATTCCCTGTCCCAGGGCTCCAAATGAGATCTGATCAGGACAGGACAGAGGGATTCTCCAACCTTCCTCTCCTTGGGAGCTTAATCCCTCTTCATGTAGCCCAAGACTGAACTTGTGTTTTTGGTTAGAACTGCTATCTAAACATGCCTCCGCATCTTATTCATTTAAAATTGATTTTTGTGCCTAAGTGCAAAAATTTACAATTATCCCTATGGAATTCCATTGTATTAGATTTAAATCAGTGCTGTGGCTTGTTAACTCTCCCAGCTTTGGGTCATCTGCATGTTAGAGGGGCATGCCCCCTAGGTCTTGATCACTAATAGAAACACGAACTTAAGAGCTGCCCTGGCTTGGATTGTTGTCTAATCCTTAGCACTTCATCTACTTTGTGAGAATAGTCTGAGATACTTTATGGAAATCTTTGCTAGAATATGGGTAGAGCTTCCCCCTCATGTCCTAGTTCAGTAATACGGTCAAAAGAAGAAATGAGGTTAGTCTGTCAGCCTCTGCCACCCCATTGCTTGTGTCTGATTCATTCTGCCTTAGTTTGGGGCTTGTGCTTCTGTTTTCAAATTCATCTTTTCCAATGTATTAACATTCCTTTACCTGTAGTTGTAATAGGTGGTATTTATATAATGATTTCAAGTTGCAGAGCACTTTACAAATATTATCTCATTTGATCCTCACAACCCTAGAAGGTAAGTGCTGTTATTTCCATTTTACACATGAAATGACTTGTCCAGGGTCACACAGTGAGTATGAGGCCAGATTTGAACTCGGGGAGATGAGTCTTCCTGACTCCAGGCCTGGCCTTCTATCGGCTTCACCACAGCTTTGTTCAGGGCGTCATCCCTGGCTTATAGTTCTTTGCTACCATACAATGGCAGCAGGCTCTCCGGAATGGCTGCTTCGTTCTCCCTTTCTTGTATTGCTAAGCTCCTGCCACACTAGACCCTTGGATGTTCTGGCAATCGGTGCCAAAGTCAACTCTGTTTAGGCATAGAGTTCCCTCCTCATCTCTGCCTCTCAGAATTTCCCATTCAAGGCTGACTTTGGTGCTGCATTTCTTCATTCTCCCACCTGTCCTTTGGCCTCAAACCACCTGTGCTTCCTGCCCTGACCCCAGGAGAGTCTACGTGAGGGCAGTGATGGTTTCATTCTTGTCTATACCTTCTTGTGCGTGGTAGACCCTCTGGATTGAGTTTGACAAATGTTCTGGACTTCGGTCACTCTGTGTTAACTCTGTCACTGCCCAGAGCCCATCCATTGACTTATCTAGTATTCCAGACACCCAATGGATGTTAGATGTTTGTCCAACGATTATCCATCTTTTTCCCGACATTACCTGTCTGGTTTCTCTTTGCCTGACAGACTTTTCTGGACCTGGAGTCAGGAAGATCTGAGTTCAAATTTGACCTTGGACATTTACTAGCTATGTGACCTGGGGCAAGTCACTTGACTACTGCTTGCCTAAGCTTCCTCTTCTGTGAAAAGTGGATAGCAATAGCGCAGACCTCCCAGGGCTGTGGGGAGGGCACTTAATACCGAGCCTGGCACACCAGGAGGAAGCACCTAGAAATGTTAGCGGCTAGCAGCATCCCGCCTTGGCCTTCAGCCTCATCCATTTCACTGGTCCTGGGAAGTCAGGCTGCTTGTTGCCCTGTGTGCTGGGCAGCCATGAGCTTCTGTTTTGGAGTTTGGTAGTGACTTTGTGGCTTTTGTAAATTAGCTGGATACATAGATACTCATGGTTCTGGCCCCTGGGCCTTAGTTTCTGCCTTTTGGAACACGTGCTAATGTCTGACACGCAAGAACCCGTCATGATGTGCAATGTCCTTTGCAGCAGGAGGAGAAACATCGAGCTTTCTGTAGGCAAGAGCACAGGGTTGGGGGTCGGACTGTGAGGCTATGAGCCTCCTTTTTGTCTCCAGTTTGGTGACCAAGGACGGTGATGTGTGGTGATGTGAGGAGAGGAATTTGTGAACCTTAAGGTACTATGGCACTGGGAACCAGGGGCCTGTTGAACTCTGCCACTGATGGCTCTCCTTTCTTTTGTAGGAAGATGAAGAGGAGGAGGAAGAATTGGTGGTAAGAACTGTTTTACAATTGAAATCATCCCTGTAAGAACTAAAGGTTCAAGCTGTGGTAAATGCATTTTGGGGAGGGGTCATTGGTGCTTCAGGGGAGAATCCTAGGAAGAAGAGTGAGACTTTGTGGCCCTTTCAAGAAAAACAGATGGGGTGCCCAGTGTGGGAAGGGCACATGGAGCTGGAAAATAGTTGGCCAGCTGGGCCAGGCCTATGGCCATTGCCCCATGCCTACTGCTGCTGGTGCAGTGGCTGAGGCCCCAGAGCCCACTGTAGTCAAAGGGAGCCCAGAATCCCAGAGGTAGCAGTAATTCCAACCCTTCCTGATAGTGCCTGTTCTATACCACAGATGGGGACTGCCCTGCTGTTGTGGGTTCTACCACCTCTGAGTTGCTGGGAGGGAAGTCCACTTGTCCCTAAGTGAGATATCCCAGCCCTGTTCTCTAGGTGAGACCTAGAATTTTTGGGGCCAGGCCAAGGTAACCAAGGTCAAGGGCGCTGAAGGACCTGAGACTGAGGGAGAGTCTGTGGGCAGTAAGGGAAGGCCTCCTGGACCCCTGACTGCCTTTTGTGTCTCTTGAGGACCCCCTGACCACTGTGAGGGAGTACTGTGAGCAGATAGAGAAATGCGTGAAGGCCCAAGAGCGGCTGGAGATGTGCGCGGAACGTGTGGCTTCGCACCCTGACACTGAGGAGGACTGCACTGAGGAGCTCTTTGACTTCCTGCATGCCCGAGACCACTGTGTGAGTCACGGCTCCTGGCCCGAGGACTAGCCAAAGCAGGCCTCTTCTCTGGGCCTCAGTTTCTCCCTTTGTATCCTCCAAGGTCCCTAGAACTAGGGGCTTCCCTGGAATTTTGGGGAAGCAGAAGCAGCTGGGGCAAGTAAGAGCACAGGAGATGCTGGCCTGGGGTTGACCCGGCCTGGTGGGGTGCTAGGTTTGGGGTCTCAGGCCTTTGCTGTCCACAGCTGGAGGGCCAATGCACTTACTTGGGTTTTTGCCCGTGTCCCTGGTCCTGGTGCTGCTGTATGGTTCAGTGGTTAGAGCACCGGACTTGAAGCCAGGGAGACCTGCCTGAGTTCACATATCACCTCAAGACTCTTCTGCCTAGGTGACCCTAGGCAAGTCCCCTGCCCTGTCTGAACTTCAGCCTCTCAGGCACATTAGCTGTTACTGTGGGGGGTTATTCCCACCATGTGTCCAGTGCCTCCTCTGAGGCACTACTAGGCCTTTTCTTTGGAATCAGACAAACCCCCAGGAGAGAGCTTTGCTTACCTTGGCCCTTTACTTTCCCAGGTGGCACACACACTCTTTGAAAGTGTGAAATAAGTATCTGTGACAGTGCCAGCTGCTCCAGGCTCTGCCCTTTTGACAGGTGTCAGCGGAATCATTTCCCATCACTTCGCCCTGGATCGAAAACACTGCTGTACCATGCCGTCATTCTGCATGAAGCCATGTGGCTTAGGCTTGGGCCTGGAGCCTGTGTGACCCACGGCAGCTCCACTGGAATAAAGCCCAGTCATCTGTGGAGATGTCTCCTGTCGTCTCTGAAAACATGCTTGAACCCAGGGCAGTGGCTGCCCTTCCTAGGGAAGGACCCCCAGGGCCCACAGAGGGGGACACAGTTTTCCACAGAAATGAGAGGTCATAGGAGTTTGTGGTGGCGAGATGCCCTTGTCCAGCCCCAGGGAGGGGAGCTGCCAACCCAGATGACCGGGCCACTGTCTCTCCTGTTTTCTATCCTCTGCCCTGGCTTTTCCTGTTGGTTGCCAGCCCTGTCCTGGCTCCTTCTATGGGCCCCCCTCCCTTACTCTTTTCCTCTGCCTCTGGGCTCTCCCTTGGACTCCTTGACTTCAGATCCAGTTTCCCAGACTTCCCTGGGTCTGTCTGGCATCATCCCATGATCCCGCTAATAAGCTTGGGGTCCTCTTTGACTCTTGGCCCTCTCCTTGCCCAGCCACACGTTGCTCATGGGTTAGTGCTGGACCTTGGTTTTCTCAAATGTAAATGGGGGCCATGGTGGCAGCCGCACCCCAGGGTTATGTGGATCCAGTGACATCATAATCGGAAAGTGCAAACCTGAGGAATCCGAGCGGCATGCCTTGCTCCTTGTAAACTGAAGCCCAAGCCAGGCTCCTTAGGCACGTGGTGACCAAGTGGAAGAGTGCCTCAGACATTAAGTGTGACCCTGGGCAAGTCCCTGCCCTGCCTCAGTCTCTTCATCTGTAAAGCAAGGTGGTACTGAGCCCATGTCAGATGAGGAGGGAGGGGGAGAACATTTAAAACTTAGGGAAGTGAATGCTGAAAACTAAAAATAATTTAAAAAGTAACGGGGTTCACTTGGTAGAGCTGGGAGGATCTCGGCAAGGGCACCGAGTAGGCGGCCCTGTGTCCGCCGCAGCATCGCCAGGGCGTCCTAAGGGGCATTCCCGAGGCCCCGCCCGCCCGCCGGCCTCGGTCCTGTTATCCCCATCTTACAAAGGAAGACCCTGAGTAGAGCAGCAGGTGGCCCCAGCTCCGCCCACTGCTGGAGTCCGCGGACGCAGCCCCTGCCCTCGGGGAGCAGGGGCTTTACGCGCTGCCTCCCTCTGAACCTCAGTTTGCTCAGCTGTGAAACAGGCTCGCACCGGCCTTTGCCTCCCAGAGTTGGATGGGCTGGACACGGGGCGAGAGCGCGGAGGACAAAGAAGCCCGCGGGCCGGCCGCGCCTTTGTCCCTGGTCCCGACGTCATCGCCGAAGACGCCCCTCGCGTCACTAGGCATCACGTGGGGCACGGCCCCGTCCGTGGCGTCCTGACTTCCGGCGTGGCGGGCGCCATCTTGATGAAAGCCCTTGCTCCCCGGGCCCCGGCAGGGCGGGAATCCTCGCAGCGGCCAACGCACCTCGCCGGAAGCGGACGACAACGGACGCGCAGACTGCGCACGCGTGGCCAACATGGAGGCGTCGTGGCGCGCTTTGGCGTGGACGCGCCGGCTGCTGAGGCCACCTGGGCCTGGGTTGATTCCGCGGAGGCTGCGGCACAAGAAAAAATGGGTGAGTGACGGGTCCCACCGGAAGTGTCCCCTGTCCGGGCGTCGAGGTGGGGGTCTGGGGGGGCGGGGCGCGTGTGAGTTGGGGAGGGGCCTGCGCCTTGTCCGGGATGAGCTGCGCATGCGCCCAGATCTACGCGCGAAGCGGTTTGGACCCTCTTTGTTCCTATTTCTGGGATGAGCGTGCTGATGATTGGCGGCTTCCTTGGGCCTCGCGCCGGAAGGAAGGGTGGGGTGCAGGCTCGAGTGGCCTCGAGGAGGCCGGGGGTTGGCTACTGGCCGCCCACCTGGGGAAGGAGGGAGCTGCCAGTCTAGGGTGGGGGGAAGGGCCTCCCCGCGATCACGTGCAGCCTCGTCATGTGACACCCCCACCCCCCCCCGCAGCCAGGCCCTCCGGCTCTGCTGGGCTTTCTAGAGCGTGCTTCTGACTGCGGCGGTCCTGGCTGCCCTGAGGCCTGGAAGGCGCCCCCTTTGACGCCCCCCCTTAATGCTGGAAGCTTCCCTTCCTTGTCTGCTGTTCATCCCGATTTATTTACACCTTGTTTCTGCAGAGCCCTTGGCGTGTGGTTCCGTTCCCCCCCAGACTGAGCTTCCCGAGGCAGGGGGCCTTTTTTCTGTCTTTGTATCCCCGGCACTAGCACAATGCCCCGCAAATACGAGGCCCTCGATCGGTGATAAATGTTTTGATGTTGTCAGGTCGGGCTCCTTGGTGGACCCCATTTGGGGTTTCCTTGTCGTTCTCCAGCTCATTTGACCAGTGGGGAAACTGAGACAAAAGGGATTAAGTGACTTGCCCAGGGTCACACAGCTAGCACGTGTTCGAGGCTTAGATTTGAACTCAGGGCTTCAGGCCCGGGGTTCTATCTACTGCAATACTTAGCTGCTAGAAAACAAATGCAAGGCCATGTAAATAGAGATACCTCAAAGGATCTGTACTGCTTTGGATTCAAGAGTTTTCACCCGTGAGATAAAGTTCCATCGTGCATTATTCTTACCCAGGCTTCATACAAAGTGAATACAATGAAATTGGGGGGGTGGGGTCCAACAGTTTGTTTTCTTTATCTGTGTGAGCTCCTTGAGGACAAGGACTGGTCAGGTCATTACTCTGTGTGCCATGCGCTGAGCTGAATGTTAAAGATAAAATCAGAGATAAGCCAACTAGTCTCTGCTGTCAGGGAGTGCACATCCTTACGGGGGAACACAAGTCATGAGAGAAGAATGGAGAGAGGGAATAGGAGCCCAGGGCTGGGCCCCTGGCAAAGTCGGGCAGAAAGACCCAAGGAGAGGAGCTGGATTTGCTTTCTTTCATATATGGAACTCCTAAGGAAACTGCAGCCATGGGGTTTCTTACAATCTTCTTGCCTTAGAGGGTTACTTGGGGCACTAAGGTCAACTAAGCCAGCATTTGGATCCAGGTTTTTCTAGTGTTATGTTTTATTGAGTAGACAAAAATGCTTGTTGTGTTGAATTTAAATTTCTTAGATTGCTTCACTTATTTGTCTAGGATTTAGCACAAAAGGCAGAATTCAATGGCTGTGACTGATGTGTATGGAAATTGTAAAGTAAGCATGGGCAGGGTCCAGGATAGACCCCGGAAACCTGCTTGGAAAGCCTGAGGACTCTCTCTCACCTTTGCAGGCCTCCACAGAGCCAAAATTCTCCTCCACCCGGATGGCTCTACAGAATTTTGACATGAACTACAAGGTCCAGTTTGGAGACCTGTGGCCCTCCATCCGGGTCAGCCTTCTCTCTGAACAGAAGTATGGGGCTCTGGTCAACAACTTCTCCACTTGGGACAAAACTGTCTCTGAGTTAGAGCAGCTCAAGGCCAAAGATTTCGTGATGGAGGCACAGAGAAGGGTGCAGCAGAAGGCCTTCCCTGAAGAACCCAGTGCTGCGGTCCTTCCTCCACAGCTGGAGACACACAGCCACCCAGCAGCCTTCTGGCCCTGCAGTCCTAACCTACACTGTTACACATTTAGCAGAGGAGACGTCAGCCGCTTCCGTCCATCCAGGTAAGTCATATGCTGAGTGCCCTGAGCCCTGCTTGGGGGAAGGCAGGAGTGAAAGCTTTAGTGCTGGGGCCTTCTTGACCCCAATTTCAAGTTCAGGAAACAGGCTGAGAGAGGGAAGGTGCCTTGCAGCCTCTAAAGCTCATCCCCCATGTGCTGTCGCACCAGTGAGGTTTTATGGGAGTGTCACTGGGGCTCAAAGGAGGGCCTCTGGCTGGAGAACTGACAGGGTGATTCCCAAGGTTTCTGAAGGAGGGGAAAATGCTGAGAATAAGAATGTGGCCAGTGCTGCTGCCAAAGAGAATTGTTGGGGGCATAGGACCCAGAGCCGGAAGAAACGTCACCCTCTGTTGAGTTCAGCCCCTCTTGTTTTGTTTGTTAGAAACCCAAGGTTCAGGTGGGAAATGGCTTCCTTAACTTCCCACAGGTATTAAGATGCAGAGCTGGTAGTCAAGCCTAGGGACCCTGTAGCCCAGTAATCCCTTGTTCTCACTCCTTCCCTGAGATCCTTTGGATGCCAGGTCTAGAACCCTGCTCCCCACATTTTCAGCTCCCCCACTTCCTGAGGTTCCTGCGTCTCAACCACCGGTCCTGTTTGTGGTGGACCTGAGGCTACACATCTGAGGACCCATGGGGGCTCCTGAAGATGCTTCAGGGATTCCAAGTATGACTCACCATAGCTGAGTTGCCAGGCCTCTGGGTACCATTCTCATCTCTCAGCCTTAGAAGCATGACGTGCAAGTGTAATGGAGATGGGCAAGCTTTCACAGACCATCAGCCTAGCTGACGCAGCAGGGCCCCTGAGCAAGAGACAGGAGGTGGCCTGGGCCAGGCAGGGAAGGTACCACTGCCACCTTGATCACCATTCTCCCTCAGACTGTGATGGGGACAGCCCAGGACACTGAACGCCTTGGGAATAGCAGTGCCCCCCCAGACTACCGAAGACCTCATGCTATCAGAGCTGTGTCCAGCCCAGGCTGCCCCTTCCTCCCCCCAACTTTTGAGGAAAGAAATTATTCTAGAGAAAGAAGGGACCCATCTTCTCATCACCACCAGGAGCCTCTGCTGACCAGCTGCCACCAACAGTCAGATGGGAACAGGAGCTAGGGGTATAACAGCATTTCCTAGACCACAGTTCTGGGGACATCAGTCCTATGAAGAAGGGGTCAGCCATCCCTACCAACTGCCAACCAAATGCCACCCACACAAGGCAGCCTGGCTGAAGCAGCAGCATCCTCAGGGAGAGACATGGGTCAGTGTAGGGACCAGGCCGTTCAGACTGCTTCCTGCAACACCACCATGACACGAGTGGGCATAGCTCTAGACCCAAGGTCTTGGGGAGGAGCTAGGCTTCCAGCGCCCTCTGCTGTCCTCCTGGGAAGCAGCCCCTGGGGAGATGCCACCTGGGGGCTGCTCCTGCAGGGGCTGCAGCCACAGCTACTGGAGACCCAGAGCAGACCAAAGTCTGGGCTCTGTGGAAAGGACCTGGCAAAAGAGGCCTGACCCTCTGCTTGATTGCTGCATCCTCTGGACCAGAGGGTATTTCCATTTGATGTGCAGCTGAAACATTCTCCAGGGGCCATCTCCCCATCAGACTGGGAGCTCCTAGGGAGCATGAACTCTCCGGTACTTTTCACCCAGGTGGTACTGAAAAAGCACCATTCGTTCATGATCAGCACACTGGGCATTCCTTACATGTCGCACAGCACGGAACAGCTGGAGCCCACTGTGATGGGTGTTGAATATGGAAAATCCTTTGGTCCCTTGGAATAAAACACTGCTGGGCTCTTGATTGTGGACCACCATTACTTAGAATTACACATGATGAAAACAACCATGGAGGTTGGCCCGAGCATGCTGGCCTGGGAAGTTGGGCTATCCTGTAAGGAGGGGGAGAGGCGAAGCTGCCTCAGTCTCCCCCTGGGAAAGGAAAGGAAGGACACGAGGACACAGCTGTTCTTTGGGTGTTTCCTCCACTAAGGATATATGGGAGGGTGTGGAAAGAAGTCTTCCAGAGTGAGAAGGCATCTGGTCCCTGATCCGTTGAAGCTGTGACCTTTGTCCTTCCTGTAGGAGCTATAGCCGAGGATCAACTGAGCCCTGTAGTCTTTATCTCTTTGTCAGTTTAAGGTAATTTGAGATTGAGACACTTGTGGCCCACCCCAAGGTCCCCTGAGCCTCTTGGCAGTGTCCTGGGGCCCAGGTCTGGTGGTCCTTGCTCCCAAGAGCGGCATGTGGACATGGAGACATCTCCTTAGTCCTGTTACTTATTAAGTGACCTCGGAGAGAACGTGGGCTTCCTGCCCCCAAAAGTAGGAAGGAGGCCTTCAGTCCTTAAGTGTCCAGCTCCAGAAACCAAGCATGGCTGTCTGTCCTGGCCCAGAGGACTTCATCCACAAGTGTCATATGACCCCCGGAGTGTGTCTACACTGCCCCTCAATGGAAATCCTTCTGCAGCAGTGGCCATCTGGTCTCTGCTGGAAGACCTGCAGAGAGATGGAATTTTCTGCCCCTCACCCATCTGCCTCTGGGTCCTCTGGGGTGGGGAAGCCCTGCTGTCTCAGGGCACTGCCCACCTCTGGGGAACAGAGCTGGTGGCTGTGGGTCTCGGCTTCCTCAGGCTCCCATTCCTACTTCTGAAGCCTCTGGCTTTCTCTTCCAGGATCAGCAGCCTGGGTGTTCTTGACTACTACCTCATGGATGCCTCCTCCTTGCTGCCTGTGTTGGCCCTGGGTGTCCAGCCAGGTGACACTGTCCTTGACTTGTGTGCTGGACCTGGTGGGAAGACACTGGCGCTGCTCCTGACTGGCTGCTGCAGTAAGTAAAGTTGCAGAACAGTTGAGCGCTCTTTGTTCCCCACCTGCCTTGGGAGCATCAAGGTCACCTTGGGGAGAGTGGCAAGCAGGTGGCTTCCCTCCTTGCCCCAGCACTGATGCCCCACAGTTCCACCTTCCTGTGACACTTTTTCTCTTTCTGGGCCAGATGAGATGGGAAAGATTGGTGAATGATGGCCCTTAGGCTTCAGAGGTGAGACTGTCCCCCAAAGCAAGGAGCAATTCTTCCTGGGGAACAGAGGAGACTCAGAAGGACTTTGTGAGCAATGGGTCAGAGAATCTTAGAGCTGCCTGGGGCCTCTGAGATGACTGAGGGAGCCTGAGGGGGGAGAGAGAGCTCTGAGGGGAGTCTCAAAAACCAGGGGCAGATCCTTCCCAACATTTGTCGCTGGCACCACAGAACCTCAGTTTCCTCCTTGTGTGGTGAAGCTTACTTTATTGCCATGGTGGTGGTCATGAAGATCCACAGAGAGGGGTGTATGTGTCTGTCTGTGTGTCTGACCACTTGGAGTCCTGGGAAGCCAGGGGAAGGGCCTTAAGTCTCTGTACTGAGGGAAGAGGCACCTCAGGGGGTCGCATGAAAGGAAGGTTCGCCTCATTCTGCCTGGCCCCAGAGGGTGGGACTGGGTGAAGTGGAGATGGAGAGGGGACAAAGAGACACACTTGGGCTGGTTGTCAGGAGGCATTTCTCTCTACCCAGCAGAGCCCTACCTGTGGCAGAGACAATCACAAGGGAAGGAACTGGAGGGTTCTGGAAACCTTGTGGTGTCATTTGAATGTCAGTGGTTTGAAGGGTGGCCTTTGCAGGGAGAGGGGAGAAAAGATAAGACCCCCTCGCTTGAGATCAGGAAGCCCCTCCAAGACAAGGACTGCCCTTCCCTTATATTTTCCAGAGTGCCTTGGACTATACTGACTCTAACAGATGAGAATACAGATTCAGAGAGTTTATCTGCTCAGCATCATATGACTTACAAGGGACTGAGCCAGGCTGTGGATGGTCACTTTCCCACCCCCAGTCTGTGCTCACTGAGCCAGCAGATGGAACCCAGACCTTCTGCTTGCCCTGGAAGGTCCTTGACTTGGCCTCAATATCTGTATCTGGGGACTGGGCCCAGCACACCTCATTGGTGAGGCCCTGCCTGGTCAGCTTCTTCTCAGCAGACTCTCTTCAGTCCACTTTCCTTCCCTCAGACCACTTGGCAGCTAATGACATCTCTGCCTCCCGAACCCAGAGGCTGAAGCAGGTTCTGCACGACTACATACCCCAAGACAGGAGCCAGGTGCGAGTCACATCCCAGGATGGTAGGAAATGGGGAGACCTGGAGAGGAGCACCTACGACCGGGTGAGTGACTGGTTCCCCAAGACCTCAGAGTCCCAGGTTGCCTAGATCTAGTAAGTGCAGGGGTCCACACATGAGCTGGGCACAGCTGGGCCTCCCTTTATGGGGAGTTTCGGTCAGAAGCGGTTCAGAGCCCTAGACCTGAGTGTAACAGGGCGGCAGGCCCACTCTGCAGATTGTCCCTTGCCCTCTTGTCCTTTGCTGTATAGTCACGTGTATGGGTGTGTGTATGTGTGTGTGTGTGTGACAGAGAGAGAGAGAGAGAGAGATCATTTACTACACTGGCTGGTACCTGTGAGGAGGAGGGAAGGAAAGAAACCTTCAGGGGCCTTACTGTTATTGTTCCCATTTTATAAGCAGGTGAAGAGACTTGCCCAGGGTCACTGTCACTGCACCCCCGGGCTGCCTCTCTTCTTTGTGGTTGTCCCCCTCCTTTGTCTGGGGGGTGGGGGGAGTGGGAGGACCAGGCTCGAGTAGCAGATAGCCCGCTGCTCTCTCAGGCCTTTCCTCCTTGGAACAGGTGCTGGTGGATGTGCCCTGCACCACTGACCGACACTCTGTCATGGAGGATGACAACAACATCTTCACGCGCTCAAGGAAGGCTGAGCGCCAGATGCTGCCCATGCTGCAGGTGCAGCTCCTGGTGTAAGTGGGCGGGACCTGAGGCATGCTGGGAGCTGGTGCTGAGACCACTCTGGAGGGCAGGGAAGGAGAACCCCTTGAGTGGGAGCTGGAGGCACTGGACATCCTCAGCATGCTGTGTATTTGAATCTACCCTCTTGGAAGCTGTCACTCTGTTCAATGTGGCCATTGGTTCCAGTCGAGGGATGCAGGCAGTACAAATTGGAAGGATGCAACCACATCTGGAGCTTGGGTTATTCTCATACCTCAGGCCCCGGCTGTGTTTTCAGGGGCTCCCTGGGCAGCCTGCACAGACCCCCCCAGTGGGAACTGGGTCCCCAGCAATGGGGAAGAGACCATTAGGGTTGGTCCCCGGAATTGGGCAGCCACTGCTCCTTCCTCTTCCTGGGGAGAAATATTTCCCTGAGTGTCCCTTTAGGTACAAGGGTATAAGGTCTCCCGAGCCCTGCCTAGACATTTTCCAGTTTGCCCTGACTGGCTAGAATGGGATTTCAGGTTGGAAAGGTGGGTTGGAGCCAGACTGGGGAGGCCTTGATTGCTGGGCTCAGTATTTTATCTAGTAGTCACTGAGCATTCTAAGTAGGGGGTGATGTGGTCATGCTTAAACCTTAGTGAGATTATTTTGGCTATGGTGTAGAATAAGGGGGTGGCGAGGTGGCTCAGTGGATAGAGAGCATAGGCTTCCAGCTCAGATCTGCCCTCAGTCACTGGCTAACTTGGCAAGTCGTTTTATTCTGCCTCAGTTTCCTCTTCTATCAAATAAATGAGCTTCAGAAGGAAATGGCGGACACTTAAGCATTTTTGCCTTGAAAACCCTGAAAGGGGTCACGACAGATCACTCATGACTGAACAACAAAGAGCATAGGAGGGAATGGGGTTAGGGAGGCTGATTAGAAGGTCGTACAATAGAGGCCAGGGAAGAGGTGACAAGGACCTAAACCAGACAAGAACCGTGTGACAAGCGCAGGTGAGAATGGCCTAGGGTGTACCCTAGGACGGGAGGGGTGAACAGGCTTTGGCTGTGGGTGGGCCCCACTCCTGACAAGCCCTGCCCCTAAAGGATTGAACCAGTGCACAGAGAGGGAACAGAGACTTTCAGCAGCTTGGTGAGCTCTCTCCACCTTGGCCAGGGTCTGGGAGAGACTGGGGATGCCACAGGGAGGGGAAACTGGTACTGATTTGAATCACTCTAGGTGATACTTCCTGGGGAAGGAGGACCGTATGGAGAGCTGAGTAGTGCACTCCCTGAGAGGATGGGCCTTCAACCCTCTTTGCTTCCTTTCTTTGCTTCTAGGGCTGGCCTCCTTGCCACCAGGCCCGGAGGGGTGGCAGTCTATTCCACTTGCACCCTCTCCCATCTGCAGAATGAGTACGTGGTAGGTGGGGCCATTGACATTCTGGCCAATCAGTTTGAGATGAATGTCCAGGTGGAAGACTTGAGCTACTTCCGGCATCTCTTCCAGGATACCTTCTCCTTCTTCCCATCGTGTCGCATGGGCGAGCTGGTTCTCCCCATCCTTTGGGCCAACTTTGGACCCATGTACTTCTGCAGGCTACGCAGGCTAACTTAGCAATTTGGCTTCCTGAGCCCCTTCTCCTGCAGCCCTCCTGTGGATTTCCAGCACAGAGTCCCCAGAAGAACTGGGAGGGATGGATGTGCTTTGTCCAAGTGCATGGGAGAGGACGGAACCAGGGTATGATTCGCTTTGGCGGCTCCTGTAGATGTGGGAACAGCAGCAAGACGCTTTGGCAGAGTAATTCTATCTTTCCATAGAGGAAGCTTTTCAGTATAGGATGAAAGGTGGTCCTAGGGCTCCTTAACCTGTCCTGACCCACTGCAAAGTGTGATGGAGGCACCTTCAGGCTGGGGCAGCTGCTTTAACCTTAGTTTCCCTACTGCCTGGCATACAGTAGGCACTTAGTAAAAGCATATCCATTGACTGGTTTGGGCTTTAGTTTTTTATGCTTTCCATCATCTACTTTAACCTGTGGCTTCTGAGAGTCTGTGCCTTGGGCCAACACCATGGGGTCCGGGAGCCTGCTCTACAGGACTTGGGGAGGGGGGAGACTGCTCTAGCCAGGAAGCCGAGCCCTGTTATGATGTAGCTTGGCTTCTAGCTGCTCCTCCCTCCTTCCCAGCCTAGCAGCCTCTCAGGTGAGGATGGGGGATTCCAAGCTCCAACCCTCCCTGAAAACGAGGGTCCCACTAGCATCTGGGGCAGGTGCTGTGCCCTTGGACAGCTCTGGGAAAGGCAGTCTTCATCTCAAGGTTTTGGGGAAGGTTTCCTCCTGCCCTCTGGGACCAGACCAAACAAATTCATCCCTCTGTCTTTTCAGTGGTCTTCAGACTTTGGCTCACACACCCATGAGAGAAACATTTTGAACACATGTTCCCTATAGAAAAATATTTTGTTCTCGCCAAAATATTATAAACAATCATATTTTTAGAAAGTCAGTTTTATTTCAATTTAAAACTTTTTGATGCAGCAATTCATGGATGTGGTTTTTAAATTTTTCACAAATGGGTTCCAAATGCACTGAAACTTTTTGTGGGGAAGATTTTAGAAGGGTTAGAGAGCTCCGTATCCAAATTTTCAAGTATTCTTCAAGTGAGAGTTTGTACTGGTGACACACTAAGACCGTTTTCAGTACCCAGAACTGAGTGGGCAATAGTGTCAGAGGCAGGAGAATGGGGCCTAAAAAGCAGCAATTCAGCTATTTCAGAAAAAAAGGATTCAGCAATCAGAGAACACTGGTAACTGAACAGAGCTGAGGGGTCAAAGATGCTGAGGAAGTGGTGAACCTAGGAGATGAGAAGGATGGTGGTTCCCTCAACAGAGAAGTTTGGAAAAGCCAGGGTGGGCTTTAGAGGAAAGATCACATGATCTTCAATGCAGAATGCAGACCACAGTCCATACCTGCACATTCCATGCTATTGTTACTGAGAGAAAAAAAAAGGGTGGCTGTGGGGGTCTTAGTTTCCCCTTCCTCACCTCTCCATTGCCTTGGGACTGCACAGAGCCCATTGAGTGAAGGATTCCCCAACCTTTTCAACATGATGCCTCTCCCTGAGTGTTCCTTACCCAGATCCACTCAGGTTTAGGGGGGATATGTTTGATTGTGACTGCTTACTACACCATTTCATCAAATAGCCCTATTGTATACTAACTGTGTCCTCTGGCTAACTATTAAAGAGAAATACATCCAAAAAATCAATGAATATTAAGGCTACTGAGCTAGGCCCTGAGCATACAAATATAAAAAATGAAAAATCCTTGTTTGTAAGGGGCTTACTCTCTAGCAGGGGAGACTGACCAGGATATATATGATATATACAGAATAAATACAAAGAGGGCCTTGAATCTGGGACAGCCAAAGAGCCAACCTGCCCTGAGAGTGGGGAGGAACTCTGGTGCGATAATGCTAACCAACCAAATTCCAGAATGGGGAATTTGCTGTTGTCATTTTTGCCTATTTAAAGGGACACAGAGACCTCTGGCAAACGTGGCAACCTGAGAAATTCCAACCAAGACGAGCTTGCCTGAAAACCACCTCAGAGATTAGCATCAGTGAGAACCTTTATTCACCCAGTACTGCCCTAGGAGATCTCTAATAGAAGAGAACTTTCTGTTGTGAAAAACTAGGATTGCATAGAATCTGAAATACAAACACTGGAGGGAATTAATGAACAGAAATGCAAGGAAAGGTGGCATAGCCTACTAAGACTATTATAAAGCAGCAATTATCAAAACTACTGGTACTGGCTAATAGAGTGATGGCTCAGTGGCATAGGTTAGGTATGCGAGACAGTGGCTAGTAATTTACTGTTTGACAAACTCAGAGACTCCAGCTTTTGCAATAATCACTATTTGATTAACTGCTGGGAAAACTGTATGGCAGAAATTGGCATAGACCAACATCTTACACTGTATACCAAGAGGAGGTTAAAATGGGTACACAATTTAGACATAAAGGGTGAAACTATAAGCAAATTAGGAAAACAAAGAATAGTTTACCTATCAGATCTATGGAGAAGGGAAAAAATTAGAACCAAACAAGAAACAGAACAGTATGAAATGCAAAATGGGTAATTTTGATTACATTGAAAAGGTTTTGCACAAAGCCAATGTAACCAAGATTATAAAAGAAGCAGAAAGCTGGAAAACAATTTTTACAACCAGTGTCTCTGATAAAAGCCTGATTTCTAAAATATGTAGAGAACTGAGTCAAATCTATAAGAATACGAGTCATTCCCCAGTTGATAAATGATTAAAGGATATGAACAGTCAGTTTTCAGATGAAATTTAAAGCTATTGATAGGCATTTGAAAAAATACTCTAGATCACTATTGATTAGAGAAAATGCAAATCAAAACAACTCTGAGGTACCACATCAAACCTATCAGACTGGCTAACGTGACAAAACAGAAAAGTGATAAAGGAGAAGATGTGGGAAATTTGGAACATTAATGCATGGTTGGTGAAATAGTAAACTGATCTAATCATGCTGGAGAGCAGTTTGGAACTATGCCCAAAGGGCTAAAAAAACTACATGCCCTTTGACCCAGCAATACCACTTCTGGGGCTGTATCCCAAAGAGATCATAAAAAAAGGAAAAGGACCCACATGTACAAAAATATTTATAGCAGCTCTTTCTGTGGTGGCAAAGAATTGGAAATTGAGGGAATGCCCATCAATTGAGGAATGGCTAAACAAGTTGTATATGAATGTAATGGAATACTATTGTTCCATAAGAAATGGTGAACAGGCAGATTTCAGAAAAACCTGGAAAGACTCGCATGAACTGATGCTGAATGAAGTGAGCAGAACCAGGAGAACGTTGTACACAGTAACAGCAGCATTGTGCCGTGACTGACTTTGATAGACTTAGCTCTTTTCAGCAATGCAGGGATCTAAGACAACCCCAAAGTCTCATAATGGAAAATGCTATCCACATCCAGAAAAAGAACTATGGAGTCTGAATGCTATCAAAACAGACTATTTTCTCTTTTTTGTTGCTTTTTGTTTTTTCTTTCTCATGGTTTTCCCTTTTTGTTCTGATTCTTCTTTGACAACATGACAAATGTGAAAATACGTTTAATATGATCATACATGTATAACCTATAGCAGATTGCATGCCATCTTGTGAAGGGGGAGTGGAGGGAGGGGGGAAATTTAGCAAATGCTGAAAACTAAGAATAAGTTTTTAAAAGGAGTATGAAAAAGGGGGGGAAAAAAGAAATACACACACAGGAAATGAGAAAGCTAAATAAATGCATTTGAGCTATTTGAAGGGACTAAATAATGAATTCCTTACTTTCTAACAAAGAAAGAAAAGGCCCTTCAGAATTCAAATGTTTCCAAGGGGGAAGGGAACAGAAGGGGAAGGAAATACACATTTATAGGACATCCACTATGTGCCAGAGCCTTTTGACATTCAACTTGGGGATGGGGGTGGGGTAGCAGAGAACAAGACCTCAATCCAATGTGATTGGCCATCAAGGCTGTACCAGACAAAGACCAAGGCCATTGTGATCTATAATGCTGGGGCCAGAGAAAAGCCTTGGCAAGCATGACTTCCACATTAGGAGTTGCCAAATGAGACTGAAGTTGAGAACTTCAGTAGGGGAGCCAGGACCAGGAACTAGTCCTTCTAGAGCTACAATGAGGAAGTGGTATCCAGACTGAAGGGGAAGGAGCCATACCTAGTACTGCAGCAGAATCTCACTCTGGGACTTCAGAAAGAGATAGGGTCTCAGCCTAGCCACCCTATCTTAAATTGTAGAAGGGGGCAGAGTCTGGCCCTGTCACAAAGTATTAATTCAGGAGCAAAGGCTGCATATGTGAGTAAACAGAAGAAAACTCATAGTGGAGAAATAAAATGAGCTAAGGGAATCACAAGATGAAATTCCAGAAGACAGTTCTACAATAGTAATAAGTAGAACCCAGGGGAAAGGAGTGAACTAGTTACAAGAACTCAATACTGAACTGAAGAGATAAAGGAAAAGTTTAAGTGAGAGAAAGAATGACATGTGAACACTGGGATGGAGAAAAAACAGAAGGTGGAAAACCTTAGATACCCTGAAAACTAAAGTGTAGAAAATAGAAGTTCATTAATAAAACAAGAAATGTTGGAACAAAATCAAAACTCTCAACAATTAGAATACATGAGCCATCTACTCTCATAGACAACTGATCTGGGAAAGAAAACTAGAGGAAATAATTCGATCATCATTGGACTCCCTGACACCAAAACGTAGATATCATCTTCCAAAAAATCCTAAAAGGAAACTTCCCAGAGGTGTTAGAACCAGAAGGTAAAGTGAAAGTAGAAAGAATACATAGATCACCCCTTGAAGGAAATTCCAAATTCAACAGCCCTGGAAAAACTATGGTCAAAATTGAGAACTTCCAAGTTCAAAAAAACTGCAAGCCACCAGAAAGAAATAAGAGACCAAGGAACCATCGTCAGAATCACACAAAATGATACAATAATTAAGAGAAAAGAAAGCCTGGAATAATCACAAAGCCAAATGAAAAAAGATTGTTTCGGTTCGGTTGATTCAATCGTGTCTGACTTTTTATGATCTTATTTGGTTGGTTTTTTTTTTCTTGGCAAAGATCCTGGAATGTTTTGCCATTTCCTTTTTTGGCTCATTTTACAGATGAGGAAACTGAGTCAAACAGGCTTAAGTGACTTGCCCAGGCTCACACAGCTAGGAAGTATCTGAGGCTGGATTTGAACTCAGGAAGAGGAGTCTTCCTGACTCCAGGCCTGGCCCTCTATGCACTATGGTGCCACTGAGCTACCCCAACAAATAAGATTAATATCCAGCAAAATTGAGTATGATCCTGCAGCGGAAAAAATGGATCTGTAATAAACTTCCAAGCATTTCTCTTGTGAAAACTATTGATACCCTGAGGGTAGACCCTTTGAAATACAAACATAGGAGACGAGAAACCAAGGAAGCTAAATAAAGCTCCTTGAAGGGGTTAAATAATGAACCACTTGCTTCCTAAAGGCAAGAAGAGACCACACCCCCTTCAGAACCCAGCTGTTCCCATTTTTATTTTTTTTAATTTTTATACTTTTTGCTTTTTTTTTTGGAAGGGGAAGGCAGGGCAATTAGGGTTAAGCGACTTGCCCAAGATCACATGGCTAGTAAGTGTGTCAAATGTCTGAGGCCGGATTTGAACTCAGGTCCTCCTGACTCCAGGGCCGGTGCTCTGTTCACTGCACAGTCTAGCCACCCCAAACCCAGCTGTTTCCAAGAGGGAAGGAAAGGGAGTAAGCATTTATATGTCACCCATTGTGTGCCAGACACTGCACTAAATGCTTCACACATTCTCTCACTGAGTCCTTACAACCAATCGTCAGGGTAGGGGTTGGTATTATCCCCACTTTCCAGTTGAGGAAACTGAGGCAAAAAGAGGTTAAGTGACTTGTTCAGGGTCACACAGTGAGTAAATGTCTGAGCCTTTCATGACTCCTGGTCCAGGACTTTATCCACTGCCACACCAACTGTGCAAAGGTCAATGAAAGAACAAAGAGGAGCACACTTAAGGCCTGCAAAAGATTTTGTTCTTTTTTTTCCCTAAAAGAATAAGAAATGAGAGGAGGAACAGAATGCAAATAGGGAATAAATATTTCTCACTATTGAGGCAGAAGAAGAGGAATATACAAACAGGGTGATAGTGCGGTCATGGGGGGCAGCAGCTCGTGAGCCTCACTTGTGTCTGAACTTGGAAGAGGAAGGCTGAGCAAACGTACTTCAGTGTTTTAGTAACCTCTTTAGAGGTTAGGGTCAAAATACATTAAAGAGGGAGAGGGAAAGGGAGAGACAGAGACAGAGAAAGAGAGAGAGAGAGGAGAGAGAGAGATAAACAGAGACAGAGAGAAGGAGAGACAGAGACAGAGGAGAGAGATAAACAGAGACAGAGAGCAGAGACAGAGACAGACAGAGAGGAGAGAGAAAGAGAGACAGAGAGGAGACAGAGAGGAGAGAGAGAGAGGAAAGAGAGAGATAAACAGAGACAGAGAGGAGAGACAGACAGACAGAGAGGAGAGAGAGAAACAGAGACAGAGAGACAGGGAGAAAGAGACAGAGAGAAGGAGAGACAGAGAGGAAAGAGAGAGATAAACAGAGACAGAGAGAAGGAGAGACAGAGACAGACAGAGGAGAGAGATAAACAGAGACAGGAGAGACAGAGACAGAGGAGAGAGAAAGAGAGACAGAGAGAAGGAGACAGGAGAGAGAGAGGAAAGAGAGAGATAAACAGAGACAGAGAGGAGAGACAGAGACAGACAGAGAGGAGAGAGAGAAAGAGAGACAGAGAGACAGAAAGAGACAGAAGGAGAGACAGAGGAAAGAGAGAGATAAACAGAGACAGAGAGAAGGAGAGACAGAGACAGACAGAGAGGAGAGAGAGAAACAGAGACAGAGACAGACAGAGAGGAGAGTGATAAACAGAGACAGAGAGAAGGAGAGACAAAGAGAGAGGAGAGAGAGAAACAGAGACAGAGAGAAAGAAAGACAGAGAGAAGGAGAGACAGAGGAGAGACACAGACAGAGAGGGGGGAGACAGAGGAGAGACAGACAGAGAGAAACAGAGACAGAGGAGAGACAGAGAGAAACAGAGACAGAAGGAGAGACAGAGAGGAGAGAGAGAGAAACAGAGACAGAGGAGAGACAGAGAAACAGAGACAGAGAGAAGGAGAGACAGAGAGGAGAGAGAGAGATAAACAGAGACAGAGAGAAGGAGAGACAGACAGAGAGGAGAGAGAAACAGAGACAGAGGAGAGGCAGAGACAGAGGGGGGGAGAGAGACAGAGGAGAGACAGAGACAGAGAGAAACAGAGACAGAGAGAAGGAGACACACAGAGGGAGATTTTAGAACTGATAGGGCTGGAAAGGGAAGCAAAATTTTTCAGCTACGGAAGACTGATTATATTGTTTCATCATCATTTTCTTTTACATAGTTATTCATTGTTTCTGATTTGTTCTTTGGTCTGCTCATTATTTAAGAGGTAGAAGACTGATTATAAATTGGTTAGCATTAAAAGGAGAGAAAGGGCAATAGACTGATATGTGTGTGTGTGTGTGTGTGTGTGTGGTGAAATGGGGAAGAGCAGGATAGCATTAGATCGCTCCAATTATAGATCACCAATATTGATCTCATTTCTAGTCTTTCCCTTTGTTTTTTCCTTGTAAAGAGGGGAGAGGAAGGAAAAAGAGAGGAAACATAATATGTTATAATGGGGGAAAACACTTAACCATCCTAACCACAATTGTGGATGGTATGAATTCATCCATAAAATGTAGACCTATGGCTCAAAGTGTCAGAAAGCAGGATTCAGCCTCAGTGCCCTACTCCAATCCATCTTCCACTCAGTATCAAAGAAATGATTATCCTAAAATGTAGATCTTACTGTGTGTGTGTGTGTGTGTGTGTGTGTGTCTCTCTCTCTCTCTCACACACACACACACACACACACACACACACACATACACACACACTCAATGTAAGCAACTCCCTATTATCTTCAGGATCATTTGTAAAGTCTTCTGATGGACGTTTCAAGCTCTTAACCTGGTTCCTTTCGACCTTTCCAGACTTCTTATCCCTTCTCCCAGGTACTCTCTGATCCAGCTACGTTGACCTCCTTCGCGTTCTTCTCATACAACATATAATCTCCTCTTTGTGCTGGCTGTCCTCCTTCCTGGACTGCTCTCCCTCCTCACCTCCAACCACTGACTTCCCCAGTTTCAAAGCTTAGCTCAAGTCTCAGCTTCTTCAGGAAGCCTTTCCTGTCCCCCCTCAGTTTCTAGTTTCTTCCTTGAGATTACCTTCCACACGCTTTGCAGGTTTCTCATATGTATCTATTTATTTACCTGTTGTGTCTCTGTTAAACTGTAAGCTTCTCGGGGGCAGAGATCTGCTTTTACTTCCAAGCCTGGAACATAGCAAGTGCTTAAAGATGTTTGCCAAATGATTGAGATGCAAACTACAAACAACCATATGAAAGAATGGTCTGAATCACTAACAATAAGAGAAATGAAAAAAACGAACACCAAAATAAATTTGAAGGTCCCGCTTGTGCCAATCACATGTGCAAAGGCGGCAAAAGGTGACAGCGACCGTTGCTGGAGAAACTGTGGGAAGGCAAGCACTAAGCGCCGTGCTGTGAATTCAGACATAAGCGAAGAGAAAGACGGCCTCAGCTCTTCAGAAGCTTCCGCACTAAGGGGAAGTCAACACGCAAAAGGGAGATGAAAAATTGGGATGAGGGCTGTGAAGGAACCTGGCACAGGGGACACAGTGCTGAAATACGGAGAATCGAATGGACATGGAGGAAAGAAATGACAGCTGGCTGGTTTGGGACCCTCCCCAGAATGGAGGCTCCTGAAGGAACTCACCAGTGGGAAGAGGGGGCCAGCACAGCAGAGGGATGTTCCAGGGTGACAGTGCTACAGTTGGTGATTAATGCGAGGAGGGGGAGGGTGAAAAGGCCCCGGTGCTGAGGGAGGTCCTAGGGTGAGGCACAGCGTTAAAATCCAAAGAGAAGCACAGCCAATGAGGAGAATGAAGGTCCCTAAAGTGGAGAGCCCAGGACAGGCATACTGATAGACTGCTGGGTAGCAGCCATTCAGGAGGGGAATTTGGAACTACTCTCCCAAACTCACTAAACTGTATTCTTTAATTCTGTGGTGCCACTACTGGGTGTTTACCTCAACAGTACAGGGGAACCACCTGTAAGTACAAAAATAGAGCAACATTTTTTCTTAGAGCAAAGAACTGGAAACTAAGGAATGGTGCATCAGTTGGGGAATGGATAAGCAAATTGTGATATAGAAATGTAATGGAATATAATTATGGCATCAAAGTGACAAATATGAAGGATTCGGAGAAATCTGGGAATGTCTAGATGAACTGATGCACATGGAAATGAGGCAAACTAGGAGAAGAGTTTATTTCTACAATAGCCACCATAACGCAAAAGATCTTTGAAAGGCTTAAGAACTCTGGTTTAGCCAGTCTGCCAAGGAGGTTTACTGGGGTGTGGCTGCCACACATGCTACAGATTCTTGGAGCCACAGGTGAGAGTGGAGTGACAGGTGGACCCCCAAAGTTGGATGAACAGCCCCTCCCACACCACATAGAGGTCACCAGAAGGAACTGGATGTGTTTAGCCTGGAGAAGAGGACACAGCTGGGCTCTGTCTTCGAGTGTCTGAAGGCCGTTATGTGGTTTAGGGAGTAGTCTTGATTTATCTGGCCCCATAGAGGCCAGGCTAAAAAGGGGGATGCTTTGGAGGGGCTAAATAAGGCCAGATGGTCACCTCCCTCACTCTCCTCATTGTCCTCAAGGGCTTCACTTTCATGATGAAGAATGCTGGCATTTCTCTCTTTGGTCCCAAGGTCTCCTGTCCTCTCCTGCCTCAACCGCCCATCTGGGCTCAGGCCATCACTGGCTCCTGCTCTGACCTCACCTTCCTCCTTCCTCACCTTAATACTCCACTTAGTACATTACACCGTCCTTTGCTTGGGTCTCTCATTCTGCCTTCAGTCAATCACAACTCGTCACACTCCAACTTCAATTACCTCTCCCACCCCCATCCCAGCTGCCTTTTTTGCCCCCAGTGTGCCGCTGAATGGGCAAAGCAACCCTTTTACTCATCCTTAATTAATTCTCTACCCCACCCCAGCAGCTGTTCCAGATTTTCTCTCTTCCACCCTCCCACACTATCCACTCCCACCCTCTCAGCAGAGGACTTCATCTTCCACTTTACTGAGAAAACAGACGCCATTGCCATACATTTCCCCTTCTATTTTACATCTTAGAACCCCCTTTTAAGACCCCCCATCTTCTCTTTTGTTCCAATCACCTCAACACAGCAGTCAAAGTGCCATTCTGTTGGGAAATTCCTCAATCCAGGTTCTAAGATGTCTACCCCAAAGGGCTGCTCCTGCTTCACTTCATAGCCAGCCTCCTCAGTTGGCCGTGCATGCTAACACCTCAGGCCTTCCGTCTCCTGCTGGGTGCAGTATGTCCCTTGAGGAACACTCCCTAGGGACTGGCCCAAGGGTCTTCCATCAGCCCCCAAACCACTTTCATCTGTGCCACCGCAAAACAATTTCTGCCTCCTGTTACCAGCTCATTGTTCTTATTGGGATGTGCAAAGAAGAGCACTGCCCCCCTCTGACTTCAGGCCTTGCCTCTCCTGCTGCTCCTGTCCTTTGAGGGTAGAGGATGTTGCCCTCCACTCAGTGATGAACATTCTCATACCTACTCATACCCTTCATATGGCAGTATCCCTTGACTCCTATATATTATCATTCAAACCTTGTTCCAAACTTCCCACCACCCAAGTCCTCATTCTCATCTAATACAACCCGCCCGCCCCAAAGTTTTGGCGTACCACCCACTCCTTCCATTGTGCCCTCTGGGATGCCTGTTCCATAGGCAACAAACTTCCCTTCATCCTAAATCTTTTCCTCTCCCATTTCTTCCATCTACCTGAAACCTGGCTCCCCTCTGGCAACACAGACTCCCTTGACACCCCTTCCAGTACTGGCTGAACCTTCACTCAGGCTCTTCATCTCATTCCTTTTTCTCCACATCCTCCCCCTTCCTCCAACCCTCAGTAACCTCTCTTCCTTTGAAGTTCATACTATTCATATCTATCATCCAATCAAAATTCTGGTAGCTGTCATCTACAGATGCCTAGGTCACTCCTTTCTCTCCTTTGGTACCTTGCTCACAATTTTTCTTTTCCTATTATAAAACACTCTTTACATAAATAAAGGCATATCTAAAAATTGGAGAAATATTAATTGCTCATGGGTAGACTGAGCCAATATTTTTTAAATGGCAATAAGTATGTAAATTAACTTACTTTTTCAGTGCCATACCAGTCAAACAACCCAAAGGACTATTTTTAAAGCTAGAAACAATAATAACAAAATTCATATGGAGGAAAAAAAAGGTCAGTAATTTCAAGGGAAACAATTATTTAAAATAAAAGAGGAAGGAAACCTAGTAAGACCTGATTGTGAACTACACTATAAGGTTGTGATCACCAAAGCAGTTTTGTTGGCGGGTGAGAAATAGAGAGGTTGACCAGTGGAGCAGATTATATACATAACACACAAAGGCAAAGACTGCAGTAACTCAGTGTTTGAAAAATCCCAAAATCTCAGCTACTGAGGCAAGAACTATCTATTCTACAAAAACTCGAGAAAACTGGGAAGTCTGGCAGGAACTAGGTATAGATTAGGGCAGCTAGATGGCGCAATGGATAGAGTATGGGGCTTGGCATCAGGAAGACTCATCTTCACAAGCTAAAATCAGAATAGGTAATAGCTGTGTGACCCTGGACAAGTCATTTAATCCTATTTCCTCATCTGTAAAATGAGCTGGAGAAGGAAATGGCAGACCGCTCCAAGTATCTCTGCCAAGAAAGGACTTAACAAACAAAGGCATAGACTGACATCTTACCCCGTGTATATTAACTTAAGCTCCAAATGGGCACGTGATTTAGACATAAAGGGTGGCATTATAAATGAATTAGAGGAAGATGGAAGAAATTATGGATAAGGAAAAGTTTGTGATTACAAGATAGAGCGGTTCACATGAGGTAAAAATGGATAACTTTGATTTATAAAATCAAAAAGTTTCTGTACAAACCAATGCAGCTAAAATTAGAAGAGAAGGAAATAAGAGACATATGTGTGTATATAAATATATGTGTGTATATATTCATATGTGTGTACATACATGTATGTGTATATATATATGCGGACACACACACATACACACACATTTCTAAGAACAGGAGCAGCTAGGTGGCACAGGAGACAGAGAACTGGGCTGGAGGTAAGAATATCTGAGTTTAAATCCGGTTTCAGACACTTACTAACTGTATGACACCAGTCAAGTTACTTAAGCCCTGTTTGCCTCAGTTTCCACATCTATAAAATGGGTGTAATAATAGCACCCCTCTTGAAGAGTTGTTGGGAGACCTTGAACCCTGTCTATGCTGCCTGGGGCTCTTCTGCCCATACTCCCCAAGTGTCCAGAATCTGGCAGATTTCCCAGCACTCAGAGATACCACCTCTCCCTCCCCCCTCCCCAGCCCAGCCCCAAAGTGTCTCAGGAAAAATGTTCAGTTTGACTTTAGGTCAGACTTCAAACCAGCCCCCAGAGCTGGCTGGCGCTTGTCACATTACTCCATCTGTACAATGAGGGGCTTGGTCTAGGGGTCCTTCTCAGCTCTAACTTTTGGATCTGGTTCTCAGTGGATGCATTTTGGGCACTCCACTGCCTCTTCTGATTTCTCCCCATTGGCCAAATGACCAGCACTCTACTATCTGCCATCCCTTGGCAGCTTCCCAAGTTTCTATGGGGCCAAACTTTACCCAGAAGACCAGTTACTTCATTTGTTTTTTGATGGGCTACAAGCCACCCCAGACACAAACTCATTTGTTCCTTTGCTAGTTGAGAGTTCTCACGGCCACCTGGGCAGAGGAAGGGGAGAGGGCACTGGGGTCTGACACCTGCCCCCACTTCAGAGCTGTCAATAATGGGATAGGACACTGGGAGCAGTGAATACAGCCAAGGTCCTGAGAGCTGAGTTCAAGTGTTGAGTCTTGCTAATAAGTAACTCCCCAAGCCTTGCTTCCCTCCCTGGGTCTCTGTGCATCGCTATGTCAAGTGACAGAGACCTCAGCCCTGAGATCTGTATCAGCCCCAACATTTCAGGATGCCCCAAACCCTCCAAGGCCCCACCAGCTGGGTCTCTCCTTTGCCTTCACTCTCTACCTAGTATATTTATCTGTGGACATATTGTACCAAGAAGGCAGGGTCAGCTTCCTTTTTTTCTCTGCATCCTACATGCTCTCAACCATGCCTGGGGCTACCTAGCAGGTGCTCGATAATTGTGTGTGGGTGGAGCTCCCCCAGTTCTCAGCTCCTCCCCGAATCCCTCCAGAAGAGGCATCTCCCCATCCCACTGTGCAGCTGCTCCAGCTTGGAGGCCCTGGAAGCATCGCCCAGCCCCCAAATCAGTTTTGCCTTTAACGTGGGAGGACAGAGACCAGGGGGAAGGGGACATGGAGGCTCGTGAGGACAATAGACAGTGGCAAACTTTATGGGACCCCGGGGATTCAGAGAACCTGAGCAATGGAGCAGGCCTTAGAGATCATACGAGATGTAGGGGATACAAAGAAAATCAGTTAATGAGCATTTTTTATGTACCTACGATGTGTCAGATGCTTGGCAGAGAGTGAAGATACACAGAAAGGCAAGGACACTGCACCTGCCCTCAAGAAACTCTGATTCTAAGCCAGAAAAGGAAAGTCTCTGCCCTGCAAGCATCATGGCCAAGTGGGGAGGGAGAGGTAGTCCCCCTCCCTCTTCCCCCCCCCCCCCCCCGTTCCCCTTCATCCTGCTCCTGTTGGAGGCAAAGCTGCTTACCCGGCTGGGCTGGGCTATTTTTAGTTAGAGGTAAGCTGAGCAGTTCTTGAGATAGATGGAAGGTGTCGATTCATTATAGGTAACATGAATAAGTTATATATAAATTTATGTTATATATGATACATATGAAATGTATGTCATATGTAAGATATAGATTAAATATTATAGATATAAATTTATGTTATATGTAAATCATATAATGCATAAAATTATGTTACATATAAGATATATGAATTATATATGAAATGTATGTCATTTGTAAGTTATATATGTTACATATAAATTTGTGTAAGTTACATATAAGCATTTATAAACATAAGATATGTATATATAAATTATCTATATTTATACATAAAATAAATACGAGGTGATTGGGGGTGGGGAATCACAAAAGCCCTTACAGAGAAAGTGATGCTTGAGCCAAGCTTTGAAGCAAACAAAGGGCGAGAGGTGAGAAAGAAGTGTATTCCAAGTGTGGGCGCACCTTTCAGAAAGAGTTATGGCACAGAAATGTGAAAGCCTAATAAGGAGAGCAAGAAGGTCAGACTGGAGGCTGGCATGCAAGAAGGACACGGGACTCAGGACACATGACAAAGCTGGGAAAGGAGGCCAGAGCCAGGCTGTGGAGGGATTGAAATGCCAACGAAGTTTGGATTTAATGCTAGAGGCAATCATCACAATAATGATTTTATATAATGTTTTAAGGTTTGCAGAATGCTCTATAACTGTTATCTTATTGGATCCTCACAACACCCATGGGAGGTAGGAAGGAAGGAAGGAAGAAAGGAAAGAAGGAAGAAGGAAGGAGGAAGGGAGAAAGAGAAGAAAAGGAAGGGAGGAAGGAAGAGAGGGAGGAAGGAGGGAGGGAGGAAGAAGGGAGGAAGGGAGGAAAGAAGGAGAAAAAAAAAGAATATTCTTTAGTCTGCATACTGTGTCCCTAAGCTCTCATCTAGAGTTGGATAGAAGTGTTTTGGGATTGCAGTTAGGCATTTATGTTGATCAGGGCGACTAAATCTTTCAATCTTTGATTATCTTTATAATATTGTTGTTATTATATAAATTGCTCTCTTGGTTCTGTTTACTTCCCTCTGCATCAGTCCATACAAGTCTTCCCAGGTTTTTCTGAGATCTGCCTGCTTATCATGTCTGAAAATACAATAATATTCCGTTACACTCATTCATACACCACAACCTGCTCAATCATTCCCCAGTGGATGACACCCCCTCAGTTTCCAATTCTTTGCTACCACAAATACACCTGCTATAAATATTTTTGTACGTATGAGCCCTTTTCCTCTGAATTTGATCTCATTGAGGATATAGAACTACTAATGATGTCTCTGGGTCAGAGGGTTTGCACAGCTTGGTAGCTTTGGAGGCATAGCTCTGTGTGAGATGAAAGAGTTCAGAGTCTGAATCTAAGGTCAGAAAAGGTCTTTATTCTTTCTCATGAGAAAGGACTCTGCCCCCTGTCCCCCAACGTGGCGTCTGCAGGGAGAGAGCGACAGGTAGAAGCCAGCCCATGATTATATAATCTTCCAGTGCAGAAATCCAACCCCCCAACTGGCCTTCACTCTTATTGGTAGGGGGGCTGATCCACAACCTAAGCTCGGGAATCTCTCTGAGACAAAGGACCCAGAAACATGTAGGGGTCCAGTGAAAGCAGTCTTAACTTTATTTGGCATATCTTCTGCTGAGTTGGCTCTGGGGGAGGGTCTCCATTGCTCTAATGCTTGAAGGTCAGGTGACTTGACCTTGGGCCTAATGAATACTGAAGCCCTTCCAGATTTGATTTTTCAGAATGGGGAAACTTCACTATAAATTATCCCTCACATTCCCAAGTACTTTTCCAAATGAATGAACCAGTGCACAGCTGCACAGTGCACAGCAAGGCATTAATGTACCTGTTTTCCCACAACCTCTCCAGCATTTGTCCTTTTACTTTTTTTGTCAACTTGATCAATCAATTTGCATTTTGTTAATTATTAGTGACTTAGAGAATTTGTTCATATGGCTATTGATAGCTTGGATTTCTTTCTCTGAAAACAACCTATTCATATTTTTTGATCATTTAATCATTGGGGAACAATAACAGTAATAATAATTAAGATTTATATGGAACTTACTATGTGCCAAACACTTTCCAATTATTATCTCATTTGTAGTAAGTTTCTGTACTGGGGGGAATGCAGAGATGGGGTCTTTGAATGCTGGGAAGCCAGCCAGATGCTGGACGCTTAGGGATTGTGGGTGCCAGAGCCCCAGGTGGCAGAGATAGACCTCAAGACCCTATCCGAGGTCAGCCTCCAAGTTACTAGAGCAAGCACAGCCCAGGTAGAGCCCTGAAGTTCCTCCTGGCCAGGCCCTTCCACCATTGTCTGCTGAGCCAGCAGCGGTCCTTGGCTTTGAAGTCCTTTGGCTTCAGCCCCAGCTCTGCCGCTAACAGTAACCTGTGTGGCCTCAGTTTCCTTCTTGGTAAGATGAGGTTGAACCAGATGCGGTGCATGTTGACTCTGTCAGGCTTTGACTCTGCCCTTTCCCATAGCCAAGTGAAATCCTTCCTCACTGGCAAAATCCTGCCCAACTCCCCTTTCCAGGAAGTGTTCTCCAATTCCTCGATCCCCTTCCATTCACTTCAGAAATAATAAATTCCATTCCTTTTTTAAAAATAGATTTTTACATCATCTAGACTTCTCCCTGTATCCCTCCCCATTCTCCCTCCCAGAATGCAATCCCTTATAACAAAGATTTTTTTTAAAAGAAAAAAAATCAGCATCATCTCAAGTCCCTCCCCATCCTTCCTTCAACTGTTTGCTCACTCTGAGGCTGCTTCCTCCTCTTTATAAGAGGGAGTTGTATTAGGGGCCCTTGGAGGCCCCTGCCAGCTTTGAACCCTCTGACTCTTTTTTGCTGAGGCAAACAGAGACTGTGACTTGCCCAGGGTCACACAGCTAGTAAGTGTCTGAAGCTGATTCCAGGGCCAGTAGCTTTATCCACTGAACCACCTAGCTGTCCTGAGTCCTCTGACTTAGAGGTTCCCAAACTTACTTAACCTATTGCCCCATTAAAAAAAATTACTCAGTGCCCTCCTGGAAATCTACTTTCTTTAACCCTTTAACTTTTCTTTTTTTGAAATTTACTTCATTTCAAAAAAATAGAAAATATTTTTTTTTAAATGACACATCTCAAGCTTAATAATTTATTGTAAATTTGTGGGTTTTTTTCCCTTCACTGAAATTTTGATGACGCAATACTGAATCACGTAATGTATAGTATCATACTGTAAACAAATCATTACGCGCACATATTCCTTCCAATGCATGCTGGACTTCCTGACAATTCGCTGCATACTCACCTGCCAACATCTGCTTGTTAAGTAAGACCTATCGGTGGGCTGATTTTATGTGTTTATTGGGAAAATAATGTAATCAGTATGACTTTAACTCTGTTACACAACAAGTAAGACATACACAAACACTGTTTACAACTTTTTCTTCTCTTCTTATGTTTCCGCTGTCTCATTTTTATTCAACAACCTCCCAATTGCACCTGAGGCTATTCCCCCCTCCCTGGAACAGTCCAGTGACCCCCAGGGGGTGGCATGGACCACTTTGAGAACCTATGCCTGACTTTGATTTCTGGGAGCCTTCCCGATCCAAAAATATTTGGGCATAAGGTATTGTGCCACTGGCCCAATGTAGGCAGACCTCCAAGCCACTTCTAGTCACTCCATATCATTCTTTGTTTGGCCTACCATCTCCCCTCACCCTTTCTAAAATCACTTTACTGTGGTCTTCCCCGTTAGAATGTAAATTCCTTGAGGGGAGGGCACTATCACCTTTGTATCTGATTCTCTTCTAAGTCCTTAGTAAATGCTCTATCTACCTACATTTCATTCTCTTCTTTCCCTTTCCTTCCTTCCTCTCTTTCATCTATCCATCTGTCATCTCTCTGTCATCTTTTTCCTATCATCTGCCCGCCTATCTGTCCATCTGTCTGTCTATCCATCTATCCATCCATCTATTTGTCTAACCATCTCTCTCTATCTCTCTCTGTCTGTTTTTCCTCTCTCTGTCTCTGTCTCTCCTCTTTCTGCCTCTGTCTCCTCTCTCTGTTTCTCTCTAGCTCTGTCTCCTCTTCTGTCTCTCTTTCTGTCTCTGTGTCTCTTCTCTCTCTGTCTCTCCTCTCTCTGTCTCTAACTGTCATTGTCTCTATCTCTCTCTGACTCTGTCTCTCCTCTCTTTGTATCTCTGTCTGTCTCTCTTTCCCAGGCTCTCTCTCCTCTCTCTTCTCTCTCTCCCTCACTCTCTGTGTCTGTCTCTCCTCTCTCTCTCTGTCTCTCTCTGTCTGTCATTGTCTCTATCTCTCTCTCCTCTCTGTCTCTCCTCTCTCTGACTCTGTCTCTCCTCTTTGTATCTCTGTCTGTCTCTCTTGGTCTCTCTCTCCTCTCTCTCCTCTCTCTCTGTCTGTCTTTCTCTCTCTCCTCTCTCTCTGTCTCTTTCTGTCTTTTCTCTCTCATTTACTTAAGGTCCTCCGTGGAATTTAAGTCCCGTGAGGACAGGGACTGTCTGGTTGTTGGTCAGATGCACAGTAGGGGCTTAATAAATGTTTGCTTCCAGTCCCTGTCAAGGATTGATAATGAGGCCTCTGCCTGTAGCAGGTGCTTAGGAAGCGTCTAGTGAGTTGAACTTTAGATTAGACGTTTAGTGGCAGGAGCCTGTGTGAGGCTTCCTGGGCTCCCGTCCCTCTTGTGTGAGATGAAAGAGTTCAGAGTCTGAATCTAAGGTCAGAAAAGGTCTTTATTCTTTCTCATGAGAAAGGACTCTGCCCCTGTCGCCCACATGGCGGCAGGGAGAGAGAACAGGTAGAAGCCAGCCCGTGGTTATATAATCTTCCAATGCAGAAACCCAACCCCCCCAACTGGCCTTCACTCTTATTGGTAGGGGAGCTGACCCACAACCTAAGCTTGGGAATCTCTCTGAGACAAAGGCCCCAGAAACATGTGGGTGTCCAATGAAAGCAGTCTTAACCTTACTTGGCATATCTTGTGCTGAGTTGGCTCTGGGGGAGGGTCTCCATTGTTCTAAGCCCCAGATTGCTTGAAGGTCAGGTGACCTAAACCTAGGCCCAGTGAATACTGAAGCCATTCTAGATTTGATTTTTCAGAATAGGGAAACTTCACTATAAATTATCCCTCACACTCTGGAGAGGCCTGGTTTGGTGGGTCCTTTCCCTTGGCACAGGGTTTCCCCAGGACTGGCCGATGCTAATATAGCAGATCAGGCCTCCGGCCTGGGCTTGGCCCTTGACTTTCAGGGCCAGCACAGACAGATTTCCTCTGGCACTCACGCTCCTCTCCTCCTCAGAAACCTGCGGCTCTGGGAGCTTTGTAAACTGCTGGAGGGCAGGCCTCCATCTAGAGCGGCTTTAAGTGTTTACTTTCATTTTCTCCATCCTGCTTAGCCCAGGAAATTCCTCCGGGATCCCTGCTTCTTTCTCCATTCAGTCAGCCCAGTGTTGTGGAAAGAACATGCCCTGGACTGGAAATCAGAGGACCTGAGTTTGAATCTCATCTCTGCTCTGACTTGCTGTGTGACCTTGGGTGGGTCAGTTCCTGGCTCCGAACCTGTCTTCTCTGTCAAATGTCACTAAGGTCCCTCAGGTCTGTGATTCTACTGCTCCTCTGAGCCTCCTCCTCTCACTGGCCAAGATCCCCATGGCACCTTGTGAGGGAGCCAGAGTAGCTGTTTGTGAACCCGTCTTACAGAGGAGGAAACTGGGCTCTACAGAGGGGAAAGGACTTTCCCAAGGGCACATTGACAAGAGCTGTGTAAACCAGAAGCTGGTTTACACAGCTCTTAGTTCATACAACTGCCAATGTGAGCCTGAAGGGAAACTGAAGAAGGGAATTCTAATGTTCCTCCCATTTCCATTTACTTGCCCCTTCCCCTCTCTGAGTCTCAGTTTACCCACCTGTAAAATGGGGGCATTGGTGTGGTCCGGAATCTGGATGGTCTCATTCCATACATGCCTTATTCCCTTGCCTTCCTTTTCTTTCCCTGCTCCTGGGAAGCAGTAGCCTCCCCCGTCCCAGGCCCCCAGTGAGGCTCTGTTCTGCCTCAAGGCATCCCTTCCCTCCTTCCACCTCACCACCCAGACTGGTTACTCCGCTCGGGGAACCTGAGGTCTCACAGTCTGGGGCTTCATGATGCAGCCATCTCAGCAGCGTCCCTCTTCTTCTGGGTTCTGGCCTGGCTCCGATTCTCCCTTGGAAGCCTGATCCTCCCTGAAGAGAGAGCAGGTGAGTTGGCCATTGGTGCCTGGGTCCCTGTCTTTTTCCTTCTGGGGGCTGACATGTCTCACAATCATAGGATACAAAGCTAGACCGGCCCTTAGAATTCATCTGGGAATTTTTTTTTACAGTAAACTGAGTCACAGAGAAGCACATGCCTTGCTTGCCTAAGGTCTCATGGTCAGTGTCGGGATTTGTGGCTTTCCTGGCCACTGGAGAGTGTGACCATCCTGCTGCCTCTGGAGGTTAGACCCAGCCTCTGACATCTTGCTCTCCCCCTCCACTCTGGGCAGAGCCCTTACATAGGAACTTTGTGTGGGGAAATAGAAGAAGAGGAAGGCTTAGCCTCTGCTTCTAGGAAACCCTGGGTGGGAAGGGGAGACATGGAGGGGAAGCTGTGGCCCTTGCCGAGTCCTGTGGGTGGAGGGGAGCAAGGACAAACATCCACACTGGGCCTGGAAATGTAATGCAGCTAGACCTCATTGCAAGCAAACCCCTCAGATGGATTTCTGTGTTTGCAAAAAGAGCCCCCATAGGGTTGCCTCCATTGCAGAGTTGGCTTTTATGCTTGTTTCCACATTACAAAAACTCCACTTTCTAAGAAGCACGATCCAGGCCTCACATCAGGCCCACAGTATCCTATTTGCAGTGGAAAGAATCCTGGACTTGGAAAGGAGAGCTTTGGGTTCCAATCCTGACTTTGTCACTTACTCCCTGTGTGACCCAGGGCAAGTCTCTTTCCCTGGTTGAGTCTCAGTGAAAATTGTGGGTCATAATCCTTGTATTTCTGGCAATCACTTCTGTTCAATTCAAGAAACATACATGAGTTTCTTATTAAATCAGGAAGTTGGGCATTGTAAACAGAGGAGGGCTGGCTTCAAAGTCCTCTGTCTGACAAATGCTGTCTAGATGTAAGATGATTCAGTGCCCCGAACTACTCAGGGGATCCTAGGTCTAGAACCAGAAGGGACCTCCAAGGTCCTTAGTCTCAAGCCCCTCATTTTATAGATGAAGAAACGGAGGCCAGAAAGTGGAATGGCTTGCCCATGGTCACCCAGCTGGTAGGAGCCAGAGCCAGAATTTGAACTTAGACGCATGTCTAAGTCCTTTTCCCCCAATGCCTCCCAAAGACTTTAAATTTAAGGGCATGTGCCTATCACTGTGTTGAGACGGAATATCATTGCCAGGGAGTCCTCTGTGCCAATGAGATCTTCATCTGGTTCAAAATGTGCTGGGGGAAATCACGGGATCATAGGGTTGAAGAATCAAAGTTAGAAAGGGTTTTAGAAGCCTTAAAGTCTGCCTGTCCTCCCAGACTAAGTAGGCGGGATATCCAGAGTTCTAGCTGGGAGTCAGGCCTGAGGCAGGGCATGCTTCCTCCAGACACAAAGCTCCAGCTGGAAGGAGGCACCTCTGTGGCTGCCTCAGTGTCCAGCCCCAGCTTGCAGACCTCCAATGGCAGGAAGCTCGCTATTCGAGTCAGACCATCGAATCAGACCCCCTCTGGTTACACATGAGGAAGCTGAGGCCCAAAGAGGGGAAGGGAATGGCCAGTGAATAATACCAGAGCTGGGACCTAAACCTCCTTCTTACACTCCAATGCCTTATTCTAAGACTGCTCACAACAGACCTTGCCCTTTGCCAGAAATCTTGCTGAATGACAGTCATTTCTTCTGGGTTGCTGTGGGGTCTTTGCCCTTGGCCTCAGGGTGTAAAACCTCTCTTGGTCTCTGCCACACAGATGGGGCTCTGAACACTTGGACCCTCCTGCTTCCATGGCCTGCCTGGCTCCCTGGCTTCAGAGACTGGCCACCCACTAGCCCTCATCACTTCCCTCCTACTGCTGTCCCATCCCTGAACCCCCAGAGATCCCATCTCCTCTTTGCCTTACCATGTCCAAGCCCTCTGAGCTATGAGGTGAGATACAATTTGCAAGGGAACAGAAACTGCCCATTCAGAGATAATGGTGGGGAGGGGAGGCTGTGTGGGGTGCCCATGGAAACTTAGCCATCACCAGGAAAGAGCCCAGCAAGGGAGTCAGGACCAGTTAGGATCAGTGTGGGGGCTAGGAATGCTCTAGGATGTAACCAAGCATGGTAGTGGTTTTAGTATGTTTGATTTGTCCCTCTTGCTGTGGCTACAAGTGAAAGATGTATACAGTCTGTGCTTGGGTAAATAGCCTGAGTCTAGGGGAATATTTGACAATAGGAAATGTCTTATTCTCTTGTAATTGTAACCCCACTGCTTAGAACAGTGCCTTTGTATAAGGTGCTTAATCAATACTTTTCTACCTACTGACCTACCTACCTTCCTTCCTTCCTTCCTTCCTTCCTTCCTTCCTTCCCTCTCCCTCCCCCTTCTTTTCTCTTCTTCTCTTCTCCTCCC
>CM053584.1:27413265-27431320 GCA_028627135.1 Pseudochirops cupreus | reverse complement strand
GAGTGGGGGAAGGGGTGTGTGAGCCCTGGGGGGTGTGGGGGAGGGGGAGTGTGAGCCCTGGGGGTGTGGGGGAGGGGGAGTGTGAGCCCTGAGGGGTGTGGGGGAGGGGGAGTGTGAGCCCTGGGGGTGTGGGGGAGGGGGAGTGAATTTATGGGGGCGTGGGGGAAGCGAGTGTGAATTTGGCTCCAGTGTGTGAGGGCAGGGGAGGAGGGGAAGAGTGTGACTCTGGGCACCTGCACGTGGCGCGCGCCTGATGCAGGTGCTCCCTCCAGACCTGGGCGGGACCGCGGTCCTTTCTCCCGCCTCCGCGCCGTTGTCCGGGCAACCCTGGCCGTCTCCAAGCTGCCAGCAGCCCGGGGAAGGGCGGGGCCCGGGGCTGGGGAAGGGGCGGGGCCCGAGGCTGGAGGCGGAGCCTGCGTTAACCCTTGCCTCCGCTCCTCCTCTCCCTCGGGGCTCCGGCTGCTCGCCTCTGTCCGTGGTCTCGCTCGCTCGTCGGCTCGCCCAGAACGCGCCTATGGCCCAGGAGCAGTTGTTCGGGGGCTCCGCGCCGGGGGCGGCAGCCCTGGCGTGCTGCCTGGTGGCGGTGGTCGTAGTGCTCCGCTGCTGGCCCGTGCGGGGCCGCCGGCAGGCGCTCAGCAAGGGCTCCCGCCAGCAGGAGGCGGCCCTGGAGGCCATGGACCGGAGCCTGCGAGCGTTCCGCAGCCAGGTGAGCCCCGGGGCAGGGCCGGGCAGGTGCGCCCCGAGAGCGGGCGGGGCCGGGGGCGAGGGGGGAGCCGCCGGGGCCATGACCTTGACCGTGGCCGTAGACCCAGCCTTGGGGGAGCGTGGTACACCTGCGGCGCCAGCCCACCTGGGGGCCGCCTCCCCTCGACACCCCATCTCTCCCCCCCTTCGCTGTACGAGGGCCCCCTCCCCCCCCCCCCCCGCCCAGCCCCGAACCTTTGGCCTCCATTGATCGGACTGAGACAGCTCTGGCTTTCTTCCATAGGGACGGTGTGGGTCTGAGGAAGGAGTTCAAGGGGGCCCCAATTTGGGGCAGGGGAGCACAGGCTCTGGGACTGGGGAGCACCGGGCTCTTCCAGTTCCATCTTTGATCCTGGCATCTTCCTTGGGGCCACTTAGCATGGCTTAGGTTTCTGGAGTGCTTGGCAGGTGATTAGAAAAGCTCTGCTGGGCTCAGAGGGTAGAACTGGGCAGGGTAGGGGCAGGAAGAGGGTAAAGTCTCTTCAGTACAGAACAACCAGAGCTATCTCCCAGTAGAATGGCCTGCCATGGCAGGTGGTGAGTCTCCTACCACCTGAAGTATCCAGATCAGATGCCCCTCTCTCAGGGATGGTTTAGAGGGAGGATCTCAAGGGAGGAAGGGGGGGGATAAAGTCTTACTCAGCCTCAGTGACTTGTCCAGGGTCACCTAGCTAGTGAGTGTTGGTGTCAGGATGAAAACCTAGGTCTTCTGCCTCATCTTGAGAAACAACATGGAATAGTGTGGACCGAGCAGGGGCCTGGCTGTGAGTTCTGCCTTTTTTTATTTAGTAGCCCTGTGACTGGGCAAGCTGAGTGTCTTCATTTATTGGACTCATTGATCTCTGAGATTCACCCCAGCTCTTAAGTGTGGGATTCTCCTTATCATCAATAAATCAAGGCCTTCCAATCCTTTTCTTTGCCAGTCTTGGTCATCTGTCCCCTCAGTTAGGGGCCCATGGGGTCTTCCACCCAGGGAGGCAGCAGCATGCCCTCACCTGTCCACAGGGAGCCATGGCACTGGTGGTCCCATGTGGGTGCATGGGCTGGCCAGGCTGCACAGTTGAACTGAGCCTCGTCCCTCTCTTGGTGCCCTCAGAATCCAGGGCTAGACGAAGAGAATGTGCTGGTCCTGTCCCTGGCCCAGCTGGTCCAGAAACTCAAGAACCAAGAGCTGTCCCCAGAAGCCGCCCTATACAGCTACTTGGGCAAGGTAAGGGGGCTGAGTGCCCTGGGACGGGCAGAACCTGGCATGGCCCCTTAGGTGTCTGCCAGACAGCAGCACTCCTGGGTCCCCAAGGACAAGGTCAGATGGGTGGCAGAGCCAGAGGGAGGTGGGCATACTGACTGCTGCCTACTCCTGGGCCCCCAAGGACAGGGTCAGGTGAGTGAATTGACTGCTGCCCATTTTGGACCCTGAGGACAAGGTCAGGTGGGTGGCAGAGCCAGAGGGAGGTGGGCACACTGACTGCAGCATTGCATATGGGTGGGGCTCTCTCCAGTCCACAAATACTTACTGTGTTTTGGGAGACCCCAGGCTGGGTCCTGCCTGAACTTGAACACTGCTTGCATCATGTAGGACTTAGGTGGCTGTGAACTGTGCATGTGTGACTGAGTGTGTTGGGACTGTAACCACGTCCCAGGTGCTCTGGGGTGGGCCTTCTTTCTCTCAGCCTTAAAAGATTTCTTCTTTCCTCCAGCTTGGGGGATCCCATCTCTCCAGCCAGATTGGGTGCTCTTCAAGGGCAGGTCACAGCTGGACCCAGAGCAAGAACTTTCAGAGCTTCAGTTTCCCCTTTTCTACCATGATGGGGTTGGCTTATAGTCTCTTGGGTTCCTTCCTCTCTGGGTTCTGGGTTTTAAGGACTGACTATATGGAGTGGGGGGGGGGGGGTAGGGAGGGGTTTGGACCAGGTCATAGTTGGGAATTGATTTGGTGCTTGTACCCTGGCCAGGCCCTGGAGGTAACCAAAGAGATCAACTGCGTGACCAACTACCTGGGCGACTGCAAGGCCCAGCTGGCAGAGGTGGCCCGGCAGCCCGAGGCGGGCGGCCTCCTCTATGGGGTCCCCATCAGCCTCAAGGAGTGTTTCCAGTGCAAGGTATGCCTCCCCCCCCCCTGCTCCTTGGGGCCTCCCTGTTCCCATGTCACATTGAATCAGTGAGTGTGTGCCATCCTAGCACAGAGGTTTTCTGGGGGATCCGGGGGATCTTAGTGCACTCTGTTATGAATATTGGGCTAGATGGCAGTGATCCCTGGTACTCCTCCTCTCTACCTCTCTCTGACCCCAGGACCAGGATTCTACTCTGGGCCTATGCCGGAACATTGGCTTCCCAGCCACGGAGGACTCCGTGGTGGTGCAGGTGTTGAAGAAGCAGGGGGCTATTCCTTTTGTGCACACCAATGTGCCCCAGTCCATGTTCAGGTCAGGGGCCAGGAGTGTGGGCAAGGTACTGGGATCTGGGCCACGGGTGTAGGCAGGGGGCTGGGAACTGGGGCAAGGGTGTACACTGGGGCTGGGACTGGGGCTGGGGCTAGGAGGTGGGTGAGGAGGGTTAGTGGTGGTAAGGGCTCAAGCCATGGGGAGAACCCACAGGGCTCAAGCCATGGGGAGAACCCACAGGGCTTGGTGAGTTGTTAGGGCTGCAGGGAGGGTGCTCGGAGCAGTATCATCTTTCGAGTCCCAGCTGTGGATTTCTTCCCACAGCTTCGACTGCAGCAACCCCATATTTGGCCGTACACTGAACCCCCTGAATTCTTCCAAGAGCCCTGGTGGGTCTTCAGGTGGGGAGGGTGCCCTCATAGCGGGCGGTGGATCCATCTTGGGCTTGGGCAGCGACATTGGGGGCAGCATCCGCTTCCCTGCGGCCTTCTGTGGCATCTGTGGCCTCAAGCCTACTTCAGGCAGGATCAGGTATTGGACTGGGGACCCCTGGGGGGAGGGGAGTCCCATTGAGGCTCCCTCAGCAAGGAATGAAGGGCATGGGACCTATGTCTAAAGCCTCTGTTCTTCTGGGACCTTTAATTGGCCTGAAAGGAAGGGGCTGTCCTCCAGCTCCCTTCTCCCTCCGTTCTTCTGTCTCTCTTCCCCTCTTCTCTTTTGCTCTCTCCTCTTCCCTGTCCTTTTCTGTCTTTCTTTTCCTCTTTCTTTTTCTGTCTCTGTCCACTCTGCTCCTCTTTTCTCTCCTCTGTTTCCTTTCTTTCTCTCATCTCCTTTCTTCTCTGTCCTCTCCCTCTCTCTCCTCTCTCCCCTCCTTTCTTGAGGTTGAGTCTGCAGCCACTCTACCAGGAGAAGGGCTTTGAAGCTGGGGACCCACTGTACCCATGCTGCCCCATTCTGATGCCCTGCTTTGTAAGAGGGCCCTCCCAGCCTCCCTCTCTCCCTCAGAGGGCTCAGAAGGAGCTGGCATGCTGTGCCAATGTTGTTCCTTGTGTCCCTTCTAGCCTGCATGGGATGAAGAACTGTGTCAATGGGCAGCTGGCAGGTGAGGCATGCAATGGGAAGGGGCCCTCCTTTGGTGGAATGAAGCCCAATGGGTTGTCCTAGGGTGTGGGGGCAGGGTCTGAGCCAGAGCTCTCCCATTGCAGACAGAATTGCTCTTTTTGCCCTTCCTCACTTCCAGGTGGGGACAGCTTTGTCCAGCAGGCGGGCCCACTAAGTGAGCCCAGAGGGATTGAGGTGTGCTTGGGACCTCAGTTTCCTTGTCTGTGGACCACAGATAAAGGATGAAAAGAGGAAGGGGAGATTTCTCCACTCATCCTGCTGCAACTTGGGATGGATGGCTTAGGCTCAGCAGAGTGGGCAGAGATGCCAGATCTGCACCCATGGCCCTCTGCGAGTCATTGGGGACACACAGATCACAAAGGGATAGCTCCCTAATTTGTGAGAGCCCCCTACCCTGGCCTCCCCCCTTCCCCAGACCACGCCCAGCCTGACCAGAGGCTCTGATCATGGGGGTGGGCTGGGCAGTCATAGGAGCAGTCGGGTGACATGGAGCCTTCTCTCCCCAGTTATCCCATCTGTGGGGCCTATGGCCAAGGATGTCGACAGCCTTGCTTTGTGCTTGCGGGCATTGCTATCTGAGGACATGTTCCTCCTGGATCCCGTGGTACCCCCGGTGCCGTTTAGGGAGGCGGTAAGTGAGGGCCTGGCCTCTACCACTGGGGAATGGGCTGCCAGAGGGCCTGGGTGAAGGCAGGGGCTTGGGGAGGGCCCCCTCAGGCCTGGGAACAGACCAATCCCTAGACTAGATGCTTCTAGGTCTCATCTCTGCAGCATCAACGTAGGGAAGCATTGCGCCTCTGGGTTCAATGTCTGATTTCTGTGGAGCTTTGGCAAAGGGAGGTGGGAGGGCTCAGGGAGGGCACAGGGGCCCATTGCTCCTTCTTCCAGATCTATGCCAGCACGAAGCCTCTGCGGATCGGCTACTATGAGTCAGATGGGTATACCATGCCCAGCCCGTCCATGAAGAGGGCAGTGCTGGAGACCAAGGCACTCCTGGAGGCTGCTGGCCACACGGTATGTTGCCCTTACTGGCCCATCTATGGGGAGATGCCTGGCCAACCGAGTACCAACCCCAACCTATTGCAGACCCATCTCATTTCTATTGGGCATTGGCTAGAAAGGATGGGAGGTTCGGAGTGGTGAGGTTATTATTCCCATTTTCAAGAAGGCACTCAGCTTTCTAGCAGTGAAGGGACTTGTCCAGGGTCACACAGCTTTAAGGGGAGGACATGTTTGCTGCTGTACCCAGGCCATTCTCAGAATCCTGCCAGTATCATCCTGGGGGCCCTGGCCCCTCTCCAGCCCTCAGATGCCATTCTCCTTAGGAGATAGGCTAAGGAGGTGGAAGGAAGAAATCCTTTCTCTGTACCATGAGGACAGCCTCCTTCATGTTCCCTGGGCAGATGGAACTGACTCCTGGGCTTCTGGGCCTAGAACAGGCCTCCCTTAGGAGAAGGCACTGCCCACAGGAGGCTGGACTGGTCAGCAGGGCCAGCAGGGAGGCTGCCAGCTATTGGCAGCCCCTGGAAGTTTTCATAGGTGGTGGTGTCTCATTGGGCCCGCCCCCCCCACCCCCCCACCCCGGGGGCTCAAATGAGTTAATATTTTAAACCCCTTAGGCCAGAGCCTGGCACCCCAGGTGTTTAATGAGTAGGTGTTTAATGAGTGCTGGTTTCCTTCCCTTTCCCTTTTTGTGCTTTATTTTCTACCCCTATAAATGAGGGCTTGGAATTGTTGATTTTTAAGGACGTTTTCAGCACTAATGAGCTCTTGTTTTTAAGTCGATGCCTTTTGTTTTTTATACCACCTTTATTTCTGAATAGATCACTCTCCTCTTCAGCCCTCCTTTGTAACAAAGGTTTTTAAAAAACTAACCAAGCATGTATGGACTGGCCCGTCCCCATAGTCCCCCACCTGTACAGTGATGGGAGGAGGTACATTTCCTCAAGTCTTTGCCATAGCCAGGCTAGGTGGTACCTTGGCTTCTCAGGAACCATCTAGAGAGAGCGCCTGCCCTGCTTTTGTTTGTGGCTTGGGGGCAGCTGGGCTCCAAGGTGCAAGAGTCCAGGGAGGGCTGGGCAGGGCCTGATGGTGGCTGTCAGGGTTCTGGCCGTGGTTGGCTCAGTGACCATTTGCCTCAAGTGGCCTCTTCTGTATGTTTCAGCTCATCCCATTTGTGCCCTCCAACATCGATTACGCTGTGGAGAAGCTGATGGGCGCTGGGCTCTTCAGTGATGGAGGCAAAACCTTCATGGAGAATTTGTAAGTATGGGCTTAGGCTTCTCCTCTCCTGCCAGGGGGCTGGCTGCCCTTGGGGAGAGGAAGGATGACATTAAGGGCAGCCTGGAGTCCCTCCTGTACTGTTCAAAGCCACCCCACTCACAGCTCATGTGAGAGGGTAGACGGAATTAATTGTTCCCATTTACCAGGAACAGAGGAACCGAGCCTTTTCCTGGGTCATATAGCAAAGGCAATATCAGAGTTGAACCTTAGGTCTTCTCTCTCCTGCAGGGTGGGGGTCAGATAAACTGAGGGAGTGGGCCCCAGGGGATTCTGGAAGCCCCGTTCCCTGGTGGAGAGAGCTCTGGGCCAAGGGACTGAAGGCCAGTCCTTCCCCTCACTTGGGCCTGGGCTTCTCCTCTCAAGGGAGAGTCCTGGAATTAGTGGGTAGAGTTAGGAACACCTGGGTTCAAATCTGTTTCTGATGCTTTGAACTGTGTGATTTTGGGTGAGTCATTAACCCTGCTCTATCATCATCATGGTCACAACAGCTCAAGATTTTACTAAAGGGTTTTAAGGTCAGTGGAGCCCTTTAGATCTATCACCTCAGTTCCTTACTACAATCTGACCAGGTAGGTGCTGTTAGGATGCCCATTTTACAGATAGGGAAACAGGGTTGGGGCTACCTGCCTCCCCCCCAGCTGTTGTGAGGTTCCTTTGAGATGATGTCTGTAAAGGGCTTTGCCAGTTTTAAAATCACTCCAGAACTTCCAGCTCCCTCCCCCACTTCTCCTGCTCAGCAGCTAGAGCACAAAGGCCCTGTGTGCCGAGACTGGTGCCTGGTACTGGCTTGACTCTGTATTTCCCCCAGGGCTGCCTGAGCAGCCCCACTTTGAATTCCCAGTCCCTGCCTTTGGAGGGCCTCTGGTCCAACACTTCCAGGAAGCCTGACTCCAGGGGAGTGCCCATGTCTCCCCTGACCGTACTTGTCCCTTGTCACCTATGTTCTGTAGGGGCTGGTGTCCTTGGCCTAGGGAGACTCATTCCCTGCCCTGTCACCTCTCTCCACCTCAGCAAAGGTGACTCTGTGGATTCATGCCTGGGGGACCTGTCCATTGTCCTCAGGATGCCTAATTGGATCAAAGGACTGTTGTCCATTCTTCTCTGGCCTTTGGTGAGCTGGGGCTCAGGGTGGTCCCCAAGGCTTGCTCCTATTCTCTTGTGGGTGTGTGTGGGAAGCCCACTGGGCCCCTGCTCCTCCCTGCCTTTTGTTTCCCAATTCTGGGCCACTGCTTCATTCTGGGCATTGGACTAGCCCCTAGGAGGAGCCCTTGCTCTTAGGGAGGGTCCCCTCTCTTCTCCTGTGTCTGGTGGCAGGGGTCTGGCCTGGGCCTGTAAGCAAGGCATGTTTTTCCCTCTGTAGTTCCCAAGAATGGCCACCTTCCTCAGCAGCTTGAAGTCCAGGTAAGGAGGCTGTCCAGGCCCCAGCTTCATTCCTACCTGGGAGCTCCCCATCAGGGAAGTAGGCCCAGAAAGGTAGTGAGCTGCCTGTCACGGCAGATACCTAAGCAGGGGCTGGCAGACCACTTGTCTAGGAAGTCCAAGAGGGAATTCTTGTTCGGGTTAAGGCTGGACTAGTGCTCTCTGAAGGTTTGTGACTCCAAGTCAGGCCCATAATAGGGCCACCTCAAGGGCAGTCTTTTTACTCTAAAGAGATAGGGGAAAACCTTGAATCCTCAGCCTTCCTTGTGCCAGGCTCAGCACCTGGCCTTGTTTTTGTGCCTCCTGGTGACCACATGTCCAAGAATGCCATAGAGGGAGTTCCTAGGTGCCCATGAGGCTTGGATTGAGCCACTGGACTTCTGAGACCTTGGCAAACTAGGAAGTGACCAGAGTCTAGACAGCTCCTTAGAAACCCCTGGAGGGAGAGGACCCCCCATCTGTGTGGGGCCAGCAGTCAAGGGTGGCCTCTGAGGACCCTGCTACTCCTTCTAGGGCCGTGGTATCTATCTTAGGTCCCCATTGGTCTGAGCCAGTCTCCCTGGGTGGGCTGGGCCTGGCTTTGGCTGCCCCCCTGGTGGCTCGAGTCAGTTGAGTCAGGCTGGGAAATTCCAGGACTTTTTGGAGAACAGAGGTTATGCCAGGCTGAGATGCTGTTGAGGGATCCTCTGGCGTGGATGGTGGGCATGGCAGCAGTGGGCCCCCATAGGCTCCTGTTGAATAGGGGGTGGTGGGAGGAAAGGGGGAAAATCTTGTGGTAGGAGCCTCCCTGAGGTCCTCACTCTCCAGCTTCCTTTAAGCTCCCCAAGGTCATCAGGCCTGCTTGGCCCTTCAGGCCCCGGGAGCTGAGCTCTGGGTCTTGGCTCTGCCCAGACCCGGGGTTCAGATGAGTAGTACTTCTCCGTTCCTGGTTTGTCTATTTGCCCCCAACCCGTGTCCTGAGTCTAAGGACAGGGCAGCAAAAAGCACCCTCCATTGGAATGCACAGTGGGGGGTCCAGTCCAGGTCGCCAGACTCCTGGTTCCTCAGGGGGCCACATGTCAGAAATGGCAGCCTGGAAGAGCTCCTTTGGGAGGGCAGAGTCACAGAATTTCATAGTCAGAGGTCAGCATCTCTCCTAATGCCCCAAAGGGATTTCATCATAATGTAACCAGTCTCCCCTTGTGAGGGGGCTCCCACTTCTTCCAGGGGCAGCCTGCTTCTCTGTGGGACAACTCTCATGGTTGGGATACAGCTTGAATCTGCTTTGCTGCAACTTGGGGGCCAAAGGAAGGGTTTCCTTCCATCTCTTAAGTCTTAGGGTTTTGTCCCTGGAGACCTAAATGGAAGGGCCCATCCCTTCAAGGGCCCTGAGACAGGTAACCTGAGGCAGATGGAGGCCTGAGTTGGCAGGGGCTTGTAGGCCTGAGAGCTGGAGGAGACTAATCCGAGTCTAACCCACTCTTGCCAGATGAGGTACCAGGCCCAAAGAAGGTGAGGGAAGAGAGTGTCATTTCTCTGGGTGGGGTTTGTTCTTCTCTTTCTTGCAGGTCGGCTGCGGAGCTTTGGAACTTACACCATGAGATTGAGGTGAGGGAGGGTCAGGTACCCCAGCATTGGGTACCTGACCTCTGGGGCACAAGGTGGCAGTGCTTGGCACAGTCCAAAGATGGCAGGCTGGCTATGCCAGAGTCTGGGTCAGCAGCAGGGTCAGATAGGACTGCCAGGCTGGAGAGACCCAAGTCTCAAAGCTCCGCCCTAACTTGGGGCTGACTCAGGATGATTGAGACTGAGCAAGACTGGCAAATCTTCTGCTCAGCTAAGCTCACCTACTGCCTTCCTTGGATGCTCTCACTGGGGGTCTTTATTTCAATTCCCCCAACACCCCATGGAGAAGCCTAGGCTGTGCCCCCCTGGGTGGTGCGACCCTCCATGTCTGTCTCGGCCATAGAGGAATCTGTTCTTGGGCTTTCCCTCCTGGCCCAACTTCTCTGGTTTAATAGTGCCCAGCCCTCAGTATAGGCCAGCTATGAGAAAAATGGAGTTGTCCCAGAGCAGTGCCACCCTCTGGGAACTCCTGGCCTGATGTGGGAAACAGGACATGCCCCCATGATGAGATGTAGATCAGGGCTGCAGAGTTCTGTGTGGGCTGGGACACTCAGGAAGGAGGCTTTCAAGGGAGGTGAGGGGCAGGCTGGGAGGCAGCAGCAGACCCCTCTCCACTCCAGCTAGTCTGGTCTGACTTGTGACTCATTCATGTGCAATGGGATGCTGATGCCTTGAGGGGTCATCTGGCTTCTTTGCCTCCTGCTTCTAACACACTGTGTGACCTTGGGCAAGTTCTTTTCTCTCCAGACCTCGGTTTCCTTCTCTGTTAAATGGGGATCCATGAAATACTGACCTTTCAGGGTCATGGGCAAAGTGCTTTGGAAACTTGAAAGCCTCTTGGTCTACCTGCTTGTCCTTCTGTCCCCCAATCCCTGTTTCTCCCCCTAGGAATACCGTCAGAGTGTCATCACCCAGTGGAAAATGCTGAAATTGGATGTACTTCTGACCCCCATGCTGAGCCCTGCCCTGACCATCAACTACCCAGGCAAAGTCCCAGGTGGGACTTCCATGGTCTGGCCTTCCCCAAGGACCCTCCCCCCATCACTTGCACTGGGCCCACCATTCATCCAGGCTTCCTCCTACCTGGACCCAGATCCAGGCTTGCACCCTTAGGTTGGGAGGGGAGAGCTGAGACTGCTCAGGCTCTGAGCTCTGGACTTTAGAATGGGCAGGAACATCCCTGGGGATCAGGCCTGGAGAGGCTGGCATTGGGAACCCCAGCCCTCCAGCTCTCTCTCTGTTCCCTAAGGTCATCTGTTCATCAGGGGCCAGAAGGTCAGATCTGTACACCCAAGGATCTGCAACTGCTGTTTCCAAACGGTCCCCAAGACCCTTTCAGGGGGGCCATGAGGACAAAACTGTCATATCACTTTGTTGCATTCAGTCATGTCTAACTCTGACATCATGGACCACATTGTGGGGTTTTCTTGGCAAAAAATGTTGGAATGATTTGCCATTTCCTTCTGTAGTGGATTAAGGGAAACAGAGGTTAGGTCATACAGCTAGTAAGTGTGAGGCTGAATTTGAACTCAGCTTCCTGACTCCAGGTCCAATGTTCTATGCTCTGTGGTGCCACCTAGCTGCCCCATAATAATATTAAAATGTTTTAATTTCTTAAATGGTAAATATTGATAGCTATAACCCACGTCAACAAAAAGTCTTGGGTGGGGGATCCTTAGTTTTTAAGAGTGTAAGGGGATCCTGAGATGAACTACAAATCTAGGGCTTGGGAGGCCAGGGCTTGGTGAAGTGGAGAAAGTGGGAGCCCAGAGAGGGGCTGGGCCCAGCCAGGTAGCACAGCAATCAGGAAAGTGGCTTCCTTTGGACTAGGGCCTGGCCCTTCTTCCTCCAGGGCAAAGTACAGGGTCCAAGGGCCTGTCCCTCTAGCTTTTATTTTATCTGTCCCTGACTCAAGGTGTTAGTCTCTGTCCTCTGCTCATATGAAATTCTGTCCCACCCACACCAGGCTGCAGGCTTGGAGGGCCTGATTGTTTTCAGCAGGAGTCTGACCACCAGCAGGTAAACTGCCTGCACCTGGGCCACAGTGGAATCCCCACCATTCTCCTCTGTGGCACAGGCCCCTGCCTGACCTGGCTACCTGGCTGTTTCAGGGGCTGTCAGTTACACCATGCTCTATAATTGTCTGGATTTTCCTGCTGGTGTGGTCCCTGTCTCCGTGGTGACCTTGGAGGATGAGAAGGAGCTGCAGAAGTATCGAGGCTACTTTGGGGACATTTGGGACCTGAGGCTCCGCAAGGTGAGTCTCTGCATTTTTCCAGGTTCTGGCCCCAGGTTCTGCTCATTGGAGTAGGAGGGGCCACAGTCTAGCCCCCTTATCTTATTGGAACAGGGGAACCGAGAGAGCTTTGGGGAGGGGCCAGTATGGGTTTTGGCCCAGGGTCACAGGGCAAGTCAGGGGCACAGCCTAAACCCTGGTCAGACCCCTCTAAGCAGCTGTTCTTTTCATGATTTTTTGATACTTTCCCTCCCTTCAGTCCTTCCCATGAGAGAGTGGAAGCATGGTCCAGTGGGTGGGGTGCTCACCAGCCTTGTGACCCTGGGCCGGTCACCTTGGTTCTCTAGGGCTCAGCCTGTCCCTTCTAACTCCCAGTCTAAGGGTGGGAGATGAATCTTTCTTGGCCTTGGACTTGGAGAGAGCTCTGCTGTGCTCAGGTCTTGTGGGCTGGAAATGGAGTGGGGTGTGTTGGGGATGGTCCCCCCTTTTTCTTTGGGGTACCAGGTGCCTCCCCTTTTCTTCATTTGCAGGGCCTGAAGAATAGCGTGGGGATGCCCGTGGCGGTTCAGTGTGTGGCCTTGCCCTGGCAAGAAGAGCTTTGCCTCCGATTCATGCATGAAGTAGAGAGCGTGACCCAAGAGGCCAGGAAGAAGACGTAGAGGCCTTCTGGGATGAACAGTCCCCAAGTTAAGCCCTGGCCCTCCCTTCTCAGCAGCTGCCTTCAGTCTTCAGTCTTCAGCTGGGGCATCAGTAGTCCCGGCCCCTCTAAAGCCATGAGTTTAAACACCTCCTCCCCCCAGACATCCCAGTCCAGTTCTCAGGGACAAGCCCTTTTCTCTGCCCATCCTCCCCCAGTCCACCCATGAATGTTAGAGACCAGAAATGGTCCCAAGTGGGAGTGACTGGAAGATTCTGTGCCTAACGTTCAGAATAATTAAATAATTGCAAGGAACAAGCTGAGAGCCCTTGTTTTCATTGACCACTTAGGTCAGCTCTGGTGGGGCCCGAGGGTGAGGTGGTGGGACTGGTGGTGACAGAAGCACCAGGGGCATGAGCCTGTGTGGCACTGGGCAGTGTCTGCAGGAAGCTGGGCCTGCGGGCCTGTAGAACCTAAGAGGGAAGTCACCCAGCCTGAACCAGCCAGCACAGATTAGGCACCTAAGGTATGCTAGGCATGGCAGTCAGCACTTGAGCTACCAAGACAATGTAGGAAATGATCCCTTCCCCACTAGGGAGGAAATACCCAGTGCTTACGAAAGTATCCCCGGAATAAATATCCAGAAAGTAAATACAAGGGAGGGAGGGTAGGCCCTTGCCATAGGTGACTGGGGGAGCATCCTGGAGAAGGTGGGGTCTGAAGGAAGTGAGGGATTCTGAAAGATGGCTGTAAAGAATTCAAACATTCAGCATGGCCACAGCAAAAGTATGGCAGTGGGAAATAGGGCCAGTTTGGCTAGATGGGGGGGGAAGGGAGTCTGATGAGGCTGGAGAGACGAGGGGCCTAGGTGGTAAAGGGTGTTAAGAACCTGCTCCTCTCCTGGATTAGATTGTTGGAAGTCAAAGGCTGACTGACCAGCAACTTCCCTGCCTGTCCTTTCCAACACCCCGCCACCTTGTTTGACAACAGCTTCCCTGAAATGCAGGGTCTTAAGGAAGAGACACCGTTTGAGAGCCCTGTTTGGATAAGATCAAGCCCCTGCCCTTTGGCAGTGCACCTTCTCATAGATGGCGTAGAACCATGGCACTTAGATTTGGCCAGGGCTCTGCCAGCTGGTGGTGGGGGGCAATGAGGTAGGGGATGGTTTTGGCACAATCTAATGTCTCCTTTGGCTACACTCCCCTTCTCCCCACATTTCTCCCTTTTTCACGTATCTGCTTTGCAGAGCTAAGCCCTCCTGGCCCTTCTGACCTTTCCCAAGTGCTAGCCTGGTTCTTTGGGCCCAGGTTGGTTTCTTGGGGTGAACCCCTTGTTTCCTTCCTCCTCCTGCGTCCTTGGCTCCACTCCTTTTCACATAAGTGCATATTCTAAGGTTTATGTGAAATGAGGAGGAAGCTGTGGGGCAAAGAGGAAACCTGGGCCAGGCTCATGGCCTCCCAGCTCTATGGCTAAGGGTGGCTCATAGGCCCATAGACTGGTGATCTGGGAGGGACACTGGAGGTCATCCAGGCCAACCCCTTCATTTTGTTTTATTAATTTCCTTTTTAAGTTCTAAAACACTAAGTTAGACAAGCCCTTCCATTTACAAAATGGAACAGAAATAGGTTTGTCCATGAAGCTGACTTTCCTAAGGAAAGTTCGGTTTTCCTTTCAAGGGTGATTCAGTACATAGCTATCAAAGCTGGCTTGCTCCCTTCTGCCCTCTTCTGGGGAGGAAAAAATGTTTTGTTTTAGTAACTGTACCATTGTTCTCCTTCCCCTTTTTATCTGCTCACTGGAAAAAAATAACAGCATTTATATATTGCTTGGAGGCTTGCAAAAAACTTTACCAATATCTTTTTTTATCCTCACAATAACTCTGGGAAATTGATGCCATTATCCCCTTTATGGATGAGGAAAATGAGGCAGAGGTTAAGTGACTTGCCCAGGTCACATAGCTAGAAAGTGTTTCAGGCTATATTTGAACTCAAGACTTATTGACTCAAGGTCCAGACCTCTATCCACTGTACCACCAGCTCTCTGGTACCATATATGAGTAGTTAAGTAAAATAAATTCTACACTGACCAATTCCCCACCCCCCAGTGCCCCTTCCCTCCCGCTATGTCTCATTCTGTATCTTGAGTCCATTGCCTCACTGTCTCCGTTATCATGATCGGTCTTCTGGAATCATGGTTGGTCATTTCATCGATCAGAAACCTTAAGTCTTTCAGTGTGGTTGTATAAATTGTCATCCTGGGTCTGCATTTGTTCATGTAAATCTTCCCAGGTCTTTCTGAAATTATCCCTTTTGTAATTTTCCCTCCTTTTCTTTCTAATTTGAACTCAACACACTTTTTCTTTGGAGTGGAGAACTCAATATCTATCCTCCCTCCTCCTTCCCCTCCTAAAAAAGATCAAAGTGAAGCCCTTGCAGCAGACATGCATAGTCAAGCAAAATGAATTCCCATGTTGGCCAAAAGGACGGGTCTCCTTCAGCATCTTGAGTAACTTTGCTCCTATCAGGAGGTGGGTAATGTGTGCTCACCCGTGGCTTCTCTGGAATTGTCTTTATCCCATTATTGTTGTTGTACAAGTTGTTCTAGTTCTGCTCTCTTCATTCTGCATCAGATGTTCATGCAAGTCATTCCAGGTTTCTCTGAAACCATTCCCTTCATCGCTTCTTACAGCCCAATAACATTCCATCATTCAGATACCATAACTTATTTGGCCATTCGGCATCCCATTGATATCCAGTTCTTTATGACCACAAAAAGAACTGCTGTAAATTTTTATACATGTTCTTTTGATCTCTTTGGCATATAGACCTAGCAGTGGTAATGCTTGGTCAAAGGGTACACACAGTTTAATAGCTTTGGAGACATGCCAGTATGACTAGACCAGCACACAGTTCCACCAATAGGGCATTAATGTACTTGTTTTAACACAGTCCCACCAGCATTTCCCCACCTTATTTTGATCAATTCTGCCAATCTTATGGGTATGAGGTGATACCTCAGAGTTGTTTAAAATATTCATTTCTCTACTGGTAATTCCAAGCACTTTTTAAATATACATTTTGATAGGTTGGATTTCTTTCTCTGTTCATATCTTTTGACGATTCATCTGTAGGGGAATGGTTTTTGTTATGAATTTGAATAAGTTCCCTATGTTAAATGAGACATTTACCAGACAAATTTGCCATGCCACTCCCCATTTACCTGATTTTCTTCTAATTTTAGTTGCATTGTTTTTGTTTGTACAAAATCTTATATTTTATGTAATCAAAATTGGCCATTTTACCTTCTCTCCATTCTGAAACTATACCGTTTATAATTTCTGATTGAGTGATAATCCATTATGTTCACATACCATAATTTGTTTGGCCGATTCCCCATTGGTGGGGCATCCCTTGAATTTGAATTCTTTGAAAGTCTCTTCATTTTATAGGAGTGGTAATTGGGGCCCACAGAGGTTGTGACAGCCAAGGTCACAGTAATTAGCACACTTGGGATACCAGGTCAGTTCTTTTGGCTTCACCAAATGTGGGTAGCTGTGGGCTGTGACCAGGGAACAGAGAGAAGTCAAGTTTGGCTGGAATGCCAAGTAAGAGAGAGGGCATAACAGGGAGTAAGGCTGGAATGGGAACATGGGCATGGAGTAGATGCCAGACCAATGTGCACAGGAGGTAACATGTTTCCAATGCTACCGTTTATCTCTCTGGACCGTTGGAGTCTGGTTTGCACACAGTTATCCAAACATGTGGCAATACACAGGCTGAAGAGTACCGTGAGGATCTCTTGGACTTGGGAAACTTCATCATCCTCTATAAGTCACTGGGCAGTGAGGGGTAGGAGGTACAGTGCAGAGAAAGGAGGGAGGAGTGATGGAGTCTTGTACATGGATAGGTGGGACCAGACGTCCTCTGGAGTTCTTCAAAGAGGGTGATCCTCCCTTCTCCCGAGACCACTCAGGAGAGTGGATACCACTCCAGTTTTGAACAGCTCTAATTACTATGAAGTTTTTCCTGATATTCACCCTCAATTTTCATTTTTGCATCTTCCAACCATTACATTTGGTTCTACCTTCATGGACAAACAGAATACTTGAAGACAGTCTTCATATTCTCCAAATCTTAACACATCTCCAATTCTTCCTGCTGATCTTCATATGAAATGTAAGCAAGACTCTTCACCAACTTTGTTTTCTTTGGTCCTTTGGACCTTGTCTCTAGCTTATTGATGTTTTAACTCACGTTGCCTCAAATTGAAGACTTTATATCGTGTCTTATAAGGGCTGAGTTTATGGGATTATCACCTCCCTGATCTTAGTTCAGGCCAAGATGGCATTCTCTTTTCTGGGTACTATACCACAATGATGATTAATGTTGAATTGGTTGTTCACAGAAACTCCCAGAGCTTTTTCAGGACATGCACACGTTGTGTAATCATGCCTTCCCTGTCATATATTTGGAAGACAAATGCTGTATGACAGCTTAATAGTGGCCTCAAGCAGAAAGTCTCGTATTTGTCAAAGCCATAAAGTTTCTCTAATGGGAAGCAAGAGATGATCTGAGATTGAAGGTCTTCCAACAGTGATTATATCCACAAAGTCCATTTCCAGTATCAATTCTCCCATGTCAGCTTAGGTTTCAGAAATTGTGGAAGGCCTTTACATAATCCTTACATTTAGAAAGTTTCTCTGTCATGTGAATTATCTATAGATTGATATTGAATTTGATATTGATCACAGAATTTTCCCTCACAATTTTTATATTCAGAAGTTGTCTCTCCAGTATGAATTCTCTGACAATTAGTTAATTGTGGTCTGGATGAAGATCTTTCCACATTCTTTACATCCGTAAGGTTTCTTTCCAGTATGAATGATCTGTCTCTTTAGGACACAGCATTTGTGGAAGGTCTTCCAGTAATTGTTACATTCATAACTTTTTTCTCCTGAATAATTTGCTGATGTTCAGTTGAGTGAATTCTTTGCACATCCACTACAACTGTAAGGTTTCCCTCTTGTATTAATTATCTAATGCCTAATTCATTGTAATGTCTAGTTGAAAGGCCTCTCACAAGGATTACATTCGTAAAGGTTTTCCACTAGGAAGTCTCTCATATTGTCTCAGGGTTGAGCTACAACTGAAACCTCAGTCCTTACATTTGTAAGGTTTCTCTCCTGAATGAACGCACTGTTGGCAAATGTAAGTTTGACTAACATGAGAAGACCTTTCTGCATTCTTTACATCCATCCATAAGGACTTTCTCCTGTATCAATACTCTGATGACAACTTAAGCTTGACCTTAAATAGAAGACTTTTCCATATACATCATGCTGATAAATTTTCTTTCCTACATGAATTCTCAAATGAGAATTAAGAGATGACCTAGAGGCAGAGCCAAGATGGTGGAGTAGAAGCACAACTTGGTGTGGGCTTTGGTTCCAAACAATTCCAATAACTGTAAAAAAATGACTCTAAACAAATTCTAAAGCTACAGAACCCATAAAATGACAGAGAGAAACAAATCTCCCACTGAAGACAGCCCAGCAGGCCAACAGGAAAGGTCTATTGCAGTGCACTGGAAGCTGAGCACAGTCCCACAGGAGCCCTGTGGTTCCAGCCC
>CM053584.1:27372544-27407285 GCA_028627135.1 Pseudochirops cupreus | reverse complement strand
CTTACTTGGCATATCTTCTGCTGTGTTGGCTCTGGGAGAGGGTCTCCATTGCTCTAAGCCCCAGATTGCTTGAAGGTCAGGTGACCTGACCTTAGGCCTAGTGAATACTGAAGCCCTTCTAGATTTGATTTTTCAGAATGGGGAAACTTCACTATAAATTATCCCTCACAAGTGGAAAGGCGGAAATTGGGTGGTTATTAAATTTGAATTTAAAGATGGGCATTGATTTTGGTAAAGATACAGATTACTGTGATTTGTAACTATTACTGGAACTAAAAGAAGCAGTTAGAATTTTGTCCCAGCATATTTTAAATTGACCTAATTATAACAGGTGATTTCAAACTGCTTGTAAACTTTCCCAGGAAAACATAAATGTGAACTGGAATATTAAGAAAATATATACAAGTGTAGATAATATTTCCTTTTAGAGGGCCAAGGGTATTAGAACTTAGAAATGTATAGTTATATGATCAAAAAGGCACATCCTGTTATTTGGCATTAAGAAACTGATTCAATCTATGGCCCCAAGAAAGGTTTATTTACCTTAATTTACTGTTCAATAAGGGATGGTGGTGGTAGAATCCACATCCTAGGGATTTTGTGGGAATAACGTAATTGTGAAGGTGCTTGGCATAATATATGGGATATAACAAATGCTATTTGAGTATAAATGGTGTGAACTAAATTTACTTGTTTCTGTGTAAGGTGATTTGGAAAAGGACTAAATTAAGGTCACCAGATTGGTAATTAACTGGCTTTGATTTCAAAGTTTAAATTTAGGTACATGATACTTGTTTATAGTCTCTTATTGTGTAACTGAGTAAACAGTTGTATTATCTGTGTTGTAAGAGAAGTAGTTTACCACATGTAATATTTTGAAATATTGTAATTTAAGCCAATTGTCCTTGTTGAAAAGGGAGTTTCAGTTAAAATTGTTTTGCTGAAAGAAAATGGGTAATTTTATTGAATGAATCTTCTATTCAGACCCACAGTGAATGTTATGAGTCTATGGGTGGGACACTGATATCGGGAAGATAGGCCAGTTACTCCAAAAGGTTTTGAGAGTAAAAAAGGAAGTTGCAGCAGCATGCTCAAAGGCTCCTCCTTCTCCATCTTTTTTTGTCCAAGCCCTGCCCTTCTTTAGACTGACTTGTAAGAGCTAAAGATTTGGGAGGGGAGGGGTATACCGAATAGCGAAGGAAAAGAATTGGCCCATGACACCTTATTAAAGCAAGTACAGCTCTCCAGGCAGTGGCTGTGATGCTGTGAATGGCCATCAAAAGGGAAATTCCTTTGAGGCTAGGAGAAACTGACTGGCAGATGAGGAGGCCAGGAGGGCTGGAGAATTAAAATTGAGAGAGGAACCTATATTGGGTCTCATCCCCTCCCTTGATCTGAATCTGTCCCTTTTCCTGACTGGGGAAGAGGAACAACAGGCAGTAGATCTAGGTGCTGAAAAGACCCTCAAGGAAGGTGGCTCCTACCTGATGGGCTTGAGCTACTAAATAAGCCTAGTATGAGACAGGTTTTACAACACCTACACCAGGGCAGCCAGTGGGATGTCAAGAACCTAGGTGATGCAGTCTTGACCCGGTATGTATGTCCTGGAGCATGCACATCGACACGCCAAATGGTCCATGGCTGCATTGTGCGTTGAAGGACAAACAAATACAGCCAAGGCCAGACTCCAATGGGAGGGCAGCCTCCAGGTGATTTCAAAGTATACAGATGGCCTTCACTGAGGTGCCCCCGGAAGAACAACTAAGATACCTGTTGGTCATTGTGGATCACCTCATATCGTGGGTGGAAGCCTTTCCTCTTGCACAGACTACTGCCTCTATGGTTACTAGAACCTTGTTGGAACAAATAATCCCCAGATATGGGCTCATGGAGAGTATAGATTCAGATCAAGTGACCCATTTCACAGCAAAAGTTTTATGAGAGCTTTAGAGATATCCTGGGAACTCCATATGCCCTGGCACCCTCCTTCTTCTGGCAAGGTAGAAAGAATGAATCAGGAAATAAAGTTGCCTTGAACAAAATGTTTACCCCTAGTGCTCCTTAGGATCAGAACGATGCCCTGGAGGGACTTATCTCCCTATGAACTTCTTTATGGTCACCCCTATCCCTCACAACCTCTCCTCACTCCTCCCGATAGAAAGAGAGATTCCTTAGGGAATATATACGATCTTTAGCACATCAGTTGTTAGTGTTACAAAAGAATGAAATGATTGCTCAAACACCTCCCCTAGGGTTTCCAGTTCATAGGCTCCAGCCTGGTGACTGGGTGTTGGTCCAAACCTGGGAAGAGGAAAAGCTCACTCCCCTGGGAAGATCCTTACCAGATCCTCCTCACTGCTGACACTGCTGTTTGAACCAAACAAAGAGGTTGGACTCATCACACCCCAGTGAAGGGACCAGTGCCAGCCCTGACCCAGTGGACTGGGTATTACCAGATCCTGGAACCTGAAAACTGACTTTGGAAAAGGGATCGACCAAGAGAAGCATGAGAAGGTAAACAGGGAAAAGAAATCATAAGGAACTTATTAAAGTTGAACTATTTACATTCCTACATGGGAAAACAATAATTGTAACTCATGAGACTTTTCTCAGTATGAGGATAGTTGAAGGGAATATATATGTGTACACATATATGTATACATACATATATATGTATGTATAGGAGGGTGTATGTGTATATAAATACATATGTGAGTACGTGTATATGTGTACATGTATACATAGACAGAGGGCACAGGATCAGTTGAATAGGAAGGAATGATATCTAAAAAATAAAATTAAGAGGTGAGAGAGGAATATATTGGGAGAAGGAGAAAGGGAGAAATAGATTAAGATAAATTTTCTCATATAAAAGAGGCAAGAGAAAACTTACCAATGGAGGGGAAGAGCAGGAAGGCAAAAGGGAATGGGTCAACCTTATTCTCACTGAATTTGGCTTAAGGAGGGAATAACATACACACTCAATTAAGTATCTTGCCCTACAGGAAAATAGGAGGGAAGGGGATAAGAGGGGGGGATGACAGAAGGGAGGGCAGATTGGGGGAGAAGGTAGTTAGAAGCAAACACTTTTGAAAAGGGACAGGGGCAAAGGAGAAAATAGAACAAGTGAGGGGCAGGATAGGATGGAGGGAAACATAGTCAGTCTTTCACAACATACCTACTATGGAAATGTTTTTCATAACTACACATGCACAACCTATATTGAATTGCTTACCTTCCCAGTGGGGGTGGAGGAAGGAAAAAGGGAAAAAAAATCTGGAACTGAAAGTTTTAAAAACAAATGTGTATTAAAAACAAAGAAAAAGAAAAAGGAACCAACCCATTCATGGCTGAGAGAACTGTGGCGGCTTCGTTGTTTCTGTTGGTTGCTCTAGCCTTGCTTTGCTTTGCTGCAAGTATTTTCTTTTGCTTCTGGCCCCTAGGCCTCAGTTCTGGGATCAGCATGTTGTCCTCCGCCAAGAGAATCCGAATATACAATTAATGGAGAGTGCAGCAGAGAGTTTTAATTTAACCAATTGCTGGATTTGTGGTGGGCCTCAAGGAGTGCTCAAAAGTTGGCCCTGGGTCCTGGCACCATTAAATCCTGCATGGGTTCTTAGCAGCCTGGATTATTTACTAGCAGAAGAAGGAGGTGTCTGTGGGAAGCTAAACCTTTCCAGTTGTTGTATAAAAATTTATAATAATGGGGAAGTAGTTAAAGATATTACCAAAAACATCAGGAAATTAGCACATGTCCCTGTCCGGACGTGGAATTCTCCCTTCAATACCTCTGGGATTTCCTGGTTTAATGGGTCCTGATGGAAGCAAGCCCTTGGGTTCCTCCTGATAGCTTTTAGTGGAATTATCCTGCTTCCAGTGTGTCTCCCCTATATGATGCAACTGATAATGAGAATAGTCAGACTCTTTGTCCTAGTTGGTGAAAATAGAAGGGAAAGGAGATATTAAATAGATGATTCTGAAAAGTCAGGGTTGGGTGCCAGTCCGAGATCACCCTGATGGGGATTCTTAAGGAGAATTAGAGGAAGAGATCTTCCAGCAATGGTGAGAGGAGTCTTTAAGTTGTAAGAAATAAGAAGGGGGAATTGGGAAGGATGATTTCTCAGAAGTGAAGCCTCCTCAAAAGGGTTAATAATTTTTGTATTGTTGAAACACAGATTACTCCCTTACACAATAATATCCGTAGTTAGCCACGCTTTGCAACACAACTTAAACGGTGCACTCTTGCAAACTCTTGCAAAAATTTTCACCATTTCTTGTCTCCAGACAAACTTTGTTCTTTGTTGCTGGGGAAGATTCCCACAAATAGATTGTGGCCCCTGAAGACCAGTCAATGGGATAAGGGGAAGGAGGTTGGGGGGGGGCTCGTGTTAGGGTACAAAGGGACCTTGCTTTCCGGAATCATTTTGTGCTTCCCAGACGAGGGGGGTACCCTTCTCATGAGAAACCACTATACTCATTTCTGCTTTCAGGTATCTAAGTCTTTGTACTGATTTTTTTTGGTAGTGGTCTCTGTCCCACACATCTTCCACACCTGGCACGCTCGCTCTCATTATCCAGCCTCAGTTTCCCTGGCTTCCTTTAAGACTCAAATCAGTCAGTCAAGAAACATTTTTTAAGACCTACTATGTGCTCTGGAGTTGCAAACAGAAGTGAACGACCTGCTGCTCTTGAGGAGCTCACGATCTCATGAGTGAAGAACACGCACAAAAGGGACCTGGATGGGGAAGGGCAGAGAAGGTGCCAGGCTTGGGGACTGGCCCACATCCTAGGCCCCCTCTTTAAATGGTGGTCATGGCTCACTCTATAGGAGCATTTCCAGGTAGAGTCTTCCCCCCAGTGGCTTCCCTCTGACATTGCCATCCACTTACTCCTGCCCCAGGTACCTAGTTATTTACCTTCAGTCCCCCTAGACTGGGAGGCCCTTGAGGGCAGGGACCCCACAGGGCCTGGCATGTGGTAAGCACTTAATCAATGCTTGTTGACTGACTGCGTGATAACCCTTTGGTCCTGAGTTCCAGAAGAGGCCAAATAAGTTGGGGAAAGATATTGTCCTGTTGACCTGTTCAATTTTCCATCAATTACATAAGGCTGGAAGTGGAAGGGCCAAGGCCAGCAACTCAGAACAGTCTCCTTCCTACCTCGAATCATCACTGGACTCTGGGGGCTGGGCTGGGCTCCTCCCCATGCCTAAATCTCTCCCTTTTCCCTGCTGCTGTCAGCTGCTCTCCTCCCACTGTACCTGCTGCATCCCTTAGTGGGGAGTGGGGGGCCCTTCTTGAACAATAGTACAGGTAGGCTGGCACCAGAAGGCTAGGAGTTCTCCTAAATGCCAGCCTGGGGCTAGATGTCACCAACTCTAGCACTTGATGACCTGCTTACAGAGAGACTAGACAGCAGAGGAGGGGGAAGAATTGAGGATGGCCAGCAGCTGCCGGCAGATTGTCACCTGCAGTCCTTGGGGCTAGCTTCCGGTGGGGTCCACCCTTGGTGCAAAGTTCAGCTTGGGTGAGGCCTGATTGAGCCACTTGTTGGCAAGCATAAATGGGATGCTCAGAACCCTACCCAGGATAGAAGTCTCACTGCCTGCCTCATCATTTTCCCCACCATGGTTCCAGAACTTGGCCCCAGAGAATCCAAATTGTTAGAGCTTGAGGTCACTGGGTCCAACACCTGACTTGGGGCAGCTTGACCAGGGAACCCAGGGTAGCAGTAGAGAGGTTGGATAATCCAGGCAGTCCAGCCCAGCCTAGCCCAACCTAACCCAGACCTCTCTCTGCTGACTGGCTGCAGAATGTTGTACCGGGAAGAAGTCTCCGAGGAGCTCCAGAAGTTAGGCCAGTTCCTGCTCTCCTTCTTTTTAGCCCTGCTTGTCATTGCGGTTGGCACTTGTCTTTTCTGGAAATGGGTGGCCAAAGCCCAGGCCTGGGCCAAGATCAGAGAGGCCCAGAAGAGGAGAGAAGTGTCCCTAAAGAAGATGGAGGCTGCAATTGAACGGCTAAAGCAACAGGTAACCCTCCTGGGCGGCCCCACCCAGACACACCCACACTACCCTCTACCCCCTCCCCCCTCCCCACAGGCGCTGGGACCAGCAGGGAACCTGGAAGGCAAACTCTACTTGGAGAAATTCTGTCCTTGAGGACAAGACCCTTCCAGCTCCCTGGCAGCTTGGGGGGGGATGTGAGAAGCTTTGGTACATAGAGACCCTCCAAGGAGGTGGGGGCCTTGTGCACCGCCATAGGTATTGATAGTTCAACCAGAAATTGTTTCAGCTGGCAAAGATTTTGTAGACTACTTAGACCAAGGCTTTCATTTGACAGAGGGGGGAAACTGAGGCCCACAGAGAGGAAAGGACAAAAGGAAAACGCCCAGCTCCCATTTCTCTAGTATTTTAACCACTGACCAAACATTATCCTCACAATGGTCTCCTGAAGGAGATAGTGCAAATATCGTGCCTCTCTTTTGACTGAGGAGGAAACTGAGACTGAGGGGGCAAGGGAGTGGTCCAAGGTTCCAGTCCCAGGTCTTCTGACTCCAAGCCCAAGACCCTTTTTATCACACTTTCTCCTCTCTAGAGTAAATACACATATGGTTCTCAAGAACTTAAGAGGTGATGAATGGCATCCATCATCCTCACAGGATCTTTAAAAAAACTCAACTTATTTAATGTTTTATTTTTTCCCAATTACATGTAAAAATAATTTTAACATTCTTTTTATTCAAATTTTCCATTCCAAATTCTCTCCCTTCCTCCCCCATTGAGAAGGCAAGCAGTTTGACATAGGTTATACATGTGCAGTCACGCAAAACACATTTCCATGTAACTCATTCTGTGAAAGAAAACACAAACAAACAAACAAACCCCCGAAACACCAAACCCAAGAAAAATAAAGAAAGCAAAGGATAAGTATCTTTGATCTCCATTCAGGCTCTACCAGTTCTTTCTCTGGAGATGGACAGCATCTTTCAACATAAGCCCTATAGAATTGTCTTGGATCATGGTATTGCTGAGAATAGCTAAGTCACTCAGAGTTGATCATCATACAATGTTGCTGTTACTGTGTACAATGTTTTTCTGGTGCTGCTCACTTCACTCAGCATCAGTTCATATCAGTCTTTTTAGGTTTTTCTGAAGTCTGCCTGCTCATCATTTCTTATAGCACAACAGTATTCCATCACATTCATATACCACAACCTGTTCAGCCATTCTCCAGCTGATGGGCATCCCCTCCATTTCAAATTCTTTGTCACTCCTAAAAGAGCTGCTATAAATTGCCCTCATTGAGTCTTGCCTACCATGCTGCTGTGAGCCAGGGGAAGGCTCATATCATTAGCCTCGTTTTGCCCAGCAGGAAGCCAGAGAGGAGGAGGATCTTATTGATGTCCCACAGAGCGTCAGTGGGGGTGCTGGCTGCTAGCTCATGGCTCCCCTACCCTAGAAGTGTACCTTCTGCTGAGGTTTGACCCTTGAAATCTAGTCTGGAATATCTTCTGTCAGTCCCCAGGGACGAGTCAGAGGCAGTAGGCTCAGCTTGCTTTTTGGTGGATTGAGGGGTTTTGATTCATGATCCAAGGGAAAATTGGGGCATAAGGTCCTAGACATCCCCGGGGAACCTTTGAAAGGTATAGGGGCAGGCAAGGATTGGCTGGGATCAACTTGACCCTCTGTGGAAAGGTCTCGGGCTTTACCTCACTCCCCTTCCCCACCTTGAACCTTCCCTAAGCTCCCCTTTTTCCTGTACTTAGGTGCCCTGTGAGTGGGTGGGGGGCAGGAAATAGAGTGGGGGAGGAACAGACCCAGACCTGCCCTCAAGGGGCTCCAAAAGTCAGGGACTTCTGGAGTTCCTGTAATAGTAGGAAAGAAGGAAGGAAAAACCATTGATTGTGCACCTGGCACTGTACTAAGCACTTTACAGATAAAATCTTGTTTGATTCTTGCAACAACCCTAGGGAGTGTTACTATTATTGTCCTCATTTACAGGTGAGGAAACTAAGTAAGGCAGGCAGAGATTAAGTGACTTGCCCAGGGTCACACAGCTAGTGTCAGCTCACATTTGAACTCAAGTCTTCTTGACCCCAGGCTCAGAGCTCTCTCCACCGTGCCACCAGTAATGGGGAAAGAGGAAAGTGCTTTGGACCTTTGCGGGGTTTGAACAAAGACTTGGAGGGAGTGATGAATCTGACACGTATAAGGGAGGGGGATGATAGAGTCAGCCTGGCTGGGGCAGAAGGTGTGTAAGAGGACGTGTCAGTGAACAAACAGTGAGAGATGAGACTGGAGGCAGACAAGGACTTGACTTTGTCCTGGGTCAGTGGGAGCCAGTAAAGGTCTTGGAGCAGGGGAGGGACATTTTCAGAGCCCTGACTTTGACTCCCTACTCCTAAGTCAATAGAATGTGCCCCCAGCTCTTCTTGAGACCTCAGTTTGAAAGTCAGAGAGGACAGAAGACTTGTAATCTTGGGCTGCACTGATTCTTGTGCCACCCCCCCACTCCTCCCCACCCCAAAAGAGGGGAAAACTGTAGGAAATACTTGGGATGTGTGTGAAGTGATGGAATATTAACTGCAAGAAGTCCCAGGGGGCCCAGGCTTTAGCATGTGCTTTAGAACCAGAAGGAACTTTGGAGGGCATTGGATTCAATCCTCTGATATCATAGGTGAGGACACTGAGGCTGGGGGAGGGAATGATTTGTCATGGCTACACCAAAGTCAAGTTTCCAACCCAGATCTTCTGACCTCCCACCCAGGCCTCTCTTTTCTCCCCTGAGCCATCCTTCACCCAAGGTTGATGGGAACATTCAGCTGGGTCGGGTTATTGGGGTCACATTCACAGAGTTCCAGAATCTCAGAGCTAGAAGGAAGGAACCTGAAAAGCCTCTGGTTCTGAGTGAGAATCCCCGCTAAGAACTCCCCTGACAAGGCCCCATCTGGCCTGGGCTTCTGCTTGGAGACCGCCAAGCAAGGGGAGCTCACCACTCCTCTGGGCCGCCAAATCTGATTCTGGATGTCTCTCACTGGTGGAAGTTTCTTCTGACGTCCAGCCTGAACTGGCTTCCTTCCCCCTCCCCTCATCACTGCTCCTGGTTCTGCCCCACAGCACCAACTGAAGCAGCCTAAAAGCTGGTCCTTGGGACCGTGCCTCAAAAAGAGAGGCCCCATCTTCCCTGCTCCCTCTCAGCCCAGCCTTCTTCTTCTGCAAACATGCTATTTCTGAGCCCTCATTCGTTGCAGTCAGATTGCCCTTGCCATTGGGGCGGCCCTCACTAGGTCTAACTCAGATCCTTCCTGCTGTGATGAAGGCCCCTGCTGGCAGCCCCATGGCCTGTGGCCATCATTTATAACCAGCTCCATGTCCCTGGGGTGAGGGTGGCAGGTGGGGGCCCCAGAGGGCCCTGGCCCAGACAGAACATCGAGGGGCCCGGTGTCTGAGCCAGGCCCATGGAGCCCCAGGCCAGGAAGGTTGGGCTATTTCCAGCCTCGTGCTGCTGCCCCAGCCGGTAGCGTCACCAGGATGCCGGTGATGGGGAGATTGATTACAGCCAGGCCCTCCTGTCAGGTTCTGACAGCCTGGGAGAAGAATGTGTATTAATATTAATTGGGGCTAATTAGTTGGATAAATCAATCTGCCCAGAGAGACTGGGCTGTTCCCACCAGGATTGGGGGAGGCCAGACAGGTCTAATGAGGTTATTGTAAGGACTATGTTTCTCTGTGAGTGTGTGTGTGTGTGTGTGTGTGTGTGTGTGTGTGTGTGTGTTTGTGGTGATGAACAGTTACATCTGTGTGGGGGGGGGGCGCGGGGGATTGTGAATGTACATAGGAAAGAGGGTCAGTCTTGCAGAGGGGATGGAGCCACTGTGTGGGGCTGGGGTGGGTGGGGACCCTGAGTTTGCATTCTGCCTCTAACCCCTAATGGCTGTGACCCTGACCTCTGACCCTCGTTTATCTCAAGTGGAAGTACAGGATAACAATGGCACTGATCTGCCAAGATTGTTGGGAGGATCCAATGAGATAATATAGGCAACCACGGAGGTGCACAGTATGGTTGGGCTTGTTGGATGGCTGTGATTGTGATGGAGTCTGGAGAGCAACAGGCTCTGAGTCTCAGGATTGTCATCTGGAAAGCAGGATGAACAATCCTCACATGACTCACCTCACAGGTTTGTTGGAGGAGAGCACTTTGTTGGGTCCATAGTTCCTGGCTCTGTCTCCCTTCCACCCCCCCAATCCTGTTCCTGCAGAGCCCCCACAACCAGACCCCAAGTGAAAAGTTGTACAGTATCCCTTGGGGCTTAGCTCACTGAGCTTTTTGCTGGATCTTATCCCCCCAGCCACAATCCCCGGGATCTAGTCCTGTGCCAGAAGGAGATAGGAGGAGGGGAGGAGAGGCCTAGGTCTGGCCTGGAGGGCCTCCTCGTCTCTCTAAAGAGGTAGGACTTGTCTCTAAGGATCAGTGAGACAGCAAGGGTGATTGGACAGAGGGAATTCAAGATGCAAGGAAGGCCCTAACTCAGAGACTGGTCCCAGGATCAGCCATGCAGAGGAGATAGAATCCTCGAAGGAGGAACAGAAGAAAGTTGCAGGGTCTGGGTTCAAATCCCACCACTGAAACTACCTGTGTGACCTTGGGCAAATCACTTACCTTTCCTGGGCCTCAAGTTTCTACTTCTGTAACATGAAGGGGGTAGGACTGGATAATTTTTGGAATCCATTCCAACTTTATGTTTTGTGACTCTGAAGAGGGAGATGGAGATGAGTGAAAATGGGGAGAAAAGGGATTCCCTCTGCTAGTATGTCCTGGGTCAACCTATCTGCTCCCTTCTCTAGGAACCAGAGGTCTCTCACTAACAGACCAGTTCCTCCTTACCTGGCTCCCACAGAATCACAGAGCATCAAAGTTAAGAGTTAAGTTAACTTCCCTCGTTTTTTAGAGGTGGAAACCAGCTCAGAGAGGGGAGGGAACTTGCCTATAGTTTCACAGCCATTTAGTAGCAAAGCCAAGACTAAAATCCAGATCTTTTGACTTCCATCCAAGATCTCTTTCCCTCCAGCCCATTATGCTTCCTCCTGCCATCTCTCTCCCTCCCTCCCTCTGTCTCTCCGTCTCTCTCTCTCTCTCTGTCTCTCTCTTTCTCTCTCTCTCCAACAGTTTCTGCTATTTGATGTACAGAGGGCTTCCCAGATGTGTTGGTCTATCTACCTAAAGATGCACTAAGGTGCTTTGCTCAGTCTTAGATCTTGGCAGATGATCCCTGTGATTTGGTTATGAGGGCAAATGCTTTTTTTTCTTCCTGTCATTAGTTTTGTTTGACATTGCTTAAAAAGATAATACCCAGAACAGGGCCAGGATAGCAGCTTTTCTTGAAAAACAAAAATAAACATGTCCATATGGTACTTTCTTAACAGGCAGCTGAAAGTCACTGTTGGTAACACTCTCAGTGTGGGAAGTTAGGTAGCACAGTGGATAGAGTGCCATGCCTTGAATTGGGAAGACTCCTCTTCCCGAGTTCAATTCTGACCTCAGAAACTTACTAGCTTTGCGACCATGGGCAAGTCACTTTATCCCCTTTGCCTCTCTTTTCTTGTAAAATGAGCCTGAGAAGGAAATGGGAGACCACTCCAGTGTCTTTGTCAAGAAAACCCCAAATGGGGCCACAAAGAGTCAGACAGGACAGAAAAACAACTCCCCAACAATCCCCTCAGCAGATAGAAGTAATGACCAGAAAGGTGCCTGTAGGATTAGGAATACTTACTTTTTTAGACCTTCCTCTGACATAGTGTCAGCTAGGTGGTGCTGTGGATAGAATGCTTCCTAACTTACAGTTAGGAAGATCTGGATTTGAAACCAGCCTCCCTACACTGGCTGGGTGACCCCAGGTAACTGCTGCCTGCCTCAGTTTCCTTATCTGTAAAAACAATGATTATAATAGAATAATAATAATAGTATCTGCCTTCCAGGGTTACTGTGAGGATCAAATGCGATAATATTTGTAAAGTATCGTGCAGAGCTCCAAGTGCTCTCTCTAGAAATGCTCTCTCTAGAAATGCTGTCTGTGATGGCTAGGATGGAACGCCGGACCTGGAGTCAGGAAGACCTGGGTCTGAGTCTTGCCTCATGAGACCCTCGGCATGTCATTGTTTTCTGCCTTAGTTTCTTCATCTGTAAAGTAACAGCCTCTGCCTCAAAGGGTGGTTGTGAAGATCGCATGAGATGTGCTAAGTGCTCAGTGTTTGACCAGCCTCCAAGCACTCTCCGTGCTGTCTTATTGATGTTAGGTTGGCTGCCAGCCCGTGTCACTCCCTCAACTGTAACTCACTGAACTGAGACTGGTCTTCTCTGGCAAAGGGAATTCCCCAGCAGGAGGAAATGTCACATCTGGGCCAAACAAAGCAGTAGGATCTCATTCTAGATTATCCTCTAATGAAAGATCTGAATTGTTGTAACAACTCCAGTCAGTCAGTTAACATTTACTGAGCACCTACTATGGGCTAGGCATTGTGCGAATGTTAGGGTTACAAAGAATGCAAAAGACAGTCCTTGCCCTCTGGGGGCCCACAATCTAATGGAGAAAAACAAGCAAACACATACGTACAAAGTTATACACAAGATAAATAGGAAATAATTAAGAGGGAAGGTATGATAAAGGAAGGGGTATGAGGTAGAAGATGGGAAAAGGAGTGGGATTAGGCTGTGAAGGCTTTGCACTCCAGAGGATTTTATACTGAATCCTATGGGAGTCGCTGGCTTTGACTGAATAGGGGTGGGATGGGGCGACATGATCAGACCTGCGATTTATGAAAGTTCGGTGACTGAATGGAGGATGGGAGTGGGGAGAGACTTGAGGCAGGTGGACCCACCAGTGGCTAGTGCAATGGTCCAGGTGTGAGGGCACCAGGGTAGGGCAGTGTCAGAGGAGAGGAGGGGGAGAGTTGCAGAGATGTGGCAGAGGTAAAAAGGATGGCCTTTTGCAACAGTTTAGATGTGGGGGCTGAGAGATAATGAGGAGTCCAGGATGATGACTAGGGTTTGAGCCTGAGGGATTGACTGGAAGGAAGGTGACAACACCTTGATGGTAAAAGGGTAGTTGGGGAGGGGAGGGTTTAAGAGGAAAAAAAATGAGTTCTGTTTTGAATATGTTGAGTTTAAAATGTCTACTGGACATCCACTGATTAAAAGGAAGTTGGAGATATGAGACTGAGGTCAGCAGAGAGATTGGGGCAGGATACATATATCTGAGAATTGTCAGCACAGAGATGGTAATTAAATCAATGGGAGCTAATGAGATCACCAAGTGAAAATAATCAGTTCGGTTTGAAACATGTTGAGTTTAAGATGTCCCGTGTACAGACGGACAGAACCCTGTGGTACTCTTACAGTTAGAGGGCATGATCTGGATGAGGATCCAGAAAAGGGAGAATGGTCAGAGAGGTAGGAGGAGAATGAGGAGAGAGTAGTGATCCAAAACCGGAGAGAGAAGAGAAGAGAATATCAGGGAAGAGGGAGTGATCAGGTGAGACATACAACACGGAGAGATCTGCTCATGGAAGGTGTTGGTCATTGTGGTGGAGGACACCCAGCACAGATTGTAAGTCCCTATAGATTGTGAGGATCTTGAGCTGCACATGTTTGGAGATAGTGGTATGTTGCATCAAACACCAGAACATAGCAGAATCTCCTGGAAGGTATTTGTTAACACCCAAGAATTTGGTTTAACCATCCACACAGGAAAAAACAAGTGGATGAAGAATGTTTGTTGTCCAAATTATGACATACACCTAGATGTTACATATATATGTACATATGTGTATATACATAGATGAACATATATAATGGACAAAATATGTTCTATACCTCTCTGCTCTCTCATGCTAGCTCATTCACTTACTCTATCCTCTTCTCATTCCAGCAGGTCCCAGAACAGGGGACAGCTACAACACACCTAGAATTTATTTTCAGGGTCCTAAAGGTAACCCTGGTGTAGGAGGAGCCATATACTCATACCTGTTGCTCCTAACCAGGGCCCCACCAGTGTGCTTCTCTTTTGTTTAAATGAGTCACAATGACACCATTAATTTCTCCCCTGGGAATTTTATTCCACCCTTGGATTTCTCACATTGGAAGTCCTCTGCCCCTGTTGCCCCTTCCTGTTATTGATTAGTTCCTTCCAGTACAGACATTTTAAGGAAAGTGTCCAGCCCAGCCATGCTTTTGTTCCTCCTCAGGCTTCACTCTTGACTCTCTGGACTTTTTTTCATTATCCTAGACGTTCAGTCCAGTCCTGCATTTCTCTCACTGGAAGCAATCTCCCATACTCTACCCCGAGGCCCTTTCCTCTAAATGGATGATTCCTTCCAGAACCTTTACTTTATGGAAATGCCCAAGTCAGTCACATCTTCTTGCTTCCTCAGGCTCTGCTCCTAACTTCCCAGAATTCCTCTACGATTTCCCCCATTTGGGTACCTTCCCCCTTGCCTGCACCTCCCCAGTATTCAGCTTCCTTTTACAAGTTGTCGTCCCCTATTAGAATGTAAATCCTTTGCCGTTTTAGACCACTCCTCTTCTGGGTCTCTTTGCTCTCCCACTGAATGAAGTGGCTTCTTCTACTCTTGGATCAGTCATGTTAAATTCTTTTAACCAATCGGCAGCGTTAAGCCTAGCATCTTCAGGGTTACCTAGGGTGTTCTCTCTTGGCTAGGTGCTGAGGCAACATTGAACTCGGTTTCTTTAATATTGCAATATGCAAAGCAGAGGAGTTTTTGCTTGAGGCTTTGAGGGAGTTTCTCACCTTGTGCCACAGAAGGAGGTTAAGAGTTATGCAGTGAGCTGATGTACCATGTACAAAGTAACAGCAACATTGTAAGATATCAGCTGTGAATCACTTAGCTATTCTCAGCAATACAATAATCCAAGACAACTCTGAAGGATTTAGGATGACAAATACTATCCATCCCCAGAGCAAGAACTGATGGTCTCTGAGTGCAGATTGAAACAAACTTTTTTTAAACTTTATTTTTCTTGAGGAGTTTTTTTATCTATGTTTTCTTTTACAGCACATTAAGGAAATGTTTTACATGACCACACATGTATAACCTATATCAAATTACTTGCCTTCTCAGTGAGAAAGGGAGAGAATTTGGAAATCAAAGTTTTAAAAAGGAATGTTAAAAATTGTTTTTATATGTAACTGGGGGAAAATGAAATACCAAATAAAAATTTTTAAATGGAAAAAAGAGCTGTGTAGGCAAGCCTTTGAGGGGTTTCTTCTCTCACAAGATAGAGAGCGAGGCAGCAATTCCTCCCAGATGGTTCTTCACCCATAGTAGAGGACTCTCTTTTCTTCCTGTTAACTTGTTCACACAACAGAAATTTCATCCAATCAGATCATCTCCCCACATTAATGGCAGAAAACCTCTAGTTAGCTGACCTCAATGTCTAACAGTTTCTGTGTTTTGTTTTCTGAACTTCTGTAAACAGCTTCTCTCATGAGCTTCTCAGATCTCTTTTCAGCCCTCAGCTTTCTTGGTTACTGACTCCTGCTCTTCTGATGTTGATTCTTATCTGGCTGCTAATGCCTCAAGTCAGGGCCTCCTAATGTGTACTGACTCATCTCTGACCTAGGTTGAGAAACTCTATATATCTATAAATCTATATTTCTGTCAGACAGGGCATAAATTTTTATTCTACAATAGTCCCAAAGCATTTCTTTGGCACAGGTTCCCAGAAATAACCTTCAAAGTCCTGAAAATAGTTATATTAAAGTTAGCTGCTGGAAAACAATGCGCTCTAGACATTGCTACAATTGGTGTTTTTCTGTTTGAGTGCTTACTCATCCTAATTCTTTCAAAATTGTATTTGGGGTTAGGATTAGTCAGGGTTACAAGTTAGTTAGATGCCAAGGTTCTCTTCATGTGTTTCTCATGTGAATGTCTTATTTCTGCCCCTTTCATTAATAAAATATTTATTTAAGAAATAGGAAGTACTATCTATCTGTCTATCTGTCTATCTATCTATCTATCTATCTATCTATCTATCTATCTATCTATCTGTCTACCTGTCTATGAAAGAGATACTCTGGATGCAATCATAGCAAGGACAGCTTCATTGCTCCCTCAGAGTTCTAGAGGTACCCCTAAAGGGTTAGGAGTGACTTTTTGTAGTGCTGGTAGCTCAAGCTTCCATTCCAGGGTGTTCTTAACACTGTTATCATCAATAATTAACACTCCAATTCTGTTTAACCTTGGAATTAACTCCAACGAACACCCTCATTCCCTTCAGCCAGTTAGCATCAATTAACTTCTTTTTTAAAAAAACATTTATTTTTAATTTCCAGCATTCACTTCCATAAAATTTTGAGTTCTAAATTTTCTCTCTCTCCCTCTTCTCCCCCTCCCCAAGATGATGTGCAGTCTAATATAGGTTATACATATACATTCATATTAAACATATTTTCACATTAGTCATGTCGTAGAGAAAAATTAGGACCAAAAATTAGGAGAAACCATGAGAAAGAAGGAACAACAAAAAAGAGAGAAAATAGTCTGCTTTGATCTGCATCCAGACTCCATAGTTCTTTCTCTGGATGTGGACGGCATTTTCCAGCATGAGTCTTTTGGAGCTGTCTTAGATCCTTATATTGCTAAGAAGAGACAAGACTATCAAAGTTAGTCATTGCACAATGTTGCTATTAACTATGTAGCAATGTTTTTCTGGTTCTGCTCACTTCACTCAGAATCAGTTCATGTAAGTCTTTCCAGGTTTTTCTGAAGTCTGTCTGATCATCATTTCTTATGGAACAATAGTATTCCATCACATTCATATATCACAACTTGTTCAGTCATTCCCCAGTTGGTGGGCATCCCTCAACTTCCAATTTTTGGCCACCAAAAAAAGATCACTTAACTTTTCAAAAGGGATATTTACTTTAAAGATATAACAAGACCAGAAGTTACAAATATATTCCCCCGACACCTTGTGACACACTCTCTCCTATACCACATCAGGTCCTGGGAAGAGTAGTCTCAGACAACAGTGTTCCTACATAGCATTTGTCCCACCAAGCTTCCTTCCAAATGTGTTGTGGCCAATGGATAGAGGAATCTGCATCTCTGCTACATGGGCTAAGTTAAACAGGTTTCTCTGGTCTTCTCTCTTCACCATCTGGCTTCTGCCAAATCCAGACATGAACTTCCAGGCTTTTGGCGGTTTTCTCTCATGACCTTTAGATGTTCACAAGGGCATAACGATATCTACCCTCCTTCACCTGAAAGTAGGAAAAAGAAAAAATAGTCAAAACAAACAGAAACAACAGAACCATGTGCACATGGGCTAAGTTGCCCTGGAAGGAGGAGAGGGGAGAGATAAAGACGTAGGGCTTAGTCCTTGCTTCCTCACTTGAGGGAGGCAACCAGTGGGAATGAAGACCCTCTCACCTCTTGACTTTGGTAAGTAAATGCCTTTGAGTCCACCTCACCTCTGACACACAGCTGATTGGCCATCTAACTTTTTTAATCACATAGTTAGTGGACCAGAAAACAGTTACAGAATGTCTCCACATATTCCAAAATGCAGAAAAGGATTGCGTCAGTCACCCATTGTACATGGTCTTAAGGACTAGAATCAATGGCTAATCAGGTGCTTGTTATGTTTTTTATATGCAGATCTTTATCCATATGCTTATTGAATTTAATTAATTTGACGTGATCTCCACCCAATTTCTGCCTCCCTTTCCATGTTTTTCTCTTTTCTCTTTTCTGTCTCTCTCCTCTCTCTCCCTCCCTCTCTTTCCCTCCCTCCCTCTCTCTCTCTCTTCCTCTCTCTCTCTCCCTCTCTCTCTCATCTCTCTCATCTCTCTCTCCCTCCCTCTCTCTCTCTCTCTGTCTCTCTCTCTCTTTCTCCCTCTCTCTCTCTCTCTCCCCCCAGGCACCTAAACTGGACCCAGAGCAAGTCCTCTCACTATCCCTTAGAGAGTTGGCCCACCAGTTACGCCAGGGCTCCCTGAGCCCCGAGAGTGTCCTCTGTGTTTACATGGAAAAGGTGAGAGATCTTCAGGGCTGTGAGGTCAGGAGTGAATCACCTCACCCACCTCAATAATCTCACCCTCCCATGCCTGGATGACTGGATAGTCAGGTCCCAAATGTAGGGGGACAGGTCCATAACCTCAGTCTAAATCTCGGGGTGCTGCTGAGGAGTGGGAGTCACCTCTGTGTCTTGAGTGAGGTTTCCTGAAGAAAAGCTGGGAAAGACTCCTTGAGGAAAGACTACCTCTTGCTAGTACCACTTCACAGCTGCCTCTCCTCCCCTCTGAACCTAGGCCCTGAAAGTGCCCTATGAGCTGAATTGCCTCACTGATTATTTGGAGGATTGTGAGGTTCAGTTGCAGGAGCTGAAAAGACAGCCCAAGAGCAAGCGGGGCCTGCTCTATGGGGTCCCTGTGAGCATCAAAGACCCCTATGATTACAAGGTGAGTCCCTACATTATGAGGAGAGGACGAGATGGAGCATGGGGGAGCAGGAAACGTCACCTGGGGCTTTGCACAGGAAGCAGCTTCCTAAGGGTTTGGTGAAGGAAGAGAGGAAGGAGGAGCCACGTGGGTGTGTGAATGTATGATCCTAGAGAGCTGAAGTAGGAGTGTGTGAGAGCGTGTGAGAGTGTGTGTGTGTGTATGTGAGTCAGAGGGTGTGTGAGTATGTGTGAATGTGTGTGCAAGTGTGTATGTGTGAATGTATGTGTGAGTTTGTATGAATGTGTTGTGTGTGAGTGTGTGAATGTGTGTGTGAGTGTGTGTGAGTGAGTGTGTGAAGGGAGGGGCCTGTCCTTTGAAGCCATCTGGAGGAAGAGGACTGAGGGCTGGAGGTGCATATTGTCATGAACATTTACATATAATTTACTTGGGGGGTGGGTCCGGAGGAGTGGGGGAGGGGCAACGAGAAGCCCCTGGAGGCCAGGTCAGCTACATCATTGATGTTTCCTCTCCTCCCTGCTCTTCAGGGCCATGATTCCATCTGTGGCATGGCCTATTTTCTTGGGAAGCCTGCAGAGGAAGATGCCACCATAGTCAAGGTCCTGAAGAGCCAAGGAGCAGTGCCCTTTGTCAAGACCAACATCCCCCAGACCCTGCTCAGGTCTGCGGTAGAGGTTGAGGAGCTGGTGGGGGTGTGGGTGGAGACAGGAGGGGGCGGGGCAGCTGCTGGCCTGGGAGACCAAAGGCACAGGTCCCAGTCCTATCCTCTGGGCCTTTCCCTCCCCACTGGCCAAAGGAAAGGGCTGGACTCCACTGTTTCTGAAGTCATTTTCAGCTGATAGTTTCATCTAGCACTCCTTTATTGTGTGTGCTAGCAAGCTTTGTTGTGCATTTGAGGTCCCCTCCTGCTCAACAATCTATTTCAATGCTGTATTTTACATCTATAACTATGGTCTATTGATCTAGGTTCTAAGCTCAATACTGTTTTAATGTTCTCTTTTCTAAGTTGTTTTTTTCCCCTCAGCTCTCACAATCTGGGATCCATTATGGGATATGTTACATTTACTTAATGGAATTTTCTATTTTGCTTCCTACATCTGAGGAGCTAAGTTGGTTTCCTTTATGTAGCCTAGCTTCCATCCCTGGAAGAGATGGAAAGTCCCAGGAGTAGCTCCAAAGATGGAGCTTGAAGGCCAAAATAATGCTGATTCTGCAATGACTCTCGGGTGTGGAGAGGGAAAGGCAAGTCTAGAACAGATCTGTGATTGACTTTTGGCTCTCTGCCTCTTTCTGAAGCTATGATTGCAGCAACCCTATCTTCGGTGAGACCCTGCACCCCCAGAACCCAAAGAAAACCCCAAGAGGTTCCACTGGAGGAGAGGGTGCACTGCTGGCTTCTCGGGGTTCCATCCTTGGCTTTGGCACCGACACTGGTGGGAGCATTCGTATCCCCTCTGCCTTCTGTGGCATTTATGGCATTAAACCCACTGTCTTCCGCCTCAGGTATAGTTCTGGCTGGGACATGAATCTTCCTTCTTCCACTTAAGGCAGCACTGGGTCCTGTCCAGGGTATTGTGGAATAATGGAAAGAGGATATGATTTAAAATCAAGAGATGAGTTCACAGAATTCCTCAAATCCAGAATCCAACAATCTCAGCGTTGGAAAGGGCCAACATTAGTCCAACCTAACCAGGAAAAAAAAGAATCCGCCGCGTCTGATAGGGAGCCATTCAGCCCTTGCAGGAAGAGTTCCGATGAGGTCCTTTTACTTCGGGACTGCTCAAACTGTGAGGAAGTTTTTCTTGACTTTTAGCATCTTTGCACGCCTCCCTACCCACCACCACCCTCCTTGCTTCTATCTCTGTTCACTGGGGCCAAACAAAACAAATCTCATTCTCCTTCCATGCGACTATTCTGTGGGTCCATCCATTTAACAATTTGAATGAATCTAGCCTCTGCTTCTCTATCTTTTCCGCAAGAATGGCATGAATGTCTATCATAAGTCTTTGCTAGAATGCTTTCGCTAAGTCTACATAAGCCGCACCCACTGCAGCTTTTGATCAGCAAACACAGTAAAAACAGTTAAAGAGGAAGGGGGGTTAGTCTAGCATGATTTGTTCTTGCCGAAGTCATGATGGTTTTTAGTGTCCACTTCCTTTGCTAGGTGTTCCATAACCATCCCTTTAATTATGTAGTCTATAATTTTTACCAGAAATTCAAACCAAATTCACTAGTTGCAGTTTGCAGTCTCCTTCCGCTACCTTCTTTTGAACCTTGGGACAATATTGACTCTTCTCCAGTCTTGTGGTGCCTTTCCCAGTCTTTGTAATGCTGCAAAGATCACTGGGTAATTAAGCAATCACAGATGATGTTTGTTTCAGTATCCCCAGTTCATTTGGAAGAGATGCCTTGAACTCATCTTGGGCAACCAAGTGCTCTCTTCCAATCAGTCAACCAACACGTATTTATTAAACTCCTCCTCAATTTCAAGCGCCAGACCAGTTAGTGGAGATAAAAGTACAATATATGAAACAATTTCTTCTCAATTCCTTATTGCCTGTTGTTGTTTGGTCCTTTTGAGTCCAAAAATCATTGTAAGAAAAACTTCTTTGTCAGGAGAAAGTTAGTATGGGTCATTATTGGTTCTCCGTAACATTGGTTGGTCATGTCATTAATCAGGGTTTGTCAGTTTTTTTTTTTATAATGTCTTGATATTATATATACATTGTTCTCCTGGTCCTGCTTACCTCACTCTGTATGAGTTCATGCAAGTCTTCTCAGGTTTCTCTGAAATCATTCCTTTCATCATTTCTTTTGATACAATAGTATTCCATTCCTTTCATAGCTCATAGTTTATTCAGCCATTCCCCAAATGCTAAGCATTCCCTTAGTTTCTTGTTCTTTGCCACTACAAAAAGAACTGCTATAAATATACTTATACATAGAGATCCTTTCCTTCTCATTGGAGCATAGGTCTAATAAAGACTTTACTAATTTATTTTCAATGAACAAAATTCTACTTTCTCTCCCTACTGCATTCCCCCTCTTTGGACAAAAAACCTCCCAAACAAAACCCTTACAACAAAGATATATAGTCAGGCAAAACAAATTGACCACGTCCAAAAAAAATTTCTCAATTTGCAGTCTGAGTTCATTATCCCTCTATAAGGAGGTAGGCAGCATATTTCATTATGAGTCATCTGGAATTATGTTATTGGAATCATAGTTATTTTATTTATTAGAGTTTTAAGTCTTTCAAAAAATTTTGTCTCTATGATGTTGCTGTGTAAATTGTTGTTAACTTATGTTCTGTTAACTTCACTGGGCATCAGATCATACAAGTCTTCCCATGTTTCTTTGAAAAAATCTCCATTAGGGCTGGCTAGATGGTGCAGTGAATAGAGCACAGGCCCTGAAGTCAGGAGGACCTGAGTTCATATCAGACCTCTGACACTTAACATTTCCTAGCTGTGTGACCTTGGGCGAGGCATTTAACCCCAACTGCCCTGCCTTCCCCCCTCCAAAAAGCAAAAAAATAAAAAATAAAGAAAATCTCCATCATTTCCATATACTAGCATTCCATTCCATTCATATAGCGCATTTTCAGCCATTCCTCAAATTATAGGTACCCCCTTAGTTTCCAACTCTTCACCACTATGAAAAGAAAGATGCCATAAATATTTTTGTACACGTGGGTCCTTTTCCTCTTTCTTTGAGCTCTTTTGGACATAGAACTGGTAGTGGTATCAAAAGATACACACAGTTGATTAAATTTTGGGACATACTTGCCAATTTTTTTCCCCAATGGCTGGACCATCTCACAGTTCCACCAAATAGCACATTAATATCCCTGTTTCCTTACAATTCCTCCAGCATTTGTCATTTTTTTCCCCCCGACACATTTGCCAATCGGTTAGGAGAATGGTAGAACCTCAGAATTGCTTTAATTTGCAAGCTTCTAATTGTTATAGACTTGGATCACTTTTTAAAAAAGTGGTTGCTGGTAGCTTTAATATCTTCCTTTGAAAAACTCCTATTTAGAGCAATTTGGAACTTTGTCCCAAAGAGAGTCCTTCTCTTTCCCCAAACTATGTGTGCCCTTTGATCCAGCAATAACATTACTAGGTCTATATCCCAAAAAGATCACAAAAAATGAAAAAAGACTCACATGTACAAAAATATTTATAGTAGCTCTTTCTGTGGTGGCAAAGAATTAGAAATTGAGGGGATGTCCATCAATTGGGGAATGACTGAACAAGTTGTGGGATATGGATTTAATGGAATACTATTGTGCTATAAGAAATGATGAGCAGGTAGATTTCAGAAAAAACCTGGAAAGATTTACATGAATTGATGCTGAGTGAAGTGAGCAGAACCAGGAGAACATTTTACACAGTAACAGCAGCACTGTGCAATGATCAACTATGATTGACTTAGTTCTCAGCAATACAATGATCTAAGACAATTCCAAAGGACTCATGATGGAAAATGCTATCCACATCATGAGAAAGAAATATGGGGGCTGAATGCTGAGCAAAGCATACTATTCTCTCTTTTTCCCCCATTTCTCATGGTTTTTCCTTTTGTTTTGATTCTTCTTTCACAACATGACTAGTGTGGAAATATGTTTAATATGATTATACACATATTCTACATATATATTATATGTATTAATATTATTATTATTATTATATTATATTATATATTATATTATATATTATATTATAATGTAGGCCAGATCAGATGCCTCTGAGGTCTTTACCCACTCTGGGAGAGTGAATTTGGGAGGTATGAAGGAAGGAAGGAAAGAAGGAAGGAAGGAAGAAAGAAAGAAAGAAAGAAGGGAGGGAGGAAGGAAGGAAGGAAGGAAGGATATATATAATATATAATATATATCATATATTATATATATTAATATAATATTATAATAATATTATATTATTAATATTAATATATTATACATATATTCTGCATCAGACTGCTTGCTTGGCTAGAGGGGAAGAGGGAGAGGGAAAGAAAAAAAACTGCAACTCAATATCTTATAAAAGTGAATGTTGAAAATTTTACTTGTAATTGCAAAAAAAAAATTGAAATACTATTAAGTGGAAAAAAGAAATTATTGCCCTTTAAAAAAGAAAGAAAAATGTCTATTTATATTCTTTGATCATTTATATTTTGGCCAATGGGTCTTTTTCTTATAAATTTAAGTCAACTTCTTATAGGACTTGGATATGAAATGTTTGTCAGAACAACTTTCTGCAAAGACATTTTTCCAGTTAACTGGGAATTAAGTAATTAATAAAAAGTACTCATACTATTTAATTTGAATAAGGCAAACTCTTCCAAAATAACATTCCAATCATAGGTCATATCCCACCAACTCTCTGTGATGCCTCTAAGGTCAGATTTACTTCTTTGAACTAAGATCTCCAGTTCATCTTTCTGGTTACCTCTCAACAGATGTAGGTATCATGAATTTATACATCCATATCCAATGCAACGGGTTTTGCTGCTGGCCCCTTTCTTGGTTTTGTTCAGTCATTCCCCCAATCAATAGACACTCTCTTAGTTTCCAATTCTTCACTCTTACAAAAAAAGAGTTGCTATAAATGTTTGCACGTGTGGGTCCTTTTTCTCTTTCTACGTTATAGGTCTGCTTTATGGTATCTAACTTGGTGGCTAAGTAGGCAATTCACTCCACCATAACCCTTTCTTTTTAGTATAAAGTTCTTTGGATTAGGCTTGTAAGGCCACAGGCAAATACATTCTCTCTGGTCCTTGTTAGGTACCCTCTCTTCCTGGCCAGGATCCTATTGTTTCTACATTTTAAACTATGTTTCAGAAATCCAAATTCTATTTTCAGGCACCACCTTCTTAACCAGCTATTCACTCCCCAAGTTTCTCTTCTGCAATCCTTGTCTTCAAAGAAAGCAGTGATGGAAACAATTCCTATGCCCCTAAGATTTTCAGTTTCTTTCCCAAGACTTTGTAAACTTTAGTAATGCTTTCTAGATTCCTCCTGGAAGTGTTATTTTTGTCCACATAAATCATTAGAGGTAGGTAATAGACATCTGTTCTGATGAATCTTCAAGATTCTCTGCCACAACCTAAATACTTTCCCTAGGAAGACAGCAACAAACTTCTCTATTGTCGTTATCAGGTTGACAAATAGCTGCCTCAGTACTTCTGAGAAGGGGAGTGCCCATTATCACTGTTTGTTTCTTCTTCTGATCTTTGCTCAATTGCCTATCCGCTGACAGTACCCTTGGAGCCTTTCTCTTCCTCCTCTTCGTCCTCTCCTTCCTTACATATCAGTCTATTCAGAAAGTTTTCAAGTGGAGGTTGGTTAGCTATGTGTCAGAGACACACAGAGAATCATTGATTCTCAGAGCTAGAAGGGACTTCATTGGCATCTAGTTCTGAGCCTGAACAAGAATCTTCCCTTTGTTATTTCTGACAAGTGGCTAGCCATTCTCTGCTTGAAGATCTTCAAGGAGGAGGAACTCATTACCTTCTTTTGGATGAGTCCACTGGCATCCTTATGTCTCCTGTTCTCCTGGTGGACAATTCTAATTATTGCAAAGATTGTCTAAGAGTCTAAACATCTTTCTCTGTCCCTCCCCCCATTCCCCTTCATTCTTCCTTTTTATGTTCTCCTGGGGCCAAGCAGGACAAAGCTCATATCTCTTCCCCAGGACAGCCCTTCAGAAACTTTAGCCACAAAGTCCCATTTCAGTTTCTATTCTCCAGACCAAACATTGTTCATTCTTCAATTGATCACCCACCTCTGATCCACCACTCCTATTCTTGCCCTCTCTATATTTGGGGAATTCATTCCATTTTGAGGTCAGGCTGGTTGTCTTTATTGCTTTACTGAGCCTACCCTGGGCCATGAAGATATTGGATGGATTCCAGTATAGAGGGACAACTGTTAGTCTAGGGGAGAGTAACTAGGGAGGGTCACTACTCCATGCTTCCACCACTAACCTTAAGTATTCCAATTTATAGTTCCAATGGCATCAACTCAGCTGTAAAGGGGAGGAAGTCAGGTAAGCCTTCCCTAGCTCTCTTCTCCTAGTCACTTCAGCATCCAAATTACCTTGTTGGTCAATCAAATCTGACCTGTGCACCCATCATGCCTCTCCACCCCCAGCCCTGGATTTTGGTTCTGCCCTCTTGGGAAGTCCTTCTTGCTGTTTAGACTCATTATCCCCTGCTGTATGTAGTGATTCCTCTCCTGGTGGGAGCTAGGGAGCATTTACATTCTCCCCATCTCTCCCTCCCTCAATCCTAGTAATGACTGGGGCTGGCCCCATGGCTCGAGATGTGGACAGCCTAGTTCTGGTCTTCCGACCGCTGCTATCTGAATACATGTTCCAACTGGACCCCATGGTGCCACCCTTGCCCTTCAGGGAGGAGGTGATCAGTGGTGGAGGATGGTGGGGAAGGAGCAGCCTATGAAGGATGATACCAGGCTGGGGCAGGAGGCCAGGGTTTAATTCCTGGATCTACTGCTGATCTCTGTGAGCTCGTGCAGTGACTGAATCTCCCTGGGTCCAATTTCTCTAGTGCTCTAAGGGACAGAGTTCCATAAGACCCACTCCCTTCTCCCCTGTCAAGCCTGCTTGACAGATTGGACTGAGGAAGAAAGGAAGTAAATTGTGTAGAACTAGCTCTTTGAAAAAAAGTCTCTATACCTCCTGGTCATCATCATCAATGTCCACCTATCTTCTCTCCCTCCCTCCCTTCCTTCCTTCCTTCCTTCCTTCCTTCCTTCTTTCATACCTCCCAAATTCACTCTCCCAGAGTGGGTAAAGACCTCGGAGGCATCTGATCTGGCCTAGACCATCTTTCACTGGGAATTATTTAGTCTCCATCTGAAGACCTACTATGTATAGAGCCTTGAGCTAGGCTGGCAGAAGAAGCCAAGTTTAGATAAGTCCCTGCCCTCAAGGAGCCTTTGGGCTAGAAGGTGACAAGTCCACATTACACTGAGAAGAAGCAATGTTCTGGGTAAAGTCTGAGGGAGATCTAGAAGACTTGCTGGAGGAGGTGCCATTCAAGTTGGGCCTTATAGACTACTAATGAATTCAAGAGCCAAAAAGGGGTAGGAATGGCATTATAGGCATTGCAAACAACCTAAGCAAATATCAGGAGGTGGGAAAATCCAGGATTTATTTGAAGGACAGAACTGTGCAACTTGGCTGAGGCATAGACTATATAGAGGGCAGTGAGATGTGACAGCACTGGAAAGGTCAGATCATAGAAGGCCTTGAATGCCAACTGCAGGGACTTTCCTCAATAAGCATTAGGGAGATATGAGAGATAACATTCTCTTCCAAGCAGAGGAAGGGCACAGCCAGATCCTCATTTTAAGAGAAGCCACTACAGGTGCTATAGACAAGATGCTGATTGCGTGGAAAGACTGTATGTGTTCTCTGGGTCTGGCAGCTCAGACTCATGGAAAGTCTCCCCGTTTCTACTCTTGGCCTTGACCCTGCCTACACTGGGCACCTAAGGCAGTGCCTTGGACTGACAGCCTCCAGGGGATTTGGCTTGTAGACATAAGCCAGGACCTTGTCCCAAACAGAGAAGGGCAGAGACCTGGGTGCTGGGTTATACTTCAGGATGCGCTCCTTTCCCTCTCTGGGTCTCACTTCATCCTCTGTAAAATGGTGCTGGTCTGTAAAATGGGCGTGGTCTAAGGCCTCTTCCAACTCAAACAGTTCCTGTTCTGTGTTCTATGACCATCTCTTGTCCTCTGTCCCCAGCAGATCAATTGCCTGCCCTTGTCTCTAACCACCCTGATCAATCCATCACTTGTCACCACATTTGCTGTCTCTTCTCATCTGTCCTTCCTTATCCATCACCATTGATTGCTCTGTCATCTCTCATTAATTACTCAGCCTATCAATACCTCTCTGTCTATCACCCTTGAAAAGGCCTGTAGGATCAATTGGGCTATGGGGGAGTCCCTGGGAAAAAAACTAGGGAGACAGATGGTAGAGACTGTGGAAGAGAGACTTGGGGGATTCGAGGGGAAATCTGGGGAACATTTGGGTAGGAGAAGACTCCGGGAGAATGTGGGGAGCCCCTAGCTTCCTTCCTTGTGCCAAGTGTACTCCAGCACCCAGCCCCTCTGAATCGGTTATGTGGAGACAGATGGTTACATGCAACCATCTCCCAGCATGGTTCGGGCCATCTGAGATGTCTCAAGGAAACTCCAGGCTGCTGGACATCAGATAACCTGCAGTTGTATGACGCAGAGAGGAGCAAGCTGAGTCAGCAGAGGATGGCCTTGGGCGAACCACTACCTTCCTCTGAGCCTCAATCTCCTCCTCTGTGAAATGGGGTTAATGAGACTTATCCTCTGCTCCCAGACTGTTGTGAGGCTTGAGCAAGGAGGCACTTTACAAACCCGAAAGCCTTCAGAAGTATCAGTGGATAAGATTCCTTGCCCAATGGGCTGATTCCCAGAGTGGGTTGGGTGTGTCTGTCAGGAAGTCATGACCTTACTGTATTTCTAGAGACTCAGATGCCCAGAAAGCCTTGTCTTGCCTACCAGGCTCATGGGCAGGCAGTTCGGCAGCTCTTGTCTCTAGCTCCCTTCAAAGCCATGGGCTGGGCTGGGCCCCCAGCCCTCTCCAGGCCTCCATTTCAGTTCTGCCCATCTGCTCTGAGCCTGCCAAGTCCCCCTCCATGAGGTGGGCTATAGGGGGATCTGGAGGGAGAAGCGATGCAGCTCCTGCCCTCGGGGAGCTCTCAGGGCTGGGACATGTTAGACTTTGCACACTCCTCACCCCCCCCCACACACAGGAGATGACTGGAGAAGACAGGATAGTGGGCAATCCAGGTATAGAGTCCAAGTGGGAACAGAACCTTAGGGCAGCAGGGAGGAGATTGAACGATCAGGGAAGGTGAGGCTGTCGCCAAACGGGAATGACCAGCAGGGTTAGGGAGGTAGCAGTTGTTGAAGGGATATTGGGCTGTCCGGTGTGGGATGTGGGTCAGGAGCAGAAGAGGCTAGACATATAGATGGGAGAAGGCCTCGAAGGCCAGGTTGAAAAGCTTGGACACTGCAAGGCAAGACTGAGGCCCTGGGGGAAGTTGGGTTCTTCCAGGGAAGAACCTTTTGGTCTCTGTGTCCAGCTCATCCTTCTTCTCTCTCTTATCAATAAGATCATTCCATTCTCTATCTGTCAACTTGATTATATGATGACAAAATTATATATGAGAGGACTCTATGCTGATGGGGGTGGACCCCTTCTGGAAAAACTGTGAGTTGAATTTCAAGGATGGTGGGGACCTGTGGGAGGCAGAATTGGTGCTCCAGGGAAGCCCAGGCTCTTGGCACTAAGCCAGAAGGCAAAATCAAAGCTAGAGACTGGAAGGGGTGGGGTACCAGATAGAACCAGATAGGAACCACTTTGTGGCCTTGGTCAAGTAGCTGGGCCCCACCCCACCCCCAAATATGCAAATAGATGCCCTGGCTTCCACCTCAGGGCACATCTTCCTGTACCTCTGAGGATCCTTATGAGTGGGAAGACCTTCCTGGGGTCTAAGTGCCAACTCTTCTGCTTCCTCAGATCCCCTTCCAGGCTGTTAAGGGAGCTAGGAGGTCCTGGAGCAGTTACTGGGCTGGATGTGGGAGGATGGGGCAGGGTAAGGACTGGCACTGGAGAAACCTGATGACCCCTTCTCTCTGTTGGCCAGCCGAGGGGACATCATAGATCCTATGGTTTCATCTCCAATATCTCCTCTCCGACTCCCAGATTTCATAAAGGGGTTCCTCTCCTGGGTCCTGAGGCCTGTGATAAGTCTTGAGAATAGAGGACAGAGGCTCAGTCAGAGGGATGGGGGCTCAATGAGAAGGATGGAAGTTCAATGAAGGACAGAGGCTCAGAATGGGAATGGGGTTCAGAGAGAAGATGGCAGCTCAGTGAGAGGGTCAGCAGCTTAGTGAGGGGATGAAAGTTCAGTGAAGGAAATAGGGACTCAGTTGAAGAGATGGAGAGTAAGGGAATAGGACTTCAGAGAAGGAACTGGGGTCTAAGAATGAAGGTTAATATTGATTGGTTCTTCTCTTCCATAGGATACACGGGCAGCAAAGAATTTTGCTGCTTTACGAGGGGTGGGGTAAGTGTGCGGCCCTCCCTACCCTCCACCGAGTATTCCCTGGAACCCTGGGTAGAGGCGATAGGGTTGGGGTTAGGACTAGGAGTCTGATCAGTGTGTGAATTGGGATGAATACTGAGTTCTGAACGGGATTAGGGTAGAAGGTCCATGGTGAACTTGTAGTTAGGGTCTATTCAATAGACACTTATTAACAAAGAGACTGTGTATGGAGCCTTGGGCAAAGTTTGGGGGCCATACGGAGTGGTAGAGAGGTAACCCTAGTATGTGGGCTCAAATTCTAGGAGGGGGATTGGTGCAAGTAGCTGTGCTGCCAAGAATCACATGGTCACATTGTCCACGGTGGGAACAACTCTCTTTAAGGTTGTCATAGACGGTGGTTAGATAGGACCCAAAGGGACTCTGGCAGGCATCCTGGGGGTAGGGAAGACACCCCAGGTTGGCTCAGATATTTCAGAGGGGACAGTAAGGTTGTGACATCTACATCATTTTCACCTTTTAAGAGGGAATGAAGCCTGTGGGGAGTCTGAATTTGGGAAGACCTAATCCTGGGGAACTGGCAGGTCTTCCCCAAAGGAGCAGGGAACACTTCTGTCCTTGGTTGGTAGGACAGGGGAGAGATGTGAGAGGTTCCATGGGATCTCAGACCCTGGATCTTATTATTTCCTAGGACACCCAAGAATCTCTGGGAACAACATGTGGCTGTGGAAGTAGCTGAACCAGGGCAAACCCCAGGGAGGCTTCGAGGGAGGGTTAGGAGAAGGAAGAAGACCCTAGCCCCCACAACAAACACGCTCAACCTCTGAGTCACAAGAAAGTCATGTCCCAGCCCTTGAGAAGTCCCTGGTTTGAGGGGAGCCCTCAAGGCCCGTGACCTTTGCAACATTATGGTCCAAGAAGGGAGGGAGCCTGGAGAGCCAGTCTTGGATCCCACTGCCGGGCTACAGACTCCCCATGCCAGAGGCACTTGACCTTTGCATCCTCTGAGAGACCCTACTCTCTCCCTGGTTATGGTGGCCCAAGATCTCGGTACTGGGAAGTTCCTTCTACGGCCTGGCTTGAATCAGCAAACACTGCTTTCTTGAGCTGCTTTCTCCCCATATTCCCAGGACTATCAGAAGGAGATTATCTCTAATTGGAGAGCTCAGAATCTGGATGTGCTGCTGTACCCAGTTCTCTGCCCTGCCTTTGACAAAGGGACAACCAGCAAAATGTCAGGTAGGAAGGCTCAGAGTTTGATCAGTCCACTTGCACTTGGCCAAGACCCAAGGGAAGGAGACACGTCTGGGGTTTGGCAGTGAATGAGAATTCTTGGGGGGAAGGGTGAAGGCAATATTAATCTGAACTGGTAGGCTGGGACTTCTTGGACTTCTGTATCTGTGATGCTAACCTTCCACCTTTGGCCAACTCTAACCCCAAAGGGAACCCAAAGCCAACCTCAGGCCTAGACCATGGCCAAGCCCCAGGCCCAATCTTAATCCCAACTCTGTCTCCGACCAAACCCAATCCTAACCATAAACCTAATCCTAAACTACCTTCCCTAATGTGAATCAGGGAACACTGAAGGAAGCTACTAGGAGAAAAATTTAGGCTACATGAAGGGCTAGCCGTTCAGTGGGAACTGTCCAAAGGTAACCCTGGGAAGCACCATGTTAGCCCTCCCCAGAGGTCTATAAGCAAAGGTCAGGATCTTGTTGGGGAGTACGTGGAAGAGTCTTGTTCACATGGGGATTGAGACAGCTGGGTTTTAAGTCTCTGCCCGCATTCTGAAGTCTTTTGACACAGTTACCACCTTTGCTCATTCTCATCAGAGGAACCTTTAAAAACCCAAACCAAATGATGCTCTCCCTCTCCTCACCCTGAATATAAGCCAGAAAGGCAGGAAACTTAGAGAAATAGAGGTGGGAATGCCATCCTACTTGTGCTGTTTTCCTAAATGATGTTATTGTCACTTTCCTAGCATCACAGACCATGAGGTGACTCATTTCTTCAAAGTCAGATCTTTACCAAGCACATTCCTTTGGAGTAAAATCCATTCCAGAACATCTAGAGATCTGTCCAGTCCAAGATACATAGTCCTGTAGAAATGACTTTGAGATGATTTTTTGTTTGGGATTATTTGTGCCAGAACTCCATCATCTGGCTCCCTGAGGCAGAGATAGAAGGTTCAGCTCCTTCTGCTCAGGGAGGTGGGAGAGACCTGACCAGAGGAGGGTTTGGGGGAGGGATAGTGGGGATCTGGGTTCCTCCCTGATTCTCTCCCATCTTGGGGATCCAGGTGATATCTCCTACATGACTCTGTTCAATTGCTTGAACTTCCCAGTCGGTGTTGTGCCCGTGGGTACAGTGACAGCTCAGGACAAAGAGGAAGTGGCTTTATACTATGGCTACTATGGAGACTCTATAGACAAAAACTTCAAAAAGGTTCACTGCCCTTCTGAGCCCTTGCTATCTGGTTAGCTTGCACCTTCTCCTCTCTCCCCAGCTGTCTGGACCCTCCCTAGAAGACCAGCCCGTGTTACTCAAGGAGCTTGCAATCTAATGGGGTTCTTGTAGGCATTGGGGATCCAAGTACAAAAAAATGAATCCCTTCCAAAAATGGAAGTTGCTTACATATGAGTTTCTGGCTTCACCCCAGAAGCTGTTGTCCAAAGCAGGAAGAGTAGGGCCTGAAGATGACCCTAGTTCCTAGGGAGACATCCTGTATCCACAGGGAAGGAGAAGCTCTGAAAATCTGACTGTAGCATGTTACCTTTCCTGGAAGTGAGCTGAGAGTTCTTGGGGAAGAAATCTGTTAAGCACTTTAGAGCTGGAAAGGACCTTGGAGACAGTCTAACCCCCTCATTTTGCATAAGAGGAAACTAAGGAAGAGTCATATACCCAGGGTCGTATACTAAGGACATTAATGACTGCTTCTTTGAGTTACTCTCCTTAAGTATGTGGGAAAAATGAAACACTAATGTAGTGTTGGTGGAGTCGTGAAGTGATCCAACCATTCTGGAGAACAATTTTGAACTCTGCCCAAAGGCCTACATAATCATGTACCTTTTGACCTACCTACCACTACTAGGTATATATACCCAAAAGAGATTAAAAAAAAAAAAGGGAAAAGGGCCTACATGTACAAAAATATCTGTAGCAGAAATTGAGGGGATTCTCATCCTTTGGAGAATGACTGAACAAGTTGTGGTATATGATTGTAGTGAAATACTATTGTGCTATAAGAAATGATGAGCAAGATGCTCTCAGAAAAGCCTAGAAAGACTTATATGAACTGATGCAAAGTGAAGTGAGCAGAACCAGGAGAGTGTTGTACATAGTAGCAGCAATATTGTACAATGATCAGCTGTGAATGATTTAGCTCTTCCCAGCAATACAATGATCCAAGATCACTATGAAGGATTTATGGTGAAAAAATGCTATCCATCCCCAGAGAAAGAGCTGAATTACTCTCCTCAAGTAGGGATTCATATACAAAGGGCAGATTAAAAGACAGATATTATTACGACCAAAGTTAGCATGAATATGAATCTCCACAGGGGGTCTGGGGTTTCACAGTCATGAGCTGAGGCTCAGCTACCACTTTGCTAAGCTAATTATATATCTATTATATATGTATAAATATACATACACATACATATATATACATGTAGAGACTCTAATTCTCTCTCTCTAGTCTCTCTATATAGTCTCTTTCTCTCTAGTCTACATACATACACACACATATATTCTATAATACTCGGAAGTCCAATTATGAAATTCAGAAGTTTGCTATTTTTTCTGGGGCTGGTGATACTTAATATTTCTAATAACAATGCCCATTTCTATAACCATATGGGGTTGACAACAACTCTGTGAAGTAGGTAGGCAGATAATGCCCCATTTTAGAGATGAGTAAACCAACTCTCAGAGTCAAAATGACTGGCCCAAGGTCATTCATCTAGTTCCTGAGCCAGGACCCACTCTATGCTGACCCACCAGCAGACAGATGACAGATCTTTAATTATATGACAAGAATCAGCTTCTGTCTCTTTTTCACCTTCTAAGGGAGATTATGGATTTGAGAAGGACGATTTTAATGACCTCATTTAATTAGCCCATTTAATTACGATTACTACCTCATTTAATCTTTGAAAGACCCCTGGGAAGCAGGTGCTATTATTATCATCATCCTTATTTTATAGTTGAGGAAACCAAGCCAAACCGAAGTTAAGTGACTTGCCCAGGGTCACACACTTAGTAAGTGTGAGGCAGGATTCAAACTCAGGTTCTCCTGACTCCAGTTGGAGTGGTCTTTACATCTACCTACCTGGCATAAATTTGGTGATGGAAAATTGGCTTTAGTTAGATAAAAAGAAGAAAAACCTAAAGACCTAGTCAGCTGGATGGATGCTAAGAAAATGGCCTGAGAGGCCTCTGAAGGCCCTTCCAGGACTGAGAGTCTGTGAGGTGTAGGGATTGGGGCAGGGCTGCTGAGGGGGCCTGGGAATGCAGAGCCAACTTGAGAACTTTAGGAAGATTTCTGTTCTGCAGGCAATTGCTGGATCATTGGGTCTTCCCATAGTGGTGCAGCGTGTGGCTCTGCCCTGGCAAGAAGAACTATGTCTTCGCTTTATGAAGGAGGTGGAGACCTTGGTCCATGGCAAGACACAAAGCAAGTGAATCTGCCTCTTTTTGGACCCCAATCTGCCAGAGCCCATGGGAGCTCACTGGGAGTAGTGGGATTGGTCAATAAAAGTTTCCTGATCAGCGGCCTGTAGACCTTGTTCTCTCAGGGGAGGGACTTGGTTCCTATCAGCTCTGGCTGGTGCAGGAATCTGAGAAGATGATGACAGAGTTTTCCTTTATCCTCTCTTAGCTGGATGATGATGCCTATGGCAGCCTCCTTATCTCATTCATTCAACAAATAGGTACTAAGATCCAATTGCATGTTTGAGCAAGTAGAGGTCAGAGGCAGAGAGAGGAAGGCCCAGGCTGGCCACTGATTCCACTGGTCATGCTCTGGGGTAAGAGCAGATGATGTCAGCAAACCACCAACTCTTTTGCGTTCTATTTCTTCCTGGAACCCACCTTCCAGCAAGCCTGGCAAGGGCGAGCTGAGACTCTGACTCCGAAATCAGATCCTGTCCAT
>CM053584.1:27323749-27372044 GCA_028627135.1 Pseudochirops cupreus | reverse complement strand
TCTTTCTCTGAGTTTAGGTATCTCCTTCCATCCTGAGGCTTGTAGAGTTGTCTTTAGCTGTGCGTTGTTGAGGATAGTCCAGTTTATCAAGGTTGGTCATCGTATGTACGATGTGTCTGGGATTGTGTACAGGTTTTGCCTGGTTCTGCTCTTCTCACTTAGCATCAGTCCGTATAAGCCTCTCCAGGGAATTATGAAGTCTGTCTCCTTCCCATTTCTTATAGCACAATAGTATTCCATTACATTCATATACCATAGCTTGTTCAGCCATTTCCCAATTGACGGGCATCCTCTATATTTCCAGTTTTTTGCCACCACAAAGAGAGCTGCTATAAATATCCTTGTACATATGGGTCCTTTTCCCACTTCTGTGATCTCTCTGGGATATAATCCCAACAGTGGTATTGCTGGGTCAAAGGGAATATACCATTCTTAATAGTGAATGAAAAGCTAGGTATCATGCTAGATGCTAAGAATACCACGTAAAACGTACACAAGGAGGTCTCTGCTTTCAAGGAGACAATATGTAACAACAAACGATAATATCTACCAAGGCAGGGGCTGTCCTGGACCCTGGGAGTTTTCACAGACATAGTATTGATTCGGACCTAACTGGACCTAACCCCACCTTGGGCAGGTAAAGAAATTCAACCACAGTTTCCTCAGGTTGTTCAATATACACTTCAGAGGTCCAGTCATCTGGTGAAAAGACAGGATCTGATTTCGGAGTCAGAGTCTCAGCTCGCCCTTGCCAGGCTTGCTGGAAGGTGGGTTCCAGGAAGAAATAGAACGCAAAAGGGTTGGTGGTTTGCTGACATCATCTGCTCTTACCCCAGAGCATGACCAGTGGAATCAGTGGCCAGCCTGGGCCTTCCTCTCTCTCTCTGCCCTGATACTCATCATTCTCTCACTCTCTAGTCCCTAGCGAAGGAGTTGAATGGTCTACAGATGAAACCCAGTCTCTGCCCCATCCCATACAAACTGAATTTTACACAGGTATGAAAACTGAGGCCTGGAGAAGGGAAGACACTTTCCCAAGCTTACAACAAGTAAGGAACAGAGTCCAGATTCCTCAGCTGGGCATTGGAGCTCTTCCCCAGTTTCCGGCTGGTATCTTCTCTCACCAAATGCTGAGGCCACATCTTCTTCTCGGGGTGGGGCTGTAGGCTCTGGGGACAGAGCAGCAATGACTGCTGAACCTCTCTGAGATCCATGTGCTGTGTCTTGGCCTTTCAGCCACACAGCCCTTCCACTTCTTGTCTGTTTTTCCCTAACCTTGCTTTCACTGGCCCTGCAGAGGCAAGGCCTGGCTTGGGCCACTAAGGGGCAGCATTGAGTTGTATATCTGCCTTGAAACAGAGCCTGTGAAACAGGACAAGGTGACCTACCTTCTCTTCCCACAGTTGTGCTAGACTAGGATGCTATTCCACTCCAAAAGAAGTCTGAGCCTGGCAGTCCATATGGCTATTAATGGAGTGGGGGCTTGAGGAGGGATTAGGCTCCAGGATTGAGAGCATTGGTAGTGGGGTTGGGAAGGGACATTGAAAGCCATTTAGTGAACCCACCCCCCTGCCCCAGGATCATTTTTCAGAAGACAATGAGAGAGTTTGTGACTTACCCAGGGTCACACTGCTAGCAATTGTCAGAGTAATTTGACTCAGGTACAGAACTTTTACCCAATGTGGCAAAGAAGGAATGGGAGTGAGAACATGAGAGACAATGATGAGAATTCAGAGAGAATGAAGGGGTCAGTGAGACAATAGTGATTCAGTATGGGGAGGGGAGTTATGAGAAATGAGGGATCAGGGATGAGCTAATGGGGTCTCAGGGAGAGAATGGGGGCTCAATGAAAGGATGAGGGATTAGTGTGGAGGTAGGGGATCAGTAAAAGGATAGGGACCCAAGAAAGAGATGGGAGCTCAGTGAGAGTTTGGGGTTCATTGAGAGAATGGGGGATCAATAAGAAGATGGGGGCTCAGGGCAGGGATGGAGGAATCAGTGATGGGATAGATATTCAGGGAATGGATGGGTGCTCAGGGAGGGGATTTGGGGAGTCAGGGAACAGATGTTGCTCAAGAAGAAATGAAGACCCAGTGATGAGATGGGGCTCAGGGAAGGGAATTTGGGGAGCTTAGGTATTACATGGGAACTCAATGAGAGGACAGGGGCTTCCTGAGGAATTGGGGGCTTAGAGAGTGTAAGAGAGCTCCTGGAGGGAATAGGGCTCAGTGAGATGTGAAGAGCTGAAGGGTTCCCTTCTCACAGGACTTTAATGCCTGAGTTTAATGCCTGGGAAGTCACAGAACCTCTGTGTCCTTCATTCCCCACATTTATATAAGGAAAAACACACTACATGTGGGTCCTTCTGCCATCTGGAGGTAGGGTTGTCTGGTCATCTCTCTCCCTGGAGGTATGATCTCTGGAGGCCTATGAGAATTCTCTTTGACATGAAGACACAAAAGGATCTGTTAAAGAAACCAATTCACTAGGAGGAGAAAAGCGTCAGGGCGGCCCATGATCCCTCTCTGGTCTACACCCTCATCTTGTGGAGAAGGAAGAAGACAGAAGAGATGAGGTCATGCAGAGTGAAAATAACCAGGATTCCAGCTCAGAGACCGACTCCAGATTAGCTTTGCCCTCCCACTGCACGGTACCCGGCTGACCTCTGAGCAAGTTCCTTTCTTTCCCGCTCTGAGCCTCAGCCACCTCTATAAAATGGAGACAATGTCTGCATTGTGCACCTGGGAAGGATTCTGGGAAGCTGGGTGTTGGCACTTTGTAAACCTTAAGGGAGATCATTTATTCATATTTGATAATAGTAATCATAATCAACTCTGGGGGACTGAGGTCAGAAACGCCATTCGAGGCAGAATTCCCGATACTAGACAGACTTTCAGTCCAGAGAGCATTCTGGGTGCTTCGGCACTTTCGCCTTCACCGGAATCTGCTTCCAATTGGTCAGAGGGTATTTTCTAGCCCACGAAGGGGAAAAGAGACTGAGCCTCAGGTCGCTGCCGCAGGAGGAATGTAGGAAGAACTTCACAGGGAGAGAGGTAGGGGAACCTGAAGGTAGGTGGAAGTGTTAAGGCCGCTTCTCCAGGGTCTTTGGAAGCCCAGCATCCGCCAGAGCTGGGTCAGGATCTGAAGGCTCCAAAGGTCCCGCCTACAAGGAGATCCTCCGGGCGTCTCTGAGGGCGTCCCTCAGGAAAAGGTTGCCCGAACCGACCGCGGGCCCTGTGTTGCAGAGAGGGAGGGCCAGATCGGACTCTTGGACCCTCCATACCCTGGGCTTGTGTTTTCAGCTCGAACTTGCGGCTCAGAACATCTTCCTTGCCTGCCGGCAGCGGTCCACCCCGCGGGTCCCCGGCTGGGCACAGGGTATCTATACAAGGCCCTCCAAACCGAGTTTGTTTCCAAATGCTGTCGGCCCCCCTCCCACCCTCCGGGCTCTCTCCCTCTTCCTCAAGAGGATGGGAGGATGTGGCACCGCGCGACGCAGAGGCACTTGGCCGAGGCTCCCAAACCTAGACGGCCTGCCTTAGAGTTTCAGGGGTTGGAGGGCAGTTTCAAGGGGTCCCCTCGTTCGAAGCCCCAGGCCAGAAGGAAGTCAAGGATCTGGGGAGGGGGATGGGGAGAGCAAAGACCCTGGGAGAGGTCACTGGCTTGGTTGGTGCTCACACTTGGCTCGGCTCTGGAAGAGGCAAAGGGACTATGAAGGTGCAGAGGAGAGGTGACAGGGCGTGGAGCGGAGGAGCAGGTCCTCTATGCGGGGCGCGGGGTGTTGAGAGAAGAATTTACTGGACTTCAGGTCACACTGGGACAGGTCACGGAGGTTCTCGGAGGGGAAGAAGATGCTGGACGTCGGGAACGCAAAGGGACAGTCAGTCTTGGGAAGGTGGCCGCCGGCTCAGGGCGGCCCAAAGAGCACTAGCAATGACCCCAGGGGAAAAGGCCCTCCCAGAGTGGCCTTGGCTGGGAGCCGCAGGAAGCGCCCCAAATCTGGCCTGCCCCACTCCTCTTTCCCCCAACTCCAACACCGCATGTCTCCCCCTCCCAGTCTTTCCGTCTCCCGCTTCCCCGCCTCCCTGCCCGCGGCCTCGGCAGCGGCGCGATCTCATTCCCAAAGCCCTAATGCGGCCCATCCATCATGGGCGTCGCCCACCTTCCCCCCCCCCGCCCCCGCCCGCTCCGGCCCCCGCCCCTCCTCCTCCCCCCCTCGCCCGCATTAAAGCCGCATATGCAACCTATGAATTATCAACTGAAAGGAGTCAATTACCGGCTCTGCCCCGCGCGTCTGGGCGAGATCGCCCCGAGCGAGGGAGCGAGTGGGGACTGCGGGGCTGCTGCGGCTGCCTCCTGTCTTTGTGGGGGATCCAGGAGGGCCCTAGCAGCAGGGGCATAAGACTGGACGGGGCAGGGGCCCTGTAAGGGACGTGGGCAGGGGCGGCCCCGCAGCGATCCAATTCCCCTTCTGGCTCCAGCAGGCTTCAGGCTTCTATCTCGGCCTCTCTGTCTACATATCCGTCTCCGGGTCTTTCCAGTGTTTCTACGTCTCTGTCTCTTATGTTTCTCTATCTCTGTCTGCCAGGCTGTTTCACCCCGTCTCTCTCTGTTCAGAATCTCCGGCTGTGTCTCTCTGTACAGCTGTCTCTGTGTCTCGCTGTCTCCACCTTTACTGTTTACCTGTGTGTCTCTAGTTCTGTCTCCCCCATCCCCTCCTCATACACACACACACACACACACACACACACACACATCAACACACACTAAATGCACACACTCACGTGGACACACACTCTCGCGATCTCGCACCCACTCTTCTGGGAGTGCAGTAATAAGATGAATTCAGACTGGGCCCTGGAGTCAGCGGCTCCCAGGCCCCTTGCCTCGCTCGTGCCCTCTCCAATAGACTCTCTCCCGGTCCTGGCCCCCTCCCCTTAATCGACCCCCCTCCTTCCCCAGCCCCCTCTCTCCCCATCTTCTTCTCTCCTTTCCCCTCCCAGGGGCAGCGAGGGGCGCTTAGGGAAATGAGGCGACGGTAATAGGTTTACTGATGAAGTTGACCGCGGCGCCCCGGGGGAGGACGGCAGAGAGCGTTCCTTCCTGCAGCCTAGCCGGCCCCTCCCCAAGCTCGAAGCACAGGGAAGGGGGGTGGCGAGGGAGGAGTTTGGCCTTACCTACCTGCGTCTGGACTGTCGGGGAGGGGGGAATGTTTCACCTTAGGAGGACCCCCCCCACCTCCACATCCTACTGACGGGGAGCTGGAGAGCGACGGAGGGAGGTGGACAATGGGGAGACATGGAGGGAGATGGAAGGAGCTTGAAGGAGTTGGGAAGAGATAGAGGAGATGGGAAGAGAAGGAAATGGGGAGAGATGAAGGGAAGTAAGGATATGGGGAGGTATGGAAGGAGTTAGAAGAGATATCGGAGAAATGGAAGGAGCCCGGGAAGGCTGAGGCAAAAGGGGAGAAGCGGAGGGAGAAACGAGGGGATGTGAAAGTGGCTCCCCTTTGTGGGACTGGAAGGCCTTTGAGCTTCCAAGGCCCCTCTGAAGGAAGCTGGGGAGGGGGGAGTGCCTCCCCGGACTGGGTTGGAACCTGTTGGGCAGGTTTTTAAACGAAAGATTGAAGTGGGTTGGAGAATTCTTCCTTTGGCTGAAAATACTTCTGTACTCTCTGGGTTGTTTGGAGCTCAGAGGCCCAGGCAATGGTTGAGACTCTGTTTTAGGGCCTCTGGGATGCTGGGTCCCAGGACCTTGACTCACATTCTGTGACTGAGTATAACTCTGATTGTAACAGATCCGGGAATCCCAGGGAATCTGATCCTACGTCTCTGTCGCTCTTCCTAGCCCGGAATTCTACGTGTCTCTGGGATTCTGGGTGTTATTGGGGCAGATCTGGACTCCAGAATCATTTGAGGGATCTGTTGAAGTCCCTTTGGCTCCATTCTGTCTCAGTCTCTGGGGGTTTCCCCTTCAGGTAAAGTGATTCTCTTTGTCTCCAAGGAAAGCAGTGATATCCGTCTGCAAATGGAGTGGGAACTTTCCCCCGGGAGGATGCTGACTCCTTCATGGGAAAGTGGGAAGAGCACTGGACCTGAGCTCAGGGCCTCAGAGGCTAAAGCTATCCAGTAACTCTTACTTCCTGCCTAGTGACCTTGGGCAAGTCTCTTCTCCTTTCTGACTGACACCATCTGTCATCTGGAAGATGAGGTGTCTTTTAACTCTGACCATAAGATCCTAAGGGGCTCCTTCTCCAAAGAAGTTCTATGGAGACCCTGGGGCCCAAGGATTAGTGGGAAAGGGAGGGTGCTGACTTTTGTAGAGTGCTTTAAGCGTTACAAGGACTTGAGATCTCTTTCTCTAATTTCCCAGAGCCAAGAGGGCCGTGGTTGTTGCAGAGAGATTCATGGCTTTAGGTCCAGATTTGGTAGGGTGAGCTCTGCCATCCATCCCCACTAGGAGATTCTGGACTTTGCAGCTCTTCCCTGGAAAGAATGGGTGCACTGCTGGTCTAAATCCAATCTTTCACATGCCTTTTTTGGAGTGTTGGGGGAAGGCAAAAGTGTTAAGTAATTTAACAGTTACTTAAACTGTTTCATGAGCCCCTCTGGGTCTTAAGGAAGAAGCTTCATGAGTACCTGTTCTCTGCTAATGGTCCAACTACTGGTGGCAGGTCTGTGCCCATGCAGCTCCATGGTTCCTTTCCCAGAACACAAGGCATCAGAGTGGACATTTCAGTGTCCACTTAAGAATGTCCACATACTTAAGAATGGACTCAGAAAAAAAAGAGAGAGATCTTGGGTTTGGAAGAAAGAGACCTCAGAGACATCTAGGCTAACATGTGCCTTCCCAAGAATGCCTTTGAATCAAAGGCAATATCCCTGGATGTGGATGGAACTTGCCACATCCAGAGGTAGCCTGCTCTACTTTGGCTTCTAAATCCACCCAACTCCACCTCCTTGAACCTCCCTACCATGTTCCCTGTGGTTTTAACCTCTGGGGCCAAGCAGAGCAAATTTAGATTCTCTTCCACTTGACAGGCCTCCAAACCTGAGACACAACTTTCATGACCTCCCTAAATCTCTTGTCCAGGTTCAATATCTCTTCAAACACTTCACAGCACATGCATTCAAATTCCTCCACTATCCTAGCTGCCATACTCTAAATACCTTCTGGCTGATAATCAATTTTCAGAACTGAGCCCAATACCCAGGTTGTGATCTGACTAAGGCCAGGCTGTCTCTGTCTCTACCTTATGCCTGGACCCTTGGCCTCTTTCAATGAAGCCCCAAATCACCTAATTTTCTTAGCAGCCTTACCACACCACTGATTTATTTTGATAATGAAATCTTCAAAAAGATCCCAAGGTCTTTTTTCTCTGAAGAATTGATATCTGGCTATGCCCCCCATATCTTCTAGTTAGCTGAAGCTTGTGAATGCAAGTGTTATTGGGCTTAAATGTAGTCATGCTTTCAAGTTCCTCTGTAAATCCAAAGGAAGGTTGACAGTAGGGAAAACTCTGAATGCACATCAGGTGCTGTGGGTTCAAATGTTGACTCTGCTCCTTATTATGGACGTGACTCAGGCTGGAGGCTTGACTTCCTCTAGGAGATGAGGAGGTTGGACCAGATGACCCTGAAGGGCTCTCCTGATGCTAAAAGGAGAATCACCTCCTCATTACTCTTTCTGCTCTTTTGGGGAATCCTCCCTTTGCTCCAGGGCCCACCTGTAGTATCACAGGGAAGAAGTCTCCCAGAGTGCCACTCCCTCCCCCAGTGCTTGTTGTGAATGTCCCCACCCCAGGCCCCTAGCCCAGCCTTTCATTTTGCTCTGGTAACTCTTAGGCCCCTACCTTCTGGCTTGGACTGGCTTTCTGGCCTCCTTGTCTTAGGTCATGGACTTCCGGAAGCTCCCCAAAAAGCAGAACCTTCTTACCTTATGTCTTCAGATACTAATTTAGCACAGTGGAAAGAGCTCTGGATTTGGAGGCAGGTGGTCTGTATTCTAATCTTGCTCCAACACTTAACTGGTTGTGTGATCCTGCGTGAGTGCCTTAGAGTTAATCTAAGGTTTAGGTACTTCATCTGCAAAACAGAGACAATGCTACTACTCTCCTTCAAGTCCTGGGGTTTGAATCTAACTAAGTTCTACTACTTGCTATCTTGGGCAAGTTCCTTGCCCCATCTATAGTGTGTGTGTGTGTGTGTGTGTGTGTGTGTGTGTGTGTGTGTGTGTGTGTTTGAATTAGATGATCTTATTTTTTTTCTTTTTCTTTTTTTTTGATAGGTCTCTTAGAAAGTTCTTTCTTATACTGCTTTGTAATCTATCTCCCTGTAACTTCTACCTATTTGGTTAGATGATCTTATTGTTCCTTCAAGACCTAAATACTGTGATATTTAAGGAAAGTGATGGGAGGATTATGTTATTTTTACAGATAAGGAAACTGAGGCCAAGAGGGGTGAGTGGCTTGACCCAGGATTCAAACTGAGGAAGTCCTTGAGGTCAGATTCTGAAGCTCTTCTCCCTAAAGCTGTCTCTGATCTTGTCTTCCATTGCCCCTTGGGTCAAGCCTTTGAGGCTGTGGGAGTTACAGAGAAGTCCCCCAGACATCCACCCTATGCTGTGATTCCTAGATCTGTATCTTGGGGGTACCAAGCCCTGATTTTCTGGATTGCTGGACAGAAGCCCCTCAGTAAGACCATCCATCCCTCTGTCTTGGACCAGAGAAGGAGGGGGTGAAGGGAGCCAGAAGAAGGAAGAGAATAATGGAAGGGGAGGGGACTGGGCCCTGGGCTGGGGGCAGGGGCCAGATCCCTGAGGCCTTGTTCAGGACCATGTCAGGCAGTCTGCCTGATTCCCATTAGCAGGGCCCGGCTGGCCTTCCTTCCCATTATCAGGCAGCCAGAGGGGGTGTTGAGGCCGGGTGGGCAGGCAGGAGAGGGGGAGGGCACCCGCCATGTGAAAATGTTGGTGGTTCCACCGGTCACTCCTACCATTAGCGTCCTGGTAGATACGCCATGATTTATCAGTGACTTCATTTCCCCCGTCTGGTGTAAATATATTTATACCCCCAGAGTGGCCGATAAATTTCTCTTATGAATCCTGTTATCTCCCCCATTAACCATTTGTCACCTTTTATGCTGCTGAGGCAGGAGGGGTGATGGGGGGTGGGTCTGAGACAGACCCTGGCAGGCAGCCACCCCAACTCCCAAAGAGCTCTGCTCCATGGGCCAGCTGAACTCTTCACCCCTGCTCAGCCCCATACAGAGGAGCCTCCAGGATATTAGGGCCAGCTAGCAGAGAGTCCCAGAAACAGCCTGGATGAGATCTCAGAGGGCACCCAGGCCAGCCCTTCCCCAGCCCATCAGGAATCCTCTCTGTGATATCCTGGACCATATAGTCATATATCCTCTGCTTCTGAGCTAACAGAGAGCTCAGCACTCTCCACAGCACCCATCTATGTGTGAGAGAGTTGATTTCACAGACCTTTTCAAAGTGAAGGGGCTGGATAATGGGGTGTTAAACTAACTGGAAATATATGGCTTCCCCATCTGTGGAGGTCTTAATGAAAAAGTGTTTAGATGGGATCACAGAAATACAGAATCTCAGAGTTGGAAGACCCTCAGAATTTGTCACCAACCCATACTAGGGCGGGAATTTCCCTACACTGGAGATGAAAAGAGGCCAACGAGCTTCTCCTAGAATTCCCTCCAATGATGGGGAGTTCATTACATCTCCAGGTGACTCATTCCACTTTTAGACAGCTCTGATTGTTAGGAAACCCCAAGGTCCCAGGGCCAACCCGAATCAGGCTGATTTAGATCAAGCTTTTAGCGCACTAAGGCCCCCAGATCCTATTCCATTGAATAGTTAGGTAGCCATGCCTTCCCTCTCTTGTGTATGTTCTCGTTAAGTAGGTCTGTCTTCTTATGCATCTGTCTGCCTTGGGATGGGGCTGTGCGTAACCCAGGCAAAGACTGGAAAGACCTTGGTGTTGGTGAAATGTGTTGGGCTCTTTCAACCTTGCCACCTTGCATATTGACTTCAACTAGGTTGTAAGCCCCTTAAAGGAAGGTACATTTCCATATGGGGTGGGGTGGGGGGCTTAATAAGCGCTTAATGGTCTACTGGTTATTCTTGGCTTTTGTTTGTCGGAAGTTTCTCCAAATCTCTATGCTCCTTTCTTCCCAGTGCAGCTCTGTTCCTTTTCTTATCTTAGACCATACCAGAATCCCTCTCATTATAAGAGCTGATCTTTGTCCTCTGAGCATGGACAACTTGGGAGGGTGGGGAGGAAGGGGTCTTTACTAATTTTAGCTCTAGGAAAATGCAGATCTCTCCCAAGCAGAGCTGAGACCCAGGTGGCCAGGATGCAGGAACAAGAGAGCCCAGGGGTTAGTCAATCCAATCAAACCCTGTATCCTCAAGCATAGAGGAGCTGGAGCTGGGAGGGTCAATCCAGAAAGGCATCTTGGAGGAAGAGGAAGGTAGTGCTGAGGATAAGAGAGAAGGGCAGGAGGAGTATAGGAATGGGGGCTATCTGGGGCTGGGGCAAGCCTGGAAAGGCCAAAGACCTTGGGTGTGTGTTTAGACATATCTCACTTATGCTTTTGTAGGTGGAGAAAATCAGGAGCAGACAGGTCCAGGTACTTCTGGAAAGTCACATAGCAAGTGAATGGAAAAGCAGAATGAGATTGACATCTCTCCCCTGCCTCCTCCCCTGCCCAACTACATTCCTCAACACACATCCTGTTGGTGATGGGGAATGATCGTAACTCACATCCCTATAAACTTTAAAGTTTGCAAAGAACTCTTCTCACAATGCTGAAAGTGTAAACTGTCCATCAGTCAGTCGACAAGCATTTAATTAAATATCTGCTAAGTGCCAAGCCCTATGTTAGAGGCTGAGGATACAAAAAAAAAAAAAAAAGGCAAAACCAAAGACTGTGCCCTCTAATGGGGGAGATCTCATGTAAATAATTAGGGACAAGAGAACAATTGGAAAATAATCTATAAGGAGAAGGAGTTGGCAGCTGGGAGCATGAGGAAAAGGCTGTAGAAGGTGGCACTTGAGCTGAGTCTAGAAGAAAGCCAGGGAAGTTCAGAGTAAGTGATTGGGAGGGAAGGAATTCCAGGCATGAGGCACTGCCAGTGCAAAGATGTGGAGGTGGGAGATGGATCATGCTGCTTCAGGAATTACAAGCAGGACTATCCTGCTGGAACATAAAACGGAGTGCCTAAGGGGTAATAAAGTGTGAAAAGACTGGAAAGACAGGAAGAGGTCAGAAAGTGAAGAGTTAAATGTCCAAGAGAGGACTTTCTAGTTCATCCTGGGGGACATAGTGAATAGTAAGGGCTAGAGTGGGGTGACATGGTCACACTTTGACCACTGACTGAAGGATGGACTGAAGTAGGGAAAGTCTGGAGGCAGCTGGATTCCTCTTCCTCCCCAGCAGTCTCTTACAATAGTGGAGGCCTGACATGATGGAGCCCCACTGGGGGTGGCAATGTTGGGAAGCCAGAAAGGACAACATTTGGCAACGGAGTGGATGTGGGGTGGGGGGTGAGAGTTTCCAGGGGTCAAGAATGGCAGCCTAGGAGAATGGTGGTGCCCTGGGCAGTAACTAGGAAGTTAGGAAAAGGGAAAGGTTTTTGGGGAAGTGCCCTAGGTGGCTGCCCATAGGCCTGGCTCCATGATGCCACATTCAGAGAAGGAGGCTACAACTTCTCCTGAGCACTGCCCTCTACCTTCCTTGCTGAGGAATTGTTGCCCCCATTCTCTGAAGGGCTCCTGGGTGAGGCCAAGCTGATGAGAGGCCACTTGGGACAATGCGTGGGGGGGACTGAATGAGTGCAGGAATTGAGGGCAATCAGCTTGGGGTCAGATCCTATCCATAACATGTATTAGCTGTGTGATCCTGGGTGAGAGATTCCTGCCTCTCCCTCCCTCTGCCCCCTATGAATCTCAGTTTCCTTCTCCATAAAATGAGGTAATAACTCTTGTCCTGTCAACCTCACAGGGTTGTTATATGGGAGATGTTTTATATATCTCAGAACCCTAGGCCCATAGACTGAGAGTTGGGAGAGACATCAGAGGCCATAGAGTCCTACACTGCTTTTTGGAGGGGGGAAAGCGGGGCAATTGGAGTTAAGTGACTTGTCCAAGGTCACACAGTTAGTAAGTGTTAAGTGTCTGAGGCTGAATTTGAACTTAGGTCCTCCTGACTCCAGGGCCGGTGCTATATCCACTGTGCCACCTAGGTGCCCCTGCCTCATTTTTTAGATGAGGAAACAGATGCTTGAAGAATTTAAGTGACTTGCCCAGGATCATGCAGATAGTAAGTGATGGAGATGAATCTGAACCCACGTCAGTCCTCTGAATCCAAAGCCTTGGAAGGTTAGAGAAGTTCTTATGATGTCGGGGCTCCCCTCAACCCTCAAAGCCCCCCATAAATCTCCCCCATGAGGGATAAAAATTCAGCCTGTCAGAGCTGGAAGATCAGTTGATCAATGAACACACATTTTTAAATGCCTACTGTGTGTCAAGCACTGTGCCAAGTAAATGCTGGGGATGTACAGAAGGCATGAGATTCCCTTACTGCCTGGGTGACTTTGAACACATCTGCTCCCCTCTCCCAGCATCAGTTTTTAACTCTGTAAAATGGAGGACAAGAATGCTTGCATTACCTAGAGAGGCCACAAGGTGGAGCAGTGGACGGAACATGGGACCAACTGGGGGTCAGAACGACTTCTCAGACGCTACCTGGGTGACCCTGGACAAGTCATCTAACTTCTCTTGTCCTCAGTTTCCTTATTTGTAAATGGGGACAATAGCATCTATTTCATGGGGTTATTATGAGACTCAAATGAGATACGCCGCAATGTGCCTTACAAACCTTAAACTGATATTTAAATGTTAGCCATTATCATCTATTTCATAAGATTTCCAGGGAAAGCCATGGCAGCAGGGGACAGAGGGCTTAGAGCTGGGAGAGATGCAGAGACAGGCCCTCCAAATCACAGGAAAGGCAGGATTCTTTCCCCTGGGCCAGGGAAGAGAGGAGTCTCCTTGCTGCCCTTGGGGATAGGACAAACCTGGACCGAGGCTGCCTTTGGGGGTCAGCACTCTTTGGCCCCAGAGCCCCTTCCCAGAATGTCTGTCCCAAGACCATCCTCTTTGTTCAGAGCCTAATTAGAAACAAGAAGAAAAAGGAGCCGAGTCCTAAGCTGGCTGGGTGGTCCTGGAAGGTGAGACAGGGCATTGACTGTTTGCTATTTCATACATGGTATACATGGTGGGAAATGGTCTCTTCTAGCAGCTCCAGACATTTACCTGTGGCAGCTTCCCAGCCCAGCCCAGCCCAGTCCAGCCCAGCCCAGCCCAGCCCAGCCTAGCTCCTAGGGCTCCTTGACTATCCCTACAGAGAAGGGAGGGTGAGAAGTAGGGCTCAGAAGTTAGTCAGTCAGTATCATTATGATAAAGCTTTGTTCTGCACCCAATCTGAGGGGCTGCTCAGGGTGCCAGACCTGGGGCTGTGGGCTCAATATGGGGCAGTAGTGAAATGTGGCTGTGCCAAGAAAGCTATACAGTCTGATCCTGCAGATGGACAGGTTCCAAGGCAGCCTCCATGAAGAAGGAAGCGGCCATCCCCATTGCCTTTCCTGGTGGCATCTTTATCTGGAGTCTTGTATTTGCTTCAGTCAAGGCCAGGGGTGGAGGAGAGAAGACTTGGGGTGAAGGGATGGGAATGGGCATGTTGGCTGTGTTAAAGCCTTTCAGAGAAAGGCTGTCATGTGAAAAGGGAATCTGACAGACTGGCCCTAGGGGGCAGGATGAGGGGAAGCTGGGGTGGAGTTACCCAGAGGCCAATTGGTGCTGGATGTCTGGACAAGCTTCCTCACAATCCGTTCTATCTGAAATCAGCATGGGCTGCTTCTAAAGGGAGCTGGCTCCTGTTGGGAGGCTCTGCAGTGATGTCTTCCCCAGCTCCTAGCTCCATGGTTTACATGTCTCTGAGGCCCCTTCCCAGTTCTGACATTTTGTCCTTTATTTATTTTTTTTTACTATTCCTATTTTTTTTTTGGAGGGGAGAGGGCAGGGCAATTGGAGTTAAGTGACTTGCCCAAGATCACATGGCTAGTAAGTGTTAAGTATCTGAGTCTGGATTTGAACTCAGGTCCTCCTGACTCTAGGGCCAGTGCTCTATTCACTGCACCACCTAGGTGCCTCTATTATTCCCATTTTAGGGATGAAGAAGCTGAGGCCTAGAAAATGGCTTGCCCAAGATCATTTGGCCAGAGGCAGGACTAGAACTCAGTGCCAATCTTCTCTCTCAGATCTGGAGCTATAAGATTCAGGTCAATCACTGGCCTCCCTGGGCTGGGAGGAGAGGATTCTTGGGAAATCTGAACAATGCTTTCTCTTTCCTAGTCCTCAGCATCTCCACCTATAAAGCAAAGAACTGGTAAAACATTTCCTCAGACCGACTCCTACTCCATGAGCTTTTCTGAATGTATGAATTCTCTGGGCTCCCCAAGGGCACAGAAAGCATTGAATGATGCCTCCATACCCATACAAATATACACACAGTGACTCATACTCATAGAAGGAGGAAGGGCGAGAGACAGAACATGGGCAGTCCAGTCTCAGAAATGGAAGGCTCTCCGAGACAGACTTTATTTACATTTATTCAGGCCTCACCACCATCAAGATGGGCTGAAGCAGAACCTTCCCCCTCCTACCCTTTTCAGGGCCAATCTGTCCCCCAAGTCAGGGCCTGCCTTCTTCGATGTTCAGTCATCTCCCTGTGAAAAACTCCCTCTGGGTCTTTCTCCATCTTCCTATCTGCCTGTCTCTCATGGGGAGAAGCTCTCCCCTCATGTCCTTTCCTTTTGTACAAGGTTGGTCTCCTTGGGCAGCAGGAGAGTGTGTGTGTGTGTGTGTGTGTGTGTGTGTGTGTGTGTGTGTGTGTGTGTGTGTGTGTGTGTGTGTGTGTGGAGAGAGATGCTTGCCTGGCCAGCTCCCCACCCCCCCATCCCCCTCAGTCATTTTCAATGTCATAAATTTCCCCGTCTCTCTCTCCTCCACTCGGCTATATTACCTGTGCCTCCATCACTGCCGGCCTGGCTCCCTCCCTCGATCCCAGATGGGCAAGGCCATCTCTGAGCTCCTGAAAATGAGAGAGACGGATGGGGGTGGGGAGCCGGGGGAGGGTCAAGGAGGGACGGAAAGACAGAGAAGGACCCGCTTCCACCTTCATCTTCTACCATCTTTTCCTTCTCCTCTCGCTCCTCTTTCTTTTTGCCTTTTCCAGCTTATTCTTTTCTCTTCTGCTCCCTCCTTTCCCTCCCTTCCCTTGTCTCCTCTCCACTCTCTTCCTCTTCTCCCTCCTGTCTATGATCCTCCTTTTTTTCTCTTTCTCCACTCTTTCTCTTTCTCCTCTCTTTTGCCTTCTCTTCTCTTTCAAAAGCCAAGTTCACTTCCTCCAAGAAGCCTTGAACAGCCCCACCTTGCTTCAATCATGGACACAGGACTGGGAATCAGGGCACCTGGGTTCTGGATTCTGGCTGTGCTCCTGGTTCACTGTGTGACCTTGGGAAAGTCTTTCTCCCCCTGGACTATGGTTTCCCCAACTGTGGAATAAGGGGGTTGAACTGGGTGACCAGTGCTGACTCAGTCATGTTTTTTGATGAGTTCAGTTCCTTCACTCTATGGAAAGGTGGCAAATGTTTCCAGCTCCTCTCACCCCACTTAGGTCTTCCCTAAGACCTAGAGGCCCAGGAAGGGAGTTCAGTACAGAAGGGCAGAGGACAGGCCCAGGGTGTCTATCCCAATGCCTTGCCTTGGGACTCTTTCTTGAGGACCACCAGAGAGGGGAGCTTGGACGAGGACTCCCAGAACTAAACAGACTCAATCAGTCACTCATCAGTTATTAGGAAGAGATTTTAACAGAGTGACCCCAAAGGGCAATGGGTTGCCTTTGGATGGATTGAGTTTCCCATCACTCGAGGTCTTCAAGCAAAAGCTGGATGGCCATTTGTCAGAAGTGTTGTAGAAAGCATTCTAGTTCAGGTGTGGATTGGACTAGAAGCCTCTTGGGTTTCTTCTAACTCTGGCATTCTGTGATTTTGTGAGTCCTCAGATCTAAAGAGAAGATAATTCATAGACCCAAAGCTGGAAGGGGCCTTAGAGATTGTTTAGTCTAGCCTCCTTCATTTTACATTTGAGGAAACTGAGGTAGACAGAGGGGAAGTGACTTTGCCCAAGGTAATACTAGTAGATTCTGGCTGAGTCAGTGCTTTTGGATGCCCTGGGATGCAGAGGCAGCTGGGTGGCAAAGTGGATAGAACTTCAGTTCAAATGTAGCCCCAGACACTAGTTGTGTGACTACGGGTAAGTCACTTAACCACTGTCTGCCTCAGTTTCCTCAAATGTGAAATGAAGATAATAATGGCACCTGCCTTTCAAGATTGTTGTGAGGATAAAATGAGATCATATTTTAAAGCCCTTAGCACATTATCTGATACACAGCAAGTGCTTAGTAAATGTTTATTTTCTCCCTTCCCTGGGAATCTTTGATGCCAGTCCCAGCCCTCACTGCCTCCTGGTGCCTCCTGGTGCCAGATACAGGAGGAGAGGGAATGGTTTCTACCCAAGTTAGGGCTCTGAGCTCCCTGAGCAAGGTGGAGGTGGGGTGGGGTTTAAGGTAATTTGCATAGTACTGTCTCATTTGGCTGGGGAGAGTCCAATGAGGCAAGGGTATGGCCAGGCTTTGGATACATTCCTCCATCTTTAAAGGGATTTATTGAATCATAGAATTCTCGGTGTGGGAACCACAGAGACATTTTGCTCCAACCCCATTTACAGGGAGAGGAAGGGCCTTGCCCAAGATCACACCGTCACCCAGGTTTCTGACACTAAACTGTTCTCACTAGCCACGTTTGAGCAAGTCAGAACAGGAATGAGGGAATGTATTGGGTGTAGGGTGAGGAAGAGATTGGCAGTGCCCTCAGGGGCTTCTTCCCACACTGCTGAGACAGTCTTTGCGACCCCCACAGGCAAAGGAACCCAAGGATGGCCCACATTAGGAATTGAAAAGGGCAGAAGAAAAGGGGAATCCTCTCTCAGGGGACTTGGGAAGCTTTCTGCAAGTATGTATGCAAGAGGCCATTGGCCCAAAGAGGGACCAGCCTTGTGTTGCTTGGCCTGGGGTGCCAGAATCAGAAGCAATTGGGGGTATGAGGGGGTTGCAGCTAGAGCACTTAAAATTCTATGGAAAGAAAAACTACCTAAGCACTCAGGCTACCTGGTGGTGGAAGGGGCTGCCTGAGAAATAAAGAATGGGTCTCCCTCCCCCACTCCCCAGACACTTGTGGCCTAGAGGAAAGGCCAGCTGGGCTCTTGCCAGCTCTGGGATTCTTTAATAATGGAAATCAGCTCCTGACCTCCAGCCCCTTAACAAGAAGAGTTAACACTTATATATGGTTTGCAAAGTACGTTATGTGTGTTATCTCATTGGATCCACATAACAGCCCTTCGAGGTAGGTGCTAACTTTGTCCCCAGCTAGGAAGTGTTTGAGTCTCTCCCTACTGTGCTGCCTAGAGGGAAAGGGGAGGGGGATGCAAAGTCTCTCCCCTTTGACCTCAGCTTCCCTAAGGGGAGCAACATCATAATGGCCTCTCCTTCTGAGATCCTGACGCCCCTCTGGGGAGCAGGTGTCTCTCCTCAGGTCCGTTAACAGAGTCAGTAATAGTCAGTAAACAATTATTAAGTGCCTACTGGGTGCCATGGACCGTGGTAAGTGCTAGAGGAGCTTAGAGAATGGTTGGAGGAGGTCCAGCCCAGGTCTGATGGGCTGATTCCTCATCTCTAAAAGGCCTCAGAAAGCATGATGCTCACTCAAAGTCCCACACTCAGAAATAAACTCGCCAACACAGTTACCAAAGTATGCACCCATGCAAGGAAAGAGGAAGACCTCACACCCAGATATCATCTTCCCCTCACCCCAATAGGGACACACACCTGCTCCCCATGGCAAACCCAGACTCCCTCCCCGAGTACTTGAGCCAGTATGAGAGCCCTGGGGAGTGTGTGTGTGTGTGTGTCTGTGCCTGTGTTAGGCCGCTGCTACCTGGGGATGAACAGAAGTGGAGCTGAGCCAGGTGGAAACGCAGAGGAGAGCGCTAGAGGGGGAGCGACTGTGCTGGGTGCGGGGTGCACACGGTGGGGTGTGTGTGTGTGTGTGTGTGTGTGTGTGTGTGTGTGTGTGTGTCCTGTGAGTGTGGCAGGGCTCTGCTACCTGGGGGCAGACAGGAACGGAACTGAGCTGGGAGTGGGGGGACTAGGATGGGGATGGGGGTAGGGAGCCGAAAGAGGGAGGCTGCGGCGAGTGCGGGGCGCACACGAAGGTGCGTGTGTGTCTCAGGAATAGGGCGGGGGGAATGGGGTGGGCTCGGGCAGATAGCTGTGAGGTACGTTTCAATCTCGCCGGTTCGGGGAAGCCATTTCCAATCTGCTCTCTATCATTTTCAATATCATTAATCCCAGCCACTCCATTTTCCATGCTTGCTAGGCCAGGCCCCCGAGTGCGCCGCAGCGTCGAAAGTGACACATATTCATCACGGCCCGGGCGGGCGGGCGGACGGCGCTGGTACAATATTAGTGTTGCCCCCCCCCTCCCGCCCGGCCCCTGCCTCCCTCTCCCCCCACCCGGCGGCCGCGCAGCCCGAGATGGCCCGAATCCATCACCTGGAGACTGTCACCCTCCCCAGCCCGCCCATTTATTTGGGCACTTAGGAGGTAATTGGGCCCCATTAGCCGGGCGGCCGGGCGGGCGGGGGCCGCTTGGCTTTGGGGGGAGCGAACTAGGGGCCTGGGGCTGCGGGGGCTGTAGGAGGGGGGCGCTTCCTCCTGCCTCCTCCTTTCTCCTGCGCTTCCCCTCCCCGGCAGTGGCTCCCAGAGCCCTGACATGGAGTCCTGGGGGTGGCGACTATCCTTCCCTACCCCGGGAGGGGCTCTCTCCCCAGCTTTGGACCTAGTCCTGTGAAGAGGAGAGCACCCCTTCTCCAGGAAACCTCTTCAGGCTATGCCTCGGCTCCTGGGCACCCAATGGAGATGATATATCTGTAGGGGGCAGGATCTGGGTCTGCACCAAACTGGAGGAAAGGGATCTGGTTTGAGGGGCAGACGCGCCTCTGCCTCCCGGGAGTCTTCAGAGGTGTGGGTGGGGGGCGGGACAAAACAAGGTCGCCCATCTGGGAAGCTGACCACCCCCGGATTGCTGGAGGGCGTGACTGCTCTGGCCCCCTTAGACCAGGTCTCCTAGAACTGAGAGTTCTCAGAGCCCTGGGGACGAAGGGTGGGTGGCATCTGGCAGTATTAAGAGCTTACCAATTTACTCATTGATTGACAATCAGAGAAAGCTACGTAGAGGGAAGGGGAATCTCTGAAACCAGGGTGAAATAGGGCGGGAGGTTAAGACTACACGTCCTGATCCTTCCCTTTCTCCTGGGCAACAAGGACCCGGGTATCCGAGGCGGTGGGCCGGCTGAAGAGAGGCTCAGGGCGGCAAGGATGGAGGGTCAGGACTTAGGGAGGACGGAGAGCAGGAGGACCCGGGAGCAGGAGGACGGAGCAGGGGGTGCAGGAGGGCAAACGCTCAGCCCTCTCCCCTCTCCTCGCTCCAAGCAGGGGCTCCCAGGCCTGCGAACTCCCATTAACCCCGTCAGCAGATAAATTGGCCACCTTGTCAAACTCCCATTTAAAATGCAAACGAGATTTGACAGACTCAACTGAGACGTGAGCCACGGGAGGCGCTAATCCTGGGAAGCTAATTATGCCCTGGTGAGACCCTGAGGCCCTGTCTGCCTGGGGCCGAACCAGGCTGTGCGGAGCTCCTGACCGCCCTGGCCCAGCCGATCCGACTGCCAGGCGACAGCCAGCTTCTCCTTGCCTCTCCTGCCCTGCCCTGCCCTGCCCTCTGAGACCCTCTGACCACGCTTAGGCTGCTCTGGGACTGCAGGGCCAGAGTTTAGGGGTACTTGGCCCCAACCGACCCCATCCGGCCTGACTACTGCCCAAACTGCTCTTCCTTCTCCTCCTCCTCTTCCTCCTCCTCCTCCTCCCCCCCTTTCCTCTTCTCTTCCTCCTACTTCGCATCTTCCTCCTCCCTCTCGCCTCCTTCTCCTCCTCTTTCTCCTTGGATAGCCCTCACCTTCCTCAGCTCCTCTCCCATACATGTTCCTTGTTTATCCCAACTGACTCCAATGACTCAGTCAAGTAACCTAGTCACTTATGAACTCAGATGCCCCGGGGTTGGAGGGGGGCTGTCAATAGCAGGCTGGGAGATCCTTCAGGACTACTATCAGAGGGTTATGAACCCCTAGAGTCTGGAGGCGTTCTGCCCCTGTTTCACTGGGTGGCTTTGGACCAGTCTTCCTCACAGAATCCTGGCAGGTCAGAGCCTGAAGTCCACAGGTCTAGCCCAATTTGTACTTGGACAGAAATTCTGTCTGCAACACCCCCATCCCTACTTGAAGACCTCCCATGACGGAGGTGCTCACCACTTGTGGAAGCAACCCCTTCTCTTGGGGAACAGCTTTGACTGACCTTGTTGCCCTCTGGGGTCTCAGTTTCTCCCCAATAGAATGGGGAATGTGTGTGTGCATGGATACATACATACATGCATACATACATACATATATACATACATACATACATACAGAAAGACAGACAGAGAGAAATAGAGACAGTGACAGTGAAGGAGAGGAGAGGGGGAGAGAAAGAGAGGCAGAGAGAGACAGAGAGACAGAGACAGAGACAGAAAGAGACACACACAGAGAAAGAAACAGAGGCAGAGACAGAGACAGAGAGAGACAGAGAGAGAGACAGACAGACAGAGAGACAGAGAGAGAGCAAGAACTGGATTTGGAGTTATAAGATGTGGTCTCAAATCTCTGCTCTTAAATTTATTAGCTGTGAGTCTCAGCTTCTTCCTCTGTAAAGTGAGGAAGACCATACTTGCACCCTCTTCCTCATTCATACCTAGTGAAGAAAGTGCTCTTTGTGAACCTTTAAGTTGAAATGGCAGTTGAGATCAATCATTTTTAACTCTGCTGCTCCCCCTCCTCTCTCCCATTCTCTCTCCCTTCCCTACTCTTTGGAGGATTAAAGGAGGAAGTGTATGGAAAGCTCTTTTGGAGAGGGATAAATTCCATCAAATCAAAGTATTATTGTCTCTAATTAGTTATAGGATTCTGGTTCTGTGATGAGAGTAAGGGGGAGGAGGGCACCTCTTTCTATAAGACAAGTAGTCCTTGAGGGATTTGGGGTTAGTTCAGGGCACCCTCCTCCATAACCCTACCTCACACTCCTCCCTGTCATCCACCTGAGATTTCTTCAAACCTTCCCAGAGTCTGTTTGCCTAAGGCTGACCTTCCTACAATCATTCCCTGCCTCCTACCTACCCCAGTGCTCATGGGAGACATAGAGTTGACTTTTACCCTCCTACCTTCCAACTCAGAAAGGAATGAGTCTTGGGATAATGAGGTGGGAGGATAAGAAGTAGAGACCACTGAGTCCAGCCCCTTTTATTTTCCAAAAAAAGGAACTGAGGCCTAGAGAGGAAAGGGGCATCCCCAAGATCACACAGGTAGTAAATAGTGGACTTGAGATTCAAACACAGGTTCTCTGACTCCAAATCTAGTAGCCTGTCAAACCCCTAATTGTACAAATAGGGAAACTGAGTCCCGTGTTCTTTGATCAGTGATGATGTGGCCTCAGTCTGCCCACCTCCACTCCTAGGGGGCCCTGAAGCTTAGTACAAAGAGCCCTGAGCTTGGAGTCAGGAGAACTGGGTCCAAGCCCTGTGAATCCTTCCTCTCTAACTTAGTGTCTAAGGCTTCCTCACTGAAATATCACAAGAGCAGCTCCTTATAAATCGCTCTGAGAGAAATGGAAACTGGGATCATTATTATCACTGTCCCTGGCTCTGGCAGATGCAAGTCCACCATGGGCACATCTGGGAGAGTTGCCCCCCTGACCCCAGCCAAGACTCTGAAAATTCCTGGGATTTAAGAGCACCTCCCCAGGAGTTGGAAAATTATCCTGGTCAGAGGGGGCCACCTCTGTTGCAGAGAGGGAAGCAGCTTTAGAGTTAATAGCTTGGAGCTGGATCTCCATCTGCCACCTGGGCCCCTGAATGGGTGGGGAAATCCTGTCTTTGGTGGACGGAGTGCTCTGTGGGCCCAGAGGGCTTGGGTTTCAATTTAATTCAGTGAGTGTTTAGAAACTTTCCCAGAGCAGAGAAAGTCAGAACTGGGAAGGTCCTTGGAACAGAGTGTTAGAAAAAGGCAATGGAAGTAAGTAATGAATGCTTGTTGACTGACAGACCTTACAAGGTAGAATGGAGAATGTGAGAAATCAGGGAGGGACCTTGGGTAGATCAAACAATTTCAGAGCTGGGAAGAATTTAGAACAGAGATAATAAAATGTCAGGGCTAGGAGAGATCTAAGAACCTAGAATAGGGAATAGCCAAACTGGGAGGAATCCTGGGACTCAGTCCACTTACACACCCATTATACAGAAGGTAAAACAGAGGCCTCTAAGGGGAAAAAATTTCCCCAAGATTATAAAGGAAGCGCATAGCAGAGCCAGGATACAAACATTTGTCAAATGACGAAGTGTGTGTGTGTGTGTGTGTGTGTGTGTGTGTGTGTGTGTGTGTTCAGAATTCCATGACCAGCTGCCAGACTGGAGCCAGTTTTCCCTCCTCTAGGAAGCCTCCTCAGAGTGCCCCCTTCACCCCTTCGGCTCTCTCATAGCCTTCCCCCCACCGAGATTATATAACCCTTCATTCTTACAGTTCCGTCTCCTATAGGTGAGACCTGTCTCTTCTTAGTCTGGGAGCTGTCCCCAAGACAGGGCCTGAGCCTTCTCTCCCCTCACCTGCTTCACCCTAGAAGGTCAAGCTTCCGAAGGACACCACACACACATATAGAGGCTCTGGGAAGACAGTATGATTGCCCATAAAAGCCCTCCTCTTAGGAGAAGCCTTGTTGAGGGAGACCTTTGATTTGTGTCCTTCTTCCTCAGGCCAGATGGACTAAGAACCATCTCAGATGTAGGGTGACCCACTTCTCTCCCAAGGAGGAAGAGGGAAAAGAGGAGAGAAGAAGGGAAGAAGGAGGAGGGAGAAGAAGATGAGGATATGGGGAGAAGAAAAACACAAGGGACAGGAGTGGAGAAAGGAAGAGATGGAGGAAGAATAAGATGAGGGATAGGAGGAGAGGGAAGGGGGAGGGGGAGAGGACAGAAAGGAGGCTTCCAGAATGAGGGCCTGCCATCCTTTCGAAGCCTGGCCTAATTCCCTCCTGCTGCCAGCCTGCCTGCTTGCCTCATTTCTTTCTTCAGTCTGGCGCTTAGGGAGCTGAGATCCCAGGGCTAATTCCTAAGAAAGTGGTGGGGGATTAGGAAGCTAGGGAGATTAGGGGCAGAGCTGGGGGGTGCTGGGGGAAGCGGGACCCTCCTCAAAAGAGGAGTCTAATTCCACTTAGCTCTGGAAGAAGGCAGCATTGCCAGCCATGGTTCCCTCAAGGTCTCCTCAGTGCCCACTGCCCCTGTCCAGCCCAGCAGGAGCTCCAGCCTCTATAGGAGATAGTGTTCTAACCCCATTCCCACCACAGGAGACAGGACTCTGCCCTCATCTGCCCCTCCTCCCCAATATACACTACAGCATTATTTTTGTTGTTAAATCCAAGGAACAAGAGAATAGAGGAAGATTAGAGTATGTTGAGAAGAGGCTGGATTCCAAGGTAGATCTTTGCTCCTGGTCCTTCTGCCCAAGGAGAGATTGCTTTGCTCTCTGGGTCCCTGGTGCTGAGATTTGGGGACCATGCTAGGCAATGGGGGAGAATCAGGAACTGTGAGTGTGTGTATGTGGGAATGAGTGTATGGGAGGACTGGTGGTCTGTTTTGGTAGGTGGCCCCACTTAGAAAACCTGTGGTCTGGGGGGTAGAGTAGTGAGAGAAAAAGCCGTTCACAGGGGAGCCTGAGAACCCACACCTAAGATCCCATGGAATAACCAGGGACTGACAGATACTGGGGTCTTGGATGGAGTCGCAGTTATGACAGCATTTGGGGAGTTGTGTTCAGTGGAAGTTAGCATGGGAAGACTTCTGGTGGGAAGTAGCTATTACAGCAGAATTGAGAAGGCAGGGATGGGTCAGGGGGGTGTCCTGGAGTAAGACCAGAGAACAGCATGAGGCAGGGGGAAGCAGACAGGACGGTGGAGAGAACCCCCACCCTGTGTGTGGCTACAGAGTAGTCAGAGTCTGGGTTCTGAAGATGGCTCCTGACTGAGGAATGGGGAAGGAGACTGACAGGCTTTAGAGACAGGATACCTGGTGCCTGGGGGGCAGTCAGCTGGTCTGGCTCAGCCTTTCCCATGGGCTGGGGACCAAGCTCCTGGAAAAATGGGTCCTTTTGGGTCTCCTTCCCTCCAACAACTGATGCAACATCACAGCTTTTCCTGGGTTGTTTTTTGGGGGAGGGAGGGAAATTTCTTCCTCTTTCTTATCTTTACTCTCCTTCTCTCCTTTTTCTTCATTTTTTCTTATTTTCCTTTTCCCTTGACTCTCCTCCTCCTCCCTTTCCTTCACCTACTACTACAAGACAGCAGCAGCAAGGATAGCAATGATAAAGACAATGCCAGCTCCTGTCTCTCACATGCTTAAGGTGTCCAAAGCCCTGGTATAACAGCAGTCTCTTGAAGGAGGCAGTAGAAGATTTTTTTGTACCCATTGTACAGGTGAGGAAATGAAGGCTTAGCAGAGAAATGACTTTCCTAAAATTCTGCAGCAGGAAGGCAGGGGGGCCACAATGCCAGGCCAAAAGGGCTCTTTGCCTTCCATCACAGTTTGCCTTTTTACTCTGGACTAACAGAAAGTTCTGTGGAGCAGCCCCACAAGCATGGGCTAGACCAGGCTCCTCTGGGACCTTCCTCTTGTCTTTGGAGTCAGAAAGACTTTGCACAAAAGACATGGGAGAGAATCTGGAGAAAATGTGGAGAATCTGAGGGCAACATGGTGAGGATGTGGGGAGGGGTATGGAAGGGAAATGGGGAGAAGAACCTGGGGAGAATCCTGGGATAGTTTGAAGAGCACCTGGGAAGGTCAGAGAAGTATCCAGAGAGAATCTGGAGAAGACGTGGGGGAAGAGTCTAGAAAGATTCTGGAGAGCCCCTTAGAAGAATACAAGGGGAATCTGGGGAGGCCTTAGGAAAGAATCTAGAAAGAACTTGGAGGGAACGGGGGGGGTGTCATCCCTTTTCTGGGGGAATTGGAACCAAGAGTAGAACAGGGTCCTGAGACCCTGGACAGCAGCAGGATCCAGCCCTCTTTCCACACCCCAAGTCCTGCCTGTTGGAAGGTGGGGGTGGGGCGGGGCTGGGAAGGCCCTGAGGGGCAAGGCTGGGCTGCAGGAGGCTGGAATGCCGAGGGGCGTTTGTTTTTAGTGGAGGACATTCCAGTGGTCGATTCGAGGCCTGGGCTGGGGGCTAATGAAGCGGGACCTGGACTTGTCAATAGTCTATCTGAATTATTTATCCCTTTCTGGTCAATCCCCGTCATGTCATTAGCATTTGTCTGTCCGAAGGGAAGGTGAGGGGTCCTAAACCTGACTGAGATTGGCTGGTTACTCTCCACCCTCCTCGAAGTGACCATCTAGGGACCTCTGGGGCCCCACAGCGGTATCTCTGGCAGTCCCCTGGCAGCCAAGCCCCTCCTCCTTGAGTCTGCTCTGAGCTTCAAAAAATAGGCAGGGACTTGATCAGGCCCCTCAGGTATCGGGGGAAGATGAGTCCAGATCTCCTGACTATAGACCGGCTCTTTCCAGCTCACCTCCCTGTTCTCACTTATCCAGGCTGTCTTAGAGAGAAGAAGAGCCTGCCTGGGAGTGAGGAGCCCTGGGCTCTGGTCCCAAGTCTGCTATTGCCTCACCATGTCTGTGACCTTGGGATTGTGAGTTCCCCTCACTACGTCTCAGTTTCTCCATTGGTAAAGTGAGGCAATTGGACAAGGTCTCTGAGTTTGTGGTTTCCTGCGTGCAGCCCAGAGACCACCAAGAGGCTCTTCAGCAGCCTCCCTCTCCTCACTCCACCCCCCTCTTCTCTCCAGGCCCGGTGAGATAATCACTCTAATCACGCTCACTGATCCCCCTTCTTGAAGACTTTAACTGAACAAATCACTTTCCTTCATACGTCTCTGGGAGGGAGGGAGTGTGTACATGCAGGAGCAGCCGTCCATGTTCTACTGAGGGGAAGACTGGGGGTAGGGAGTCAAAGGACCTGCTCATAGTCACACAGTGGGGAGATGTCGGGGCAGGGAGCACGTGCCTGCAGACGCCGGCTCTGGGGCCCACTGCCCCAGCCTGTCCTCAGCCACTCTCCTGGCTCACTGATGCCTACTCTTCAGTGCCTTGGTCTCTCCTCTGCAGGGGCCGATGAGGCAGAGTGGTGAGGATGGGCTCCCTTAGACAATGGGGAGCGCTCTGGAAAGAAAAAAAGCACTGAACCAGGCACAATGGGGGGGGGGGGGGAGAGGGGAGGAACTACAAGGAAGACAGAGGCTACATGTCAGGAAGAGCTACCTCACACTGAGCTGTCCCAAAGTGGACCAGGCTGCCTCCTAAGGTAGCAAGCTCTGCCTGGGGAGTCCTTAAGAAGAATCTGGAAGAACCCTTGGATCTAGGTTATGGTGGGGATTCCAGTCATACCTGAGTTGGATTACTGGGTTCCCTCCCAACTCTCCCCAGATCCTGCCCCTCCTCTTCCCCAGATTCTTTCTGGATTTCCTCCCAGATGTTCTCCCCCAGGTTCTCTCCAGGTTCTCCCCAGCCTCTTCCCCAGGCGTTCCCCAGATTCTCCCCCAGGCATTTCTGAGGTTATCATCCAGATTCTTCCCCAGGGTGCCTAGTTCCTCCCCAACCTTCTTTGGGGGGGGATACTCAGATGCACACCCTAGGCGCTCTCTCTGAGCATGAAGGAGGGGGAGGTCCCAGCTGCTCTTCTTCATCAGGCAGACACACTGGTGCACACTCACTCTCAGTCACATACCCTCCATCCTCCAGGTGGACGCATGGAGGCCTGGGGTGCTGTCAGTCACAGGCCTCCAAGGGAAAGCACACTCATTAACCGTTTACCCTCATTTTGTCACATTGATGTCCAGGCAGAAGGAAGGAGAGAACTGAGGGGGGCAGGGTCTGGGGAGCTGCCAAAAGGAGCTCCCCTCTTGCAGGGAGAGTGGGCATTGGATTATCTGCTGCAGTGGATTAGACAGTGGGGCAAAGGCAGGGGCTCAACATTATGCAAAGGCTCAAAAATTTGGCTGCTCAGCTCTTTTGAGATATAATAACTACACTGCCCCTTTCCATAGGACCTGAAGGCTTGCTAAGCGCCTTCCTCCCAATATGTCTGGGAAGGAGGACAGGGTTTTTAATCTCCCTTTGGCAGAGGAGAAAGAAAGAGACTTGCCCAAGGTCACATAGCTATTGGGTGCAAGAGGTGAGATTTTCTGGAACCACAGAGTTGGACTCACAGACTAAAGCCCTTTCTTTCCATCCGCAGCTTCATCCAACTTTGCGTGACTCCTGGAGCCGTCTAGCCCCTCCTGGGGGAGCCTTGGTCTCCCTTCTAAAGCCCACAGCCAGAAGTTTTAGACACTGAACTGACACAAAGAAATGCTTAGAGGCCTGAAGGTCAGAGCTTAGAAAGACCTGAAAACACGGCACTAGAATGTCAGACCTAGAAGAGAGCTTAGAACAGGGAAAAGCAAAGCTGGGAGGGAGCTTAGAACAGGGAATGTCAGAGCTGGGAGAGGTCTTAGAACAGGGAATAGAGAATGGCAGAGAAGAGAAAGAATTTAGGGCTCACGGAATCCAATCCATTTATTTCACAGATGAATAAACTGAGGCCAGGAGGAATTGTGTGATTTGTTGCACCATGTATCATCTATCATAGCACATACCCCAGAGTTTCTGTTTTTGTTTAGGAATTATTCAGCTCTTTTCAAGTCCTCTCAGGACGCTCAGATCTCTCCCAGTACCCTCCAAAAGGAACAATCCAATGCGGGGAGTCTCCCCTAGCCCACCCCCCCTGCTGAGACCCTCACAGCTCCTCTCAGGAGCCCCCAGGGTCTGTCGAGGTAGGAGTCTGACCTCTGGCTCTTCATGACATAATATCAGACCAAATTCTCACAGCCCTGAAGGGTTACAGGACACTTTCTTCTCAGTCAAGTGATGCATGTGGGTCACTTTTGCCAGGGCTTGGATTTGAGCTGAACTTCTCTCCCTTGATGACCAGCCCTTTCTCCCACTGCTATATTCCATAACACCTTTTCTATGCCTGCAGATGGTGCCAAGGGGCCAACAGAAGCACCCTCCCCCTTCACCCATCCATTCATCCATCCATCCATCCATCCATCCATCCATCCATCCACCCATCCAACAAATATTTACTGAATGCCTGGTGAGAACAGATGCCTTGACAGACAGGTCCCATCAATTCCCCTCCCCTACAGGTCCCTTAGGACCAGTCGATCTTCTTCTGACAGCTTGGGAGCCCAGAATGACTCTAGAAACAGGCCCTGGAACACCAGGAACCTTAACTGTAGGCCAGGCCAGGGAATTCTGTAGGAAAGTAGCTGCCCTACTTTGCCTGAAGTGTGGGGAAGTGGGAGAAAGCCTTGCCCACCCTGGCAAGCTTCTCTTCTCTCCATCTTCTTTCTTCCCAGGAGAATGTTGCCTTCTTGTTTCCCCGTGATTCTGTGAAATTCCCTAGTCTAGGCCCTGGCCTTGGCCCCAGACCTGACTAGAAAATATTCAACATTCATTTAATAGACCTTCCCTTACTACCCCGCCCCACCCCATGCCAGACTCTGCTAAGCTCTGGAGATACACAAACAAAAATGATAGAACGCCTGCCCTCAAGGACCTTACATTCCACTGGGAGGACAGCATATACATACAAATAATTGAACGCAAAGTAATTTGAAAGGATCAAAACATTACCAACTGGGGTGGCTAGGTGGCACAGTGAATAGAGTACCGGCCCTGGAGTCAGGAGGATATGAGTTCAAATATGACCTCAGACACTTAATACTTACTAGTCATGTGACCTTAGGTGAGTCACTTAACCCCAATTGCCCCTCCGAAAAGCAAAAAAACCAAAAACCAAAAACCCCAACATTACCAACTTGGGTTAGATGGGGAGAGGGAGAACAGGCAAGGTTTTAACAAGGAAAAACGGTGACCCCTGACCTGAGCCTTGAAGGAAGATGGAGCTTCTGAAAGGCTGGAGGGGCCCACAGCAGTCACTGCTGCAACACTTTCCATGATGTCTGTTCTCTGCAGGTCTATAGTTTTGCTTCCTAGAATTTGGGAGCTATACGTGCTATGCTTTCTCCCCTTAAGGAATATTGTTTGCTCTAGAATATGTACATACATTTACATTCTGTTCTATTAATAATTCACAATCCTCTTGTTAAGGTATGCGTGCATGGGAAAGCCATTCCCCCTTCCCTATGAACTCTGATCTAGCATTGCCCATGTAGAATTCCAAGGAGGAAAAAGAACCAACCCCAAAACCATGAGCACCAGTAGAGGGTCTTCCAATCCCCAAGAAAGGCCCCAAGGTCATTTCCTAGACAAAACGGGAAAGCTGAGAAGGCATCTCATGAGCTTCCTCACCATCACCCCAATGGGAACTCTGATTTGGAGGTGGGGAGCACCCCACTTCCATCCTCATTTGCTTGAAAGAATACCCTTTAATCAGTCATTCAAATACATAAGTGCTAAGCATGGGTTTCTTTTTCCCCTCCTGAGCAGGGATATGGTATTATTCCATAATCACTCATTTGGAAAGTCGTTTGCCACCAAATGAAGGAATTGAATTGAGCAGCAGAAACTGAAAAAGTCTTCTCATTTCAAAATTCCTCAGATTCAGGGCTGCCTGGTTCCTATTTCTGTCATAAATGGCCCTAATTTAGAGGCTTTGATGAGGATCAAGGGCATGTCAGGCATGGGGACAGCTTCTATGAATACATAGAGAGAAGGAAGATTAGGCTCAGGAAGTAATTAGCAGGTAGTTGGGTAGGAATATATTGTACATAACGGTGACCAATGTGAAGTAAGCTTTGGAAAGTAGACTGTAGAATTTTGTAGAATTTTGAACTGTTCTAAGTGACAGGACTTCAGTTTGGTGTGGCAGTACATGCATATAATCCCAGACTGTGGGAGGCTGCAGCTGGTGGATCTCTTAAGCTCAGGAGTTCTGAGCTTCACTGGATTGTGCCAGTCTGGTGTCTTCACTACATCTGTCACCACTGTGGAGAACCTTGTTGAACAGGGGTTACCTGTTTGCTTAAGGAGGGACAAATTGACCAGTATCTGAAATAGAGCAGGTCCAAATTCCTGTGCCAGTCTGTAACGGAATCAGGTCCCTTGCACTTCTAGTCTGGGTGAAATAGGGAGATCCAGGCTTTAAAAAGAAAAAGAAAAAGAAAAGAAACCAGGATGTTCTTGTGATTTATCCTACCAGCAAGGTAAAGGTTTTGAGTAGAGAAGCGATACCACCAGACTCGCACTTCGGGAAGATGATTATGATTTTTTTAAAATAGTATTTTATTTTTCCAATTACATGCAAATATAATATTCAACATTTATTTTTTATAAAATTTTGAGTGCTAAATTTTTTCTCCCTTCCATTCCCCCCTCCTCAAGATGACAAGCAATCTGATATAGGTTATACATGTGCAATCATGGAAACATTTCCACTTTAGTCATGCTGTGAAAGAAGAAACAGAAAAAAAGGGAAAAGCTACAAAAAATAAACAAAAAAGTGAAAATATCATGCTTCAATCTGCATTCAGACACCATAGTTCTTTGTCTAGATGTGGATAGCCTTTTCCATTATGAGTCTTTTGGAGTTGTCTTAGATCCTTGCATTGCTGAGAAGAACTAAGTCTAATAAAGTCAGTCATCACACAGTGTTGCTGTTTTTGTGTACAGTGTTCTCCTGGTGCTGCTCACTTCACTTAGCATCAGTTCATGTAAGTCTTTCCAGGTTTTTCTGAAGTCTGCCTGCTCATCATTTCTTATAGCACAATAGTATCCATTACACTCATATACCACAACTTATTTAGCCATTCCCCAATTGATGGGCATCCCCTTAATTTCCAATTCTTTGCCACCACAGAAAGAGCTGCTATAAATATTTTTGTACATGTGGGTCCTTTTCCCTTTTTATGATCTCTTTGGGATATAGACCTAGTAGTGGTATTGCTGGATCAAAGGGCATGCACAGTTTTATAGTCCTTTGGGCATAGTTCCAAATTGCTCTCCAGAATGGCTGGGTCAGTTCACAACTCCACCAGCAATGTGTTAATGTTCCAATTTTCTCACATCTTAGGAAAATTATTATGGCAGTGCAGTGGAGGACCCATTGAAGAAGAAAATGATTGGAAGCTGAGAGAGCAATTAGAAGGCTATTATAGCAGGTCAAGGGAGAGGCTATTCACAGACTGACCCTTAATTCGGATCATAGACTGAGCCCTAAACTATATCCTCTCTGCTTTCTCTGACCCTCCAAATCCTGCTAATCCTCATTTAATCAATCAACATGGCAAATAAAGTGGGAAAAATGCATGTAGCATTCATCCATCGGGCACATATAGCACCTTGGAGAAGATATTCCCCACAGGAGCCACGAAGAGGCTGGGGCACCAAAGTGACCCTTGTTTCCAAAATCCTTTTTGAGAATCAGGAAGAACTGAGTTCTGGAACCCTTACTCCTGACACTAACCACATGACCAAGCCCTTAACCTCTTTCAACCTCAGTCTCCCCATCTGTAAAATGGGAATAATAAGAGCCTCTATTTCACAGGGTTGTTGTGAGGGTCAAACAGTATAGTATTTGAAAAGTACTCTGTGCCTTAAAGTACCTTGAAGTGCTCTGGAACGTGGCATACAGATGAAGCTGGGGCAGAATATGTCACGTGAAGATAGCAAGATCATTCCTACCTTTATTATGTATATATGCTGGCAATAAAATTTTGAGTGTCTCCCTCCATGGGGAGGAAGGGAGGACCTAAGCTAGGGTGGCCTCCAAAGTGAAGGTCCCAGGGCCATTTTGACCAGCACTCAGTTGCTGGCAGCCAGTTCCCTGTTTCTCCTTCAAAGACCCCTGCCCACACCCTTTCCCAAGGGGTATAAGGTTTTCCACCACATCCCCTGGGGTCCAGGCACATGCTGCCAACTGGTTTGGGAGCCTTTGTGTCATAACTGGGCATGGAAGTGTGGGCACCAAGACAGCCAGGACCTTGAGACCAGATGGGATGACTCGGGAAGGTCCTGGTAGTGGGTGCCAGGAAGCAATGGGGGCAGGACTGTCCAGGGTCAGAGCCTCTCGAGATTGTCCTAGACTTTGCCCCCTTCCTCATCCTCAGTACCTAATCAGCTGCCAACAATGTTCATTTTATCTCCTCCACCTATTCCTTCAGCTGATACCACAGCCAGCTTCATTCAGATGCTCATCCCTTCTTATGTCAACTATTGCCAAAGACTCCCAACACCATGGTCTCCCTGCTTACAGTCTCTCCCCTCTTTAATCCATCTACCATATAGCTGACAAATCAATATTCCTAAAGCCCATGTCTGCCCAGGCTACCCTCTCACAAGAAACTCCAGCAGTTCCCTACCACCTCTAGGACAAAATAAAAATTCTTCTGCCTGACCTTTAAAGCCCTTCCTAATGTGGGTCCCACCTACCTTTCCAGGCTGCTTATACACTATTTCCCCTCATGCCCTCCTGCTTGCCTATTTACCCATATGCTACATTCCTCTTTCCAACCTTTGCACAAGCCATAGACCCAAACTGGAATACTCTTCCTTCTCTCCTGGGCTTCTTGAAATGTCTCGATCACCCTTTAAGTCTCACCTCAAGGGTCACCCCCTACAGGAGGGCTTTCCTGATTCTCCAATTGTTAAAGCCACCTCCCACCTCAACCTCCTCTCCCCAACCCCTGTGCTGAATCACTGAGTTTTTATTTTTGATATTTTAGAAAAATGTACTTATCTATGAACAGGTTGTGTTGCCCTGAGGAGAACATGAGCTCCCTGAAGACAGAGATTGTTTTGATTTTGTCTTTGAATTCCCAGAACCTTGCTTTGTGCCTGGAACACACAACACACATTTAATAAATCCTTGTTAATGGATGGATGGATTGATTCCTGTTCTACACACTTTACCATCCATTTTATCTACAGAAAGGAATATCCTGGAGCAAGCAGTTGTCTGAGTTGCAGGATTTGGAGTTAAAAAGGGGCTTTAGGGCTCATCTAGTCTAGTACCTGCCATTTTACAGAAGAGAAGATAGGTCCAAAAAAGGGAAGGGACTTATTTGTTGGAGGTAACTCTGGTAGTAAACACAGCAAGAATTCAAACCCAGAACTCTGACTCCTAACGGAGGGTTCTTTCCACTCTCTTGAATTCAATGGCACCCAGGGAGCAGAGTGTCTGGAGGAGAGGACCAAAGATACAGATTTGGGAATTGTGGTTCAGGGAAGGACTGAGTCCTGGGAGGTCAGAGTGTGGAGTCAGGAGGAATGGGGAGGAACCGGTCAAGATTATCTCCCAGTTTGGGCATGGCCACCTGGATGGGGTGTGAGGCCACCTTGGTTTCAGGTCTACCACAAGCTTTTCCTCTGTCCCCAATCCCTCTTCCATCTACCCCCAGCATCGGTGGAATTCTGACTGAGAGTCACAAGGACCCCAAAGCCTTTCTGTCTGAGTCACAGGGTCGCTCCTTGGTTCCAGATCACTCGCACTGCTTTCTGAGTCACAGGGTCACTCCTTGGTTGCAGATCACTCACACCGCTTTCTGTCTGAGTCACAGGGTCGCTCCTTGGTTCCAGATCACTCACACTGCTACCCCAAAGCCAACAACTTCCCTGAAGAACATTCAGGAGCTGGACCTCCTGGCTGCTTTTTTCCTCCTCCACACCCCACCAAAGGTCCCATAGGGGATTCCTTCCCTTGCAACATTGAAACCATTTTCTGTCTGTCTCTGGATCCCACTTTTACTCCACAGTCCCCATCATCACTAGGTTACCTTTCTTAGGGTCCCAGGTGGGCTTTCATTCTATAACCCACCATGCCAGAATTCTATGTCCCACCTGCCAGAGGATCTCTTATCCAGGCATTCATCTCCTGACCTTGCCTTCTCTTAACACAACCATGACAACAAGAACAACTGGCATTTATAGAGTGTTTTGGGTCTTCACAACAACCTTGTGAGATAGATATCCCATTTTACAGATGAGGAAACTGAGGCCAAGAGAGTTTTGGTGACTTGCCCAGGATCAAATAGCTAGCAAATTTCTGAGGCAGGACTTGAATTTGGGTCTTCCAGACCCCATTTCTAGCACTCTGTGCCCCCTCGATGCCTTAACAATGGAATAACTAAGGGTTAATAACACTGTAATTATTCTGACCCCTCTTCCCTCATCCCCACTTTTTGGGAGGAGGAGAGAGAATTGGGGAATTGTTGAATGCATACTCACTGGGGAAAGGCCTTGACCACATCCCCTAGCATGTGTGGGAGATTGGGGGAGCAGGCCCCTAACATGCCCCTTTAGGCTTAAATTCTCTGCCACCAGCTCTGCATTCCCAGTTCCTCAAGTCCCCAGTGCTTTTTTCCTCCTCCACTGTCTCCCTTTCTGGAGAAAGGTCCTGATTCTGCCCTTAGATTAACTTCATGGCCTTTGGAAAGCCCTTCCATCTCTCTGGACTCAGTTTCCACCATCAAACAAAGGAGTTGATTGTGGTTGGACTCTCAGCCCTTCCTATAACCTAGCTGTAGCTCCATGAGTTTCTCCCTCTCTTCCTCCCCTTCTTAGTGGGTGGGGGGAGGGGAGAGAAGCTGGGGGAGCTCCCCACCCCCTCCCAGCCCATCTAGGGAAACCATTGATTCCTCCCCCCTAATGCTCTCTGCTGCTGCCTCCTCCTAACACCTCCCTAAGCTGCAGCCACTAAGCCTCATCTCCCAGACTCTAATCACCAAGTCTTACTTCTGATCTAGGGAAATGACAAGGAGCCTTTTTTTGGGGGAGGGGGGGGATTTGGCAGCGCTGGGGGAGCTGTCAGCTAAAGCTGTCCAGGAGATATGTGGAGAGGGGGAGCAAAGAGGGTTATGGAGCCCTCCCCACTCAGCCCCATCACTCCAAAGAGATTCATCCTACCACACTCCCCACCCACCGGAAGTGCTAGGACCCAAGCTTGTTCCGAGACTCAGTCTGGCTGTGAAGGGAAGGGGGTGGGGGGGATAGGAGCAACTCTAGGCACATAAATGGAAAGAGTCCAGTGTCCAGAGCAAGAGCTGCCCTCTGCCCTTAGTCAGTCCATCCATAAATCAACTGACAAGCATTTATTGTTGTTCAGTCGTCCAACTCTTTGTAACCCATTTAGGGTTTTCTTGGCAAAGATACTGGAGTGGTTTGCCATTTCCCTCTTCAGCTCATTTTAGAGATGAGGCAAACAGGGTGAAGTGACTTACTTCCCCAGGGTCATGCAGCTAGGAAGTGTCTGAGGTCAAGTTTAAACTCAGAAAGATGAGTCTTCTTGACCGCAGATACGGCGCTCTGTCCACTTTACCAACTCTCCACCCTAAGCATTTATTAAGGGCCTGTTATATGCCAGCTGCCATGCTGGGCGCTGGGCATAAATAGTCCCTGTTCTCTAGGAGCTTGTATCCTGCTGGGAGGAACAATACATATATGGAGCAGTATATACAATATATGTGCAAAATGACGATATAATGTGGGGAAGAGAGTGCCGGCAGGTGGGGGGCAAGGATAAGGAAGAGTGTCATATTGTACTTGAACTGAGTTTTTGAATTTATTAGTGAGTCTAGGAGCCTGAGGTGAAAAGAAAGTAAATGCCTTGGGGTGGTGGGGGGGTGGGGGAGAACCATTGCACAGGCACAGAGATGGGAGATGACAAGATGACAAGAAAGGGCAAGAAGGCCAGTTTGGCTAGACCATAGAGTTTGGGCAGGGTGGGAGAAAACCAACATTTATTAAATGCTCAAGTGATTTGTGCAGGTTCACATATTTGATAAGTGTCCAAGGGCAGATCTGCACTCAGAGCTTTCTGACTTCAGTTCCAGCGCTCTGTGAACTCTGGCGCCACCTAGCTGCCTCAGGGAGGTTATGAAGGGCTTTAAAAACACAAACAAAAGTGGTATAGGTGATCCTAAAGGCATTTGGAAGGTACTGGAGTTTTTATGAGGGGGGAAGTGATTTGCTCTTTGGAAAAACTGCTTTAGCAGCTGTGTACAGGGCAGAATGGAGAGTCTTATAGCAGGGAGGCCAGTTAGGTTATGAAGCTGCTTCAATAGTCCGGATGAGAAGTGATGGAGGCATGGACTGGAGTACCGCTGGTGCTGTGGGTGGAGTGAAGGGGGTGGATATGAAAATAGTCATGGATGTAAAAATGACAAGATACAGCAGCTCATTGGATATGAGGCTGAGGAAGAGTTGAGGATGAGTCCTGGGGATCACTGGAAGAATATTGGTGACCTCTACAGAAATAAGGAGGCTTGGAAAAGGGATGGGTTTGGGGAAAAAGATAATGAGTTCTATTTTGGAAATGTTGAGTTTTAGGTGCCAGTGGGACACCCAGCTGGAGATATGTGATAGGCAGTTGGAGAATCAAGACTGGTGGTCAGGAAAGGGGCTAGGATTGGATATATCTTTATAGAAATATAATTAAACCAATGGGAATTGATGGAGTCAACAAGTGAGAGTGTAGAGAGAGAAGATAAAAGGCCCCAGAACAGAATCTTGGGATCCATTGAAGGAACTGGGAATATTTATCCTGGAGATGGGAAGGCTAGGGGAGGGCAGGGCAAGAAAGCTCTCTATAAGCATTTGAAGGGCTAGCATAATGGAAGAGGGATTAGATTTGTTCTACTTGGCCCCAGGGAGCAAAAAGAGGAGCAACGGGTATTGGTTGCAAAGTGGATGAAATTTAGGTTTGATGACCAAACTTACAAGCTATGGAAAAACCCCAGAGAGTACTGGTTTCCCCTTCAATGGAGGCCTTCAAGCAAAAGTTTGTTTGGATGGCCACTCATAGGAAGCATATCTGTTCAGCTGTACCAACCAAGAGGGAAAGGTGAAGAGAGGCCCCAAGCTGCAGATGGATATGTTCTTGATTAGGAGTCAGAAGACAAAAAAAAAGTCATAAGACCAGTCTAACGTGTTATTTACATGTGTGATTCTAACTCAATTGAAGAAACGCTCACTATATATAACATTTCTTACTGTATACCCACTTTTGTATTTACTACTCAAAAAAGAAATTACTCCCCTCCCCGCCCTTTGTTGTTTCATTCCTAGAATGCAAGCTCTTTGAAAGTCGGAACTATTCCAGAGGTGTATTGCCAGAGGACGAAGAGTGCCTGGCACATAGTCAGTGGTGCTTAGTGTTGTTGATTAATTAATGCTAATTAATGATTAATTAAGAAGTAATTCTTTGGGAGGTGGAGTTGTGTTCTTCCCACCCCAGTCTAGTCCGGAGCTTCTCCAGGTTCTGTCCCAGGCTCTCCCCCAGCCTAGTCCAGGTCCCATCCCCAGTCCCAGTCCCAGTCAGACCCCAGCCTACTCTCATCCAAGCAAGTCGTAGAAAAAACCAAACCAGGGGGATAAATGTACAGGACAGTCACTCCATTCTGTGTATGTCTCAGTATCTCCAATGTTTTCTGACTGGATCAGCTGTTCCCCTTTTTATCTGTTTCCTCCATCTGTCTCTCTACTGTTTATCTCTGTCTTTCCGTCCCTGTCTCTGTCTCATCACTCTATATCTGTGGATCTCTTTCTCTGAGTGCATGCCAAAGCCAGGGCAGAGGGTTTCTCTGCTGGTGAGATGCGATCTAGGATAGATAGCCCTGATTTGGGAGTCCCTCATAGAACCTTCCGTTCAGCTAGCTATCAGCTGGGTCACCTTGGCCAAGTCCCTAGTTCTCTCTGGACCTCGGTAAGAACCAGAGGTTGGACCACATCATGACCCTACCACTCCTAGTTCCCACGATTCCCAGCCAACCTCTTCCGCGATAGGATAACACCGAAGTTGGCCCCCAGACTCCCTTTCCCAGAAGGGCTCCCCAGACCCTGAGGCTAGGTTGGGCTGGAGGGAAAAGGAGGCCAAGTCAGACTAGGGAGACTCCAGGGACTCGCCGGCTCCACAGGCAGGCTGGGAGGCGGACGGGCTCATCTCTCTCCCTGCAGGAGTGTAATTACAGCGGAGGCAGCGGCGGGGGGAGCCCGCGCGGTTAATGGCGTCTGAGGGTAATCAGGAATTAATTACGCGTTTCCCGGGAATCCCAAGCTGGGCGGGGATTCCAAGGCCCAGCTCTGGCTCAGGCTGTTAGAAGAGTTGGGGGTGTGCAGACAGGGCTCTGGCCCAGGGCGCACGGTCACTCCGTGTGGGTCAGTTATAAGACAACGGGCACCCGCCGCGGCTGGCTCCTGACCAATAGGAATTCTGTCGGACTGAGGAAGGACACCTCTGTCACCCCAAGTCCCTACCTGGGTCCCCACAAGGGGGACTGGCTGCGATGGGCCATTCCCCTCTCTTCACCAGATCCCCTTCAGTCTTGTAATACAAACAGCTTTTACCTACGAGATGTGCCAGGCGCTGCGAATGCAAAGACACAGGTGAACCATTCTCTGCCCTCAAGGAACTTACAGTCATCTGGGTGTGTGGGTGGGTGGGGGGTGGAGTGGACAGCTGGTTCACAAAGAAGCCAATACAGAGTCATTTCAGGATAGAGGGACCTCTGACCACCAGAAGTGTGGAGATCAGGATGGGTTTCCTGGAAGAGGCGGTTCCAGGAGGATCTGAGCCTGGAAGGATTCCATTAGGCAGAGGAAAGGCGAGTGAATGGGGATGAGGTTGGGACAGCAGATAGTTTGTGTAAAAGCCAGGCGTGGGAGAGGAAATACAGAATTTGGGGAATCATTAGTGGTCCAGGCTGGCTAGAAAAATAGCCTGTGGAGAGTAGTTGGGTGAAATTGGTCTAGAAAGCTGTGAATGGCTTGGAATGCCAGGGGGAGGAGTTGACATTTCATAGGAGAAGTCATAGACTCCAAAGCTTTTTGAGCAGGGGAGCTACATGGTCAGACCCACCATCTAGGCATATAGATCAATGTCAATTTGACTGCTGAGGGGAGGGGGGTTAAAGAGGGCAGAGGCTGTAGGAAAGGAGACCAATTCGGAAACTATTGCAAGAGGTCAGGCCCAGATGATTAGGGTTTAAAGAGGGTGGTGATGGTGTGGTTGTGACTAGATAAAAAGGAGAAGCTATGATTGTGGAAAAAGAATCAATAACATTTGGTTCCTGGTGCAATGTGGGAATGAGGGAGAGTGAGGAACATGGAACAACTCTGAGGTTCAGAACCCAGATGTCTGGAAGGATTGATGATGCCTTTGACAGAAGTGGAGAAGTTTGGAAGAGGTTTGGGATTAAAGGAGGGAAGGAAAGGGTAATGAGTTCTAATTTGGATTAATTCAAGTCATGTCAACACATATTAAACACTTAGTGGTATGCATTAGGCTCTGTGCTAAATGTTGGGGATACACAGAAAGACAAAAGCAGTTCCTGCTTTCAGGGAGCTCACAGTCTAATAGAAAACCTGAGAATGACTATGAAATATAGGAGATACATTCAGAATGAATTGCAGATAATCTCAGGGGAAGGCCGTAGCATTCATGGGGACCAAGAAAGGCTTTCTGAAGAAGGTGGAACTTTAGCCAGGGAAGCCAGGAAGTAGAAAACAAGGACGGAGAGAATTTCAGGCTTGGGGGACAGTGTGACTGGATTGAAAAATACTTGTCAGGGAAAGCAAGTAAAGTGTAAAAAGACTGGAAAGGTAGAAACGGACTAGATTATTCAAGATTTTAACAGTTAAACAGAAAATTTCATATTTGATCCTGGAAGTAATAGGGAGCCACTGGAGTTTATGGAGTTGGGGGAGGGATGGCATGGTTTGATATGTGCTTTAGGAAGATTAGTTTTACAGCTGAGTGGAAGATGGATGGGAGTGAGGAAAGATTGGAGTAAGGACATTAACTCAGAAGGCTATTGCAATAGTCCAGAGTGAGAAGTGATGAGGGTCTTCCCTGGGGTGGCAGCAGTGTCAGAGGAGAGAAGGGAATGAATATAAGAGCAATGTTTCAAAGGTGAGTATGACAGTGCCTGGACATGAGGAGGAGGTGGGAGAATGCAGATGATGTGAGCCTAAGGAGTAACCTTGGTGGTCTGAAGGATAGTAGTACTCAGGGAAGTTAGGAAGAGGGGAGGAAAGCTAATGCATTCTGTTAGGGCTAAGTATTGAGTTTGAGATGTCTATAGGATATCCAGGTAGAGATATCCAGCTGGAATTCAGGAGAGAGATTCAGGATGAGTATCTAGATTGAGGATTCATGAAAAGAGATGATAGTTGAACTCATGAAAGCAGGTGACATTAGTAAGAAAAAGTGAATAAAGAGAAGGCAGTCCAGGAATGAGATGTGCATATCCCTCTCTCTCCCCATCCCCCATCATTCTTAATGGTTGGGAGAAGGAGGATGATCCAGCAAAGGAGATTGAGAATGAGAACTCATAAAAATCTATGGAATTTAACAGTTAAGAGCTTCCTTGGAGTGAGAACCAGAGGAGATAAAGGACTAGACCAAGGTCTCACAGCTAATACCCAAAGTATCAAAATCAGAATTCAAACCCAGGGCCTTTGACTTCAAACTGAGCCAGTCTTCCCCCATACCGTGCTGCCTTTCTGGAGACAGGAGCTTTTCCATTTTCCATATTCTGAAGAAGGCTAGGTGAGGAGCCTTGCACATAGTAGGAGTCTGATCAATGTTCACTGAACTAAATTGCAGCTGGAATATGGCACCCATCCCTGGCAGCTGCCAAGAGTCTGGGCCTGTGAGCCAGCCGATCTGTGGGCAGCCCACACCACCCCAGCCAGCTCTGAGATTCTCTGTGAGGCCCTGGGCTTTGGGAAAACCTGTTACTACTAAGCCCCATTCCCGCAGACCCTGAAAGCTGGCCAACTTTCCTCTTTCTACTCTCTCTCTCTCTCTCTCAGAGGCAGGGCCCAGACCCCAGCCCCCTCACCGCCCCCACCCCCCCAGCCCAGCCCAGCGCTTTGAAGTCCCAATCTGGCAAATAGAGTCAATCAATTATGAAGGAGACAATCTGCTTAGCGCCTTCGGGCTGTGGGTGCGGAGCAATCGGAGGGATTAGGGGGAGAAAATCAGGCTTAGGCTTCCCTAAGTGACAGGGAGAGAATCGGCCCCGAGACTGGGAGAATCCTAAAGCGATTATGCAAATCAGTAGCCTAGAAGGGAAGGGAAGAGAAGGGAAGGGAAAGAGGAAAGGAGGGAAGGAGGGAGAGTAAGAGGGAGGGGGAGAGAGGAGAAGGGGGGACTGCTCCCTGTTAAACCTGCCGGTTTCTCTACTTTGCCCAGCTGGACCCAGCCTGGACTCAGGGCCTGCCTGGCCTGGCTGAAGAGACCACCCGCCTCTCCTCAGGACTTCTGCAAATGGGGAAGAAGCTCAGGAAAACTTTATACTGAGTTTCTCCTTTCTCCTGAAAGTGTGTCAGAGGTTCATACCCTGGGGGAGGAGAGTGGTTAAGGCATGGCACATTCACTTGTTCACAGACTGTCAGAGATGGTAAGGGCAGCAGAGAGAGCATGGCATTCAATGCCTTCATTTTACAGAAAGGGAAACTGAGGCAGCTCCCTCCTCCCCAAGGAAGAGTATGTAAGCTCCTCAAAGACAGGGCCTGTTTTCATTTTTGTACCTGGATCCCCATCACCCAGGACAGTTTGTGCCCAGCATACAGTAGGTACTAAATAAATGCCTGTGGATTGATTATTGTTGCTCATCTTGCCCCAAGGTTTGGAAAGGAATAAAGAGCATAAACAAGACCAGTTTACTTGATCCCAATCTAATAGCTCTTCTCACTTCCACAAGCTGATGCTGAAAATCTCTGTCTCTGTCTCTCCGCTCTCCACCTCCCCTGCCGTCTCTGTTTCTGTCTCTCGACCTCTCTCCCTCCTTTTTACTCTTTTTCATTCTCTCCCCTCCCCCTCCTTCCACCCCCTCTACCTCTGTCTCTTTTTTCCTGTCTGTCTTTGTCACTTTCTCTTTCTCTCTTCCTTCCCTTCCCATCTTTGTGGGTCTGTCTCTGCCTCTTCCTTCCTTCCTTCTTTCCTTCCTTCCTTCCTTCCTTCCTTCTTCCTTCTCTCTCTCTCTCTCTCTTTCTCTCTCTCTCTCTCTCTCTCTCTCTCTCTCTCACACACACACACACACACAAACATGGAGACAACATATAGGAGAGGGTCACTCTAGGCTGGTGGCTTGAGCCTTTTCCAGGCTGAAAACCCTTTTGTACCTTCACAAATGCTTGCAGAATTAAGGCTGCTTCCACCAACAGAGACCAGCAAAACACTCACTGGTCAGAGTTCTAGGATCTAGGGGCACAGACTCCCCTCCTCTAAAAAAAGAGCAACAGGGCAGGCTCCCCCTCCCACAGATCACTTCCAACTACTTGATTGGTATCTGCTCATTGGTAAAATCCCAGACTCCTTCAGTGTCTCTGCAATCCTACTGAGATCCAGCCTTGATACTAGATCTTCTAGGACCTTCTAGGTTTGGGATTGCTAGGGTTTCAATCATCCATGGTGTTTATACACAAGGACCTGCTTCCTGGAGACAGGCTGGCTACTGAGGGGATCCATTCCTATCCACCCCCAAAGAGAAGTTTCCACTTGGTACTAAAGGGACAAGGCCCAGGACCTAGCACTGGAACTTCTGAAGGGCAGGTAAGACTTTATCCATGGTCTCTGTTGTGGGGCTGGGGCAAGGAAAGGACAACAATTCCCATCATCCAACCTCTGAAGCTCCATAATGACCACACAATGGAGAAGGCAAGAGGATCAGAAGAAGATGCAGATGTTTCCAGGCCATGGGGATGGGCAGGGAGAGAGCTGAAGGGTGTGGGAAGCTGGGGGTGAGGGTACAGAGGGCTCTTTAGGGCCCTGTGGGCCTGAGCAGTGAGACATTCTCATAGCCAGCAGGAAAATTGGCCCTCACACTGTTTGTATCAGGGGCATCTCTGGGTCCTAACTATGGGACTGGCAGCCCTAAATACCCCTTCTGTGCCTTGGACTGGGAGTATGGAGAAAGATTCAGTGAGCTAAGGGACTGTACAGAAAATAGGGTGAAGCAGCGGCCTTCTCTGTCCTTATGTGTGTATGAAAGGGTCCATGGCTTGGAGCTAGGGTATCTTCTGTATTTGTGCAATTGTAGGTATGTCAGTGTGAGGGTGTGTTTGTGCGTAAGAGTGAGAGGAGAGAGAGAGAGACAGAGAAAGTGTGTGTGTGTGTGTGTGTGTGTGTGTGTGTGTGTGTGTGTGTGTGTGTCCCCTCCTGGGGTGCAGTGGGAACTCCTTAGCAGTCTTTTATTAGCTGGACTGGCAGCCTGGCTCTCAGAGCCTGCCTCCTCCCAGCCCCCAGCCCCCAGCCTCCAGCCCCCAGGCTCCAGAGAGGGAAATCGATAGCAGGCAGCCTCAGCCCCCAGAATAGCATGATGGAGCTGCCTGCAAGGCCAGGCAGGCCTGGGTCAGGGGTCAATGAGTCTTTAGCAAAAGAGGCTGCTGGAGCCCTGACCCTGGGGCCCCCGATCCATCAGGCCAGGCTGCCTGTCCCTAATGACTGGGGAACTGTCCAGGCCCAGCCAGAACTGGGAGCAGATACCCAAGAACAGGAGCCTACAGACTACCTACACCTCCCAAGGTTCCTGGTTCCCTGGGTCCAGCTGCTGACCAGACAGGCTTGTGAAGAGGGTCTAAGAAGATAGATCTCTAAGCATCTTTACCCCCTAAATCCTCCTCAGATATTTTGTTGCTCCCCTCCAGGCCCTAGTTAGATGAGCAGGGAGGATATGCTCTCCAGAAGGCCAACCTGGGACAACGCTAGAGTGTTATCAGTGACTGAGAAGTGCCCTGGGCTTCTCGACAGACTTTCCTATTAGTACAGTTAATGAGTTGTCAGCCTGGTAGGCTCCAGGAGCCAGAGAGGGGCTATGGCCGGAAATGGAAGTGTCCTGGTGAAGGGATGGGTGGGAGGGAGCCTGCCCCCTTGGTCTTTTTCAGAGGAATGGGGTCCGAGGCCCTAGTTCCTCTGCCTCCCCCACTGAGTCTCTTTGGCTGTCAATATTATACTGGTCTCAGTGGGTGAAAGCAAGAAGACACTGTGAGATTGAAGAAGCCAGGGCTGGACCCAGCAGGGGCTTCTAGGTTCAGAAGGATATGATTCTGTCTACAGGTTTGCCCAGTGTCCACCCAAGTCTTTTTCCAGGTAGGGTTTGACCCTGTCTGGACTCCTGTCTGATATGCTGGAAAGGGGCTAATGGAATTGTTATGACTGAGGCTGGGTGTGGAGCAATGTGGTTGGGAGGGTGGACTTATGAGGATAGGAGGGCTTAGGACAGAGATCAGCGAGCTGAAGGGATGGGTGGGGAGGTCACAGGGATGAAAGGCAGAGAAGGTAGGGAGAGATGTTAGAAAGATGGCACAGAAATGGACTGAAGGGCAGAGGTCAAAGGGGGTTGAGGCAAAGGCTAGAGAGTGGAGGTCAAAAGCTTGGGGTGGGAATCTATCTGGAGGGACTTCTGACTCCCCGCTATTCTGGTCCTTCACAGCAAGCCTCATGACAAAGCTGCCTGCTGAAGTCCCTGTGAAATACTCAGATTCCAGCTAGGTAGGACTGCATCACTTCTCAGGCTGATCCCCAGGTGAGTACAGCTTCAGAGAGATACAAGCCAAGACATAAAGAGAGGATGACAGAAAGAATGACTAAGTTAGGGAGAGAAAGATACCTAGGTATGCCTAACATCATTCTGAGACTTGTGCCTAGAAAAGCAGATAGACAGATGGTCAGGGAGACACAAAGAGAAACAGAGCGGTGATTGAGATAGGGAAAGGAAAACATGAGGATACATAAGGATAAAGAGACAGAAAGAGGAAGAGAAAACACTTTCCCTGTGTGCTGTTTGTGGTTTCTCTCTGGGCTCACTTTCCCTGAGCGGGGTTGTTCTGATTTGTTTGAATGGGCTTTCAAGGCTTCCACACTGGGGATGGGGAGGAACAGTTAGATGACAGAATAGAGTCAATGAGAGACTTCTGGGACAATTCCATCCAAAGCAGGGTGGGGGGTGGGGGAGAACACTCAGAGATTGCCAGCTCTGGCTGGTTGCCTTCACTCTTTGGGCTCTTAACAACTCAGCCTGAATCACAACCCAAGAGGTGTAGCCTGGGGGCTGCCTGTAGGTAAAGCCTGGGAGTGAGGTCTTGCTATTTCAGCTACCTGGGGCTAAGCCTGGGAATACAGATAAGTAAAAAGAAAGACAACCCCTGCCCTCAGGGAGTTTACATTCTAAAGAGAAAAGATGTGCACCACCTGCTTGGTGGTGAAGTCCACAGTGACAGAAAAGAAATGAAGATTGACTGCTTGGGCCCCTCTTCAAAATGTAGTTTCTGGGAGTTGCCATCGGGAGAAAGGGGTGGAATTTTCCAAGGGGGAAGAGTCTTCCAGGAAGGTCCAACCCTGTGGCGGAGATCACGTAAGTGCCAACCCCATTTTCTCAAGGAGGAATGTGAGGACCAGAGATGGGAAGGGACTTATTAGAGATTGCACAGCTGGAAAATGTCAGTGCCAGGTCCTCTGACTGACTGCACTGACTCCCTGAGGATGATTGGTCAGTCAGCCTTGATTCTTCCTCCTCCCTCATCTCATGTTCCTTCAGTTAAGTCCTTCAGTTTCTTCCTTCATATCTCTTAGCAGAAAAGTCTTCCTTCCCTTCTCTCGCCACCATACACACCTCTCTCCTGGACCACCTCTCTGGTCTGCCTGCTTCCAGTCTCCAATCCATTCTCCTCACAAAGTCAAGTGATGATCCTAAAGCTTACTCAGAGGTTTGCTAAGTACTTTACAAACACCTCATTTCATCCTCACAACAGTCCTGTGATGGAGATGCTATTATAATCCCCATTTTCTCAGAGAAGTGAAGCTACTTACCCAGGGTCACACAGCTAAGTAAGTGTCTGGGGCTAGCCTCCAGCACAGGGCTTCATGATTCCAAACCCAACACTGTGCACTGCACCGACTAGCTGTCTCTATAGTGTCTCTATCACTCTCTTGAGAACTTCCTGTGGCCCCCTCTTACCTCTATAATGACAAGCTCCTGCTGTTGTCATTCCATGCTCTTCTAAGCCTGGCCCCAGACATATTCCTCCCCTGTGATCAAGCAACTGGTCTGCTTGTTCTGCCTTGAACTTGGCATGCTATCTTCCTCTCTCCCTGTCTTGTTACAGATGTTACCAGATATCTAGATGGCACCCCCTCCTGACCCTGATGTAGAAGGCTTTCTCAGCTTGATCACATAGGGAGGAACTAGGAGCAGAGGGGCTGGAGATGGGGGAGGTTGCCAAGTAATTAGTGGTAAATGAAATGTTCTATGGTTCCGTAGCAACAACTAGAAACTGAATGTTACTCTTTGAGCATGCTAGGGAAGGTATTTCCCACACCCATAGACCCAGTGACCCTCTAAGACCCCTTTCAGCTCTGAGGGGATGATATGCTGGGCTCCTAGGGTTCTCTGGTATGGGACTACCCAGACATGGAAGGAAAGACAAGGTGTGCTATAAATCCTCTAAGTCTCTGGAGAGGCAGTGGGGAACTAATAGAAGGCAGCCCTGGAACTGAAGCCACAACACCTGGGTTTGAATTTTGCTTACCTATGTAACCTTGGGCTAGTCATTCTATCCCTTCAAGACTCAGATCCCCTTTTCCCCCTTTAAATTAAGGGTGTGACCAAGTAGACTTGCCAGCTCTAAATCTATGACCCTCTTGCAAGGTTCCCTCCCCTCCCCTCCCCCTAGAGGCAAGTGGGAGTGGGCAGAGGGAGAAACTGCCTTTCCTTTGGGCAGGGGTTAGGGTTCCAGTGAGCAGCAGCCTGCACTGGTGGGTGCAGAAAACTCAAGCAGATGCCCCTCTAGGGGTGCTGGATGGGGGAGGGTGCTTAGCGCAGGATTTCCCTTCCTTCTTCAGCCTCCTCCCCAGGGAACCCTGAGTCCCAGAGGCCAAGGTTATGGCTGGCCAGCTCCAGTCTCTCCCAGGGTAGGGAAAAGATGAAGTCTCTTGCCTCTTCCTCTGTCTGTTATGTCTGGGGCTGGGAGAGAAATACTTTAATAGGGATCGGGCTTCGTCTATCCTTCCTTGCCAGTCCCATCTCTGGCCCTATTATCAGCCCCTATCATAGGCAGCAAATGACACATCAGAGAATCTTGGCTCCAATTTGCTTCATGGTCCCTGCGGGGCTGCCTGGGAGGCTCGGGCTGGGCTAGGAGGGGGTAGGGGGGAGATCTCAGATAATAAGATGTGGCCAGAAGCGTCCCAATGTCTATTAATGCTGCTGCAGCCATCGCCTGACACCCAGGATGAAACCCCCTCCCCCTGCTGGCTGTTAGGCTCAGGGACCAATCTCTGCCTGCTGCCCCTCCCCAGGCTACTTTCTAGGTCTGTCTCACAGCAGGGATGCCTCTGACTGGAGGCTGGGGATGGGCTGGGAGAGCTGAAGCATTAGAACCTTGGCAGCTATACTCAAAGAGTAAGGACCAGAGGCTTACCCACAGGGCTAGGTCTCCCAGGGACGTACCTGGGGGAGAACCTGTAGGAGAACTCAGAGAGAGCCGGAGGGAAAACCCTGGTGAACCTGGGGTCCTCATCAGTACATCCCTGAGTGTGCAACCAACTGGGAGCTCAGTTTTTGGACTGTCAGCCTAGACCAGCTCAGGGAAAGAACACAGACAGGGAGGCAGTGTGGTCCAGCGGCCAGAGCATTGGATTATAAATTAAGGGGTTCATGAGATCCTAGGTTCAAATCCTGATTCTTCCATTTACTACCTATGTGGCCTTGGGGACTAAATGGCCTGCCTAGCTGATTTCTAAGGTGTCTCCTAGCTCTAAATCACTGGTGGGGACTTAGAGGCTAGCTTATTAGGATTTAGAACTGGAAGGATTTAGAACTGGAAGGGAATGTTAGAGACTGCCAAATCTAATCTCCTCATTTTACAGATTGGTAAACTGAGGCCCATGGGGGGGAGGGATTTGTC
>CM053584.1:27289376-27323649 GCA_028627135.1 Pseudochirops cupreus | reverse complement strand
AAGGGGGGGGGGGGGGGTACTAGCCATTGCAGTTCCCTTTCTCGGCAGCAGGGGGCTCCCAACCCTAGGAGACATTTGACCAATTAGAGATTTTTGAAAATCCATTTGGTCTAATCCTCTTGTTTTACAGCTGGGACTACTGAGTCTCAGAGAGACGTGTCCAAGATTGCACTGTGAGTCAGGAGGCAGAGTCCACAGATGAATTTTCCATGGAGGAAGAGGAAGAAACAATTATTCACAAAACAGAACCAAAATTTCTTTTGTCACAACACAGCAAGGTGCCTAAAATCCCACTATTAACACTGCATGTCTTGAAGGTTCTCAACCTTCTTTGTGTCATGAACCCCTCTGGCAGTCTGGGGAACCCTATGGATGGACCCCCTCTCAGAACGACATTTTAAAATGCATAAATAATGGAAAGAAATGCTAAATGTGAGTTGGAGGCTAGTCCAAATAAAGACGTCCAAGTTAACAGACCTTCTGAAATTTATTCATGTCCCTCTTGAGGGCTCTCAGAACCTGTATGAAGAACACCTGGCATCAGGCATGGTAGGCATCTGGTAAAAGGCAAGTGCCACTAAGAAGGTCACACCTGAAGCCCTTATCCAGCCATTCCTACTTCTGTGGCAATGAGTTTGGCAAACCTTGGCCCCAGAGGGTTGTGGAACAGGGTGAAAGTCAAATATGGGAAGGAGCAACAGGACTGAGGGAATGTTAGTTTGGATTAGGGAAGGGAGAAGAGAATACAACAAGACATAATCAGGGAGTTCTTGGCAGATAAGAGAGAAAAATGCTTTTGACATCCAGCCTCTGATGGCAGACCAACAGAAACCCACCGCCTCGGGAGGCTGTCCATGTCATGTTTTTGTAGCTCTACCTGTTGATAATTTTTTCCTTGGCCCCTGGCCTCAGTCTACCTCTTTGTAATTCCTCTCCTTTGCCCCTAGCTCTACCCTCTACAGCCAAGGAAAACGAATCTAGTCTCTCTCCCATTTGACAGCCTTTCAAATATTGAGTCTCCCCTTCTCCAGTTCCTCCAATTGATCCTTCTAAGGCAATGACATCAGACCCTTAACCACCCTAGGCACCCCTCTCTGGATTTCTTCCAACTGATTCATATCCTTTCCATATCGTGGCATCCAGAATTGAATGAAGGACTCTAGATGTGGTCTAACCAGTACAGAGGATGGGGGAATTGTGATTTCTAGGGTCTCTCTTTCAAGACACATGGCATCTCTTATACTTTGAGGGGGCTTTCATGTCCCACTCAATTGATATAGATCTTTCAGACTTTTTTTTTTTTACACAGATGAACTACCGTCTAACCATGTCTCTCTCATCTTGGACCTATGGAGCTGTGTGTGTGTGTGTGTGTGTGTGTGTGTGTGTGTGTGTGTGTGTGTGTGTGTGTATGTGTGTGTGTGTTTAATTAAAATGTAAGACTACACTTATCCCCATCACATCAGATTTGACCCACCTTCCTAGCTTCTTGAGACCCTTTTTAGCATTCTAATGGTACGATGACTGAGCCCATATCTCTTCATCTTTTCCACAGAAAAGTCAGAAAAGTTTTGTGAACATGGGTCCTTCTCCCCCATAGAGAAGGACCTTTAGAAAACAACTTATTTCCTTTGGAGAAATTTTAATTGTTGGGTTAGAGACTTTCTAGGCTCTCTGTTCCTTCCCTGTCTCTAGTAAGAGGCAAAGTGGATTTTGCTTCCCACCTTTTCCATAGTCCCAAGCTGTGTATTGTCTACCTCTAATCTATTATGTGTCTGAGGATGTGGGGGAGAGGTATTCTAGACTGGCCTTCATGTATTATCTTCCTCCCCTACCCCCCTTCAAATGTTCAGAGGTCACTTGTCTGGTGTTAAGTCATGTTGGGGCCTCTGTGTGTGTGTGTGTGTGTGTGTGTGTGTGTGTGTATCCATCAGGTTTAAACTTCTCTTTTTGCATATGTAATTCATGCTGCATAGGTAAACAGCTTTGTAAATACGTGTTCCTCTCTGTGGCTATTGGTGCAAATTAATCACATTAAGAGGAAGAAAGGAATGAATGGAGGGAGAGGAAAAGGAGAGAAAGGAGGGTGGGAAGAAGGAAAGAAAGGAAGAGAAAGAGAAAAAATAAGGAAGGAAGGAAGAAAGAGAAAGAAAGAAAAAAAGAAAGAAAAAGACAGAAAGAAAGATATTGGATAGTGAGATTGCTGAGGCCCCTGTTGACTCCTTGGGTACTATGAAGGAGGAAACAGCAAACCTGGTTTAGAGTCCCTGATCAATTCACTTCAGTTCGACAAACCTTCCCTACGTGCCGGGCACTGTAGGAGGCCCAAGGATGTAAAGACAGAAATGAAACTCCACCTGTCGTCAAGGATTTCATGTCCTACTGGGATCCACTGTTGACTTGCCAAGTAACTTTGGGCAGGAGGCTGAAACTCTGTCTTGGCCTTAGCTTTCTCAGCTGTAAAATGGAGTGATACCTCCTGCCCTTTCTTTTCCCTGGGGCAGTTGTAAGGATCAAAGGAAGCTGTGTAACTTGTAAGGCCTTACCCATTGGAGCTGTCAGCATGTTCTCCAGACTGGCATTCTGGGTAATTTCCCCCCAATACACACACACACACACACACCTTCTCTCCACACTTCTTTTTTCTTAAGACCCACAGTGGACTTCCCTGGTGCCAAGTGCTGGCTGGAGGCCCAGGGGCATCATTGGGTATACTCAGCCCTTTAAATTGGCCCATTGTTCAGAGGAGATAAGGATCAGGGAGGGACCAACCATCAGCAGCAGTGTCTGATTCCAGAGTTGGCATCCACCCCATGGCACACGCCATCCCTGGCCCTCCCACCCCTCCCTTTTTCATCTGCCCGGTACCCAAGCAGGCTTTAGGGTATTCTCTGCAATGATTGACTTCCATTAGCCCCTGCTTACCATTGTATCCCCTCCATGGGTGACTGTCTCCACCTTCAGTCCAGGAGCTCTTCAGTGCACCCACTTGCTGTGGGGATGACACCATTTGGCTTTTGAGGTAGAAGACATGGTTCACTTAATAAATGTTGGTTGATTGATTAATTATACTAATTAGCTGTGTGTGTCCTTGGGCAAGTCTCTGTCCCTCTCTGGGTCTCAGTTTGTTTTTCTGTGAAAAGATAGAGTTGGACTAGATATCTTGAAGGCCTTTCCTGACTCTTATATCCCAGGATTCTGTCCTTCCCCCATCCCCCCACCTCCACCTCCACTCTGAACCACACACTTGTGTTACCCTATTCAACTCCCCTACTCAAGAGTGATTGTGCTGTGTGCAATGAATTGGGAAGGGACAAATGGGGAGGGCTGCTGTGTGCTACGAGCATGTGCTAGTCTCTGGACAGTACCAAGTCTCTGAGTCAGGGTGCTGTGTCTGCTAATGGGTCAGGTCAAGGAGGCTTCCTGGAGGAAGAGGTGAGAGATAGGGCATCACAAATACAGAGCTCTATAATCCATGCAACCCAATCCTGGAGCCCAGGTCACTAGGGGGAGGGAGGCTGGCCTGCTACCTGGGGGCCCTTGAAACACCTTTTATCCATCTCTTTTGTGTTGGAAGAACATAAGCTGAATTCCTGGCCTCCTCCGGGTGCCGGTGCCGGCAGCCACCCGCCCACCCGCTCACCCAGAATGGACCAAAGGGAGGATGGTAAATATCGTAATCAGATTAGTGGTCTCTGGCGGTGGGAAAGTGCCCTTATGTGGGCCCCCACCCTGGCCCTGCCCAGTCCTGCCCAGCCCCCACTGCAGCTCCCCAGGGAGGCAGAAAGCTCTACTCTGGACCCAGGCTTCTTCCAGTACAGGTTCCTTCAGGGTCACTGGCCAGATTAATACTAGTCTTGATGGGGGTAGAGCCAGGCTGAGGGTAGTCAGAGAGAGTAACCTGAAGGAGGTAGAAGTGAAGGTGGAAGTAACCTATGAAAGAGATTGATTTGGCTTGAGGGAAGTAGAGGGAGAAAAACTCATACCCTTGAGCTGGGCTTGGGAGAGGTCCCAGCAGAGCAATCTGGAGCCAGGGGCTCCATGGATATGGGTAAAGAGGTGACTTCTACTTCAACCCTGACAGTCAGGCCCAGTTGGCATCCAGGGAGCTTTCTTGGGCATCTCCAGACCTCCCTGATCTTGATCTGTTCCAAGGCCCCCAGGGGCCTCCCTCAAATCCATGACCAATCATCTCAGTCCTCACCGAGCCCAAGATGTGGCTTTGAATTCTGAACACTTACTAATTCATGTCCCAAACTGAGCTCATCTTTCCCCTCAAGCTTTCCTCTTTTCCTAACTTCTGAATTAATGTTGGTTAATGCCACCCAGTCACCCAGGCGTCACCTTTGACTCCTCCATCTTCCCTCTCTCACATCCAATCAGTTGCTCTTTTAATTCCCATTATTTCTATCTCTGCAACATCTCATATACACTCCCTTCTCTCCTCTAACATCGACACTACTCTGGTGTAGACCCCTACCATCTCATCCTCTGAGATCCCAGCTAAATCCCTACCTTCTATAAGAAACCTTTCCTGATCCCCAGTGGTGGTGCTTTCCTTCTGAGGTTAGCTCCAGGTTAGCCGCTGTCTTATACACACATTGTTGTTTTAATATTCTTCCTCCCATTGTACTAGGAGCTGGTTGGGGCATGGACCAGTTTCTTGCCTTTCTTTGTTTCCCCAGTTATCAGCTGTGCTTGGTGTAGAAAAGGTATTTAATAAATGCTTGTTGACGGTGTGTCCTGAGCTACTACACTTCTTTTAGAGCCCTCAGGTTCCTCACCTGTAAAATGAAGGTCTGGAGTAGATGAGCTCTAGGGTCCCCTCAAGGGCTAACAATCTAGGGTCTAACATTCTTATTACCTGTGACTTCTGGGACCAAGTCCTGCCTCCCTAGTCAGAAAGTGCACTCCCCATAGGGGAAGGCAGGGCTAGACCCATGTTCTCCTCCTCCTCCTCCTCTTTTTCTTCCTCTTCCCATTTGTTACTCTAGCTCCTTCTCTTCCTTCTCTTCATCTTCCTTCAACTAGTGCCTCTTCACCTCTGTAGAATGATTTAGGTCAGAGCCTATGTGTCCATTCAGAGACTGGACCTGGGGAGATGTGAGGTGTGGGGACTTGGCAGAGAGAATCCTCCCCTCCAGCTCTCTAGAAGACTCTTTAGGTTGAGCTGAGAAGGGGAGAGGTTGTATCAGAGTGGCACTCACTCTTAGTGGTCTTCTATCCATCATATTGTTTGGTTGAGCCCCACTGTGCCCAGGGGGTTAGGAGACTGAGAGGTCACAAGACTGGTCCTTCAGATGAGAGGTGGAAGTGGAAGGATGAGAAATAGGAAAGAGATGAGAGCAAAGGACCAGAAGACAGGGGCCAGCAGAGAGAGAGTGGGAGGGAGAGAGAGAGAGACAGACAGAGAGACAGAGACAGAGAGAGACAGAGACAGAGAGAAACAGACAGAGACAGAGAGAGAAACAGAGAGAAGAGAGAGAGAGTAAAAAATGGAGAGAGACACATCATCTCTCTTTAGATATAAGTTGGGTCAGATGCTCTCTGAGCTGGTTCCTTTTTAATTTGGGAGGTCTGTAGAGAAGAAAGGGAAAATTTGAAACAGTAGAGACAGACTGAGAGAGAGTGAAGGAGTGAGTGAGGAGAGAAAAAGGGAGAGAGACACAGCAATGGAAAGAGAAATATGTGGGAAAGGTAGAGAAACTAAAATGCATGAAGATGAATAGAAAGATGAAATAAAAGAGAAATATAGAAAGATAGGAGAGAGAAGAGAAGATGTAAAAATAGCTAAAAAGAAGAAAGAACGATAGAGAAAAACTGAGTTAAAGAGAAGAGAGACAGACAGAAAAGAAAGAGAAGATGAAAGAAGGAGAGAGAGATGGAAAAGTGAAAGAGAAGCAAAAGGAGAATGAAGCAGAAAGAGACTAAAGAAAACAGAGGGAAAAAGTCAAGTAGAGAGACAGATTCAGAAAAGGAGCAAGAGAAAGAGAAAGAGGAGAGAAAAAAGGATGGAAGGGTAGAGGGAGGAGCTGAGGGCCTAAGGGAGCTTCCCTCCCTTAAGACAAGCTGGAACCCAAGTTAGGGGCTAGGGCAGGGGCAGGGGCAGGGGCTGAGAAGGGGAGGGAATGAGTGAAGGGGAGGGGAGTTTAGGCCTCTCTTTTGGGGGCTGTCAGAGCTGGTTAGACTCTGAGGAGATTGGGCCTTGGGATCATCTTCTTAGGAGCTCCCCTGCCCCCAGCCCGGCCCCTTTGCTGCCCTCGGCTTAGGGCCAGCTTTGTTTAGCTAAAGCGGAGGGATTATCGTCCCTGGTCCCTGAAGTTGTGGTTTGATGGGGCTTTCATCCCTAAAGCCGGGATGCTTTGAGCTTAGGCCCACACAAAGGGGTCCCTTGTGCTCCTGCAGAGCATGGGAGAGTAGGGGAGGGGGGGTCCAGGGAACCCGTCTCACCCACATCCAAACTTTAAATCCACTTACACAAACTTCTCTCTGGACATGTCCGGATGGGTGGCTTCCTGGAGGTTGGCCATCCTCCCCCAGTTGCTCCCTAGCCTCAGTCTCCAGGGGGGCTCTGCTAAGAGGCCACACCTGAGTTACCTGAGAGGGGAGGAAAGAGGTGTGTGTGTGTGTGTATGTCTTCCCAGGGCCTCCCCAGGAGGGCCTTGTGGAGGATGAGGTCAGTAGGTGAAACCAGCCCGGCTCTGGGGAGAGTCCAGGCAGCCTGGAGGGCCAGGTTCTAGGCCCAGGCTGGCCACTAACTCACTTTGTAGCCTTGAAGCAGCTTTGCAAAGAGCCCTGGTCTACAAGTCAGAGGAGGCAGATCCAAATGCTTGTTCTGTGTCTGTGTTACCTGAGTGATCTTGAACAAATCTCTTCCTTCTTCTAGACCATTTTCTTCATCTGCAGAGGCAGGATGGTCTGCTGTTGTCAAAAGAAGAGGGGCTGGACACAGGCAGCAGAAGCCTGGGTTCAGAGCTTGGCTCTGACACTTACTTGTTGTGAATCTCTCCCTTCTATGGCCTCAGCTTCCTTCTCTCTAGAGGAGATTGTCCAGAAGCCATCCCCCTTACTTGAGAGCCTTCCAGGATCCCAAGGTACAAGGGGATAGGGCTGGAGTGGGGTTGGGGTGGAGGCTGAGAGAGGTACCCAAAACAACCTTTGTCTCTCTATAGTAGTGGAGGTGATATGGGACATTTATGGGACACGGTCCCTGAGGAAACCTTGGCAGACACTAAGTAGCTTTAGAATCTTGACAAAATGTCAGAAGCAACAGGGCCTTAGAGATAGTTAAGGCAGTGCTCATTTTACAGATGAGGTAGCTGAGATTCTGAGAAGGAGAAGGGACTTGTCCACCACTTAACTTTACAGCAGGAAAAAGTAGAAGACCTGGGATTCAGGCCCATGTTTCCAAGCTCTTCACCTGTCTTCCTCTCATATCAGGCTGTCCCATGAGGAGTAATCTTTTTCTTTTTTCTTGGTGGGTCTGGAGAAGAGAGATTTACAGCCCTGGACCTGGAAGCTAGAGTTTGGTTGTCTGGAGAGGAGGGATGACACAGAATCTGGGCCCTCATGTGGGGTATTGGGGGGAGGAGGGCCAGAGAGGGCAGCTCCCTGGCTGCCCCCAGTCCCATTAGCTTCACCAAGACTTATGAGAGGGGGAGGGGAGGGAAAGAGCCTGGCGGCACTTGGTCGATAGCTGGAAATTTCTTCCCATCTTCTCGGCTGTAAAATGTTTGTGGCCAACACATTGTGCAACATTCCCAGAGAGACCACAAACATCCAGGATCAAGGTTGGCTCAGCCAGGCCACATGTAACACACTGAGCCTTGGGCTCCTATGGGTTTTCTCACTGATTCTGGGGGGGAGAGAGAAGGGTAAGGGTGGGGTGAAAAACTCAGAAGGTCAGAGTGAATTGTTTGGCAGTGGTACTGACCTGAAATGTTGGCACAATAGAGCTGTTCTGAGTGTCCTGGGTGGTGGTAGGCTGCTGGAGAGGTTGGGAACTGCCCATCAGAGGTATAAAAGCTTATCACTCAGTCCAGCCACACCAGGGCCTAGTGTGACGCACTTGGATTATGGTGCCTCAGATGGGCACCAGGGCAATTAGGACCTCTCTACTTCTCACATTGTGGGCTGAGAACAGGGGAATACCCTTCAGATAGGGAGGGTCAGCATCTCCTCTCCTATCCCTGTTGAGGTTGCTATTAGGGAGTGTGATGCTATATTAGGGAGCTGTCTGTTCACAGGGGTCCCAGAAAGGTCTCCTGGAGTCCCTCTGGTCTCATTTATAAAGCATTAATGCCTCCCTGAGGCTGGCTTTTAGAGAATCTGAAATCTCACCTTGACCTTTAGCACCTATTATTCCCCTTCACCCTTTAACCCCACAACGATAAACAGCTACCTCATAGTCTGGGAAGACACCCACCAATTTGGTCTTTAAAGAAGAGAGGAGAAAGATAGAGAGACATACAGAGAGACAGAAAGAAACAGAAATAAATCAAGAGATAGAGAGAGACAGACAGACAGACACAGAGAAAGAAAAAGACCCAAAATTGCCTCATACAGAAGCCAGGACTCACTTCTCTGGGTTTGGGGATTGTATTAATGTCCTGATTCCCTTCTTGGTGGTAGATAGGGCTCTTCTGTCTTTACAGTTGATTTTTTTTCTGCGCTGAAGAGCTTTGGAGGAGTGGATGGGAGTAGAGGGTTCTCCTACTAAGATTCCTGAGTGTCTAACTTGGAGATGCTGGCTCTGCCCCCACTTCTGATCATATGAAATAATATTCTTAACGTGCAAGTGCTTAGCATAGTGCTTGGCACATACCAGATACTTAATCAATGTTTGTTCCCTTCTCTTCCCTTTAGTACCAAAGATCTGGAGGCTTTGATGCTGTGAGTTGCCTTCCTTTGCTCAGAGCCTCCCCTCCCCCCACCTTCCCCAGTTCTAGTCTGCCTGCTTCTTCCCATGTCCTACTCAGCCCAGGGCATGAGGAGGGGAAAAGGATAGAGGGAGGGAGATGGAAGCTGAGTTAGGGGATGAGGCTGGGGAATGGCAGCTCAAGGGAAGGGTGGAAACTCAAGTGGAAGTGAGTCAATGGGAGAAAGATGGAGGCCCAGTGATGGAACAGAGGTTCAGTAAGGGGAGGAGAGCTCAGAGCTCCCATCATATTTCTGGCTCAGGAACTCTTCTTTTTCTAATGAGACCTTCTAGCCCTCTGGGAAGGATGTTGTCCCATGTGCCTGACTCCTCCTGGAGCTCTGGGAAAAGTGAGAGTCTGTTGGAAGATGCTGGCTTGACATGAACTGGCCTCCCAATCTTCATCCTATACTCTCTTCCCACGCTCTCAGCCCATGGAAAAGGGATCATCATTTGGGGAAGGTAGACAATGCAAGAAGACCAAATTCAGTGTGTGTGTGTGTGTGTGTGTGTGTGTGTGTGTGTGTGTGTTGGGGTGGGATGGGAATTTGTGTTGGATCCCCCAGTATCTGTGCAGTCTCTGGGTTTCTCTGAGTATAAAAGTGAATGCGCTAGAATGTCTGTTTTTGTGAGTGAACATCTGTGGGTATGAATGGATGTGTCTCTGCCTAAAAGTGTCTGAGTGTGTATTTCATATACATGTGCATATATATGTGCATGTATATAAACACATGCCTACATGCCCATGTGTGTGTGTATCTCTATGTGAAGGGGTCTGTGTAGGGAAAACCCACATTTAAGTCAATCAATGGGTTAAGGGAAGGCAGGCAACTCCATAAGTCTTAATCACAGCTTTGCGGGCTTAGCCTGGTCCCCCTGTTGAAAAATGTTTCAAAAAGCAAAATAAATGGACTTTGAGTAACCGAAGTATTGATTTCGCCCACGTCCAGTAATAAAGAGCAAGTCACCTGTAGGTAAAACTCTTGTAAAATATATTTTATATCCTAATAGTCTGCAGACAGAGTCCCTGCCGCCGCCCGCCTGGTCCGCATGACAAATCGCCCGCAGCCCAGCACCCGCCACACTGAAACCAAGCCCAGTCAGGCATATTTCACAGGCCAAGAGATCTGCTCTCCTGCCTTTGGGGGAGGAGGCCAGAAAGTCCCGCCTGGGAGTGGGGAGGGAGGCAGGAAGAAGCAGCCATTTTGCCTTCCCCACTTCATCCTGGGCAGGCTTGAATATACACGCGTGCGCGCGCACACACATATGTGTGTGTATGACTCCTTCCAGACCCAATGGCCTACCCTCTTGCAAAGCCTTCACATTTTCCATCCCACCCACTGGGATAGATTGTTCTGTTTCTCTGCATTCCCTCTGACAGAGACTCCCCAATTCCACTTTCCTGCTTTTTGGAGTGTCTCAGGTGCTCAACTTCAAGGTCCTTGTCTCATCCTTGGGTTGAGGATCCTTTAAGACAGGCAGAACTGCTCTTTCTGTCAGCCCAGGGCTTTCCTATTTCTGACCAGGTTTCTGGACTGCGATAGGGTTGCATCCTTCCCCTAGATCAGCAACTCAGATCTGAGCAAGGCTTTCTGGGAGTGGGGTAGGGCTGTGCTGTCCTCACACCAGAAGTTCCCTAAGGTTAGGGTCATGTCTCCCATATGGGGGATCCCTCAGGACAGAGATATCTCCCCCTCAGACAAGACATATTCTGAAGGCAAGGATGTTTACTTCTCAGTCCAGGGGTTCACTGAAGGAAGGGCCTTCCTTGTCTCTCTACATCAGGAGACAATTCTTGGCTTGATTCTGAGATTCTTCCTTCCCTTTAATGAAGAGTAAATGAAGTGTAAATTCTTCTGCCTGACATTCAGAACTTTCCCAGCCAGGCCTCACAGGCCTGGCTCACAATTCCCTTCCTCAACCTTTACACTTGGTCCAGGCCAGGCTCCTCATTGATACTAGCCAGAAAAGCCCTTCCTTCCAGCCTTCCTCTTTTGCTCCCCTTTACTTCACCCAAGAGTCCAATTTCTCCTGATTCTTCAAGACCATTCTTAAGTGACTGTCCCAACTCTCAAGGACCTCTCTGTCTTTCCTCTTCCAATAATTGCACATAGCACTTCCTTCCCATTAGTACTTTTTTCACCTTCTAAATATTGGAAGGTGGAGAGGCAGTGAGGATGGGACAAGGTAGGGTTGTGGAGGGAATGAGGACAGACAGGGCATAAGCATGAGGAAGAGTGAGCTCTGAGCAACTTTTCTCTAGAGACAGAAGCTATATTCCCTATTCCCCAAACCTGGGGCTTCCAGAGGCCAGAGGTTGATAGTTGGCGTGGGGACCAGAAAAAATGAAGAGGAAGCTAAGGCCCAGGAAGGGGTGAGCAAAGAGACAAACCTAGTTTCTCTATTGGTGAATTCCTGGTGACGTTGAGATCACCTTGGGACTTGGGGTGAGAAGAGGGAGGAACCCCAATTTCCCAAAGATGGGGAAGAGGATCTCCAGCCCAGCTCAAGAATAAAGATTTCCAGGATTATTGGGGAGGGAAGATGGTGGTTAACCTGGTGAATGTGTGTGAGTATGTGTATTAAGGAGCGTGTGTGAGTGTGCTTGGCGGGCTGTGAGCGCGAGTGTGAGGTGGGGAGAGCAGCGATAGGACTAGAGGAAGCTGGAAGGGGGGTAGGAGGGGCGGGTGGAAGCCGCGCTAATGGCCTGTCCCGGGGAGGGCTCCGGGCAAATTGCTTTCTTGGCCTTGTCAAACCCGTCCCCGCGAAGCCGGAGCTGCCGCCGCCGCCTGCGGATCCCAATGATTAATCGCCACTAAATGAGCAGATGCGGGCGCTGCCCTGGGGGCTGATGGGGGGAGGAGGTAGGGGATTGGATTATCCGTGGGGCTTGGGGGACTGGCTGGCAGGGACTCCGCTAATTAGCTGGAGGCTGGACCGGACTCTCAGGCCACCCTTGGGGGCTAGAGAAAGGACGTAGGGAGGAGAGGGGAAGGCACGTAGTCTCCTGTTTGGTCCGATTCCTGAGTGCACAGAGGTGGACATGAGAGGGAGATAAAAATGGAGTCAGAGAGAGAGGCAGATTTGGTTGGGTTCGATGTCCGCAGGAGACTTCCTAATAATTGGAGCTATTTATATGTGAAAGGTGTTGCTTCCTCTACAGCTAGTGAACTTCTCGTCACTGAAAGTCTCCAAACAGTCTGAGTGATGACATTTCTGAGTTGTTCCAGTGTAGCTCGGGCTAGATGCCTATGGATTCTGACCAGCGCTGAGCATGGGATTCAAGGAAGAGAGAGGAAGAATTCCAGAAGAGGAAGGATAACAGAGCGAAGGGGAAGAGGAAGGAGGAAAAGAAGAAGGAGAGAGAAGGGGAGCAAGGGAGGGGGGAAAGGGAAGGGAAGAAGGGGAAGGACGAAGAAGGTGGAGGAACGGAAGAAGAGAGATGGGGAAGAGGGAGGAAAAGAGAAGGAAAAGGAAGAGGAAGACTAGAAGGAAGTAAGAGGAGGAAGGAGGGTAGGAGAGAGAGGAGGAAGAAGAGAGGAAGGAGGAGAGGGAAGAGAGAGGAGGAGGAAGAGGAAGGGAGGGGGAGGGGCAGCCCAGCTTCTGAAGGAAACTTTTAAATCCGGCTCCGTTTCCAAAGGAGATTACGTGAGCCGTGTCCGCACCGCTGCCCGTCGGTCGGTGGACCCAGCTTCGGCTGAGGCTGGGCTGCCGACTGCCCGCGCCCGGAGCTCAAAGAGGCTTTGCTCTGCCGAGGGGGAGGCTGGAGGATGGGAGGGAGGAGATCTCGCTTTAATCGCTGAAGCCTCAGAAGGCCTGGCTACCAAGTTTCCAGTTTTCCAAAGCTCATAAATTAATCCTTCCCCAGCTCCCTTCCCCTGCCTCTGGCCCATGCCACAGCGACAATGGAGTTGAGCCAGGAGACACACTTGTACATAAACATACCGTTCCAGGAGCACCCTCAAGGAAACACACTGGGAGATACACACAGACATACCGAGCCACAAAGACACACTAGGATACATTCACATACTTGGGATTCTCAGACACCCACTGGCAACATCGAATTGATCACAGACATGCATGCACGGGACACACAGAAGCCCAGTCTGTCCTCCTTCACCTCCTCAGCATTCAAAGTTCTTAAGTGGTTTAAATCAGACCATCTTAAACCTGAGTGTTTGAGGAGACCCTAGGTATATACAATATCCTAGGGGGAATGCAATCCCACATTCCCACCCATCATTGGGGTAACAAACAAAAGGCTGCAGAGATCCCCCTAAATATCCTTCCTTTACTGGGGCCTAGAACCAGTTGCTTGTCTGGAACCTTCCATATGGAGAGTCCTTGGAGATCTCAGAACAGATGGTACTGTCTGCCCTCCACCCAACTTGGCACAAATTCTCCTGGGTCTGGGGCCCAAATAACTGAGGTCTCTGATGATTTCCTCTCCCCCTCCACCTTAGTACTCCCAGGAGAGCAGCAGGGCCTAAAAGTAGAGAAGGGGAATGGAGCCTGGGTTGGTGTGTGTGTGTGTGTGTGTGTGTGTGTGTGTGTGTGTGTGTGTGTACATGAAGAGGCCAAGAGTCACCTGTCCAGTTGCCTAATGTTGAACATCCAGGGTGATAACATACAGACATGGCAGTCAGACTCACTAACACACACTGATGCACATCGAGGGTCAAAGGTTTGGAATGGGGTCTGGTTCCAAGAGTCAGATGTTCAAAAAGAGCGGTGATCATTAGATTCCCCTAGAACTCTCTTCTTCCACAGAACCTGAGGACTCTAGGGACTTCCTTTTTCTTCACTGGGCTCTCGACAAAGGAGGGAAAAAAAGTTTGTCCTAGAGCAAGGAAATAGCATGGAGGGACATCTACCCAGGATGTCCAACAAAAAGAGGGAGACCCTCATTTCATCTCATCCCACTTTCCTCCCATACCACCCAAAAGTAGGTCTGCATTTCTCCCCCCCCCCACGACTTTTTTGACTCTAGCTCTAGGCCCCAGTGGATCTGAGAAAGCCATGCACAGATACTTGGGGTGCTATACTAGAGACCCCACCCATTCTCCATCCCCTTCCACAGCCAATCCTCTCTGATCCAGCCCCAAGCCTTAGTGGATCTCCATTCTCTGGAGTTTAGAGGTAGCTTCACATAGAGGATTTCACCGAAGCCCTTCTTCCACTATAGTCCCAACCATCTATCTGGTCCTTTCTCACTCAATTGGTTAGTTCTGTACTGTTTGGAAATCACAGATTTCCAGAATCCCTCAGACATCCTACCCACACCAGTACGGTAATCCCCTCAAAACCACCCCCTGAAATGGGCCAGGGAAGTTATCCACACAGAATTGTATTTAATGTATTAGGATCCTGGGTGAAGAGGAGGCCCCCAGTGGTGTTGGATTGAGGGGCAGGTCATAGTTCTGTGAGTGAAGCAACCCTTTCAAACCCTTTCAAAAAGGGAGTGGGACTAATCCAGTACTGCTAAAACCCAGAATTGGAGCAAGGAAAAAAGATTGAGAGTGGAAGAAGGTATAGAAAGGGTTAGGATTTAGCAAGGGAAAGGGTCACTAGTGAAGTTCACCAGGAAACAGTACTTGCCTTGGTTCAATACTTTTATTGATGAGTTGGATAAAGATATAAGTAGCATGCTTATCAGATTTGAAGAAGGCACAGAGGTAAGAAGGATAGTTAAAACAGGATAAAAAAAACATCTCCAGGATCAGATGAGCTCAGTTAAGTTGGAGCACAACAGATCTCAATGTAAAGTCCTTCAACTGGATTCAAAAAATCATATCACAAGCACAGAATGGGGGAGGTGTGACTAGTCAGCTGTTCCTGTGAAACAGATCTAGGGAGTTTGGGGTGGGGGGAGGGAAGGAGGTTTAGTAGACTGCCAAGAAAGAAATGTGAATTCAGGCTTCATTAAGAGAGACACAATGTCCAGGAACAAGTAAGTGATAATCCCCTTGGTCAGAACTCATTTGGAGCATGTCCAGGGGAAGGCATGTAGAAGAGAGAAGATCCCATCTGAGGACCTACACATTCATGGAACTGCAACAGTTTAGTTTGGAGAAGAGGAGACTTGGGGGTGGGGGAGGGCACAAGAACTTTCTTCAAGCATCTGAAAGGCTGTCATGTGGGGGAGCAATCAAGCTCACTCTTCTTGGCCACAGAGGGCAGAGCCTGGAGCAATGGAGTAGGGGCAGTTGTGGGGAGGGGAGAGGTGGGGAAGAGGGAGATGGCAACTGAGGCTGGATGTTAGGATAAAGTTTCTTCCATTTAGAGCAACTCTCAAGTGGGAGAGACCCACTGGAAGGCTTTAAGCAAAGGCTGGATATAAGCATTGATGGATTAGATCACTGAGGGGTTCTTGCTTGGGTATGGGGTAAGATTAGATCCCTCAGATCGAAGGCTCTTCCAACTCAGCTTCTGGGATTCTGGGAGGTGGGTTAGAGAAGATGAGAATGGGCTTGCTCTGAAGGGCTCACATTCCTTCTCCAGAGCTTGAGGTTTGCTTAGGACACACTTCCACGCTTTCATTCTCCATGGAGCTCTCTTCAGCTTCCACTGTAGTCCTATGGAATCCAGAGCTGAATCAACCAGGCTGTTCTCAATGCTTCTTCCTCTGCCAGGTCTGAGGCTGTTTGCTGGGCCCCAGTCTTAAATGGTCACAGATTTTCCGTAGTAATGGTGGGAGAGGGGCTTTGTCCCCCAGTGGATCCTGGGTCAGTGGTGAGAGGCAATGTGGAAAGGGAGGCCCTCCTTCTGACTAGGGCCTCCTCCTCCTCCGTGCATCAATCCCCCCCCCCCCACATCCTATTTGTCCCTGCACCTCCCCTCAGTCCCTTTCCTCCCTCCCTCCCTTTCTGCGGGTCTCTTGCCCCCTCCTTTCCTTCTCCCTCATCCCCCTCCGTGCAGAAGTTAAATTAAATGGTACTTTAAAAAGCCCCTCCCTCTCCCCCTCCTTTCTTGTCCCTTTAATTCGGGTCTAAACGGTTTTGCTTTGGGAGAAGAATCTGGGGAGGGGGAAAGAAAGAAAGAAGAAAAATCCTTCCCGAAGAGAAGAGAAGGGGAGAGAAGAGAAGAGAAGGGTATTATCGCCCTAATCCTCTTAGGGCCGTCAGCGCAGACGGGCCGGCGGGGCTGAGATGGCCACTGGCCCTGGCCGTTCCCATCCTCCGTGGGGCGGGGCTGAGGCAGCGGCTGCGAATGCAGCCTGGCCCCCTGCCCCCCTCCCCGTCCTTCCTTCCGTCTCCTCCATCGCCCCTCCACTTTTCCCTTTCCTCCCCCGTCTCTGTGTCCCCTTTTCTCTGTCCACAGCACACAGATGCACAGTCACATAAGGTCACACACACAGGCACAATGACACACACAGAGCTCTTTCCTGGAGCTCAGAGAAAATCTGAAAAGCAAATACTATCCCTTGCCCCCGCCCTGGGGAGGGGGCTTGGGTCGATGCTGTGACCTGCAGGCTTCCCAGGTCTGGGACATCCAGGCATGTTCGAAGACAGGTAGTGAATTTCTCTACCGGGAACACTCAAGGGATGAGCGTTTCTCCAGTTTCACGCACTGGAATGAGGCCCCAGACACATACCGTTACATAACTCCCAGAATAGGGTCCCGCAGTCAGACAGAGGCTTCCTTGGTCATACACAGACATTCTAGCACACAGTCACTCATACCGTCACACACAGAGTCACAGTGCGTTTCCATCCTATCCTCCCTCCAGGCCGCAAACCGAATGATCCCAAAAGACCGACCACGCAAGGGCCAGGGCTCCGCTGCTGCCCTCAGGTTTGAGGGATGGGCCAGTGACCTCTGGCTACCCCTCCAGGCCACGGTCTTTGCTGATCGGGCCCAGATTGGAGGATATGGCCCAAGGGTGGAGCCGCTCTTCTCTTTGTCCCCTGCTCTTCCCCCAGACCCGCCGCAGCCTCTAAGCTCCCCTGCCCCGAAGCTTCCCCCGGTGGGCTAGAAGTAATGGCTTCGTCAATAGGTCCTCAGGCCGGTACCAGCAGCATATGCCTGTCCGGGGCTTAGTTGGCCAGGCCTGTTCGACTGCAGGCCTTTCGGTCTCTCGGAGTGGACACAGATGCGTCTTTGGCCTCTCTGAGCAATAGGTGTTGTGCCCCTACGTACATGTGAGTTAGTGTGAATCCGCGCCGGGGGCTAGCCCCTAAGAGTCCCCGTGTGAACGAATCTGTCCGTGTGTCAGTATATGGCCTTGTGTGTCCAGGAGTCATTGTGTGACTCCTGCTCAAGGTGTCGGCCTTACACACCTCCAAAGCCTCTCTTGGCTGGGACTTCTTGCGGAGCTCAGGAGGAAGTCCAGAGCTGGGGGGAGGGTGTGCCAGGTTCGAGATCCAAGCCGTAGTCCCCATTTCCTTGCCTCCCCAGCTGCTGAGGGCCCTGGATACCTGGACAAATCTTGGAAGGGTTACGTAGGGGAGCCCCTGCACGTTGGCCCCCCTCTCCAGTCTATGGCCCTCATCTGCCTCCTTGCTCTGCTTTCACTGGGAGGAGCAGGAACATCTGAGGCAACCTGGCCGGCCCAGTAGTAGTTGGTGCAGGAGGTGGGGGTGGGGTAGGGAAGAGGGCTAGCTTTATGGCAGTGGCTCAAAGGCATACGTGTCCCCACCTGCGTCCCCTCCGACTCCTAAGGACTCCGCTGCCGTCTCACAGGCAGGCTCCCAGTAGTAGCAAGTTCCCTCCTAGTTCTCATCCCTATGCCCTACTTCTATGGTCAACCCCACAGCCCCCTTGTTAGCAAAGTCCCTCCCAAATTCCGCCAGCCTGGGCCCCTCGGGCTTACAGACTCAGCTCCAGAGTTCTTTCCTCTGCACCCCCAACACTGCCCCCATGCACTCCTCCTCTCAGCCCGGCTGGAGCCTCAGTTGTTGGGGAGAATTATTTTCACCTGCGAAGGTTTGGGAGGGGTAAAGGGTGGGGAGAAGGATCCGGGCGCGCTGATTGACAGGTGGCGGGGCCATTGGGGAGCTGAGGGCTTTACTGGGCTCTGGGACAATAGCCTTTTAAACACCCTCCTGGGCTCCCCACCTCTGTCTGTGGCAGAGGTTGCGGACCCACGCACAAGTTGAGGGGAACTGGAGCCCGGGGAGAGCAGCAAGGAAGAGGAGAAGGAGAAGGAAGAGGTAGAGGAGGTGGAGGAGGTGGTGGTGGTTGTAGTGGAGGAGGAGGAGGAGGAGGAGGAGGAGGAGGAGGAGGAGGAGGAGGAGGAGGAGGAGCAGCAGCAGCAGCAGCAGCAGCAGCAGCAGCAGCAGCAGCAGCAGCAGCAGCAGCAGCAGCAAGCTGTGGTGACGGTAGTAGCGGCAACAGCAACACTGCCCGCCGCGGTAGGAAGAGGCAGACAAACGGCTGGAGCGCGGGAGATCACTGGCACCGCACCTGGCCCCAGGCGTCCTCAGCGCTCCCAAATGCTCTGCCTGTGTTAAACAGCAGGCTGCAGCCCTCTGGCCCGGGCTCGAGGAAGCTGCGCGCGGTGCTCACCCGCTGAGGTAGGAGGGCACCAGCTCTCTAGGGCTAGGTGCTGGAGGAGGGGTCGAGTCCCCTGGGGAGGGAGAGGACCTCGAGACCCCTACCAAGAGCTTCAGCAATGGGTCCCTGGCCGACTGAGCTGGGAGGGAGCCTGGAACACTGTGAAAGTTTTTCAGAGCTCTGAATGTCGTAGGCTCAGCTTCGCAGGGTACATAGACAGCAGAAACATGGAGACTGGGGGTGGTGGGTGTACATACACGGAAAAAGAGAGAAAAAAAAGGATGACGCGGAGATAGAGACAAAAAGAAACAGAGGAGAGTCAGCGACACAGAGAAAGAAATAGAAACGGAAGGTGAGGTGGGAGGCAGAGAGAGAATAGACCAGAGACCCAAATCCACAGAGCCACTTGGAGTCAGATCAGGGGTCAGAAGGACAGATATCTTCAAGTTCCTCACGGTCTGGCGTCGCTTCCTATCTCCCTCCTATCTTCCATTCTTCCCTCTTTTCCTCCCCTACCGCACTCTCGTACCCTTTACTTTGGCTGGAATTCCTGTGTCCTGAACTCCTGCCGAAGGAAACCTGGGGAACGGCAGTGAGTTCAACTGAGTCGCATCTCGCTTCAGAGGAGCCCGGTGGGAGACTGGGAGAAGGGGCAGGGAATTGGGGCAGATAACTCCAAGATGTGAGCCCCGGGAGGAACGAGAATCATCCAGATGTCTTGTGGAGGGAGGGGATAGAAGAGAGAGGGAGAAGGTCCGGAGTCTGGTTCGGACTCTGTGTGCCTTGCGCCCGTCTCTAGCCTCTGGGGTCCCATGCGGCCAAGAAGTAGCAGCCTCTTCCGCCAGTGTAGAACAAGACCAGTTCGTTTCAGGGAGACCTCTGTTCCTCTTCTCGCCTTCCCTCCTTACCCCAGAGAGAGCAGCCGTAGGACTGGCACGGAATTTGGTTCTTACCATAGCTCTTTCCCTGTTCGTACGAATAATCCAGTTGGTAAACTCCTCGCGTCGCCTGTGGCGACCTGCGTAGACGTGCTCAGAGTTGAGTGCCGTCAGACTGCTGGTTTCTGGCCAGTTAGCCCGAGCTCCCGGAATTCGTTAGGTTCTTGATTGCCCTGGACCCGGATCAGACGAGCTGCGTATGCAGCACTATAGCTCCGAACTCCTGCTTCCTCTCCTTGCTCCCAGCTCTCGGTTTTGCAATCGGGTTCCCTGGCAGCTTCCCCTCCATACTCACCAGGACAGTCCACATCAGCCGCAAATTCTCCCCAGGACAACCGGGGCCGAGCTGGGGATAGGGCCTTAAGTCCTGGGGACCGCCCACGGAACACACTAGGACTGGGAAATGAGGTCAGGGTCCGGGAAGATGGAGGGTCAAAAGTGGACCGAGAGGAGAAAGAGAACAGCTATGTCTGAGGCCGAGGCCATAGTGGATATAGGGAAACGGAGGGTCACTCCACACTGGAGGACAGGGTCAGGACTTAAGGACGAGGACCGCTCCTTGGATAGCGGCCGTTCCAAGTCTAGGTCTGAGGCCCCTTGGAACCTAGAGAAAGGAAAGGAGATCTGGAAAATAGTGTGTGTGGGGGGGGGGGGCAGGGCTAGGCAGGGCCTAGACTGACCTGGGGGAAGGGACTGGAGTCCAGGGACTGAACCTGAGGAAGAGGAAGGCAGCTGAAACTCGGAGGCAGAATCTAAGTGGGCTGAGGGACAGGAGACCAGGTTTTTACAGTTATGGGACTACCTTAGGAAAAGTGAGGTGTTATCAGGAATGAAGTTAGGGGGCAGGGATAAGGAGAGGGACCAACCTCTGGGGCTAGAGTCAGCTTGGGTCGCAGCTCCGGAGTTGAATCACCAGCCTGGGGTTGGGGCATGGCTGAGTCTGACCAAAAGGTCAAGAGTTCCTGGGAATAGTGGTTGAGCTTATGAAGAGGGTCTGAGGGGGGGACAAGCCCGGAAAAAAAAAAAGCAGGGAAAGAGCAGGGGGCTGGAGCAAGGAAGGATTTCGGCCAGGATCCGGCTGCCCAAAAGAATGGAAGTCTCTGGGACAAGCGACACTGGCATCTTAGGCCTATGGAAGTTGTTCCGAAACTCACAATCCTAAATGAAGGGTAGGGAAGGAAGCACCTGTCCTGACTGGGGATCCAGGAGTGAGGGTTTGGGTGGGGTGAGTGATACAACACAGATTTCCTTAGTTTTCAGCTGAACTCTGAGAAAGAAGGGTGATGTGAGACGCAGGTTGGCACCTAGGAGTTGGGCCAGGTTTGCAGTCGGGGTGAAGGGGTAAGGGTCCTTATTCCATTTTTCCTCAAAAATTCAAGATTGAAGAAGAGGGAAGAGGATGCTAACAGGTCACAATAGACAGCAATTTCCCGACATTAATAATACCGTGAGGAAAGGGTGTTCACTTAACTCTGGCGATCAGAACGGGCCTGCTTTCGTTTTAACGAAGTGTGTGGAGACACGTGTGTTTCCTTATCTTCAGAGGTTCCTCTGTGCCTTCCCTCTTCTCCGGAACCGAAATTAGACATTAAGCATCCGTGGGATGAGGGAGGCCTTCAGCCCTGACCGCTCTTGGGTGTGTTCCTGTGTGAGTTTGTGTGTGTGCATGTGTGTGTGTATAGCAGGGCTCCCTCCCTCGGCCTGAGGGAGCTAAGGCTACCCAGGGCTGCTCCAAGGGAGATTGGCGCCTCGAAGGTTTGCGAGTCAGAGTCCGGCGGAGCGCAGGAATCCAATGAACTGGAGATCAAGAATGACAGCGAGGGAAGAGCGCAGAGTCAGTGTGGCTGGGGACTGACTAAAGTGGACTCTTCCACTTTCGCACCCTGGTTCATCTACCCGGGGCCCTCAGGAGAGCCTGAGGAGGAACTGCAGGTTGGAGGGATCCTTCGTTTTCTCCTACTTCCACCAACCCGAACTCGCTCCAGTTGGCCAAGAATTCTCACCCTTGACGCACTGATCTTGGGTGGGTTCGAGACCAAGTTTGTGGGGCATAAGAAGGACGCTGGTTTTCGGTCGAATGAGGTTCTTATTCTACCTGCAACCCCACCTCGTTGGGATCCCTTCGGACTTCGGGGAAAGCAGCAGAGACCACACCTGGACCCAATCTCGACTGCCGAAATCAAGCAGAGAATTTGGTGCCTTCTCCCAACCAAAGTATCTACTGCGTGGAGATAGGGCAATAGTTTTCTAAGGGCCGAATTCTCTTGTTTGGAAGTCCGTCTGGATCGAAAGGTCCCGAGAATAGGCCTAACTTCTTTTCCCAGTATCGGTGTACTGGCAATGCCTCCGAAGGTCCCAGGTGTCTTAAGGGCTAGAGCTAGGGAGGGGGCCTGGGGAGCGGGAAAGGACGGTTGTGCAGAGAGCCTGAAAACTAATTCTCTCTCCCTTCCCTTCCCAATTTTCCGTCTGCCATTTCCCATCACCCTCTATCCAGGACTTCCCCTCCTAAGGTACCCGGTCAGGTCGAGACTAAAGACTCCCCAGGAGAAAGAAGAGAAGCAGGAAGAGGTTCTTCGTCCTCCTTCAGGCCCACACACCTATCGTCAGTTTCCTCAGAGAAATGGGTTGGGTTCCCCTCCTTTCCCCAGTATCTCTCAACCCAAGTGTCTGGGGGGTGAGAAGAGGACTCCGGTATACGGGCCCAGACCTTTACCCTCCAACACATCTAGCACACGCTTACAGCCCAAACCACAGCAGATTCCCCTTCCCCAACAAAAACACACAGTCTAAGATACCTATAGCACTCATTCCTAATACACCCTCAAACGCCAGTCGCTATATGAACCCAGGCAATACAACCAGCCTTACACATTCAGTACCCACAGGAACCCACAGATTCACAAGGACTCTCGTGCATTCCCAAACCCACCTTCCCACCTACAGACAGACCCACCCTCTTGCTCTACCTCCTTCTTTCCCTCTCTTTTCCTCTTTCCCTCATTCACACCGCACGGATTAGGGCTCTCTCTCTCTCTCTCTCTCTCTCTCTCTCTCTCTCTCTCTCTCTCTCTCTCTCACACACACACACACACACACACACACACACACACACATACACACCGGAAAGTCCAGCTAAAGCCCAAAAGTTTTCCCTGAAATGCACTTTCTTGAAGCCCCACTAAGCTCCTTTGTGTCCAAGCCATGATGCCATTTTCTCACTCGTGGTTGCCCTCTCGGCTTAGTCAGCACAAGGGCTTGGGAACTTCGGAACCTGACCGGGGGCGGGGGTGGGGGGTGGGGAGGAGGAGGGGCGAGATGATCCGTAGCAGTTTACTCTGAAATCTCTCACCATTGTTATCTTCTATTTTATTACTTAAAACCTTTGGAAGAAGTGTGCTCGTCCTCACACCAAGGGCTAGAGCTGCAGCCGCCCCAGCCCCTCTGCTCAGTGCGTAGCGACAGCCTACCTCCACACCAAAGCGAAGGCGGCTCCGAGACCGACGAACCTATCCTCCTTTGCGAACCCGTACTGCCCCAGCTGAGGCTACCTCCCAGAGGACACCCGGGAGCTGGCCTGGGTGTTGGACCTCAGGAGGGGGATACCGCTGATGTTGTCCGGGCTGAGCCGGGCTGGGCTTTGACCTCAAGTGACGGGCGCGGCGGCTGAGCAGGTTCTGAGCAGGGCGGAGGAAACCGCTAAGGCTCTAGGTGCTAAGGGACCCCTCGCCTCTGACCTCTGGTGGCTGGCGCAGCTGATCCTCTCCGTACTGAGCTGGGCTGGACCCGATACCGGCAGTTGGGTCAAGGTTCCCACTCAGAGGTGGGAGCTATGGAGCTCTGGTTAAGGGAATGCAGCCTTCAAGAGAGGACCCCAAAATCCACGTGGTCCCGCCACTAAGAGGGGTCGAGGGAGGACATCAGTGGAGGTCTCGGCCACCTGGATCCTCAAAATAAGAGATACAAATGATTCTTTTAATTCCAGGATTCCAGGGTCACCCCCCATCTCAGTCCAAGATTCCCGAAAAGCCCCGCGTCTGCTTGCGCGTTCTAATAATCAGTCCCACTGTTCGTTCGATAATCCTTTGCAGTGATGATTCCTCTCTCATTTATAGAGAGTGCAACCGGCCGGGGTGGTGGGCATGAGGAGGAGAGCGTGCACAGTAAGACATTTGAAGGTAGAGCATTTCGGGAGCCTGAGCTGCGAACTGGGGTCCAGGGAAGGAACAATTGTGAGGAGTGAGAGAGATCGTCACGGAGGGGGAATGAATTGGCAACTGGGGAGAAGTAGTCGAGGTTTGGGGTGGAGGTGGGGGGTCTAGGCCTCCTTCTCCGACCATACCTCCAGAGGCCTGAGGGACTGACGGACTGATGGACTGCAGGCCCGCGGACGGCCTCAGATACGAGGTCTCTGGGGCCCAGCCTGTTGGGAAATAAGGCTTCCCAGGCCAGCCGACGGGACTCAGCGGCCCAAACCCGGGAGCTAGACAATAGTTCCTTCTCTCCCAGATACCCAAGTTTACACACACACACATACACTGGTACTCTTGCGCGCGCGCACACACACGCAAGCGTGCTTACACATCGGATCTCGGGACACAAACACATACACTCCCAGGTTCCTAGACGGATTCACGCAAGTATGACCTCACACACACACCCACATTCGGGAAACACATAGACCTCAACATTCTCGTGGACACAGATACACATAGGCGCACACACAAACACAAACAGGAACAAATCCACGCAGGCACACACACATCGATACACCCAGACAGACACTCAGAGACAGACACCTCCCCGCCCTGCCCCCTTTCCCAGGCCTGCAGACCAGGCCTTCTAGAGACGTCTCTTTCTTGCGGTGTCTGGGCCAGTGGGGCTCGGGATCCTGTTCTTTTTTCCCTTCCCTTCTCCACCGCTCCCCCCTCTTGTGGCTAGGCGCCCTGCCCTGGGGGCCCCCATGTAAATGACCGCAATAAATATCTAATCAGGGCCCGGGGCAATGCGGACTAGATCTGGGAGTGTGGGAGCAAACCCATTAATGGAGGCAGTGAAAGCAGTCGGAGAGGGGCGGGGGAGATGCGGGGAGGCTGGACACCTGAGTCCCGGTCTTAGCTCTGTCCCTGACCCACTGTGAGCCCTTATCCGCGTCCTTCCCTCTCTGGTCCTCAGTTTCTCCTTCACAGGGACTCAATCCTCCAACTCTTCATGCTGCAGGCTTGTGGGGCGTAGGGTGTGTTGGAGATGAAAACACCCAGTCTCGGGTTACAAGGGTCCAGCTTGTACCCTCCCTTCCAGACCTGAGGACTCCTCGGCTGTACCTCCAATCTATCCTACACTTACCCATCTCTGTCTTTTCATCTCAGTCTCATTGTCTCTGTTTCCCTGTCTTCTGTCTTTCTCTTGGTTTCTGCGTCAAATAGTAGGGGCTTAATAAATGCTTAGTGTTGCGTTGATGAACTATTTCTGCCTGTCTATGATTTTCAGTGTCTCGTCTCTGGTCCCTGCTCCTGAGTCTGAGTCCCTGCATTTGTCTCTGTCTCTCTCTGTGACATTCCTCCTCTATCTCTTCACCTCTCCATTTGTTTCTGTGTCTCTCTGTGTCTCTGGCATATTCTCTGAGTCTCTTTCTCCAGCTCTCTCGTCTGTCTCCCTGCTTCTGTGTCCACTCAAGTGGGCCCTTGTCTGACCCGAAATCTCAGGGTCTGTTGAGATACTCGGCACTCCGGCGGCAACGGGAGGGATGGGATTCGGGTCCCTCGATCCCCACCTAACTGTTCCAGTCTTATCAGGGACTGACTGGGACGGGATCCTCGGAGGTTAGGGTGAAGCGTGGCTGCATCCTCTGGCTCTCGCGCCCTGCCGCCCTCACACCCCACACTGATTCCGGTGGAGCAGAGAGGTTGTGCCCTACCCGCATCCACTGTCTGTGTTGCTCATTTTGTCTCTGTCTCTACGTTGTCTCCCGCCTCTGCCTTGTTTCTTTAATTTCTGCTTCTCCATCTCTTGGAACCTGTGAACCCGACCCTCTCTGAAGCTGTTTCTGTATGTCACTTGGTTTTTTTGTATCTCTCAGTACAGTTTCCAGCCTTTCTACGCCCGCTTCCCTAACGTCTCCTAGGCAGCGTCTTGACCAGTGTACGTTTTTCCTGGATCTTTCTCCCGAGCTCTCTCTTAAAATGCCTCCCTGTCTCTCTCTATCGTCTGTTTTTTGTGCGCCCGTTTCTCCGGGAATGTCTTCGCCCGCGTCTCTGCATCTTTCAGTAGGCATCTCTGCGTCAGGGTGAGTCTCCCTCCGGCCACTGAACTTCAGATTTCTATCTATTGAGTCCACCTCTCTGTGTCTCCCTGAGTCTCTGTCTCTTTCCCTCAGTCTGCGTCTCTCTTACTCTCTCTCCATCTCGGCCCATTTTCATTACTCTCTGGCTCTTGTCTCTGCCTATTGCCTCGAGCTCAGTCTCAGTCTCGGTCTCTCAGTTTCTCTGTCTCTGTCTCCAGCTGCTTCTGTTTCGGCAGTGAAGAGGAGAGTCAGGCAGCGACCCAGTTAATCCGGCGCGCGTAGACAGGGGGTCTGATCAGCCCGCCCCAGGAAGTTTGGGATGGACATTATCCGGATAATTAGTTCAGTCTTACCCTCCACCCCCCGTCGTATTTTGTTGCTTTTCTAAACTCGATTCAAGTTTTCCGATTTTCCGATGCCGGGGATCTATGGAGGTGCATATACCTTTCACATACGTTCCTTTCCATTTCAGTACTGAAAACTGGGGGCTAGATAAACCGGAGAGGGGTGGAACGGTGAAGAGGGACTGGGAGCAGGGGCTGGGCCCAGTTCGCACCCCGGCATCCACCCCACTGGCCCGCCCCATCAGCCGCAGGGAGCTAATTACCCCAATTAGGAGGCTGATTTATAATTAATGGCTCGGACCGAGTGATAATTGGATGTTAATGGATAACTGGCCCTGTGGGGGAGGGGAGCTCCAAGCTCTAGGCCCCGAGCGGGATCCGCCTCAAGCCGGAGCTGCCCACTGCATCAGTAGCCCCCGGACTGGCCCCAAGACGCCGGTAGCCAAAAGAAAATTAATCTGTCATTAGCAGGTGCTAAGAGGGGAGGGAGGGCAAGAGGAGGGAATGGCTGCTGCAGCAGGGGAGCATAGCCCGGAGGGTGCCCAGGCCAGCTGGGTTCTAGCCAAACCTTTTCCAACAGTCTTTCCTCACTTTGGACACCAAGAGTCCCACTCCCTTCCTCACCTACAGTCCCCAATGCTCATCTGCGGCAGGCCAAGTGGTCACGTGGGAAGAGCACGACCTCTGACTGCAGAAACCCTGGGTTCCAATCCCACCCACCCCTAACTCTCCTCGTGTGACCTTGAACAAATTATTTAGCCACCTGGGTCCTCGTTTCCTCATCTGTGAGGGAGAGGAAAGGTCGAACTAGATGGTTTCTTGAGTTTCTTCCAGGTTGAAATCTATCATGGCTCGCCCTACCTCATAGGGCCACCCAGTTTGAATCCTTCCACAACACCTTTTTCTCCCCCCCCCCCCCCCACAGGCTGTGGCATCTGCCCTCCTATGAAGTGTTTCCTATTTCTCTGCCTCGGGACACAGTAACCCGGGCTTTGCTGCCTCATTCCCTAGCCCCACTCCTACCCCTTTGGACACAATGCTTGTGTCCTTTCTTCCTTCTTCACTCACCTTTGTCGTTTATACACAATTCTTAGTCTCCTGTCCTCTCTGGGCTTTTCATGAGTGTGCTCAGGGAATGTAGACTCCAAAGACATCAGTCAGAAGGCCTATTTGTTCTTATTATATAATAACAGGCCTGGGGCTGGGATTTCATTGATGTAGGGAACTCCCAGATGAGGTTACACCTCTCACTAATTCAGGAAGGCACCATCTCTGCAACTTAGAGAGTTGGCTGGGGCTGTGGGACTTTTAGTGACCTGCCCAGAGTCACACTGCCAGGATATGTGAAGCCGGGTGTTTCTGACTTCAAGGTAATGTTACCTCTATTAGATATGTTATATTATGCCATGGGTAAATATATCTGTATTGGATATGTATGGATAAATATAATAGTGGTAACAAAGATTCTTCTTCTTAAGAATAATGCTAAAGGTCACACTGCAATATGTCACCCATTTCTTTGTGGCTTAGGTTCAGGCTCTGCCCTGTACATTGCCAAACACAGCCCTATGAGGGAAGCCAGACAGACAGATAATTGTCCCTTCCAATGAGGGAGTAAAGAGTTATTGAATACAAGAGAGCTTTAATAGGGACTTGTCCGGGGTCAGGAAACTAATTTGTTTCTGTGCTAGGATTTGAATTCTGAGTTCTGCCTCCCAGCCCACTGCACTAGGCTGTTTCCTCAGCTGTCCCCATAGTATGACCAATCCAAGAGCCTAATAGACTCCAGGGAGAGAGGAGGGAACAGAATAAAGGATCTGAGAACCCTGCTATTCTGTACTCTAGCCAGAGGATTGAGGTCCCGTGGTTGCTACACTTTGGGAGGAATATTGGCAGACTGACTCCTCCAAAGTTATCCAGTGTCAGTTGTGACCTGGGCTCTTGCAGGCTATGGCAGCAGCCTACATGATTCAAGTATGGGCCCAAGAACAGGCAGACTATGTCTGTCAATCAATGATTTAAGGTACTAATCAAAGGTAGGTTGATCACTGAGTCCAAATTCTATAGCAGCTGAGAGACAGAGGCTTCTAAGAAATCCACACTGTTTAGACTGAACATATGTTAATTTAGCTAGTAGTACTCAAAATGAGAGATTTGGGTCCAACAATCAATCAGTTAGTTTTTGGGTGAACTGAAGCACACAAATACTGACATTCTTTCTATAAATGTAGATTCTGAATGACTCCATCACATGTGGACTCCAAGAAAAGTGACCCCACCTCCAAGGTACTCCATGGGTCTCTATTTACTTAAAATCGTAGCTTGTGAGGTCATATTTTCACTCAGAGGTCAAAAGCAGTTCAAAGAAAAGGCATTTAATGATCTAGGTAAGTAGGCAACATTATGCTAGAATTGCTCTGCCCTTCCTTGGCCTACAGATCTGGGTCCTATTCTCCCACAGATAAACACACTATCAATTTGAAGACTGGATATATACAGGCCCCCAAATTTGGAACACACATATAGGAATACCTTGGTGATTCATGGCTGATAATGCCTTTGGGTGGAGTCATTGTTCTCTGTCAACAAACAGAACGGTTACCTCTCCCCCATAAGAGGACTTGGCTCTGCCATTTCTTTTCTTTCTTTCTTTCTAATTAAAGAAAAACTAGTAGCCCAGAGGTTAAGCTTCAACTCTTTCATTTATTTTTAATGTTTTACTGAAGCACTTTTTCCTTTTTATAAAAACATTATAAACACTTTCCAATGACCTCTCCCCTAACCCTTTCTTGTACAAATAAGTACAGTTAGACAAAAACAGATAATTAACTTGACCAAGTCACATTTTGAAAATGTATGCCTTGTTCTGTACCTATAGTTCACCTATCTGTCAAGAGACAGCCTTCTTCTGAAGTCATGATTAGTCATTGCCTTGATGAAACTTCTGAAGACTATCCATTGTTTTCCTTTCTATTATTCTGTACATCATGTCCATTGTTCTAGTGGTTCTGCTTTCTTCACTATGTATGCATCACATAAAGCTGTCTATGATTTTTTCACATTTGGCAGTTTTAACAATGTAATAACATTCCACTGTGTTCTTATACTACAACTTGTTCAATCATTTTTATATTGTTGGGCATCTCTGTTCCAGTTATTTGTGCTTTAAAACAGGTTTCTTATAAATACTTTTGTACATATGTGACCTTTGACTCACTTGAGGTATATGCTTAGTTATGGCATCAAAGGGTCAAACAGCATGAACAGTTTAATGAATTATTATTATTTTTAGTATCTCCAGCTCTTTTTGAAAGGCAGAACCTTTCACATCCAGTCAATAGACTAGAGAAAGGTAGTTTTCCCTCTTCATAAGGAACAAATCCTGACATATCTTAGAAGTTAAGCAGTTTTGGAACACAGAACAAACATGTAGCTAATTAGAGGTATAGACCTTTAAAATATCTTTTGAATGTATTTCTTTCTGCTAGTAATATACATATTCTCATTCCAAGTCTCTCTCTGACTTATGGTTAGAAAGTACTCTTTAACCTCAGTCAATTCATGACTGAATTCCCTCTCCAAATATTTAATGCAGACTGCATGCCAACACAACAATAAAGGACTGGGGGGATCTGAAACAGTGCAGCTTTCTTTCACCTGCCAAAATAATCTCTGAATTTGCCTTGAAAAATGAGCAAGAACTAAAAAGGCACTACCCTCTCCTTCAAGCCTTCCCCCTCTAGATTCTTACCTTTCCTATGTCAGAGTGGCTATCTACATGTGTTGGAGGGTTTAAGCCACCCTTCACCATGGAAAGAAAACCTGTAACAGTTGCAGTCAAGTGAAAGGGTCATTCACGAGTAAAGGACTTTATGCATTCAAAAGCAACCACAAAACATTGCTTCACAGATTCCTTGCTTACTTCATTTTACAGCAAGTGTGCCAAACATGAGCAAAAAGATGGGCATTAAGATGATTACACTAACCCTGAGGGCTGACATCTGATACAAAGGGTGAAGAGGAAGAGAACTGGGAAAGGAAGCTGACTGTAGCATCCAGAATATAGGAAAGTCCCATTTGGGAAGAAGAAATCAAGTCAAATGTTGTAGGTTCCTCAGAAGTCTCAAACCTTTTGTAAATGAGTATTTTCTTAGAGGGGATCAGAGAGTGTTGGCCCGGGTAAAGCCCATTATCAACAGTATTTATCAAGTACCCACTCTGTGCCAGGCACTAGGCTGAATGCTGGAGATAAAAATCCACAGAATGAAACAATCCCAATTCATAGGGAGCTTAAAGTCTAATGGAAAAGACTATGAGGGCAGGTGTGAGTATAGACAATCCAAATGTACCCAGATAGCCTCTCTTCAATATTATGACCAATCTGTGGTCTCAGCAATTCCCTCTCTCAGTATGCCTCAATGCATCTAGATCTTTTCAGTCTTTGTGACTCTTATTAATCAATTAGTCAGCACATTTATCAAATACCTAGTGTGTATCAGTCATTGTGTGAGTTGCTGAGGTTAGATGGTCCATGTTCTTCTAAATGTCATTCATAGAAAGTTCACTGTACATGCTTGGGCCTTTCTTCAAAGTTTTTCTCCATTTCTACATCAGTGGTGTCACCTTCTCACCTTGTGTCTGGCCCACTTCCTATTCCAGTCATATGTGACCTCGGTATATAACTTCTTCCCTTTCTGACATACAAGGGATTTTTGGCAATACTCTGTCCCATTTCCCCTTAGGGTCACTCATAATTTCAGTTCTTTGACAAGATGAATGAATAAAAAAACATTTATTCAATACTTCTGTGACAAGATTCATAGCAATCCACCATCATTGGGAGACCATTTGTGTTGAGAAGATAGGCCTTTGTGCTGTGGAGGCAGAGGAGAGTGGTTAGCTTGGGATCCTGAAAAATGCTGAGTAATTTCCTCAATAATCCAGCCTGCTATGTGCTTTTAATCAATTCTGGGTCCAGCTCATTATCTTTCAGTAATGCTTGTCCTAGATACGTGTACTGATAGGCTAACAAATGGATTGACCATTCAACTGAATATTATTGTTTGGATGGCTATCATTTTTCATCCATTTATGGTCCTTGATGAGTGGTCCCTGTAGGGTCCTGGGTCTTGTTGCCATTGGCATGATACTATTTGGAGGTTCTCATCATCTGTAGAGAATTCCTCTTTCCTCTGTACATTGTAGGAAGTAACCATGATAAAACTGAACATCTCTGTCATATCATATCTCCCTGTTTTGTGCTTTGCCTGATGGTAGTCAGCTGGCTGCTGAGTCCAATTATCTCTCCTTTTCTTTCATTTGCTGGTGAATTTTGCATGACCTTAACACATGCAGGAGGAGCTCCTTGTTGGAGAAAAGCTTTAAAGGTAGAATTTGGTTATATAAAGTTCATTTTTTGGTAATTAATGAACAAAAGTACAGTTGAATATTATGTTCACTAGATTTTCTGTCAATTGTGTGACTGTCATAATGTGGCCTGCTCTAGAGAATCATTTACAAGAGCCTTTCTATCATCAAGGATTCCCATACTTTCATCAAGGAGGCCTTGACACATGTGTAGATCATTCTCATAAGGATTTTATGATGACGTACCTTGGAAGGTAGTGGGTGGTTTGTTCCCTTCAATGAAGCTTTTCAGACAAGGACTGAATAATCAGTCATTATGTCTTGTGGAGATTCTCTTTTGGGTATGGGAACAGAAGACTTCTGAAGTCCCTTAGAACTCTGCCATTAATTCTGAGATGATAAGTAAGTTCACAGGTTGACAGAGATCAATAACATCTCAATCTTTTTGGAGAGTAACATTATCAGCATTTCCTCTCTTTCTTTCAGCACCTTCTCATCCCTAAGAAAAATTGTTTGTAGGTCCTGGGCCAAGCTTACTGTAGACCTAGCTTCTGCCTCCTTTGCTGTTTTGTGAGGATATACTGCCCATAATTTCCTCCATAATGTTTTGCAAATGAGTTTGTATCTTAAATTGGTGTTGCCCTTGGATGCCTTGTCTCTCTTGGCAGATGGATCAATGTCTACTGACAAAAAAATAATTTCTAGACATTAGCTTAACTTTTGCAGAGGATGGTTATAATTAAGATCAATATTTTTATTTTTTGCCATTTCAAAGTTGTGTTTTTTTTTTTATCAATGGTTCATTTTAATAGATCAGATTGAATCCACTGGAATGGTTTGCAATATCTTCTTATCTTTAACTCATTTTACAATTTGTTGTTGATTTTGATGTTTGTTTTAACCAGCCTGTGGTCTAGCTGCACCTCACCATCACACAATTCCCACAGTAATTTTCTGTCTGCTAAGATATGGTCAATTTGATTTTTTGTTATGTGGAATGCTTACTCTGCCTATTACCTTGTGCCTCTTTTTCTTTCTGTAAGGATTCATGGTCTAAAGACTGCCGAATAATTTACAAGTCTCTGGCTTCTTTGGTTTCTCAACTCTGAGTTCTATTTCTCAATGTATAATATCATTGTCACCCACAATACTCCCCTTTGAATTGAGATCACCAAGTAACAACTTGGTTTGGAGAATCCTCTCAAGTATTTCCATAGTATATCACTATCTCTTTAGTTCCTGCCACAGAGGTTGGTGTATGAGCTGCAGTTACCTAGCTGGTGGTCTGGGGGCTTATACTTATCATGATCCCTCAGTGAGAAGATTTCTAGGTAACTGAATTTGTGTTGGGTTTTTTTGGTAGCCTTTTGGACATATGATAAAGACAATTTGGATAGCTCCTTCATTTGCTTTGCTTTAGTGATCTTCTAATCGATACAAAGCATGGGGTTATGCTCACTAAAGGTGTTTGTCTCTGTCATGGAGGATGTCCAGCCTGGAGCACAAATTGCTGAGGGAGTCTCATGGATAGTGAGGACTTTGGAGACACTATTGGTCTAGGTATCCTGAAGGCTGAGCTTCATTTGGTTTTCTGGTCACAGCTGAGCTGCTCGATGGTATCAAAACCCATCTTTTCAACTCCCCAATTCTCCCAGTGATGCCATTTATGAAGTATCATGATCTAAAAAGAATTGGAATTGTGAGTAACCCCAAAAGACAATGGAAAGGTGCATGACAGGTGGGAAGCTGGTTTTAGCCGATGAGCCAAGTACCAGGAGGAGTGTAAGAGACAGTGTCAAGGATTTGACCAAAAAGGTGGACTGGTTGTGGACCCAGAAGATGGATAGCTTTCTCTTCATGTTCTTAGTGGCAAGTTCAGCTCCTGGGACATAGTAGGTACCTAACAAATGCTTATTGATTAATTGCACAGGCGAACATAAAACATCCAAAAAGCTAGCTAGGTCTCTAGTACATTAACTTCCAATAAAGGAAGGACATGACAAGAGTCACAGGATAAGAAGGCACAGAAGAGTTGCAGGCTGCCCTGGTGGAAGGAGAGCTCCACACTGATGAGGTCACAGGTCCATTGAAGTATATGGACAAGATGAAGAATGTTGAAACAGAGTGACCAGGATGATGGGAGATAAAGCTATATATACAAAGACAGGCTAACTCAATCAACAGTCAACAAACATTTATTAAGGCAGTTAGGTGGGTTCAATGGAGAGAGCAATGGGCCTGCAGTCAGGACGATCTGCATTCAAATATGGCCTCAGACACTTCCCGGCTTGTGACTCTCTGCCTCAGTTTGCTTAACTGTAAAATGGGCATAATAACAGCACCATCTCCAAGGGTTGTTGCGAGGATCAAATCAGATAATGACTGTAAAGTCCTTCGCCCAAGGCCTGGGACGTAGCACATGCTTCCTAACTTATTGCTTCCTTTCCCTTTCCCCTATATGCCAGGTGCTAGGGATACAGAAATAAAAAGGCATTGACCCCTGCCTTCAAGGAGCTTGCATTCTACTTGGAGAGGCAACATGTATGTACATAATGATATAAACATAAAACACAAGATTGTTTTAGTGGGGCACCAACAGCTGAGGTGATAAGACAAGACTTCATAGAGGAGATGGCACTGGAGCTGAGCTTTCAGGAGGCCTCTTCATTCAGCAGCCATTTATTAAGCACTTACTATGTGCAAATCCATAAGCCAGGCTCCAGGGATACAAGTATGTGGTACAATTCCTGCCCTCCAGACACTTGCTTTCTGCTCAGGGGAGGTTGGGATGCACACAATAGGTTCTTAGGAAGTATGCATGAGGTAGCAAGTGATGGGGACTAAGGAGAGTTGCAGACAAGAGGTTTTAGTGTAATTGGGAGGAAAAGAGAAGGGTGAGAGAGGAAGATGGGGGGAGACATACAGAAAG
>CM053584.1:27279251-27289276 GCA_028627135.1 Pseudochirops cupreus | reverse complement strand
AGACACTTGCTTTCTGCTCAGGGGAGGTTGGGATGCACACAATAGGTTCTTAGGAAGTACGCATGAGGTAGCAAGTGATGGGGACTAAGGAGAGTTGCAGACAAGAGGTTTTAGTGTAATTGGGAGGAAAAGAGAAGGGTGAGAGAGGAAGATGGGGGGAGACATACAGAAAGAGAGAGAGAGAGAGAGAGAGAGAGAAAGAGAGAGAGAGAGAAAGAGAGGGAAAGAGGGAGAGAGAGAGAGAGAGAGAGAGAGAGAGGGAGGGAGAGGGAGAGGGAAAGAGGGAGAGAGAGGAAGAGAGAGGAAGAGAGAGGGGGAAGAGACAGAGACAGAAAGGGAGAGAGAGAGGAGAGAGAGACAGAGACAGACAGAGACAGAGACAGAGACAGAGAGACAGAGACAGAGACAAAGACAGGAAGAGGAAGAGAGGGAGAAGGAGGAAGGGAGGGAGAGAGAGAGCTTTAGTTGCTAGCACCAGCCTCCTTGCTGTGGGGAAATCAGAGAGGATTCCCTTGAGGAGGCAGCCCTGGACCATTGCATTATATGCAGGTATGGACAACTTGGTAGAATGACACCTTCTCTGCAAAGCCTTCCCTAGTCCCTGAAGCTGAAAGCACTGTTCCCCTGGACTAAAAGACTTGGCCTCAGAAGCCTGATGGACTTCTCCTCCACTCCCTTCCTCCCTAGCTTGTATTATACTTATCTGTGCTCAAGGCGTACTTTCCCCCCCTCCCCCAACTCCTCAGTAGGAAGAGAAAGTAGAACATCAAATTCAGGGAACAGACCATAGTCCAGATTGGGTGGGTTATTAAAAGCATAAAATAATGGGAGTTGTGGAAAATGAACCTGGAAATGTAGATTGGAGCCCAATTGTAACAAATATAAGATAAAGACATTTGTGGTTTTTCCTCAAGGCGATATTGAGCTATCAAAGGTTTTTGATCAAGGGAGCAACATGGTCAGGCTCATGCCTTAAGAAGATGATTTTGGCAGCTGTGTTGTGGAGAAACATTTGACAGTTTGGATGAGGGACACCCAGGAGAGGAAAGAATCAGGGATTTCTCCAAGGTTTTGCACTTCAGTGACTGGGAGGATGATGATGTCCTCAGTGGAAAATCAGAAGGAAGACTAGGCTTCGGGGAAAAGGTCATGAGTTTTGCTTTAGACTTGATGGGTTTGAGACGGTTCTGGCACATCCTGCTGAAGATATTGGGCCCTGGAAATGTGGTCCCAGCCTTCAGAGAGAGGTGAGGGCTGGAGGTGTAGATCTTGGAGGTGTCTATTTAGAGAAGAAAACAAAACCCATGGAAATGAATGAAATCACTGACAGAGTGGAAGGCAGAAGATACGGTTGTAGCAGAGAATGGAGCTCAGTTTTGCTTTGCTTGTCCCCATAAGGCAGAACCGAGAGGAATCGGCAGAGTCTGGGCCGGGAAGGAGGCGCAGGGAGGCTAGTTTAGGCTGATGTCAGGAACAATCCCTCACGGTGACCGCTGTCACAAAATGGCGGTCATAGGTCCTTCTTCTCTATGTGTTTGTTGTCTCCCCCATCAGAATCTGAGATCTTTTGGAATAGGCATTGGTGCAATCTTTCTGTTTGTATCTTCAGTGTTAGCGTGGTGCCAGGCACAAAGCAGGTGATTAATCAATGCTGGTTGCATCAGTAACTGATTGATTCAGGCAAAGACAGTCATTTGTCAGAGATGTTGTACAAGAGTCTCTGTGGGGCACCTCTGAGGTTCCCCTCTAGTCTGAGATTCTGGGAGCCAGAGGCCCTCACTTTGGATAGTGTTTTCCCATCCATTCTCTGGTATGTCTCACAGCCCTGAGGAGGCAGGATCCTTACACCCATTTCACAGAGGAGCAAACTCAGTGCCAGAGAAGGGAACTGAATTGTCCAAGAACATATAGTAAGTCAGTGACAGAATCATGACCCAAACCCCGGTCAAAGAATCATTCTTGTGACATTGTGAATTCCTTTCCCATTCAGAATCTTGGTCTCCCCCCTGACAAAATAAAGGGCTTGGACAATGTGACTTCCAAGGTCATTGCCAGCTCTATGCTCTATGACCCAAGAGGAATGAGCAGAATAAGGTTGGGGAGGATGAGAGTGGGCATTGATCAACAGGAGGAGTTCAGGAACAGAGTTCAACCCCAGTAGGAAGGGAAGTAAGGCCATGGTATCCCTTTGAGTTCCCTCCCAAGGAGATTTGAGCCTCATGTGAGGCTCAGGAAAGTGGACACTCTGGCCTAAGTCTAGGGCAGCTAGGTTTTGTAGTGGATAGAACACTAGACCTGGAGTCAGAAAGACCTGAGTTCAAATCAGCTTTCAGATTTGACCCTGAGAAAATGACTCAATCTTTTTTTCAATTTCCTCGTCTGTAAAATGTGATAATACCACCTGTCTCCCAGGGTTGATGAGGATCAAATGAACTCACATCTGTAAAGTGCTTCACAAATCTTATATAAATTCTAATTATTTTCATTTTCATTATTAAAAAATAGTGAAGTCATATTCTACAATGTGACCCCCACCCCCTGCCCTGAAAATATCTCCTTTCCTTCCTCTCTTGGAACCTGAAGTGCCCCTATCATCTCTGCACAATCCCAAACTGCCCAATCCTTCCTATTCCAGCCAACTTGGGGGGGTGGGTGGTGCAGGGAGAATGGCAGGGCAAGGGGCAGCTGTTTACCTGGGCTGACAGTGTACTAAGGTTTAGCCTTATTGTCTATTGTCTCATGTGGATTATCTGTAGTGTGAGATTTCTGTACTAAGGACTATCTGAGATGTTTATCAGCTCGGTGGGGATTACCCCTGGTATGGTGGATGGGAGGAGGAGGGGGAGAGGGGGAAGGGAGAGGAGAAGGGGAGAGGGAGGAGGAAAGAGAGAGAAAGAGGAGGAGGAGGAGTAGAGAAAGGGGGAGGGGGAGATAGAGGGAGGGAGAAGAGAGAGAAAGGAGGAGGGAGAAAGAAAGCAAAGGAGGGAAGGTGGAAAGGAGGGAGGGAGGGAGAGGAGAGGGGGAGGAAAAAAGAGAGGGAGGGAAAGAGAGAGGGAGAGAGGGAGAGAGGGGGAGGGGGCAGTGAGACAGATAGATACAGCCTTGACATAAGAAAATTTGAGTTTAAAGACCTGCTCTGCCACTTACTAGCCATGTGATCCTGGACTTCTCTGGGACTCAGTTACCTCCTCTGTAAAATGAGAGGATTGGATTAGAACATCTCCAAGGTCTCTCCCAATTGACATTCTGCACTTGTGCCTCTGACTGTCTGTGGTGCTGAGCCCTTGTGGTGTCTCCTAGGTTTGATGCTTAGTAGCTGAGTGATTCCAGAAACTCACTTCCCCTGTCCAGGACTCAGTTTCTTTCCTTGTTAAAAGAGACTGGCTTGTCAGATTGTTGTGGAGAGAGCTCACAGTGCTAGAGATCTGGGACCTGTCATTCTTGAACCTTGATTCCTGGAAGGGTGTGGATGATCCATGTCTGGGTTATCCCATCTTCATGCTGCCAGCTGGTGAGGGGCAGCCTGGCCATACCAATACCAGGCAGCTGTGAGACACTGATCCTGCAGGGATTGGAGGCTGAGGAAGAACATGAGGACAGGGTTGCCCATGTCGGGGTGGTGCCATTTCCTGGACAGGTGCTGCCCCAGAGCTTGATTCTCCCACCCCTGCTCCCCTTCCTGGTTTCCTTCAAGATTCAGCTCTAAATCCCTGACCCTCCCCTGCAGGTGGCCCTTGCCCATTTCCTCCCGCTCCTAGTGACATTCTCTCTGAGTTTACCTCCCATCTACTGTCTATATCCTCTATGGAACTGGAGGTCTTCCCCATTCAAATATGGGCTCCTAGACAGCAAGATTTGCTTTCCTTTCTCCAAATGAATGTATGAGCATGATTAATGTGTGCAAAGGATACAGGAACTCCTCAGAATAGTGTTTTGCATGCAGTAATCACTTAGTGAGTGCTCATACATTTATTTATTCAGTTTGGGAAAAGCTTGAATGGTACCTGCTTTCAAGGAGCTCTCCTTCAAATAGGAGAGAAAACACTTAGAAGGGACCCCAGTGGTGATTTAGACAGAAAGGTGCCAGGTCCTTAGGGTGCAGGGGCAAAGTACAGGCTATGGCATCTTCTCTGATATTGTTTCCATGGATTAAGCCATATTGGTTTCTGATGTTGCCCCTCTTGACAGTGCTGAGAATGTTGGGGGTGAGAAATTTCTTCTCCAAATCTTCAATGATTGTATTTGCTGAGGAGGTAGGGCTGTAGCTCCCACAGAAACAGGTGCCAGGTCACATCTCCATGGGGATAGCTTCCTGATTTGATGACTTGATGGGGACTGGGATGAAAGCCAGGTGATCTGGGGGAGGGGTGTTGCCACTCTCGTCCCTCTTGGGCTTACATGACTTTTGGTGGTAATTGGTCAGCACTTGGTTTTGGTGATAACTCAGTGGTAGTCATAATGGTTTTCCCTGGGGGTGGGACTGGAAGTACAGTTTATGGTCTGGAGGTTGTGGGAGAGTTGCAGTGAGGAATATGGGATTAGGGAAGTCCCAGACTCCTCAGATATCCTGAGAACCTCCTAGGGATGTCTTGACATACCCTAGAGTTGACTTAGGCTCTTCATACTCATGGATTGTGGGACCTGTAAATTCCAGACTTTTCAGCTATAATTATGTGGAGCAGGACTTTCCCAGAAAAACAAGCCTTCCTAGAATTTCTGAGGTTGACCCTGAGCCAGTAGAAAATGCAAAATGACCCATCTTCCCCACTCCTTCAAAGATATAAGATCTGCCTGGGTAGCCTTTCCAGTGGTAGAGAGAGAACATCTTCCTGTAGAAGAGAGGATTTTAATTGAAGGCAACGAGGGAAGCCAGAAGCAGAGATGAGGAGGGAGAGCATTCCAGGAATGGGGGAAGAGACATTGAAAATGCCTGGAGCTTAGAAATGGAGTGTCTTGTTAGTGGAAAATCAAGGAGGTAGCCATATCTGGAGGCTAGGGGCTCTGGGTAAGGGTTCCTACGGAATCCTTCTGTAACTTGGAGCACTTGAGCTGATTCTTCTACCCTAAACCTGTTCCTCATTTTGTTTGGGGTGATACCAGTCACTGTGTCGATTAATCAGCAAGCATTTATGAGGCACCTGCTGTGTGCAAAGCACACCATGTTAGGCACGAGGGAGACAATGACAAGGGTGAAGAATTTCTTGAGCACTTTTAGAATGCTCTTTGCCTCTTCTTTCTCCCTCATCCCTCATGTCAGTTTGTTTACTAAATAATCCCAGAAGTGGAAGGGATCTAGGAGGCCTCTAGTCTAATCCCTGTGCAGGTGGTGGCTCAGGAAGACATGAGTTTGAATCCTGCCTGAGATACTAGTTGTATGATCCTAGGTAACTGACAAACTCTAAGCCTCAGTTTCCTTATCTCTAAAATGGCATAACAATAGTGGTGGCATTGCTGTGAGGCTCAGATGACATTATACATGTAAAAGCCAAACTAGAATCCTCTCTACAATAGCCCAACACATGGTTACCCAGCCTTTTGGTGAAGACACCCCTCAGGGAGGGGGAGCCCCCCCTCAACATAGCTCGTTCATATCTAGGGAGTAATCATGAGGGATTTTCTCCTGTTGTGAATCCTGGACTGGCTTTTTTACAGCTTCCCCCATTACTCCTGGCTCTTTCCTTTGGGGCCAAGCAGACATGGCTGAGTCATCTTCCATGACAGCCCTTCACCTCTTATGTCCCTCCTGAGTCTTCTGTTCTCCAAGCTAAACATCTGCAGGACTTTCAATAGATCCTTACATGGCAGCAACTTGAAGCCATTCAATATTATGGCTGTTTGCTCTGAGTACTCTCCCCCTCCTCAGTGACCTCCTGACTGCTGGGCCTAAAACTGAGCATGTCTGAGCCTGGCAGAGGACAGCAGAACTATCCACTCCTCCTCTTTCAGTCTTTCTCTCCCCTCCTCCCCTCCACTCCCTTTCCCTCCTCTCCCCTCCTCCTTTCCCTTCCCCCCCCCCATTTTTGGATACAATAGACATTTCCCAATACTACATTCCCATAGTATATATAACTTTCTAATAAAAAGAGATGACACATTTATAGGAGAGTAGTGGCCAAAGAAGAATGAAGTCAAAGGGATGGTGAATGGAGCCATAGGAAAACATATTGATGGGCCCCTTCCGACACATGAGCACTTTAGCTTAGATAGTAGGGCACCAACACCATCTGTTGATGGTTGATGAATTTTGACAACATTTAGTGTTGTCTCTATTTGTGTCATTGTCCTTGCACACATTGGAGGATTGGGTGCACAAGGGGGAGGAAAGGCAAAGATCAGCTCCTTCTCAAAGGTCTGAGTTCTCTTTGGAGAGTGGGCTCTTCTCTGCTGTCAGGGGTCACACTCCACAACTATTTCCTGCCTCCACTGGATTGACTCATTGACTCCTGAGAGTCCTCTTGCCTCCACTGTCTTCCTAGACAAAGAATGCTTCCTTTTTAAAAAGGCCACTGGCCAGAGACCTTCACACTTTGTAAAGGAGATAATAAAATACAGACAATCTTTGCTCTTAGTTAAATACAGGACCAATCCCCTTCTCTTCCTTGCACCTTGATTCAAATCATTCAGAAAAATGTAAGTCAGTACAGAGCCAAGCACAGATCCTTGGGACAGTCTACTGGAGGCCTTCCAAGGTAGTTCTCAGATTTATTGGTCCAACTCTAATCTCTGTTCTGACTTCCAGTCTCTAATCCCCAACTACCACTGGATAATTTGAACTGGATGCCTCATAAGCATCTTCAACTCAACATGTCCAAAACTGAACTCATCTCCCCCCTCCCAAACTGTTCACTCTTCTTAACTCCCCTATCATTGTGGAGGGTGCCATCATCCTTCTAGTCACCCAGGTTCCCAACCTATTGCCATCCTATCTCTTCATTCTCACTTCTTGTCTTCTTGTCCTCTCTATCTTCGTAACATCTCTCCAATATCCCTCCTTTTCCTCTGACATCACCATCACTCTGGTGCAGACCATCATCAACTCATGCCTAGGCTATTGTAATAATAGCCTGCCGGTGGGTCTTCCTGCCTCAAGTCTTTCACCACTCCAATCCATCCTCCACTCAGCTGCCAAAGTGTTCTTCCTAAAGCTCCGTCATCACCCACCCTTCCCACTCAATAAATTCCAGTGGCTTTCATTTCCAGGATAAAATAGGAAGTCCTCTGTTTGGCATTCCAAGCCATTCACAACCTAAGCCATCTTTATCTTTTTTAGTCTCCTTACATCTTTCATACCCTTCCACATATGCAGTGAAGTGTGGAGTGACACTGGCCTCCTTTGCATTCTTCTAACATAATATTGTATCTTTCAGTATCAAGAATTTCCTCTGTTCCCTCATGCCTGGCTATGAGACCTTGATGCTATAGGAACTGGCAGGAATCGTATCCCTCAGTTCACATAGGATCAGAGATTGAGAGCTGGGAGGGGCCTTTGAGGCATTAACTCCACCCCCCACCCCTCATTTTACAGATGAGGAATTGAAGCATAGAGGTCAAGTGACTTGTTCAGGGTCTCGGAGCAAGTGTCTCATACAGGATGCACATTCAGGTTTTTCTCACTCCAAGTTCAGGACTCCATCCACTCCACCACCCTGCAGGGCCAGGGGACTTAAATTTATCAAAAGTACCTTGATGATGTCTTACTCTCTGGTTACTTATCCTGGGCATAAACTCCCTGCTAGCCATTGTTTTTAGTATAGAAGCACCTTAATGACTTACTCCTTTCCTTTGGGAGTTAGGGTCACTTTGGGGTTTCCAAAATAATCTTTTTTGAAAAGGGGATTTGATTAGGTTCTATTGTCCAAATCCCTGCCTACACTTATTGGCAACTGCTCCGTAAATGAGCGATTCTCTGGACAAATTGATCACCATATTTAGAGGAGAAAGGAGCAAGTCATAGGCAGTTATGTGTCTGAGGGAGGCTTATTGAGGGCTATTTTTGTGTAACCAATAGAAGTCTTAGGAAGGTTGGAGATAAGATGGGATTCTCCTCAGACGTATGTCTTGAAATGGATCTCCACTAGCTGTCTTAGCAGGGGAAAGGCATGCGTGTGTGTGTGTGTGTGTGTGTGTGTGTGTGTGTGTGTGCTCATGTGGTATTGTTTTGGGTAAGTGTGTATGTGTGATCATTTTCCCCAAGGTTCCCATCTTTCTACTTTAGCAACTAGCTGTTGGTCTTGATTGGTCAGACTGAAGTCTCATTGTCCATTCTTTTATGTTTTGAAGAAGAAATAATTATTAGGGGAAGTTAAGAATTTTACTAAGATCTCACAGGCTGTATCTTATTTAAAGTTTTATCTCCTCCAGTTCCCAGTCTGGATGGGAAGGAGGAGCCTGAACAAAGCAGGTACCTAAGAAGTGAGTTTAGAGGGGTCTTTATTGCCCCAGAAGGCCAGCCTTGGGGACCATGGGTCTAGAATGAATGAGCTGACCTTGATGAATGTGTCAGTTCTTTGATTTTGTGATTTCAAGTTTAATCCTTATGATTCATTGAAGTATCAATGTGTGATGAGTGGGGTTGAGGGTGAGATCATATGTTCTGTTTAGGACATGCAGAGGCAGAAATTCTTTGCCTTTTTTTTGAGGGCAATTGGGGTTAAGTGACTTGTTCAAGGTCACACAGCTAGGTTTTTGTGTTAAGTGGCTTAGGCTGGATTTGAACTCAGGTCCTCCTGACTCTATCAGAAGTAGAGATTCTTAAAGGACACTTGAGGGATGTGTCTAGCACCTGTTGGGGCTGGAACCAGAAGAGTAGCAGGTTTGCAGCAGTGGGTCCAACTGCTTCCAGGATACTGATTAGCCTTTACTCTCCTGTTAAGTCCACCCATGGACCCAGGGAGATACAGGGAGAAGCCAGGATTCAAACTCAGGTCTGCTAACACCAAATCCAACTGCTTTTGGGGCACTTGATTTTTTTTTCCTTTCATCTCTCTCACTGAAATGACGAGTCTTAACAAAGTGGCCACACAGTCCGAATTAAAAGTTTTAAGGAGCTTTAATTTACCAGCTGGGGCTACTCCATGGCAATTCAAAAGGGGGAGCAGCACCCAGCTCAGGGGTGAAGAGCCTTTTATACAGTTTTTTGGTTTTTGTATCTAACTAACACAATTGGTTACTAAGCAGGTTATCATATAGATGCAAGCAAGCTGTTACTAAGACAAGGGGGGGCAGGGTTTGTAAGGTGGCGGGGCACAGGGCATGATGACCGAGCAAGCAAATGAAAATTAGGCAAATTATTCTAGGCCAGTTTCTTGACTCCTATCTCAAGTCCATGAAGTTTCTACTTAACTAGTTCCTGGCCACTTCATTCCTCCCTTTTGTTTTTTGGAAAGAATCAAATCATAGATTCCTGGTCACTCATGATGCATAGTGTGTATGCAGGACCCTTAATTTGATAGACTGGACCTGTTTCCATACATAGCTTAGGAGAGCATTAATAAGGCAAGGGCTGGTGAGGAGGCTCAAGAGCAGAAGGATAAGGGGGCCAGCTACTGCTGTTACAAGGGAGGTTAGCTAGGGTGACCAACTAAACAGGGATTCAAACCAATTGGTCCCCGACCCCGGGCAACTTACTGAGACTTTCCTGTAACCAGAGCTGCCATGCCTACAGCTGTGCCGACAGCAGTGGATCCAGCAATACCTAATCCCACCAGGAGGGGAACTAGGGTGGGGGGGGCCTTTCTTTTTTCTTTTTTTGACTTTTATTTATTTTAGTTTACATCATTCATTTCCACGAAATTTTGAGTTACAAATTTTCTCCCTGTCTTTTCCCTACCCACCACCCCAAAACAGCCATCCCATTGTATAACCCCTCTCCCAATCTATTCTCTCCTATGTCCTCCCCCATCATCCCTCTGACTTTCCAGTAAGGCAGGATGGATCTCCCAACCACAGTGCCTGTGTATCTTAATTCCCAGTTGGATGTAGTTAATAATAATAATAATAATAATAATAATTGTATATATATATAT
>CM053584.1:27197242-27278751 GCA_028627135.1 Pseudochirops cupreus | reverse complement strand
CTTGGTTCCTGTCAATTTCAATGGTAGCATAGGAAGGGGAGAGGACACAAACTGCCTGCACGTCCCCCAGTGTTATTTTTGTTGGGGAATGCCAATTGTAGGTCTGAGCAGAGGCACACAAGGAGATTTTTACAGACTGAAGTTACAACAATGTTACAAAGTTACAAAGGCACCCCAACACCCAGGAACCTGAGCCAGTTTGGATCACCTCTCTCATCTGTCTGTTGGAGATGGGACAGTGGCTCAGGGTTGGATTTTGGAGGTACAGAGAGATTTTACTGCTTGTGGGCAAACAAAGCTGGTTGCTTGAATGGGCCTGGGATGGTTCTCCCTGCCCACACTCCTTTCTTCTTTTAGCTTCTTCCTCTGCTTCCCAAATGCTCTCACAGATTCTTTTCCATTCTCTTTCAAGGTCTCATTCTCTCTCATTTCTCTTATGTTAGATTCTGAAAAGAACTCTACTTCTTTGTTTCATACCCTTTCCTGCACTGCTGCCTCCACTGGATCTCTGCCCCTTCACCCTTCTGTCTCTCTGCCTTTCTTTCTCTGTCTCTCTCAGTCTTCCTTTGTACCTGCTCAAGTTAGAGAGTCAATCTCCAATTTGGAAGCTGTGACAGAGATGCCTCTTGCAAGCCTGGGGACCCCAAATCTCATTCTTTGTGCCTACCTTGGGCTCAAGAGATGTGTGGAGTGTTAGGTTTTTGGTTTTTTTTCCAGGGGGGAGGAGGAGTGGTACTTAATCTAAACTCTATCCCTCTTGATGCTAAGTATACCCTATGCAACTATTTTCTGGCCTTGTTCTGGTGATGGGGGGTGGTGTAGCATTCTGAGATTTCATTCTTGATACCAGTTCTAACAGTGAGCTAAGCTGGTGTATAATATTGCACATGAAAAATATGCTAGCCTGAGTTGAAAGAGTCAAATTCTAGTTTAGCCTTTCAATGACCTATGTGACCTTAGTCCCCTATTCCCCTATCCCATCATCCAAGCATAACTGGTTCAGGTTTGATGAGAAATAAATGAATTACTTTCTAAAGGCTAACTCATTTTACAAATGAGAAAACTTAGGCTAACAGGGTGAAGTGATTTCCCCAGGGTCACACACCTAGTAAGTGTCTGAGGCCAGATTTGAACTCAGGAAGATGAATCTGCTTGATTCCAGGCCTGCCACTCTATCTACTTTGCCACCTACCTATGCCTCCCTCAGATAGGTTAATGAAATTGCCCAAGGTCAGGCAGCTAGTTAAATGCTAGGGCTGGTACTGATAAGTGTAGAACCCTTTCTGAAATGGGCCCGAGGTGCCAGCCTGGGAAAGTTACAGTCAGTCCTGGAGCTTCTAGGGCTTTAGGGCCCTTTTCTTGGAGGGAGGAGAAGCTGGTCAGAGATCCTTCAGTCCCAGGAGATGGCGCCTGCCTCTCCCCAGCTACCTATTTGACACAAGCACTCAGACACAGAGACACTTCCAGAGAAAGGACAAATTAGAGAAAGAAAGGATGAGCTAGGAAGAAAGGTTATAGGATCACATATCTAGAAAGGACCCTTAGAAATCATCTCCTTCATTTGTCTCCCTCATCTTCAAGATGAGGAAACTGAAGGCTAGGGGAGTCAAGTGACTGTCTCACAGTCACACAGAGTAAAAGGCAGAGATGAAACCAGAGCCTCTGGCTCCAGAGTCAGGGCTCTTTCCTCTGTACTATGAAAGGGTAAGACGACAGAGATGGGGAGGGAGGGAGGAGAAGGAGAGAGATGGAGAGAAATGAGAGTGAGAAGGGGAGGGAGGGAGGGAGAGAGAGAGAGAGAGAGAGAGAGAGAGAAGGTAGATCGAGAGAAAGAGACAGTGTTGGGAGATGGGAGAGGGGAGGGAGGGAGAGGAGAGAGAAGAAGAAGAAGAAGAAGAAGAAGAAGAAGAAGAAGAAGAAGAAGAAGAAGAAGAAGAAGAGGAGGAGGAGGAGGAGGAGGAGGAGACAGAGAGAGAGAGAGAGAGAGAGAGGAGGGAGGGAGAGAGAGAGAATAAGAATGAGAATGAATTAAAGAATGAGGGAGAGAAGGCAGGGAAGGCAAATGGGAGCGGAGGTAGGCCCGGCCGGCAGGCCAGGCGGGCGCCCTGGGAGCGGCGGCGGGGTGAGGGTTCACTGCCCATTTAATCAAAGACAAGTTAAGCCGTGCTCCTTGGCCGGCTGCTGTTAATTTATAAAAAATACCCCCTAATAAAATTCGACTTGATTCTTCGATTGGTTGGGCATTAGGCCTCCTCCGCCTGGGGCGACGCGGGGACATAACGGATGCATTTGCAGATTTGGAAAACGAAAGCCATCCGCCCGGCGCCGGTGGCAGGAGATCCGCCGCTTTGCTTGCTTAATGAAATATAAAGATTCTTTTAACCAATGTAAGCACAATTCGACAGCTCGTGAAACGCCGCGGCGCCGTGATGAATGGCCTGCCCGGCTTCCCAGGAATTGCTACGCGGCACCTTTTAAATATTTAATTGATTTTATTTGGAGTGCGCAGTGGGCTGAGCCCGGCCCAGGCCAAGGCCTCCAGGGGCCTCTGGACGCCTCTTGCCCTGCCCTACCCGCCCCTTCTCCTCACTCCCAGCGGATGCACGAACCTAAAGACAGACAGATAGAGATCGAGAGTCAGTGACACGGAGAGGCACCCACAAAAGAGAGAGACGTAGGTAAATACGGAAAGATAGAGGCAGAGAGAAAGAGAGTTAAACAGGACAGAGAGAAAGAAAATAGGCAGAAAGATGGAGACAGGGAGAGGACAGACAGAGAAAGAAGAGAGAGGAATACGGAGACAATGAGAGTCAGGAGAGACAGGGAGAGAAAATGAGAGACAAGAGAAAGAGAGGAAGAAAGGGGAGGGGGGAGAGACAGACAGAGAGAGACAGAGAGAGAAACAGAGAGAGACAGAGAGAGAGAGACAGAGAGAGAAACAGAGAGAGAGAGAGACAGAGAGAGAGAGAGAAAATGAGAGCGTGAGACACACTTTCGTAGCAGGAAGGGGCCATAAATAGATGGGCCAGAGTCCTGGCCCAGGCACAGAAAAAATTTTCTGTGGGTACTCCAGAAAGTTAATCTTCCAAAGTGTAGTGTAGATAAGAAGTAGGCAGCTAAGCTAAGATTTGGTTTAAGATCAGACTGACCTGGTCCCCTGTTCAGTCAGGATTTTCCCTTCTCCTTCTGTTGGTGGGACTCTAGCAAAATAATAATAATAATATAATAATAATAAACAATAATAAACCTTTAAGGAAGCTTCCAGGGCTGAGAGGTGTGACCCTTGGAATCCCAGTTGGGTGGGCCAGAGGATACCTTCTAGGTCCTATTTCCTTGAAGATGTCCAGAGCTACCTACTGAGGCAGTGACTGTCAATCAGGGAACAGCTCTGGTGCTTAGGAAGTTTTTCTATTGAGCCGAAGCCGAGCAGAACAAGGCTAATGCCTCTTCCCTGTAAGTATCTCTCAGAGATTTGAAGACAAGGAACACCTCTCCTTCCCCTGCCCTGCCTCCTGCAATCCTCTTTCTGTTGGTTGCACTGGGACAGTGACCCACAGCAGCTTCAGCTGAAGAGTGTGGTGTGGGCAGAGGGCCAGAAGTGGAATCCCAAAGCTGGGGGCTGAGTCTGAGTTCTGCCATTTATTGCCTCATTAGGTCACTTTAATGTATCACTTCCTCGACTCTTGTTCTTGATGTAAGATTCTTGGCTCTCAGCTCCTTCCCAGTGTTGACAGTCAGGACAGGTGCTCTGTTCCATGTTAAGCACCATTCCAGCTCCTGCTTTCTCTGTTCTGTGCTTCTAAGGTCGCTTCCAATTCTCACATCCCCTTTTGTTCTCAAATTCCTTGGTCTGTCTGTCCCTGTTCCTGTCCCTCTCTCTGTGTCTTTCTGTCTCTGTCTTTTTGTCTCTGTGTCTCTCTGTGTCTCTGTCTCTGTCTCTGTCTCTCTGTCTCTCTCTGTCTCTCTGTCTCTCTCTGTCTGTCTCTGTCCCGTTACATCTTCTGTTGTCTGTTCTTAAGGCCCTCCCCCCTCTGATGTTCTATAAGCCTATGAGACTAAGGGGGTGCAGAACAGATGATTAAGCCTGAGTAATTTAGCACAAAATCAGGATATTGTGGTAATGAACATCATAGGGCTCCAGGCTTAGGCAATTCTCCCATTGGGAGGAGCTGGGGTTCCTGCACGCCTGGCTTCCCTGCTTTTACAGATACAAGCTTTGTACAAAAACCCTGGCTGAGAAGGCAGGAGACCTGAGTTTGCATCCTAGCTAGGCATTGCCTCCCTGTAAGACTTGGAGTAAATCAATTCTCTGGACCTCAGTTTGCCCCTCCCTCGAATGGGAATAATATCTATCCTGTCCCTGCCACGGGACTTTTGTAAAGACAGAGTAGGATTATGAGACTTTTGGAAAGTTCAGACTACTGGTGTCATTACAATGGTTGAGTTGCCTCAGATGGTACCATTGGGGTTGGGGGCCCCCAGTGACCAAGGATAATAAACCCCAGGACTTCCTTGTCTTCCCCTTCCTCCTCTCCTCTCCTTCTCCCCTGGAATTGAGGCTGGTCTTTCTCTTTGCTTTGGTGGGAGGGTGTAGCAGATGGCCATGTTCAGGGAATGAGCTGCCCTGGGTTTCACTGCTCACCTGGCTGATCTACCTTTTTCCTGCTAGGATTCCATCTGTATCTTCCTATGCTCATTGTATCCCCTTCCTAGGCTGTGAACCAGGCAGGTCTGTGTCTTATCTAAGGGCTCTTCACCTACTAGGCACTTAGTCACTGACTGTGGAAGGAAGGAGGTGAGAGGGGAAGAGAGGAGAGAGAGAAGAGCTCAGGAGGTCTCTGGGGTCCTCACAGGTCCCCTTCTGCTTCCCTGTTCCTCCAGGTGGTTGCCGGAATGCAGCACTACGGCGTCAATGGCTACTCGCTGCATGCCATGAACTCCCTCAGCGCTATGTATAACCTCCACCAGCAGGCAGCCCAGCAGGCCCAGCATGGGCCTGACTACAGGCCCTCTGTGCATGCCCTCACCCTGGCAGAGAGGCTGGCTGGTAAGATCAACTTGGGTGTGGTGGGGGAGGGAGGAAAGGAGAGCATGCTGGCACAGGTCTGCTTCCTCACCATTCTCTTCCTCCCACTCTCCAACTGTGGAATTCCTTTTCATGCTTTACATCATGGCATAGATAGCTAGTGTTGAACTTGCGGTCTGGACTTTTGCCTCTGACACTCCTGGCTGGGTGACCTTAGGCAAGTTCCTTCACCTCTATGAGCCTTAGTTTCCCTTTTTGTAAAAGGAAGGGGCTGTATGCCATGACTCTCAGCTTTCTATCCGGAATCCTAGGATCCTTAGCCCACCACAATTGTTCCTTCTTCCCTGGTCTTCCTGCTAGGAAAGACTTCCTCCAAGGAGCTTGCAGAGACCTCTGACTATATCTCTCTGGGGTATTTATCCTGTGATTATTGATTCAAGTTACCCAAAGTGAGTTCCCCTCTTAGACTGGAACACCATGAGATCAAGGACCTGAACTTTGCAGAGCTAGCTCCCTTTTAGCACAGGACCCAGGGTTCTGAACCAAGAAGGTACTCAGTCAATGTTTATTGGGTTGAATGGCACCCTGTTTCTGGGTATGAGATTCCTCTGGGGTGTTTCCTGCCATTGCATGACACCCAGATTTTCTCCAAGAGTAGAGCTTCTAAAAATGGAGTGTACCTGCTTGGCTAACAGAGAGGTCTAAGGGGCCTGTCATCCTTGGCTCATTGTATTTCACCTCATTGACTCAAACATGACCTGCTTGCTAATGATGGCTGAACTTGGTGCCACATCTCCCACTCCTATGCCTTTGAACAGGCTGTTGTTGATCTCCATGCCTAGAATGCCCTTCCTCTTCACTTGGCCTCTTCAGAGCTTCTCCAACGTTGAGTTCCCAAGCTACTTCCTCTACGACAGCTCTTTCCTGAGTTCTCTCTGTCCTCAAATGATTATTTACCTGCTCTCTCATTTACATGTCATGTCCTTGTCCCCTTTCAGAAGACAGTAATTACTCAAAGGTAATAACTGTCTCACTTTTGTCTTTATGGCTCCAGTGCCTTTATGGCACACAATGGGCACTTAATCCTGTTGAATTGGCTTGAATTGGTAAGAGCTACTCCCTGACTTAAAGTCCTGCTCCCAGGACTTAAAGTTCAACAAACGTGAATTAAGTACCTACTGTGTGCAGAGCTCAAGGAGACTTACAGAGTACAACTAACCCAGTCCTTGGCCTCATGGAGCTCACAGGCCAAGAGGAGGATGAAGCTCAGGGCTTTCCATCATGCTGCATAGGGAGGATTAAGACAACCATCTGAGCCCCATAGATCATTATAGATGGGGCGATCAAGGAAGGTCTCCTGGGAGAGGGTATCCTGTGGACTATGGGATAACATGGCTGATGAGGAGGCAGTGGGGGTTAAATGACTTGCCCAGGGTCACACAGCTAATATGTGTCTGAGGTCAAATTTCAACTCAGGTCCTTCTGACCTCTAATGTTCTATCTACTGCATCACCCAGTTGCCCCAGAGGGAGTGATTTTTAAAAAATTCTTTTGGTTATTATGAGCTTGGTAAGTACCCACAAACATGCACTCCACAAAGAAGAGCGCAAAGTGAGTAATACGAAGGAAACAGGAAATGGCCTTTAGTACAGCTTTGTGTTTTTAAAAATATGTTTCAAATTTAATATGGTACCCCCAACACTGCCCAGCTTGACTGTGTCTCCTTTTGACCTTTGGAGGAAGTAATTTGAAGGTAAGCTTTAAAGTATGGGCACAGATTCACCAGGTGAAGAAGGAGGAGGGGGGAGGCATTTATTAACTGCCTACTATGGCAGGCACTGTGCTAAGCATTTTACAAATATGTCATTTGATCCTCACAAAAACCCTGGGAGGTAGGTGCTATTATCAGCCCCATTCTGCAGTTGAGGAAACTGAGGCAGAAAGACTTGCCCAGGGTCACATAGCTAGGAAGTATCTGAGGCACAATAGGCCCAGTGCTCTGTCCACTGTGCCACCAACTGCCTACCCCTATACAGATAGATAAAAGGGGAGGGAAGACATTCCTGGCAGAGGGAACTTTGGTGAACAAAGGTTTTGAAATATGATAGCATAGGGTCTGCTCAGGAAACGGAGAAGAATTCAGTTTGATTGGAACAAAGCTTTCATGGAAGGGATCAATCTAAGATGCAGCTAGAGAGTTAAGGTTATTCTAGACCTTGAATATCAGGCAAATGAGTTTAAACTGGATGGGAGGCAATTGGGTCTCCTATAAGGCTTTGAAGGAAGGAGTACCCTGACCAGCTCTGTCCCTAAAGAAGATGGATCTGGTAACAAATCAAAGGATGGATTGGAGGAGGAGAAAGTAGAATCAGGGGGACCTGCCTATCACAACAGCCAGGTGGGTGACATTGAGGGTCTGCACTAAGGAAGTAACTGTGGGAACAGAGGGGGGTGGAGACAGGGAGGAGAGAAATGGCCAAAATAGAATCCACAGAATTTGGTCACTGATTGGATGTGGAAAGTGAGGGAGAGGGAGGAGTCATATATCATTCCAAGATTACAACCTGGGAGATGGAGTCAATGATGAGGTCATAAACAGACAGAGGGAAGTCTCAAGGTGAAAATCTTAAGATCTTGGAATATCTAATCTTTTCAGGCCCTTATATGAAGTAGTCCTCTGGGAAAGGATGAGGATAGAAGCCATGCTATTTGTAATGTGAGCAAAGAGATCTGAGGCTCCAGCTGAGCCCCTCTCTGGCTCACCAGTCCCCTCATCCTCACACATCTACCTTGAGTTTTCCTGCTCCACAAATCATCTGGACTTCTTGTAGGAATCCAAGCATCTCAAGAGGAGCTCTGACAATCGTCTCAGCTCTGTGGGAAGCAAGATGTGGCTTCTACAGTTAGAGAACGTTTCATGGAGCCATCTACTCTCTCATCCTGTTTCCTCTTATGATCAAATACAATTTTATGAGATAACTTGCCCAAGTCAGGGCTGAATCTGGGATCAGGGTCAGGATTAAGTCTATGACAAGGGTCAGGGCTCAACATGTAGCTAGGGTCAGGAATCAGTATATAACTAGAGTCAGGGCCCAGTCTTTGGACAGTTAGGGCTCAGGCTGTGTTAAGACTTAGGGCAAAGAAATACTTATCTGGGAGGTTTTTTGGGTGACTATTTATGCAGTCATCAGCATGTATTCCGTGACCTTTCTTGGCTCCCTTGGCCCGTCAGCCAGAGGAGATTTTAATCACCCCAGAAACACTCTCTCCCGGACAGTAGTGTTCTTCTCAGAATGTCTCATCAGAACTGCAGACACTACTTGGAATTTGAGTAGTAACCAGATCCAGGGATGACTTGCTAAGGCTAAGGACAGCAGTGGCCTCTTCTCTGCCTGGCCTTATGCTCCCTGGAAAATATTCTAAGAATAACAAAAAGAAATATTTTAGCAGAAGGACACTGACAAACTATCATACATCCGCAAGAGAGCAAACAGAATAGTAAGAAGATAGAAGGTGAGTCCCATATGAGGAGAAGTTGAAGAAACTTGAGCCCAGAGAAGTTTGACAGCAACAAGTCACAACTTCTTCCTGCCTCAGTTTCCTCATCTGTAAAATGGGCATAATAATAGTATCTGCTTCCCAGGGTTGTTGTGAGGATAAAAAGAGATCACATTTGTAAAGGACTTTGTAAACCTTAGAGCATTAAATAACCATGACCACTACCACCACCATTGTCATCATGATTCTTCTTCTCCAAGACAAGAAGAATGTACGAATAAGCAGAAAGGGTCATCTGACAGGATCATATTCTCTGTCATTGGAAATCATAGGATTTAAACCAGGAGGGCAGTTAGAGGTAATTGATTTGAACCCCCTTACTTGACAGAGGGAATTGAAAACAGAAGGGATTTCCTTAATGATATACAAATGGTATAGAGCCAAAACCGAAGGGGTTCTTTCAGGTATTAGTGAGCTCATCACTACCATTGGTCTTCCTTTAGAATCTAGAAGGCCATTCTGTCTGGAAGGCTGTAGAGAGGGTTCCTATCCTGGATTGGGTTAGCCTGGACACCGTCTGGCATCTCTTCCAGCTTCAAGACTGTGATTCTAAGTTCCTGGAGGGCTGAGTCTTGGAACTAGGAGGCAGGCAGTTTTGAGTGTGCTGTGTATGTGTGTGCTCCTCCCTAATTCCCATAATTAAATGGGCCCCCTCTGCTTGCCCTCCAACGGCTGTACATTTCAAGACATCATCTTGGAGGCCCGCTATGGCTCTCAGCACCGAAAGCAGCGTCGCAGTCGTACTGCCTTCACTGCCCAGCAGCTCGAGGCCCTGGAGAAGACCTTTCAGAAGACCCACTACCCGGACGTGGTGATGCGGGAGCGCCTGGCCATGTGCACCAATCTACCAGAGGCTCGAGTGCAGGCAAGACTCACTATCCCTACTCCCGACGCCTTCCCATCCTCGACCTGTCTCCTTCCTCCCCTTTCCCAGCTCCCCTGGTATTGCAGCCAAGCGCCAGGCTGGTCTCCCATCTGCAGGGTCGAAATAACCAAGACCAAACATCCACCTTTATTAAGGTGGAGAGGGAGCAGAGTAAAGGCGGGCTGAGTGAGTGGAATGTGGGTGTGGAGCAGGGCAGGGAGAGGAGAGGTAGAACTCGGGAAAGGACTGTGAGAGATGCTCTTCCTCTCTGCCTAGGTCTCCTCTACCGGGCGCAGATTCCTGCTTACTAGACCCCATTCTGTCTCTCTTCAGTCTGCTCTCACTTCCGTTCTTCTCCCCAAGGCCTGCTCACCTCTTCTCTCTCTTCTCTCCCTCCCTCTCCCCTGCAAGGTATGGTTCAAAAACCGAAGGGCCAAGTTCCGTAAGAAGCAGCGGAGCCTGCAGAAGGAGCAGCTTCAGAAGCAGAAGGAGGCTGAGGGCGGGCACGGGGAGGGCAAAGCTGAAGTCCCCAACTCAGATGGCCAGGCTCCTGTCCTGCCTGAGTCTGAGCAGTCTTGTACTCTGCCTGGAGAGCCATCCGCTGAGTTACACCTAACTCTGTCTGAGCAATCTGCTGGTGAGTCAGCCCCTGAGGACCAGGCTGACCGGGAGGAGGAGGAGGAGGACGCTCGGGGAGCCATTGAACAAGGCAAGACTGAGAAGAGTCCAGGCCTGGAGGGCAAGGGCTTCAGCTGCAAGAGGAGCAGCCCCAAAGCAGGTGAGGCCCCAGGGCGGGGGTGGGGTGGGGCAGGAGGTGCTGCAGGGAACAGGTCCCCATTTGAGAGGGATGCTGCCCAGGGCCCATACAGGAGGTGCTGAGACGGTCTTAGAATGTGTGAGGCCCGCTGTTGGGGAAGCAGCATTAGAGGGGAGGGTGAATCAGAGGTTACATTGTCGAGAATATAGTGGACATTGGGAGAATTATCTTCGTATCGGGAGAAAACTATATGAGAATATATGGAATATCAGAGAACACGGGGTGTCAGAGGAAACTATGAGAGGGAAAAATGAATGAGAGAACCTGGGATGGTGTTGGAGGAGACGACCTACGACAGCGCACCATGTATCAGGGGAGACAAGCTATCAAAGCAGACAGTGCATCGGGACAGGACTATTTATCAGGGTAGACGTTGTTTTTCTTCTGTGAGTGGGAAGAAGGAATACATTTTTCTCAGGGGAGAAAGTATCAGAGGAGGCACTGTGTTTGAAAAGACAGTTTGTCTGTCAGAGGAAACGGGCTATTGGCAAAGACAATGTATCAGAGAAGACAGGCAGGCTATTCGAGGAAACAGTGTATTGAAGGAAAGAAGGTATCGCTATTAGATGAGACGGTGGATCGGAGGAGACAGAGTATTTTGCAGTGGAAAAATGTAACAGAGGAGATCATTGCTCAGAGGAAACGTTACTTAGAAGAAACAATGTATCAGGGAGACAATCTGGGAGACACGGTACCGGACGATGTATTAAGGGAGACTACATAGGGAAACTGTATCTTGGAAACAATGCAGCAGAGAAGACTTTCGGGTAAATGCTATGTCGAAGGAGTGGGAGGAAAAGCTGCTATATATCCCTCCCTTCTCCCCCAACCCCGCTCAGCCCAGGATCCTGTCTCTGCAGCCCCTGGGCTGACCAGGAGGCAATCGATCTGCTTGTTACTTTGGGAGGCATCGGGGAGCCAGCTGGGCTGAGGGAAGGGGGAAGTTTTTAGGTGGTGAGTCGTGGGAGCTTCTGCGTGGTGGTTAACGGGCCTCCCCCATGGCTGTTCTTGCAGACTCACCCGGCGGCACAGCCTCAGGCCCCCTGCCGCCTCAGACCTCGGGCGCTGGGGCCGGCGGGGGCGGTGGCAGCATCCTGGGGCCCTCACACTCCTACTCCTCCTCTCCGCTCAGCCTTTTCCGCCTGCAGGAGCAGTTCCGCCAGCACATGGCGGCTACCAACAACCTGGTGCATTACTCGTCCTTCGAGGTGGGCGGCCCGCCGCCCCCAGCTGCTGCCGCTGCAGCCGCCGCAGCCGCCGCTGCTGCTGCAGTGCCCTACCTGGGCGTCAACATGGCACCGTTGGGCTCCCTCCACTGCCAGTCCTACTACCAGTCGCTGTCGGCCGCTGCTGCCGCGGCCCACCCGGGTGTGTGGGGCTCCCCGCTGCTCCCCGCGGCCCCCGGCGGCCTCGGTCCCCCGCCGCCGCCACCCCCAGCCGCTGCGGCCGCAGCAGCAGCCGCGGCTTCAGCCGCGCTGAACAGTAAGACCAGCAGCATCGAGAGCCTGCGGCTCCGGGCCAAGCAGCACGCGGCCTCCCTGGGACTGGACACGCTGCCCAACTGAGCGGCGCGTCCCCAGGAAGGCAGACCTCCCGCCCTGGCCCATTCCCTGTTCTCCCCCCACCCCACCCCTAACCGGCCCGCAGCCCCTTTCCTGGGCCCAGGGCCCGGCCCAGATCCACCCCAAACCCAGCCGGGGCAAGCGGCCCAACCTTTCCCTGTCCGTCTCTTCACAGGTGGTTCCGCAGACCTCATCCTGGTCCAGAAGAGACCCCAGGGGCAGGGCGGCCCGCAGGGCGGTCTCCTTTTCACCCCACCCCCCCCCAGATGCAGCCTGGGGAGGCAGTTCCCCCCCCCCTTCCTTCCTGGCTTCCACCACCCGCGCCAGGACGATCCCTGCCTCCTTGCGGTGGGGGGGGCGGGTGTGTGTGTGTGAAGTTTGCACCTGCTGCATCCCTGCATGGCCCTGGGAGGGAGCTGGTGTGGGGTAGAGGGAAGGAAATCTCTCTTTCCCCTTTGAACTGGCCTTCCCCCGCTCTCCACCCCTGACAGTCCTAGAGGAGGAGCAACAGCCTCCTCCCTTGACCCCAACCCCCTCCCTTCGTAACTGGATGTGTGGAATGTGATATAAATATAAATATATAAAGCTCTATTTTCAGTTCCCCCCCTCCCCTCCACTTCCCACCGTTCCTCTCCCGTTGCCTTTTCCCCGCTTCCCCATCATTCCCTGGCTTTGGCTCTCCGTCCTTCTGACTCTGTCTACCTTCTCCGCTGTGTCTCAGTGTGGTGTCTGTCCCGCTCTTGGTCCTCACTCCTCTCTTCGGGTCCTTTCTGTCCCCTTCTAAGGTCCCACCGTCGTGTCCGCCTGGCATCAGGCAACTCGGTCCGCCCTCGCCTCCTTTCTCTGTCTCCGCTCCTTTCCTTTTCTCTCTCTGCCCATGTCTTTCTCTCCCGCTCCTTTCTGTCTCTTTATCTCCCCATTTCCTCCCTCTATCTCTGCCTCGACCTCCCTCTGTTTTTCTCAGAGCCGAAGGGACTGAAGGAGTCATACAGTACTATATAGATGGGAGGGGGATTCTTTAGCTTCCAGAGCTGCTATGGTCATGCCACCTTTGCTTGAAGACCTCCAGGAAGAGGGAGCTCCCTACCTCCAGGCAGCTCACTCCACTCTGGGACAGTTCTTTCTTCTCTGTCTGTTTCTCCAAGTTCTATCTTTCCCTCTGTTTTTCTCAGCCTGTTTCCCCCTTGGTCTGTCTCCTTCATTCTATTCTTCTCTCACTAACCCACCTCACCACTCACTTCCTCAGTTTCCCCATATGGCAAATGTGGTCCTACCTGCCTGTGTTGGTGCCCCTACCCCAAACTGTTAAGTTTCATTTTGTTTATACTTGTGCTATCTTTTGGATTCTCCCCTCCTTCCAACCTACTCCTATTCCCCCCAGCCAGGGTCACTAGCCCAGCCCACCCCATCCTACCCTGAAAACCTAGCCTCTGGTGTGTCTGTACCATCAGGAAAGGAGATATGAGCAGGAAAAAAAAAATGGCCAATCCTGAGAAATCTGTGCTCTTCTTGGTTAATTTTCCAGAGCAGGAAGTAGTGGCAAAGTTACACCTTGTGTCTCAGACATAATTCTAGATTGTCAGAGTTGGAAGGGATTTTAGAGATCATTTCTTCTAACCCCTTCATCTTACAGATGGAAAAACTGAAGCCCAGAGAAGATAAGGGAACTGTCCAAGGTCACACAATGTCAAAACAGAAAGGAACTTTAGAGAACCTTAGCTTCATTTCACAGATGGTTAGAATGGGGCCCAAGGATGATAATGGGGTATGAACCAAGGCTGTTCAGGACTTTGTCCCCAGAGCAGGCTTATTTGGGGGAGGGGGTGTCTTAGAATGAGGCATGACAGGCACTGAGAGATTTTGTTCGAAGTGGGATTGGGTGGGCATCTATTGGATACCAGCCTGATATGACCTAATTTGATTCAGTTCAACCAATAAAGCCCAGAACCCTTCCTTTTCTTGTCTAACTCTGAGGACAGACAAGCACACATGCTTGGAAGGCCTGAGTGACCATGGGTGGAAACACCTTACTGGGACTGAAGAGCAGGTAATCTACAGTTCTAAGCTCCAGGTTCTAAGCTGAGAATGAGGATGGGTCTAGAATTGGAGGATGAAAGGGGTTTCTTATCCTCAGAACTATGAAATTGACTTTCCTACTTAAGGGAGACACATCAAAAAGCAAGTAAACAAACTGATCCTGTCTCCAAAACTAGATGGCAACAGTCTCCATAGCTTATGGGAGTGGGCATTGTAGATGTTTGTCTGGACATCTTGTAGACAGCTACTCTTCCCAAACTGGGAACTTAGGTATCTCTTGCAGTGAGGGGAAAAAGTCAATCAAATCTTGTGTTTGGTTTGGTTTAGATTCTCAAAGCTAATTGCTTTACTAAGAGCTTCTGCCCTACTTACTAGAGGGTGAGGAAGAGGGAAAACAGAAGCTTTGACTTTTACTTCCTGGTTCAGGAAAGGTCTGTACTCACCCTTAAGAGCAGCTGTACCAGCACTTACTCCAGTGATGCTAAGCTAAGGGGTCTGGGGGTCCAGAGTTCACTCTAGCTTTGACACTTAATCATTGTGTGATCTTGGCAAATTTCTCCTCAGAGCTCTTAGCCACCTGTAGAATAAATGGGGGACCTTCCATCTCAATGATCCCATGTTTTCATGTGTTCATGTAGCTCTGCAGAAGCTTTTAGTTGGAGAGATGAACAATCAGCCCTAGAAAGAGAAAGCTAACTAGAAGCACAATTCATTGGTTTGAAGACAGATGGAGCTAGGTTTTGGGGCATGAGTCATATGTATCACAGGTATGCACATCCCACCCTGATAGGATGCTGATGGGGGCTGAACTCTCTCATACCAAGGTGTGAGTGTGAGAAGAGAACTTTTACACTAGGTTTCTACCTCCCTAAATGCTCTTCGGCCATCAGGGACCCTACTCTGGGGTCCAGCCTTTCCCAGACTTCAGGGGTCTGGCTTTGGCTTGCTTGGGAACACCTCTATCCTGTCTGCCCACAGACTTTGCTGGAGCTAGTCAGTCACCATGGCATCATGCAAAAGACCCTGAATTTGGAGTAAGAGGGCCTGGGTGGGAATTCCAGTTCTGAGTGACCTTGAATATGCCCCTTTCACTTTCCAGGCCCCCATTTTTTCCTCCATAAAAGAAGGCAGTTGATCAGGTGGTTTCTCAAATTCCTTCCATCTCTAAAGCTGATGATCCTTGATACCACCCTGCTGACCCATGAAGCTTGCCAGGAGCCCTAGAGCCAAACCTCAAAGAACTCTTCCCTTTGTCCCTCTGCCCATCTCAACTTCCTTCAAATTGAAATCTCCCTCCTGTGCACAGAACCCTGTAAACCCTGAGGAGGCTTTGCTTGAATTTCTTCTTCCTAACCATTCTATTTATTAAAGGCCAGCAGAAAGCCTGGGTCTGGGGAAATGTTTCTCAACCATATTCCTCTCACTTCCCAGGGAGGGCTAAATTGGCCCCTTGTCCCTTGGGATAATGAGAGGTAGAGTGACCATGGGTTTAGCAGCTTGGAATAGGGTTGTTGACTTTCTTTTGTCCAGAGCTAATGTCAAATGTGTATTATCTAGGATTCCTCAATTTCTTCCCCTTTTCTCTTCCTACCCAAACTTTTCTAGCTCCTAAGACCTTTCTCCTGATCCAACTGCTCCAAGTCCCTCAGGAGAAGGAAGTTTGGGAAGGGAAGGAGACTTGGTTGGGGCCCCTGGGGATAAGTAGGGGAATCTGTGCCTGTAAGGAAGCTGGTCTATGAGGAAGATGGAGAAATAAAGAGAAAGAAAGGTGGGGGAGCTGCTCCATCTGTCCTCATGCCCCTTGCTTGGTCAAGGATGGGGTTACCCATAGGACTCACAGAAGAAAACTTAGATTGGGGATCCTTGACCTCTCATCCTCAAGGGGTCTGTGGATAAATTGCAGAGGGTCTGGGAACTTGGATGGGAAAAATACATCTTTAATTTAACCTAGAATTTCTTTCAATTATTTAAAAACATTATTTTGAGGAGTCTACAGACTTCATCAGAGTGCCCATGGAATCCATAACAAAAAAAAATTGAGAATTCCTGACTTAAAGACCATCCAGCCCATTTTATAGAGGAGTAAATTGAGCCTCAGTGTGGGGCAAAGACTTGCCTAGAGTCATGCACAGATTAGGTAACAGAACAAAGCTCCTTTTGTGGTTCCATGTGCTCCAAATCTAATCCCTGGTAACAGAGGTTGCCATAGGTAGGGTGCAAGCTGCCTTCTGGGAAAGTTAGGAAATCATTTTGGGAGCAGGTGCTCTGCTACCCCCTCACTCTATCCCTGCCCTCTCCAGCCATCACCTTTCTTGAGCTTCTTCCCAGTGTCCATGCTCATGACCTGCCCCATTGAAGATGGGTTAATGAGGAAGGGGAGGGACCAGAGTCTTGACCTCTATGAATATCAAGGCTGATGGGGGAGATCAGGAGCACCTTCAAGGAGTAGAGGTTAAGAAAGGAAAGCTATGGGCTAGAGGAAGGTTTTGGGAACTCAGAGGAGGGAGTGATCATTGGCTGGTCTAGTCAGAGGAGGCTGACAGGGAGAAGGAGCTGCAGCTGTACTTGGAAGGAGGGTTGGAGAAGCAGGGAGGAAGAAGAAGGATATTCCTGAACCAAGATCTGGAGGTGGGACTGAGTTTAGAAGGCATCTGGAATGGTGAGGAGTCTGCCTGACTGGAACAGAGGGTGAGTGAAGGGGATTAAGGCTGGGAAGGGGGTTTGGGACTAGGTGGTAGAAGACTTGGAGGCTGGGGGGTGAGTATGTCCTCTCTTCATAGGCAACAGGGAGCTCTGGGAGAGGTCTGAGGGATGGAGTTCTGACATGTTTGGATGTGGTCAGAACTAGGCTTTAGGAATATAATTTGGGCAGCATGAGGAGGCTGGGGGGCAGGGCAGGGCAAGTTTTATCTTTGCATTTGGATCCTCAGTGGCCAGAATAGAGTCTTGCACATGGGAGATGCTCAATAAATGTCTTTTCAATCAGATTTAGTTTAACTGAATTCAGAAATTGGAGATAGAGAACAAACAGTAGGTTCCCATCCTCTGTGCTTTCCTTCCTCATCTCATGGGGAATTATGAGTGGAGATGATCGGCCAGAGGGGAGGGGCCTTAGGGGCCAGGCTGGAGCTTCGGCAGAAGAGGGAGGGCCTAGCTCACAGGCAGCCTGAGTTAGTACACTGAGTCCTGAGGACCCCAACTTCTGTACTTGAGGGATGCCAGTCCAAGTAACCAGTAATCCTTGCTTCCCCAAACTCCTGTCTCCTACCTCTGTGAACTCAGGAAAGGTCTGCAAGGTTGGGATTCCTAGGGCAAGGAGGAAGAACCTGTGCAAGGTCCTGGCTTTGGTGTAGATAATGGTCATGGTCCCTCACCTCGCCCCAGGGATGACCTCCCAATGGACAGTGTGAGCATGGAGACCATTAAGGCAGTAACTTACTTGGAGGTGATAGTCAATATTCCAAAGAGCCCTGTCCTAATCTGACCTAATCCAGTCCATAGCTAACTCAGGCCAGACTCAAGCTTCTGGCCCTATGGACCTAGGTCCTTCCCCACCTCCTAACTCAATTCAGTCATGTTTCCTGAGTCTCTGTGGACCTAGTCTTGCTTGGGTTCAGTTCTTCTTCTTCTTCTTCTTCTTCTTCTTCTTCTTCTTCTTCTTCTTCGAGAATGAATGAGGATTTGGCAGCCCTAACCCCCAAAAGACCTACATTGTCAAGGCCAGAACTGCCAAATTGTCCTGAGTATACAGGGGTTGCTACCTCTGACCTCAAGAAAAAGAATCAGCCCAGCCCAGGGTAGGCCCATATTTCCTGCACAGCTCAGTCACTATCCCAGTCTCCTGATAAATCCTTCTTGGGTATCTGTCCTTAGTCCTGCTTTTACCCTTGTTTCCTACTTTGGATCCTAAGCTTGGAGTAGAACCAGTCCCCAGGTGATGCCCAAGAGACCATCTGACCCTAGATGCCTGTGAACCTCTAGACTTTCCTACCCCCATCCTCATGCCCCTTGGCTGGTAGGCTGTACAAACTGCTGTAAAAACTACTGTTGTGTGACAATGTGTGCTTAGAGATCATGGCCTTCCCATGGCCAAGACCCTGTAAGGTACAATATTTATTTATTCTGTTAGTTGGAAAACCAGACCCCAGGCACGTGCCCTTCTCACTGGCCCTACTGCTGGGCTCCCATGTGCCGCATGCCGCTCGCTCTGTGCTGTGTCTTATCTGTCTGTCTGTCCAGCTTCCTGTGACCTCGTGGCTGTTTTTCATACTCCATAAATAAAAGACAAAAGGCCCAAAGAGAAAGGTCTCAGGTCCTGTTGATTGAGGGTTGGAGAATGGGAATGGGGAGGGAGATGGGATTTTGTCTTAAAAGTTGCTGTAGTGACTCAGGATGATCTGAGAGTGGGTGTGGGATACACTCAGGGAACACCTAGTGGTGGTCATGGGAGGATCAGAGACAAATCTCTCTCTCTCTCTCTCTCTCTCTCTCTCTCTCTCTCTCTCTCTCTCTCTCTCTCACATACACACACACACACTCAGAACAGAGATATAGAAACAGCTGAGAAAAGAGTTGGGCACTGATTTGATGAGAAGACTGGAGAGGTTCTGAGATGAAAGGGGAAGTAGAAGGAGGAGGAGAAAGGGAGCAGGGCTGAAGACTGTGTTAACAAGGAGCAAATGAAGAAACTTATTTCACTGGTCATCATACTCCTAGGTCACATTTGTTTTTTTTTAAATTAATTAATTAAATTTTAGTTTTCAACATTTACTTTCATAAGATTTTGAGCTCTAATTCCCCCCCCCCTTCCTCTCCCCTCTCCCCAAGATGGCACACAATCTGATATAGGTTATACATATATAATTTTATTAAATATATTTCCACATTAGTCATGTGAAAGAAGAATCAGAACAAAAGGGAAAAACTACAAGAAAGAAAAAATAGTGAAAATAGTATGCTTCAATCTGCATTCAGACTCCATAGTTCTTTCTCTGGATTTGAAAAGCATTTTCCATCACTAGTCTTTTGGAATAGTCTTAGATCCCTGCATTGCTGAGAAGAGCTAAGTCTATCAAAGTCAATCATCACACAGTGTTATTGTTACTATGTACTATGTTTTCCTGGTTCTTCTCACTTCACTCAGCATCAGTTCATATAAATGTTTCCAGGTTTTTCTGAAGTCTGCCTGTTCATCATTTCTTATAGCATAATAGTATCCATTATATCCATACACTAAAACTTCTTTAGCCATTCCCCAATTGATGGGCATCCCCTCAATTTCCAATTCTTTGCCACCACAAAAAGAGCTACTACAAATATTTTTGTACATGTGGGTCCTTTCCCCTTTTTTATAATCTCTTTGGGATACAGACTAGGTCACATTTCTAAAGCCTAGAAGAGAGAAATGGCAGAGACAGAGAGTGGGACAGAAATTGGGCCAAGGGAAAGACAGAAAGAAAAACAAAGATAATCCAAGGATTATTAAACCCATTTTAAAGATCCCAGAAGGAGGAACCACTGAGCCATCTGGCCTCTGATTATGGATTCCTTTGGCAACATTCCCAGCAAAGAGTTGTCTAGTCTCTGTTCCTATGAAGGAGAGCTCCTTCTGTCCTATGACAGTTCCCTCTCTTTGAGGCTGTTCCTCCCTATTAAGGAATTTTTTCCTTACCTCAGTTTACCGTTGTTCTTAGTTCTATCCCCTGTGACCATGCAGAGCAAGTCAAATCCCTCTTCAAGTATGATAGTTCCTCTTCCCCCACCCCCAGTCTGCCCCACTAGTTTTCTCTTCTCCAGGCTAAACATCCCTCCTCTATTTCTGTTGACTGATCCTTACCTGATATTCACTTGACATCCTGGTCACCCTCTTCTAGTCCTTTTCCAGCTTCTCAACATGTCCTTCTTAATGCATGGTGCCCAAAAGTGATCACAATATTCTTTATGGGATCTGATCAAAGCAGGTTACAGTGGTATCATTATTTCCTTAGGCCTGGATGCTGGGCCTTTTCCAAGGCAGCCTCAGATGAAATTAACTTTCTTGGTTGCCATAGTACATGGCTGATTCATACTGAGCTGGAAGCCACCAAAATCCCCAGGTCTGTTTTAACAAGAAACCTGTTGTTCAGTTACACAGAACAAATCCTCCATCCTGTTCTTGTGAAATTGATTTTTTAACCCAATGTTTTAACCCAACATTTCTCCCATATCTTTTAAGGTTGGGTCCATTATTCTAACCTATAGTGGTTTCCGGGCATCCTGCCATCCTACCTATAGCTTTGTGTCACCTGCATTTTTGACAAGCATGATGTCACTGCAGATCAGAGGAGAGGGAACAGGAATAAGCATTGATTAAGTACCTACTATGTTACAGGCAACTGGGCTAAGTGGTTTTTTGCTTGTTTTTAATAAATATCTCACAACAATGCTGGGAGGTAGGTGCTATTATTATCTCTGTTTTACAGTTGAGGAAACTAAGGCAGACATCAAATGACTTGCCCAGGGTCACACAGTTCGGAAGTGTCTAAGGCCAGATTGCCTTTGACCCCAGGTCCTTCTGACTCCAGGGCCAGCTGTACCACTGACTAGAGAGGTGAGGCCATTTGTCCAGGGTCACACAGCTGTGGTGAAGAGCTCATTGTCACCTCTCCTACCTCATCCTGTGTCACCACAATGCTTGGCTCCAGGTTGGGCTCACAGCAGAAGATCAGGATGGCTCCTCTCAAAGGGCTTCGGGCTACAAGCTCCTCCTCATGGGAAGGCTCACCCAGCTTGTTGTCATGGGGATACTGATATTATGTGACTCCAGGATTTTGTAGTTAACAAAACCAAAGTTCCGAGAAATTCGATGAGTCTCTGAAGGTTCCAAAGCTAGGGAATAATCAGTAAAGTTAGAAAGGCTGGGGGCTTCTGCCTCCCCACCCCCAGGCTCTTTTCATTGAATCTACAAGCCTGAGGAAAGATGGAGGTGGGAGGAGGCTGTCTGCCCAACTAAATGGTGTTACTCCAGATGTGAAATGGAAGCTCTAAAATAAGGCAATGACCCTGTTGGTAGGGGATTTCTCCACAAGCCAGGGGGCTTGTATGCAGAAGGAGGGACCTGCAGGGAGAACCTGAGGTTTGGGGAGGGGGAGGCCACAAACAGCCTTACCTCTACCTTGCCCATATTCCTCCCTCTTACCACCTGGAGGAGAAGCAGCTGGGAAAGGGAACACCATCTTATTTCCCAGTCACTCTGGTGCTGTTCCTGGGAAGTAGTGGGGGGGTGGAACGTAGCAGGGAGGGGGCAGTTCTGGGTAGATAGGGACAAGTCCCTTCTCAGGGCCCCTTTCCCAGGGAGCTCCCACTCCCACCCCCAATTGCTTTTGGCTTCTGGGCAAACAGATGAGGCGGCTGCACTCCCTGCCCCGCCCCTCCCCGCCTCCCTGCCAGGTCTGTCTGAGCTCCCAACAAAGACCACTCTAAAGGACTGAGGGGGTAAATGTTGTGGGGGGGGGAACCTGACACCTGAGGTTTCACCCACCCCTACCCTCAGGCCCAGACCAATGGTCTGCCCCGCCCTGAGGCAGGAATGTGTCTGAGGGGCCCAACCTGACCTGCCTTCAGTTCCATTTGGGGTCCCTGAAAAGACCCCACTGAACACAGACAAATCCTACAGTCACACATAGACCAGTGATGGGTTGGAAGGAATGAAGGTGGGAAACAGACATTTAAATGTCTTCCATGTGCCAGACACTATGCTTTATAAATATTTCATTTGATCCTCTTACCAACCCTGAGAGGTAGGTGCTATTATTATCTTTTTTATAGTTGAGGAAACTGAGGTAGACAGTGCCTGACTTTGGTCACACATGCAGGAGGCCACAAACTGCTTCACTCCTGCCTTGTCCATATTCCTTCCTCTCACCACTTGGGGGAGAAGCAGCTGGGGAAAGGAGCCCTACCTTATTTCCTAGTCACTGTGGTGCTATTCCTGGGAAGGAGTGGAGGTGGAATGTGCCTGGATTTTTTAGTGTTTGAGTCTGGATTTGAATTCAGGTCAGGCCAGGTTCTGTATAGTTCTCAGAAAATGGATAACCTACTCACCTATGCACCTCTCTGGGTGGCAGAACTAGTCTCATTTATCTTATTAGTCTAAAATCACGCTTTCCGAAAGGAGAATGAACTGCTTTGGTGAGCTCCCCATGTGTTCAAACAGAGGAGAAGTAGCCAGTGTGGATTTATACACATCAAAATAACTCTGACCCCAACTTCTCCTTACAGGAAATCCCATTTCCTTCCTGAACCTACAATATTTCACTGAAACATTGTCCCATGACCTTGGAGCCAGCCACCTACACAAACAAGGAAGTATTACATAGAAGTATTCAATGGTTTAATTCTTCACATAGAAGAAACAATAACGTCTAATAGCATATCCACCACATGGCTGCATGCCATTACTTTCTCCCAAGTTCCCCAGGAACTTATGGATGCAGCTCAAGGTAGCTAGGTTCAGCTGGGCATTCTGGATCAGGAGACCCCCAATATGGGAACCAACGAAAGTTCTCCTGATGCAGAAATTCTGTCTTCAAGCATTTTATCCCTGGAAGAGGGACCAGACTTGTTCTTCTTGGCTCAAGAGCAATGAATGAAAGTTGCAAAAATGCAGATTTATGCTCAATATTAGGAAAAAAAACCCTCCTCACAACACTGAGAGTTTTTGGACCCTCCTGGTTAATAATTCCTAATTGGAGTTACATTGTATTGAGGTATCCTTCAGCTCCCTCTCACACTAGAAAGCTTTCCTAGGTTCTAGGTATTTCATAGGTCAATATGCTCTCAAAACTATGGCTCACGAAGCCCCCACTGATGTGTTTCTATTCCCATCAAACCAGAAGATGTTAGTTTCAAGCAAAAGGTATTTCATTAAACAGCAGAGCTAAATAACTGACAATAAGATTTGCAGTCCCTCCCATCCCATGCCCCCAGACACCCAAAAGTGTCTTTTCCTATCACTTACCACAAAATCTGAGGAGAACACAAGTCTGGAATTGCACATGGTTCCTGCCCTTGGAGTTCCTTGGGGAGTTCATAATATAAATGAAGAGAGAAGATATAAATATGGCTAATATAGTACAAAGTAGCCAGGGTTACTGGTCATGGGAGGGATACTCCAAGTAGGGGAAGATGGAGAGTTCCTTGGGGCCTTGGTGGTCAGGGAGGATTTGCTGTTGGATTTGAGGTTTTGATGGACCTGTCAGGGCAGGCAGAATTTTGATAGCCTCAGCAGTGGGAGGTGGGGGGGCAATGGTAGGGTATTCATGGTTGGGAAGCAGACCCAGGCCCATGGTGTCCACTCTTACTCATCCTTGTCTCATGATGACCTGTGTGACCAGAGCAGACCCCTTCTCATCCCCCACCCGTAGCTCCTCCCAGCCTCTGAGAACCGGAATCCTTCAGTCACTCCCCAAGACATTCAGCTTCAAACCTCTCAGAAATCTCCCATCCCTGCCTATTGCAGATCCCTTAGGTTGGTCATCTCTTGTTAGGGAGGCTGTGGAGGTGATTCTAGTATTGGCCTGAGGCTGGACTCCAAATTTCTGAGATGTTTTCCTGAAATTCCACAGCTCAATCCATCCAGAAGAAATTAAGTGTGGAGTAGGAATGTCCCTAAGTGGTGACTTAACCTTTCCTTGAACACATCTACTTACAGGAAGCTCACTATCTAACAAGGCAGTCCATTCTCTTTTTGTAAAGGACAAAATAATAGTAGGTTCTTTCCCATGTCAAATTGAAGTCTGCATTCATATAGCTGTCCCACTTTCCTTGGTCCTAGTTCTCCAAATTTCTACTATTTGTAAAAGCTCATTATTTCCCTCATTATTCTCTTAGCAAGGCAACAACCACATGAGGGAGGGCCTAGGGCAGGAACAGGGGCAGAGACAGAGGGTGGGTCAGACAGCTATAAAGACTGGGGCAGAGGCAAGGACTAACAGAGACAGGGACTGGGACAGAGAAAGAGAGTGGGGCAGACCTCAGGTCTGGAGTACAGGTAGAGGCAGAGACAGAAACAAAGACAGGACCAAGGACTGGTTCACAGAGACAGAGACAGAGGCAGGGGCTAGGACAGGTATGGGTGAGGTGGGTAGGGATGCAAGGACAAGCTCCCTTCTTGCCTCTGTTGCTGAGGGCTCCAGAGTTGGTTTCATAAAATCCTTTACAAAGAGCAAACCAAGGCCCAGCATTTCCTTCTTCTGTGTGGGACTAATGGTCTCCTTTATCTCTGGGAAGCTGGGAGAGGATTCTCTCAGCACCCCCCCCCCCAACACACTTCCTTCCCCCTTCCCCTGACTGATGCCTATTCTTGGAAAGGGCTTGTGTTTCACTCTAGGCTCTTGTATGGGTGTGGGTGTGAGAGTATATGTGTAGAGGGGGGAGGGGGAAGGTGTGGATTTGGTCCCTCAACACAAAGTCCCTCATTGTTCCCTCCACTGCATCAGGAAGGCCCTACCTACTGCCCACAATTTCACAGGCAAAATTGCCACCTTGGGGTGTCTCTGACAGCTCTGGAATCTCAAAAGGCCAAATCCATTCTTTCTTCCATTCAGAACTTTGGGGAGGGGGAAGGGGAGGTAGCCTATTTGTCCCCCCCTTTAATATATAACCTTTGGGGGAGAAGGAAGAGGAAATGTTTCACTGTATCAGGAGACTCAGAAATGTAGGTTTAGAGGTGAAATAGCTCTTGAAAGTCATCTACAAGATAGACACTGAAGTTCAGAGAGGAGAAGGCAGTGAGCAGTTCAAGATCATACAGGTGAGAGATCTGGGATTGCATTTCAGGTTCTTGGACTCTTTCATAAACAGGTTGCCTTTTTGTTGTTGTTCAGTCATTTTTTTCAGTTGTGTTCAACTCTTAGCAATGACACTGGAGGGATTTGCCATTTCCTTCTCCAGCTCAGATGAGGAAACTGAGGCAGAGTGAAGTGACTTGTCCAGAATCACACAGCCAGTAAGTGTCTGAGGCTGGACTCAAACTGGAGTCTTCCTGACTCCAGGCCCCATGCTCTGTACACTATGGCATTCCCTAGCTGCCCCCATTGCCCTTCTAGTTAGTCAGAGACAAGGGCTTTCCCAAAGGAAAAAGGTTCTTTGACTCCAAAGGGTGGAGTCACTAGTCCTTTTAGAAAAAAGATGAGATAGATCAATCAGAGGACTTGGGTTCAAGTGATTCCTTACCTATGTGACCTTGGTCAAGTAATTTCCCCTCTGTGGGCCTCAATTTCCTCAGCTGTAAAAAGAGGGGTCTGGATCAGATGTTCACTTTAAAGCTGCAAGTTTTAAGTTGTGACTGAGGTCCGAGAACCACCTCCACCCTTCCCTACATCTCTGTTTTTGCTCCCTCTCCTCTTCCTTCCATCTTCCCCAACCCACAGTCCCAGGTACTTCTTAAGACTTTCTAAGGGAATCTGCCCTGCTGATTCCCCCTGATGTATCCCAAATAGTTCTCCCCTCCCAAACCATGGCTCTTGTCTCTTGGGAACCCAGTCACATTCCCAATTTGAATCTCAATCTCCTCCAATCTCTTCTGCCCCAACCTGATCTCAAGAGACCAAGAATCTCAGACTGGGCCTTTCAGGTATTGGGGGGAGGTAGGCCTTGGAGACCCCTTATTGCACACTATTTGCAATTGGGGGGGAAAGCCAGAGAAGGTCTAGAAAAGACTTTAGCACAGAAACTCATCCACAATGGAGATGCCAAACACCCCTTTGCCTGATGTATTTGGGACTGTAATGCCTGGGAATTCATTTCTCAGAGTCCCTTACAGGGCATTACCTCCAGGCTCCCTGGCAGCAGAAGGCTTAGTCCTGTTGGTTGGCCCAGTCCTTGGGCTATGGGTCAGATCCCTGTTGCAGAGAGATAGCACTGGTGAAGGTATACCTGATACCACACATGATCTACACACACATACATGGGACACTCATGATCAACACACATGTGACAGGCACACACATATAGGAGAAGGCATAATAATTAGACCAACAGTGGCTGGGTAGTTTCTGATTGGGTTGGGGGGGGGGCTGGGCTGGGCCTATTAAACTGATGGCTGCCGGCCCTAATCCCCTGTGCCAGGCTGGGTGTGTGTGTGTGTGTGTGTGTGTGTGTGTGTGTGTGTGTGTTTGGGGCGGGGGGGGGGGGGTGGATGGGGCCCTGCTGGGCTGTAATTTCACGCTGAAGGGCCTGATGGCGCTTCCCGGGGACTGATCCTTTCTGGATCAGAAAACGCACTTCCCTTTGTTACAGGGGGAAGGGAAAGGGGTGTGTGTGCTATTATTTTTTTAACTCTTTGTGTGCCAGCCAAAGGCAACCTCCTTCCCTCAATCCCTGGTATCCCTCCTCATCCAAGTTCCCATCTTGGTCTCCTTCTCGGTCTCCATCTAAGCTTTCTGGGGCAGACAGGTGCAGACCTCACCAGGAATTTCCTGGCCCTGGAAGCACCAATGGGCTTCTCTCCCCCTCCGTGGTAGACTACCCTGACTCCCAATGGGGGATCTCTAGGAGGGAACTGAGAAGTGTGTGTGTGTGTGTGTGTGTGTGTGTGTGTGTGTGTGTGTGTGTGTGTGTGTGTGATCTAAGTCAGCCAGTTCATCTCTCTAGTGTAGCCCATGAGTGACAGCTGATGCTGGGATCTGTCCCTAGCCCCACACTCCCATCGCTCCTGCTGCAGTTTGAGCCTGTGACTTGCCCTTTCCCCATTTCCCTTCCCCTCCTCACCTAGAGCCTTATCAAGGTCTCAGCTCTTTTGGCCCAATGATTCCAATTCCTGTTGAGCAGGTTCCTGCTGACCTGCAGGAGAAGACCCATGGTGTGTGTGTGTGTGTGTGTGTGTGTGTGTGTGTGTGTGTGTGTGTAAGTGTGTGTGAGTGTATGTGTATGTGTGTGTGTGTGAATGTGTGTGAGTGTATGTGTATGTGTGTGTGTGAATGTGTGTATGTGTGTGTGTGTGTGTGGTGTGTGTGAGTTCGTGTGTGTGCTTGCTGCTCATGTTGTGCTCTTACTGCCCCTCCCCACCATCTTCCTCAGCTCTCAGCCCCCATCCTCCAGCCAAACTTTCCCATCCTGGCCCAGTAGAAAATGTGCCCCACTTGGACAGAGGAAACGGATTCAAATCCTGTCTCTCACCCTTACTAGTTATTTGACTCTGGCAAAGTTTCTCCCCAGCTTTGAGACTCAATTTGCCACTCTGTAAAATGAAGGGGGTCAATGTACTCCAAGAGAGCCTTCTTTTCTCCCATGATTCCCTAGGAGCTTGTGTAGTCCACACCCTGGTGGTTGTGATGATTAAGTGATTAGCTTCTCCTTCCGGCATTTTACCCTCCTCCCCCTCGATCCCCCAACCAGGCCACCAACCTGGTATGCAGGGGTTCAGTCAGTGGCTGCTTCCAAGGGCCCCACAGGGCAGACCACCCCTCCCTTTTTCATGAGGACCCCCGTCTCAGCAGGGCTAGGAAGGGACCAGAATTTTGCTCTTGACACAGACAGGCTTCTTATTCTTTGATGACTGTCTCTTTCCAATCCTCCCTCCACAGTCTCACAAACCTTCCCTTACAGAGGACAATTCCCCCCTCCCCTTCCTCCTTCCCTGTTTAAATACCAGTTCCTCCCTGAATCTGAGACAGGAGAATGCCAGAGTTGGGAGGTATCAGGGTTGGTGAAGGGCTCAGAGGTCATGACACCCAGAACAAGTTGAAGGCACTGGGCATATTTAGCCTGAAGAACAGGACTCTGGGGGGCCATGACAGCTGTCTTCAAGTATCTGAAAGGCTGTCATAGAGAGGAGGGATTAGTCTTCTGCTGGGCCCCAGACAGCTGAAACAGGAGCAAAGTGAAGTGTCAGGGAGTCAGGGACACCAGGAAACCCTGCCTAACACTGAGATGTGACTCCCAGTGGAAGTCACTGCTTGGAAAGATCGGGGGCTCCCTCGGCATGGAGGGCTTTAAGCAGGGGCTGACGAGTCTTTGTAGGGGATGATGTAGAGAGATTCCTGAGAAGGTAAGGCTGGGACCAGATGCCTTAGATTAAAGATCTTTCCGGATTTGACCTTCGGTGACATGAAAATGTGGACATTCAGAGATGAGAGGTGCTTGAGAAAGCATCAGAACCAAGACCCTCGTGTACTTGTATGGAAACAGAGGCCCAGGAAAAGGAGGATGGCTGGTTGTTTCAGACGGTCTTTGGAGACAGAGGCAGAGCCAGGACACTAGAACCCGGGTCTTCGGACTCTAGCCAGGTCTATTTCCCAGCCTGGCCCTTGGCGGCCTCCTCCTCTCCCCTTCTCTCTCCAGCTCTCTGGGAGCTGAGCCGCCTCTCCCTAAAAACCCAGGCCCCATTAGGAGAAAGCCCCTAACTTTTATTTACACTTCCGAGTCTTAAACACCATTAACAAAAGCCACTTAATTCAATTATATTCCCCTAACCGGTTGTGGCGGCGGCTGAGACGGCGGCTGAGGCGGAGGCGACAGTGGCGGTGGCGGCTCAGCTGCCTGGGCCCCCTCCCCCTTCCCTCTGTCTCCCTCTTCCCCTCCTCTCCCCCTCCACCCCCTCCTCCCACGTTGTCATTGTGTTGAGCTAATGAGGTAAACTCAAGCGCTGGCTGTCCCCCTCGACAGGTTTATGAGAATTTAATAAAGCGTGGCCGGCCCCAAATGAGCTGCCCCCGCGTGCGAGCGAGAGCCAGAGCCAGAGCGAGAGAGAGACAGCGAGAGCGAGAGCGGGAGCGGGAGCGCCGAGAGCCAGCGAGCCCACAAAGCGCCGCCCGCCCGCGCGTCCGTCCTCTCCGCTCCAGGCCGTCCCGTCCGCGTCAGCGTTTTTGGCTGCCCGGAGCTGCAGCATCTCTCTGCCAGGAGCTAGTTACACTCTGCCCCTTAGGGGGATGGGAAAAAGGAGAAAGGGGGAAGGGAAGACAGGGTGAGGGAGACGGGCCATCGGAAGAGTCCCAGGGACTCCCAGCTCCCCGGGTCCGCGTCCCAGGCTCTGGCCATCATCCTCCCACAGTCAGGCAGCCCATAAGTATTGCGCCAAGGTGTCAGGCAGTGTGCTAAAGAGCAGGGGAATACCAGGAAAGCCAAATACAAACAAAACCGTGGTCCCTCCCTCTTCCCCTCCCCCCCCATCCCAGCAGCTCATATTCTAATTGGAAAGATGTAGTGTAAACATCTAGAGACATTCCAGATATGTGCAGTGTAAATGTGAGGTAATCCCACAAACGGAAATTATTAGCAAGAGACGGGGTAGGGGAAAATCTCCTACCTATGACGAGAAGTCGAGATTTGAGTTGAGTCCTGAAGGGAACCAGGGAAGTCAGGAGGCCGAGGTGAGGAGGGAGAGCATTCCAGGCACGGGGCATAGCCAGGGCAAAGGCCTGGAGATAGGCCTGTCTCAGGTGTAACTGGTCTGTAGAATGTGTGGAGAAAGGAAGCAAACACTCATTAAGCACCTACTATGTACCAGCCATTGTGCTAAGCCCTTTAGGAATGTTGTAACAACCCTGGGAGGAAGGTGCTATTATTAGTCTCATTCTAGAGATGAGAAAATTGAGGGGGGCAGAGGTTAATTGTCAGGGTCTGGAGTCACATTTGAACCCAGGTCTCCCCAGCTCCAAGTCCAAAACTATCTACTGTGTTACCCAGTTGTCTAGGAGTGTGGAAGAGATCGAATATAAGAAGGTGGGAGAGAGGAAGGAGCAGGTTATAATAAGCTTTAAATGTCAAACGCAGGCCCTTATATTTGATCTTGGAGGTGATAAGGGTCAACTTGAGGTTATTGTTCAGAGACAGTGACAGAGGCATATCTACACGTTAGAAAAATCACTTTGGCCATCAATCAAAGAATGGTTTGGGCTGGGGAGACAGTTGAAGCAGACCACTGCCTACCAGTCTAAGCTAGAGGTGACAAGAGCCTTCCCCAGGGGGATATTGGTGTGAGTGGAGAGAAGGGGCCATGTGTGGGAGATGCTGATTAGATATGTTGGGTGAGTGGGATGGAGAAGGTACAGATGATACCAAGATTGTAAGTCTGGGAAACTAGGAGGGCAGTGATGCCTTGGACAGTAATAGGAAGAGGGGAGGGTTTGGGGGAAAAGATAAGGACGTTGAATTGGAGGTGCCCAGTGGACGTCAAAATGCAAATGTTGACTAGATAGTTGGAGATGTAGGTCTATAGCTCAGGAGAGCAATTAGGGCTGCTTAAAGATCTGGGAATCACCTGTTCTATGTTGGTAACTGAACCCATGGGAGATAATGAGATCACCAGGTGAGAGTATAGGAGGAAAAGAGAAAGGGCTCAGGACTGAACCTTGAATCGATGTTCGTCATTAGCAGGCATGAGATGGAAGAGGAACCAGCAAAGGAGACAGGAAGAGCAGCCAGACAGAGAAGAACCAGGCAGGACTAGAAGCACCAGTTATTTTCCAGTTGACTCTAACACCTTCAGCTCACTACCTACTGAGTAAATACCTCTCCCCATTGAGTTAGAAGGACTCTGAGTTTCATTGTGTTGACTTGAACTCTGACTCCTGGGAACCTCCATACTTTACTCTGAAATTCTCCCTCTGAAGTGCTCTCCTCCACATGAGCCTGGTGAAAAGCTCTCATGGCCTCTCGGACCTTCTCTTCTTCAGGCTAAAAACCTCAGCTCCTTTCCTCAATCCTCCCATAGCCATGGTTTTCGGTCCCATTATATTCTAGTCCTTCTAGTTAATCAATGAGCTCTCTAAAATTCAGTGGGAGAACTGGGTGTCCTCAGCTCAGCCTATACTGGGAAAGAAAAGAGGGAAGCCTTGGCATGGCAGTAGGAGGGGGGCAGATGAAGTCTTCCATCTTGGACCTCCTATGGTACTAGGGTACTCAACCCTAGCTGGGGGTGCCCCCAGAAACTTGGGGGCCAGGACTCTGCTTAACTGAAAACTCCCATTCCCTCTCACCCCACCCCCCAGGAGGAGACATTTGTTTCTAGTTTTCAGGATGACTCCCTACTCTACCCAGATGCAAGTCACCAAGGGAATGTGTCACCTTCTTCAGGGAATTCCAGAGCTTACTTATAGCTCAATGCCCCCATCTTACAATGGGAGAAACAGCACTCAAGGAAGCAGAAGTTCACAGTGTGCTAGTGGCAGAGCGAGGACCAGAACCAGTACCTAGGTCTCCTGCCCACAGGTACGATCCCTAGCATCTGGAATTCCCTCTGTCTCTGTCTCTTTCCCTCACAGTCCTCCTCTCTTTCCTTCCTTCTTTCTCTCTCTCTCCTCTTTCTCCCTCCTATATCTCTGTCTCTCTGTGTGTTTCTCTCTCCCTCCCCCCTCTCCTTCCATGCTCCTCTCCTCCCTTCTCTTTCTCTCCCTTGTCTCTTTTTCTCTTCTCTCTCTTTCTTTATCTTCACTCCTCTCTTTCTCCCTCTTCTCTCTTTCTCTCCTCTCCTCTTCTCTTTCCCCCTCTTCTTGCAGTCTCTCTCCCCCTTCCTTCCTCCCTGACCCTCTCTCCTTCCTTCCCTTTCTTTCTCTCCCTCTTCTCTTTCTCTCTCTCTCCCCCCTTCTCTCTTCTTCTCTCCTCTCTTTCTCCCTCTCCTCTCTCTCCCCTCTCTTCTCTCTCCCCATCTCTCATCACAAGGCTGTAAGGCTTAGAGCTAAAAGGGGCCCTAGAGACCTCCTACTTCCAACCTTTCCTTTTACAGAGGAGGAAACTGAGTGCCAGGGAGGAGAAGGGGAAAGACTCAAAGTTACACAGTAGATGAACTGGAATTCAAACCCAGGTCCTCAGATACCAGATCTTGTCCCTTCCCCCAGAATGCCATACTCTCAGTGGATGCAGTGCCTTATCCCCTCACTCCCCAATTATCATGCTATGTGTCATATCCTAGGCTTCCTGCAAAGCCTGGCTCAAGATTGCCCTCCTGGCCTTTCTGCCTCTCCTCAGCCTTCACTTTCCTTTCCCTCACAACTTACCACCAGACAGACTATGTAGCTTAGGTCTCACTTACCCACTGGTATTTATTTCATTCTTCTCCAAGGGTCTTCAGGCTATTGGTTTTGTTCATTCTACTTCAAGTTGAAGATCCCTTCCTCCTGTCCTCAGGAGCTTGGAGCTGAGCCCAGCCAAGCTGAGCCAAGGACTGAGCCCCTAGGGTTCTCTAGCCTTCAAAGATTCATTACCTCTCCCACTGCCATCTCCTTTCCCACTAAACCATGCTCTCCTAAGAGCAATGTAGACTTTTCAAGATTGGGCACTGACCCTGTAATCAGAGGCCCTGGGTTTCAATTCCTTCCTCCCTGGGTGTCCGTGGGCAAGTCACCTCTCTGATCCTCAATTTCCTCTTATGTAGAGTCAGAGGCTTGAGATAGCTGGCCTCTGAGGGTCCTTGCCATGATCTCATGGTTGGGTGACCTGGGGCATGTACTTTCTCTTTTCTTATCTTCATTTCCCTCATCTGTAAAATGAAGAGTTTGGATTGGTTTCTAGGGTCACACCCAATAGTTTCACGAACCCTCATATTTTCTATTGGCTTCCTGAAAGGTACATCAATGGAACTGAACGCTGGCCCAGATAATTAATTCAAAACCCTAGAGAATTTACAGTGTAGATTTGGCACTGAATGTCTTTTCAGTTTAAAAAAACTTTTTAGAGGATTCTCCCTCTCAGGTAAAAGCTACAATTTGGCATCTGCCTTCTCTGCGTAGACTAGGACCAGGATCATGTTTATGGTTAGCCTATGACCAGAACTGGAACTCAGTCTTTGATCAGAATATGACTCAGTCTGTCTGGGATCAGGGTTAGGGTTTGGTTTCAGTCTGACATTTGGGGAGAATTACTAATTTTTTTCTTCAGAATTGGAATAGGATTCGGGGGCCATCTGGTCCAACTTATATTCTCCCTTCCCTACAACAGTTCCCACAAGTGGTTCTCCCACCAACAATTCCAGGGAGAAGTGCACCCCCCCCCCCCTCCAATGGCTGCCCCTTCCATTCTGGGCCAGCTCTCACTGTTAGGAACTTTTCCTGACACAGCCAAAATCTGCCTCTTAGTAACACCCTTCCTTCCCCCTTCCCCCTAATGAACAAGACTAATCCCTCCTCCACTTGACAACCCTTCAAATACCTGAAGACAGCTCTCATGCCCTGCCCCACCACCCTGCCCCTGTCCCCAAGCTTTGCCCAGATCGTGCAGCAGCTCCTCATAGGATGTGGGCTCAAAGCCCTTCGTCCATCTTCGCGCTCTCCTCTTGACTCTCTCCTCCTTGCCTGTGCCCTTTCGAAATAATGGTGGCCAGGGCAGAGTGCTAGGAGATCTGAGCCCTCATCCTGACCTGGTGAATACTCAGGGTGAGAAACTTCTCTGAAGTTCCTTCAGTTCTCAGCCAGAGTCAGGCTCTGTCTCCAGGTGTGGACCCCAAGCGCCATCTGGTGGGCAATCTCTGGCAACACAACCTTGGGGAATGCTATGGTTTAGGTTTAGACTAGTTTCAGTCCCACAACCTTGGGAGAGAAGAGGGGAGGGCCTAGGAGAGTATCTAATCAACCTCTCACTCTCATTTTTTTCAAAGAATGAAAGTGAAGCTTTGAAGCTTTAAGTGAGGTTTTCCCAACTGCTACTATTTACATTTCCGGGGGCCCCTCCAGGCTATGTCTAAGGGTAGGTCACCTCTAAAGGCTAGTGGTAGCACAGAGGTGGCTGAGCCTTTGGTCTCTCTGCCTCTTGAACCTGCCTGGCTCTCATGGATGCCCAGTGGCTGCCCATCTCCTGGTGCCCTCAGGGTTCTAGTTTCTACTTCCCTTTGTCTCACCTGCCCCCTTCCAATATTCTCCCAGAGGATCATAAGGAACATTTTGGGGTCTTATTCACAAAATTCAGAAAAAGTGCTCTGGTAACTGGGCTTGGCATGCCATAGTATAGGTAGATTGATGCACCAGAAAGACCAGGTGAAATCCCATCTGACTAGCTGCCTGACCACCGGCAAATCTCTATCTCTCTGAGATCTCTTTCTTCTGTAAAATGGGGGTGATGATGACTGGTAGTACCTGCCCCATGGAGCTCTCCTGAGGCCCAAATAAGATAATACACTTGAACTTTATAAATTTTTAAGTGATACGTAAATATTCTTATTATGAAAGGGCACTGACCCTGGCATTCAAGGCCCTCTTACCTCTTGGTCCAACCTCCTTGTTTAGTTACAGCTCAAACCATTTTCCTCTATGTATCCTGTTTGGGTAAATGTTCTGGGACCATGTCTTCTGTCTCTGTGATTGAGCTGCCCTCCAAAGGGCTTTCTCACATCAGAGTCAGGCTCAGGCACTACCTTTTCATGAAGTCTTCCCTTTCTCTTTCTCCAGGTTTCTCATAGCTCTTGTCAGGGGCTCTTCTTTGCCTTGATCTCACTCCTCCAGGGGCAGTGATGTGGGTCTCACCTTTGTAGTTTCTTGAGAGCAAAGCAGGTCTTAGGTCCCCAATCTCTTTGGCTTCTTAGAGCTGAACACAAACCTTTGTACATAGTAGGTGTGTTTAATGCTTGTCACCCTAAATTGGCCAGCACCTAAATACCTCAAGCTATTTGGTGGGGCTATTTTGGAATTCAAGTTAGCTCCCCCAGTCCAACTCTGCCTATGACCCTTTTGAGGCAGGAGCCCTACACCAGCTGCTCACTCAAATCTCCATGACCTCCTTGGCCTCTCCTTGACCAAGACAAAGTCAGGAAATGCAAACAGGTAAGGACAGGGCTCCTGTTTCCTCCAAGGCAATTAATAAGCATTTATTAAGACATACTATATATCAGGCCCCTAGGCATCCTGGTTGGATAGAATGCCAGGTGTGGAGTTAGGAAAATCTGAATCAAAATCTGACCTCAGATATTAGCTATGTGATCCTGGACAAGTCACTTCACCCTATTTGCCTCACTTTCCTCATCTGTAAAATGAGCTGGAGAAGGAAATGGTGAACCACTTCAGTGTCTTTGCCAAAAAAAAAACAAACCAGATGGGGTCGCAAAGAATCAAACATGATTGAAACAACTTAACAACAGCATACTATAGGAAGGGATTAGGAACTAAATTGGGGCAGATGGGTGGTACACTGAGCTTGGAATCAAGAGTCTGAAAGGACTGAACAACAGCAAGGATATGTCAGGCAGTGTGCTGGGGAGAGGGAAGGAGAGACAGAGAGAGACAGAGAGAGAGACAGAGAGACAGAGAGAGAGAGAGAGGCAGAGACAGAGGCAGACAGAGACAGAGACAGAGAGACAGAGAGAGAGAGACAGAGAGAGACAGAGAGAAAGATAGAGAGGAGAGAGGAGAGGGGGAGGGAGAGAGACAGAGACAGTGAAAGAGATAGAGAGAGACAGAGAGATATCAAGAGATCTAATCCCTTAGATGTCAAAGTCAGGATTCAATCCACTCTCAACACACTTGTACTCTGTCTCAAATCTAAGATGCATTTTAAAATGAAAAAAAAAAAGAGATGGTATTTAATAACAATGTAAAAGATCTTACACTTGGGTTCAAACAATCCACCTCCCCAAAACAGGATGGGGGAGTCATGGTCTGGCAGAAATTGGTTCAAAAAAAAAGTTCTGGAGGTTTGATTGGACTGTAAATTTAATCTAAATCATTAATGATGATAAGGCAGCTTCAAAAGTCATTTGGATCTTGGGTTGTTTTCATAGGAGCAGAGCTTAGAGGAAGGAGGAAGTAAGAGCGCCTCTGTCATCTGTCCTGGTTGGGCCATACCTGTGGTGTTATGTCCAGTTCTGGGCCCCACATTGGAGAAGACATTCTTCAACCAAATGTCCAAAAGAAGATGGTAAGGGCCCCAAGTCCATACCATATCAAGGTCAGTCAGAGGATGTTTAGCCTGGAGCAAATTCAAGGGGAACATGATCATTTTATTCAAGTGTTTGAAAAATTTTTTTTATGAAAAATTAGACTTGGTCTGCCTGGTCTCAGAGGGCAGAATCAGAAGCAATGGGTAGAAGCTATACCCCTACTTCCCTCCAAAAAGTAAATTTAGGCTTTAGATCAGGGAAAAATTTCTTAACAAGTAGAGCTAGCTCAGATATTTAAAGCCGCATATATGTGGTAAATTCATCTGCTCAGTCACTCTCATTGTTCCCGTCTTGATTCAGAGAGGTGTCCATACCTCAGTAATGGAATGGATTACCTCTGGAGGCATGGTGTGCTCTCTTCCCCACTAGAGGTCTTCAAGCTGGATTCTGTGGCAAATGGGATTCTGTCCAACCGTGAAATTCTCCAATTCTGTGTGTAGCAAGTCTTCTGGGTTACTCCCCCAATTTGCATTTGAATTCATGGGTCCTGTCTCCAGAGGGTGGCTATTAACTCCTGTTCTAGGAGTAACCCAACAGTATAGCTTATGAACCCCACTGGCATACCTCCCGTGAACAATTATCCAATGGCTCTCTGAGAGAAGGAAGGACACAGAGGGAAATATAGGAGATGTGAAACAAGATATCAGTCAGTAGACACATTTGGATCTTAGAAAAGGCATTTACTAATATAGTGTAGTAAAAACTGAAGGATTATAACATTCCCCCTAGAAACTAGAGACAAATTCTTCCACAAGTACACACAACTTGTATGGAAATAATAGGCAAACTTAGTACAATGATAATGAGGCACAGATGTTGGATGCATGTGTGATAAAGGCAACTCATAATTCCTGATGCTACAGGACCTGGAAATCCTTTCTTCATAAAGTTCTCACGTAGTTTCCTTTTGGTGAATTGCTCAGTTGGGTTCCCAGAGTCTGTTCCTCTCCATAGTCAGCTCTCTTCTCTGCTGCCAGGACTCCTGTTTCTCAAAGCTGCTTCCTTCCTCTCTAATCATTTGAGGGAACTGATGATGCAAGCCATTGATTGCTCTTCTGGATTGCTTTTCCTCACTTGCTACTCTGTTTCTTGCTAAGATCTCAACTCCAACCTTTCATCTGCTCTCTCAGAGGGCTGACTCATCAACTGGGCTAAATAGAACTCTTGAGTCAAACTTTGAGACTTGTTCATCTCTCCTCCCTCTGGAATGCAAGTATCTGCTACTTGCTGGATTCAGTGTCTCCTACTGGTCAAGTAGTTCCCCTTCAAAGCAACTTGATGGGAGAAAAATTCCCTCCTCATCCCTGCAGGAGTCTCATTCATAGGCAGCTCCCTACTATGCCTCCAACTCTCCAACATCACAATAAATGATATGCATTTAAAACTCCCAGAATTGTGGTGACTTTGTTTGCTTAGGCAACATCGTTGTCCTTTTCTTGACTCAATCTGAGAGGCACTCACATCTCATAAAAGAATCACAGGGTGTAATACTTTGTTAACACATAAACCTCATTAGGTATGTGACTAAATTCCATAAATTCATAGCTACTTTCTAAGTTGATGTGGGAGTCCTCTGTCACTCCTTCCTTATGCAAGAACAGAAATATCCTTTTAGCCCCTCTACATTCTCAACTAGTGGGGAAACCAGTCTGTGCTCCTTCAGTCTGCTTGTGGAGTGTTGCTCTTGACCTCTATACTTGCTAAAATCTCTGATTCTCACTGGTAAATCCTGCTAACCCTTGCTACAATTTTCCAGTCATTTTTGTTATACTGGGGACTCTTGAGGACGTCCTTCTATGGAGATATTTTCTTACTTTTTGGCGGTGGTTCCCCCCTTATCTCAAGCTACATAACATGCTTGTTTAGGTTCTTTTGATTTATGCTAAGTATATTCCTTGAATTTTGACCCCTTAATGTGGGGGTTCTTCAGGGTTCTTAAACTAGCTGTTTTCCCTCATGCAATCTCCTTCACTTCCATAACTTCAACTATCATATCTAGCCCTGATTTCTCTTGGGAATATCAGCCCCCCATCTCCACCTTCCCCCTGGACATCCAGAATTTTTCTTTATCTCCTTGAACTCAACATAACCTCAGCTGAGTTCATTATCCTTGCCCTAAACCGGTTCCTCCTTCTGTCATAACTTTTATCTGTGGCACCAACATTAACCCAGTCTCCCACATTCAAAATCTAGCCAAACCAAACCCTGAGGCTTACATTTGGCTCTTTCTTCTCTCTGTATCTCATATACAGTTTTAACCACTAGAGCCTTCTGCTTACAAACACATGAATATATTCATGGTGAGTAACAGGGGATAGAAATCCCATCCTGTTGGTTATATAATCCACCTAATATCTGCTTAGTGGAAATGCCAAGATCTTTGTGGTTCTCACAGAACTGGCAACATCTATCTCCTATCTCCACCTCCAGCCACCGTCACACCCTGTGTGGCAGTGATTGTCTACATGGATTTGTTGAAGTGGTCCTTTGACTCATCCTCCACCTACTGGAAGACACTGCTTTCTTTTCTTGCTTAATTTTAATAGGCCCCCATCATGTAAGCTTGGTATAATGGAAAAGGGATACATGCATGGTTTCAATATATATAGTTCTTTACTCATATCTAAAGGAACAGAAGGAATAAAGTCAAATATATTTAAAACAGCTACCTGATGGGCTGCATACCTATAGCTCTTCCTAAATGGTCCAAATCACACAAATTACACAGAAATAGTTCAAGTACTTAGACTCAGATTGGCCCATCAATGTCTCTTCCTGGATGCTGTCAAGCATTCCTAATAATATCCCATTTACAGCTTCTCAGAGAGTCAATGTCTAATCCTTTGAGGTAACTGAGGATCCAAGGCACTGATTGCTCTTCTGGACTATTTTTCCTCGCTCATTACTCTGTTTCTGGCTGAGATCTCAGCTCCAACCTTGCACCTGCTCCCCCAAAGGGCTGACTCACCAACTGGACTGAATAGAACTCTTGAGTCAAACCCTGAGACTTGTTCATCACTCCTCAAGGGCAAACTGAAGTCATTCAGCTCTTTTATCTTTGAACTCTTCTCAATCACTCTGATTGTGTTCTACATAATTTCTATGTCCATTAATAGGCCTATTAATTCTTTTCTTATCTTTCTCAACAGCAGAAGCTTGGTGGGCATGTCCATCTTCTGTAGATTTATGGCACATCCCACTCACTCTCTCCTCCTCCTTTGACCCCATGGAGGAGAGCAAGGAGAGTATCCCATGGTCAGTTACGAACTCTTAGAGCCAACATCTCTGTATCATCTCTCAGAGCCTCCCCCCACCCTTCCCCCTTCACTTCCATTGCTTCCATCCTAGTAGAGACCCTCAGAAGCATTCACTTGGATGATAGCCACTATCTCCTAACTGGGCTGCTTTAATTCCCCCTATCATTCCATCTTTCATGCCTGTCCAGATTAATCTCATGCATAGATCAAGATCTATGTCATAATTTTTTCCTCAAAATCCATGAATGACTCCCTATTGCCAAAGTTCAAACTCCTTTGTTTAACTTTCAAAGCCTTCCTCTGTTGGACACTTCACTTTGTTTCAGCCTTACCTTGGAGTACTTGTTGCTACTCTCTGGACCCTCTGGACAAACTAGACTGTTCTTGGCCCTGGGACCCACCTTGGGCTTCTCTGCCTATTCTGTCTTTGCTCATGATCTATTTCCTCTGTCTGGAATGCCCTCCCCTCCTTTTCTTCATCAATTGAATTTCTAACCCTTCTTTAAAACTCAACTCAAGTTCTCCCACCTCCAGGAGACCTCCATAGATCTTTCTGGCTGGCAACCATCCTGAGATCTCACACAGCATTTTGTTTTGTAACTTTAATAAGTTTGTTATTGAATATTACATATTCCCACCTCTGTGCATTTGCCCAGGTCATTCCCTAAGTCAGAAATACACTTGCTCTTAATCTCTGCCTGTCAAAATCCTTTTCTTCTTTTTGGGCTCAGTTCAGATGCTACCTCCTCTCTAGAGCCTTCCCTGATCTTGCCCACTGAAAGTGTTTGCTTCTTCCTCAGATATCCCTACAGCCCTTTCTCTTGTCTCCATAGTACTCTGTCTGGAATTCCTCACTGATATGCATAGACAGCCTTTGTCATGGCAGACAGCTAGAGATGGGCTACCTCTATCCCCAGCCCCAATCTCCCAGGATACACTTCTGCAAGGGTGATCAGTGCGGTCTTAAAATATTTGAGTATATGCACTTAAAAAAAATTGTCATGTAAGAGAGAGAAAAGAGACTTGAGCATTGTGCTCATCCCAGGGAAAGAAGAGGGCTTGAGAAAGTGGCAGGTAAGAGACAATAGCAAGAAACTGACCTCCAGGGCCAAGGAAGGAGCAGGAAGCAAATAGAGGTTTATGTTAGCCAATCAGAATCCCAGAATCTCAGAGGTGGAGGGGCTGCCTCTCAGAGGCATCCAGTCCAACCTTGACCTGAAAAAGAAATCCCTCTAGCACATACCCAAATTATTACCTCTGCAGCTTCAGCTTGAAGTCATTCAAGGAGAGAGAACCCACTATAATCTATGGAGGAAATGCATATGATTTGGACAGCTCCCACTGTTACCAAGTTATTTTCAGCCTCAGCTGGCCTCTGCAGCTTCCCCTTGACTTCTGGTTCTGCCCTCTGAGACAGAGCAGAACAAAGCTGATCTCTCCTCCTCAGGATAGCCCTTCAGATACTTGTCTCCTGTCCCTCCTCAAGTCTTCTCTTCTCTTCCAGCTTCTCTTCCATTCCTTTGGCTGTTCCAATGCTTTCTGCAGGGTATGGTATCTAATCTCCTCTGGTTCCCTCTCCCCCTTTTGGTGCCCTTCTCCCTCCTCCTTGTACCCTGCTGATTCCTCCTCCCCCCTGGTCCCTGCCTGAGGGAAGAGAGTATGAGAAAGGCTTGGATCTGAGAAGTGTGTGTGTGTGTGTGTGTGTGTGTGTGTGTGTGTGTGTGTGTGTGTGTGTTGGATGGTTGCACTGTTCCAGGGATCAGAGCCTTAAGTCTATGGAGTCAGGTCAGGGAGGACCTATTAATGAAGGACTTTCAGGGCCTAGCCTACATTGGGAGGAGGAGGAAAGGCAGATGATTTTGGGAAGGGTTAGAGACTCTTTGGGTTCCAGGAAATACAACTTCCTTGAAGCCAGGGCCCCCAGCTCCCTCTGGGCCCCAGGAGCTAATGGGCCATGAGGAAGCAGCAGGTTGACAGCTAAGGCTGTCATAGACTCACTGTGATCCACTGACCAACTGGAGAGACACATAGATTAGTTCAGGGATTAGCAGAGAAGCTGAAAGATCCAGGAACTGGCAGGTATGATTAGCCATACACCACATAGACCTGCCAGGGAAATCTACTGTTCAGCGTGGCAGAGCAGTAGGCCAGCAGACAATTGTGCTTTCTCCCACACAAAGCAGCCTGTAGGATTCACAGAACAGTCAATGGGATCCATGGATCTGCTTGAAAGACAGAGGGAAAACTCAAAGCTGTGACCTGTAGGTCAGTCATTCATAGACTAAGAGACCCTCCCAATCGATGGGTGGCAGGGGTTATTAGACAAAGATGAAGAGCTGAACACAAATCAATGGCTACAGAGGAATAGAAATGAGCATATCCATGGACTGTGATACAGATGGATCTATGCAGGAATTAGCAGACAAGCAGAGAGGCAGAAGGGCCCCAGACTTTGGGTGAGGCCAAGGAGGATAATAGTAGCCAGAGACCTGGACACAGCTTCTACGTGTAGACAGGACCATAGGTGCCACATTTCCCTGTAGCCTGGTCTCATTGGTGAAGATGACAATGGACGGGTTGTGAGTGGGTGGATGTGATTGTGTGTTAGCATCTTTAAGACTACTTCTATGTACACAGAAGGGTTGGGTTGTGCATCTGTATAGGCTTAACTCCTTCCCAGTCTCTGAAGGGCCCCTCCTCCAGGAAGCCTCCCAGGATCCTTATTTCTTGATAACCGTCCTCCCCCGGGATCTCAGGCAGTCTTCACTGTGTTCTCCATTCTGATATATGTATCCTATAACAGCAGTTAGTCTAATTCTCTCTTCTGGCATCATAAGATAAGAGGATCTGAGGCTGTCTAGTATAACTTTACCAATTTATAGAGCAGAAAACACATTGAAAGAAAAAAGACTTGACCAAGGTCTCCTGACCCTCTAGTTTGGGATCTTCGTCCCACATCAGGCTGCCTCATAGCAATGGGAAATACTTGAAGTTTGTGTGCCCATTCTGCATGTTCTTCTCCCTTCGTTCTCTTTCTCCCTTTAAGCAGAGGAAAGAGTATGATCACATGAGAGGGCTCACTTTATAAAGACTCATAAGGACAGACAATAAATAGCAGAGTCAAGACTCAGTCGGGTCTTCTGGTTCCAAATAGTCCTAAGCCACTAAACCACCTGGTCCCCCTTTTTTTTCTTTGTGGGATTTCCAGAGCACTTCGCCTATCACCCCTGAGATCCTTGGAGGATCCTGAGGTGGATTCTGTCCATGATTTTCTGGTATGTCCCACAGGGTGGCCCCTTAGGAGGTAGAAAGCTCCTGAGGCAGGTTCAGCTGAACTCCCTCTGCCCCAGGTGCATAGCTGGCTCGCACTGGGCCCTCAGACTCCATAGTGAAGAGGTGGCAGGTCCGAGGACCCCCTTCAGGGCCAGGGCTGGAGCGGCGGGAGGAGGCAGGGGATGGAATAGGGCTCAGCTGCACAGCTGTTGTGTCTTGGACTGTGTGTTCACTGGTCTCCATCTCAAATGTGGCACGGCCTGCCCTACCAGGACTTGGCCTCTTGCCTGCCTTGGCGTGGCGAGTGCCTGGAGCAGGGGGCCGACGGCTACAGACGCAGCAGGCACCGAAGAAGCCTAGAGCCAGGACGAGTAGGACTGGCCCAATGATGATGGGTGGGTTGTGGCCTGGCAGGAAGGTGGCAAAGGCACCCACCAGAGTGATGTTGATGCCTGCAAGCATGATGCAAAGGCCACAGGCACAGCAAAGCGCAGGGGAGGGGAGACCAGTGGGGCGAGCTTTCCTCAGAGCACTGGGTGCCTGGCTTCCCAAGCTCTTCTCCCCAGCCATTGTCCTGGGGCCACCACTCAGACATCAAGGCTCTTCCTGCCCTTCCAAGGCCAGGGGTTGGGCTGCTCCTGCAGGGAGATAGGGAAAATTATAGGATCACACAATTTAAAGCTGGCAGGAATCTCAGAGACCGTCTGGATGAAAGTTTCCTAACCTTTTTTACATCACTGATGCCTTTCATAACAAAGTCTGTTCTTAGCATAACATTTTAAAATACGTAAAATATAATACCTAGCATTAGGAAGGAACCCAATTATATTGAAATGTAGTTATCAAAATATATTTTAAAAAAACAAGTTTGTGGACCACAGGTTTTAAAATTCCTGATCTTAACCAAGCCCCCACTTTATAGAGGAGGAAATTGAGACTTGGAGAGAAGGAAAGGACTTGCCCAAGGTCACACAATTAGTAAGTCTAATGAGGAAGAATGACTGATGAGAGCCCAGTCGTAGGAGTGTGTATATTTGGTGGAAGTGATGTCAAATGGAGGGTCTGGCCCTCTACTTCAGAGTCTCTTCAGGTATTTGGTGACTGTCTTTTTTGTCTGGTTACTGGATGGTGAATAGGACCCTCCTTTTATTTGGGTGGGCTGATGGGCTAGAACTGAGAATGTATACCAAAGGCTCTGCTGGACTCTGTCTGCCCTCTACACCTCAGAGAGTCATCCTTATACCTCTATGGTTGGCATGAAAGAAGAGAAAGTAAGCTGGTGTTAGCAACAGCTGCCAACCCTCTTCATCATGGGGTGAGCAGACAAGACATCTTCACTGAATAGCTGCTCATGGTCTGAAGTGGATGGCTGGGCTGTTCTACTTGTCACCACACACTTCGAAGAGTGGAGTCACCAAATTACATAAGCTTCTGGGACTAGGCCCTTATTTTTCAACACCCCCCCCCCCTTGCATAAGTAAGTAAATCATAAAAACAATGACCACAACAATAAATTTTTTTTAGAAGGAGAAAAGCAAGGCAATTGGGATTAAGTGACTTGCCTAAGGTCACACAGCTAGTTAAGTATCAAATGTCTGAGGCTGGATTTGAACACAGGTCCTCCTGACTTCAGGGCCAGTTCTCTATTCACTGGTCCACCTAGCTTCCCCCACCAACAATAAGTTTTAAAAAAAAAACAACAGAAAAATGTTTTTGAAATAAGCAGACTTCATCACTTTATCAAGTAATGATAAAGGTTGCTAACAGGTGCATACCATCAGATTTCTTGAATGTGTATAAAGCAGTTAAGTCAGAATAAAGCCTAGGAAATAATTAAGATATGAGAATAGAATCAAAAGTCTCTTCATGGGCTATTCAGCTAACAATAAATACATCTGCAGAAAGGAGGTTAAGAAATGGTGGGATGGTATAGATTTGTTGGTGGGAATTGGAGTTTATGATAGATATTCAGGACCAGATCTACCTGAATTACCAGAGATTTCAGAAGGATTAGTCTTAAGAAAGCCCAAGTTAGTAATTAACGTAGATTATAGGAGGAAATGAGAGACTGTGGAGTATGACACCGAAGACCATAAAAATTGAGCAACACAAAGACATGACCCGATGACAAGAATTCTGTCTCTTAAACTGGTTATCTTTCATGGACTTTCATGGACAGATGACAAATCCCCATCTTATAAATACAGAGTGCCAAATGTCTTGGAGAGCTCAGTCAATAAACCAGACCATTAACACAGACTAAAGTAGCTTGTTCACTATTACCTCGATGTAACAATTATCCATAAAATTTTAGCAGCAGCTTTCTTAGTAGATGTCATCAACTTAAATACTCACTATCTTTTTTTTTTTTTTTTGCTTTTTGGAGAGGGGAAGGTAGGGCAGAGTTAAGTGACTTGCCCAAGGTCACGTGGCTAGTTTTGTGTTAAGAATCTGAGGCTAGATTTGAACTCAGGTCCTCCTGACTCCAGGGCTGGTGCTCTATTCACTGCACCACCTAGCCACCCCAATACTCACTATCTTTAAGCTACATAAGAAGGGGAAACTGTCAAAGAATAAGAGACCTGGCCAAGGAAATCAAATTCTTGTGGGAACAGGATGAAGTTTACATCCTCACTGTTGACCTGTTTGCCACTAAATTGTCCAGAGAATGCTCTCCTTGAGCCTAGATGGGATTCTAGTACTTTTATTCCACTATAAAAAGTTATTTTGTCCATTTGTGCAATTCAGTCATTAGAACATTGAATATAAAGAAATAATAGCAAGATATCAACTTGTTTCAGGGTTGTGTCTACCTGAATCCCATTGGAAAAGATGGGGAAAAGACAATCATAATAACAATGATGATGATGATGATGGTGATGATGATCCTTGACTCTTTGCTGTCTCCCATTCCTCCATCCCCACATCCCACCTGTTACCAAAGTTTATCAATTTTAACTCTATAACATCTCTTGAATGTGCCCCTTTCTCTCTTCTGACACTGATGCCATCTTGGTGTGGGCCCTCATCACCTCCCACCTGGATTATTGGGATTGCTTGCTGGTTGGACTACTTGCCACAAATTTCTTTCCCACTCTAGTCCATCATCCACCTAGTCATCAAAGTGCAGGTCCAACCACGCCTCTAACATGCAGGTCCAACCATGTCACTCTGCTACTCAATAAAACCCAGTGGTCCCCAAATATAAAATCCTCTATTTGACATTCAAAGTCCTTCCTAGCCTAACCTCCACCCCCCATTTCCTTTCCAGTCTTTTTATACCTTGCCACCACCCTCCCCAGCTCCCATGTACACTGCCATCCAGTGACCTTGGTCTCCTTGCTGTTCCTTGAACAAGACACTCCATCTCTTGGCTCCAGGCATTTTCTTTGACTGCCCCCCATGCCTGGAATTCTCTCCCTCCTCATCTCCACCTCCTGGCTTTCTTTAAGTCTCAGCTAAAACCCTACCTTCTACAGAAAGACTTTACCAATCCCTTTTAATTATAGTGCCTTCTCTTTCTTGGTTACTTCTTATTTATCCTGTATATAATTATATACAGTTTTTGTATGTTGTCTCTCCCATTAGACTGTGAGCTTCTTGGGTGGTAGGGACTGTCTCTTACCTTTTTTCGTATCCCCAGTTCTTAGTGGTTTTCTGCCGTTTTTCAGTTATGTCTAACTCTTTCATGACTTCATTTTGGTTTTTCTTGGCAAAGCTCATTTTACAGATGAGGAAACTGAGGGAAATGGGATTAAGTGACTTGCCCAGGGTCACACAGCTAGTAAGTATATGAGGCCAGATTTGAATTCAGCCTTCTTGATTCTAGGCCTGGCACTTTATCCACTGCACCTCTTATCTGCCCCCTTAGCCTAGTTAGGCCCTTAATAAATGTTTGTTGACTGACTGGCTATGTGACTTTGGGCATATCACTTAACCATTCAGTAGTCCAGGCAAGTCTCTAAGACAAATACATTGCAAAAAGGGTGCTGAGATCAGCTGCATTGACTGAGGAAATTCCTTACCAGGTGCTCCCCATATTGATGACCCTAGGGTGTGTATATATTGTTATATATGTATGTAGTTTTTCATTCTAGTAACTTAACTCCTTGAGCACTGAGACAATCTCACTTTTGTCTCTGAATTCCTCCTGCTCATTTTAGTGCCTGGCACCTCAGAGGTGGTATTTGAATCCAGATTTTTCTGATTACAAATCTAGTGCTATGGGCAGCTAGAGAAATGGACAGGTTTTCCTTATACTTTTTCTAAGCTTTTTCCTTCTGAAACCTGCTCTCTATTTTTCTTATGACTGCCTGTCTCCACACACTCCAGACCATAAGAGCATTTTTCTGAGGTTTATTAATGCAATGATGTGCCCCAGTGAGACTGCAAAAAAAACCCAAAAGGTCAAAAGGGACAAAAAAGACAGAGGTATTGAAATGTAAAGGTGAAGAACTTCAGAAGCAAAAGAAAGAATCCATGCCTTAGAAAGAATCTGAGGCTTGAATAGCTCAATTGCCTGTAAAGAAGGCAGGAGAGATAATACAGTGGCCTCTGAGTCTCAGGCTGCATTCATGCTTTCCCTGCTGGACACTCACTGGCCTCAGATTCCAAAGGCAGACTGGAAAGTGTAACTGGCTGAATCAGAACTTCTTATTATAAGCCTAGGGAGAGTCCCTGGTTAATAATGTCCCCAAAGCAAGAAGGATTGTCAAGGAGGGGAGAAGGATTGTCAAGGAGGGGACGCTAGCTCTCTCCCACCTCCTGCTTGGAGGTGACAAACCCAAGAGCTGACATTTTCAGGATTCTCTTAAAAAGAGGAGAGGCTTCTGTTTATCTTAGATTGATTCATTGCCCTAGCTGGAAGAGCAGTGTAACACTCCACCTGAAAAGAGCACTCTAGTTGAAGAGAGCACAGTAACACCCTGCCAAGATAGCAGCTGTAGGTGGGTAAAAGACTGTGCGGTGCTTAGCAGCCATCCAGGGAAGCTGTCAGGTCACCTGGGTGGTTAGAGTGCTGAACTTGGAGTCAGCAAGACCTGAGTTCAAATCTAGCCTCAGATACTTACTAGTTGTGTGAACCTAGGCAAGTCTCTTAACCTCCATTTGCCTCAGTTTCCTCAACTGTAAAATGGAAATAACAATAATACCTATCTTGCATGGTTGTTATGAGGACTAAATGAGATAATATTTATAAAACTCTTTGCAAACCTTGTGGCATGACGTAAATGTTAGCTATTATTATTAATATCGCTACAATCATCATCAGCTCCTTCAGTGGAGGTGCCACGCCCTTGAGAAGGGCCTTGTAGCTAATGACCTTCCTGGTCCAGGTCCAGCAGCAACTGTACTTATTTGCCAAGCATCCTGTTCATCGTGATGCAAAAGCAGCTGCCCAATGGCAAATGTCCTTCTTGGCCCCATCCAGTCGTTGCTTTGCCCAGCAGCTGAGCAACTGCTCCTTTCCTTTAGCTCAATAGTAGATTGACCCATACTATATCCTGGAGGGAGCAAGCCCAGCTGAGTAATGGGGTGATTTCTCTTCCACTAATACTATACCCCATAGCAAACCTCATGAGGACTCTCCAGAGAAAAATAGGACATAAAAAATTGATGTTTTAAAGGTAGAACTTATGATTCCTTATACAGGTCCTTCACTACAGTTATACTTCATTAAATTTTTAAAAATAAATTTTATTAATGTTTTCTGTTTTTTACATCGCCATAGTATCTCATGTATTCCTCTCCCTCTCCTTCCCTGAGCGCCATCTGGGGTGGCTCTGACATATGACATATGTAGTAGTATGACAAATATGTAGTTCTTAAGACAGGGGAAAAAATGTCAGCACAACTGATCAATATATTGAGAAAGTCTGAAAACATGGACAATGTGTAAACAACTATGGACCTCTGTAGTGGCAACCACACTGGCATACCCAGGATGGCTGCTAGCACAGGTTCTTAGATCTGCTTTACTGGGAAAGATAGCTGTTTAAGGGGTCAACAATCTTTCTTAATTACATTCACTAGTTCAGTGGAAAAGTCAGCACCCTGAACTTCAGAGAAAATAGAAAGAAAATATAGAGAAAATACAAGTAGAGAAATAAAGACCAACAGACAGGGCTCTGACTCCCTTTACAGACATCCCTGTCTCAAGAGAACCTTCACATCTGAGCAGTCCAGGGGCTCTGAACAGACAGCCACTCAGAACCTCAGCCAGGAAATCACAAAATCCTTATCATAGGTGAGCCCCCAAAACAAAATACCTACTCAGAGTACATATATGCTTCTCAGAGCCAAAAGGCATCACAATCCTCCCCACTCCATGCCCAATTAGAAATTAGCAAAAGGTGTGAAAGCCTTCCTACAAGCAAACCTCCCCTACGCAAGCTGCCCTTCATGGGCTCCAGGTGAGGTGGGGAAGATCTGAAATTACATCCACTTCGGATTTCTTGATGTATCATTGTTCTATTTATGTTGCTATGCTTATTTTGTATATTGTTTTCTTGGCTCTACTTACTTCAAGCTGCATCAGTTCATATAGATCCTTCCATGCTTTTCTGTTTCCATCACACACATACCATTTCTTATAGCACAGTAATATTCCATTACATTCATGTACCACAATTTGTTTAGCCATTCCCCAATGGATGGGCATCTACTTTGTTTCCAATTCTTAGTTATCACAAAAAGTATTCCTTTAAATATTTTGGAATACATGTGGGCACTTTCCCCCCTCATCAGTGGCTTCCTTGGGGTGTAGTAGTCATCTAGCTCCTGCCGTCTCACTTCCAACTTCATTTTACCAAAAACTGCTCTCTCCAAAGGCCCAATGATCTCTTAATTGACAAATCTAATGGACTTTTCTCAACACCTTAAGGTCTGTAAAGCACTTTACACACATTTTCCTCAATTGATCCTCACAGAAATTCTGGGAAGGAAATACCCAGGTCTTTTATCCCAATATTGAAGATGAGGAAGCTAAATCCCCAAAACAGTGACTTATGCAGGGTCACATAGCTAGTGAGACTCTTGCCCCAACCCAGGACCCAGGAGCCTCCAGGAACCTTAGAGGGGCAGAACAGCTGCCTACCAGTTTATTTTAAACTGTGGCTGTGGATGGGGTTGGGACACCCTTATAGAAATAGATATTGAGGCCTGCCCCACTGAAGAGATGATCTCATTGATCCCCAGCCTCTAGAAAAGACCCTTTCTGGCTCATGTTTAAAGTACACTCTCTCACCATTGCCCCTGTTTACCATGACCTGATTCCAGAGCTGTGTTATGGGAATCTGAAGATCTTCCCTGCCCCTAGGCCCTTTGCTTAAGTGGCTTAAGTGGCTCTGAGAACCTTCCCCTATTTGAAAGTATACTCTGCCCCCTAATATGCTGGATGTGGTCATGTGGAGCCTGTAGCGAAAGGCTTGTTTTTCAGGAATGCCCATGCCTTCTTTGTGATTGGGCGGTGGGTCAAGAGGGCTGTAATATTCTCCGATCCAGGAGAAGGCTATATATACTGCTGATGTGAGACTTTGCTTTGGGGCTCACTTTGAGAAGAGTTGTGTGATTTGGCCAGATGAGACTCTGGGAAGCCGGTGAGCCCCCTGGCTTTGAAAAACCCAGATGTTGGTGCTTCCCTCTCTGGTGACTGAATAGGTATGGATGTAATGGTCAGACACTGGAAGTCCGTCTGCTGATCTGTTTCTTTGTTTGCTTGTAACTCGTGTTTGTAACTTGTGTTTGCATTCTCTGAAGTTCAGGGTGCTTACTTTCCCCCTTGAACTAGGTAAATGATATATATTTGATTGATTAAAGTAAGATTGTTAACCCATTTTGAGTTGTTTTCTTTTAGAAAAGCAGATCTAAGAACCTGTGCTAGTAGCCACCCTGGGTATGCTAGGGTGCTTGCTGATACAAGCTCCCCTCACATACTTCTTGCCAATCTGACTACTCACAATCAAGAAAAGTTCTTCCTTCGATCTAACCTCAGTTTTCATTAATGTAATGTCTTTCATTCTTCATTAATGAAGAATGTATCATCCCCTCACTACCAGGAAGTCATCCTAGACTAACTGGAAAGGAAGTGGCAGCTGTCTCCAGCACAACCCATGGGGCTTCCTCAGCTGCCATATACCCCAAATGTTCTCTTTCTCTGAACACATATCTATGAGTCTGGCTGTTCAGGTCCCTGAACACAGTAGATTCTAGGCACCGTGAGAGCAGGGCTTGGCACTGATTCCTTCCTGCCTCTCCCCCATCTATAACCCAACACAGGCTCCTGAATTTAGTGGGTGCTGGCAATTTTAGAACCTCAAATTTGGGAAGAATCTCAGTTATGACCTCATCCAAGCTGTGGGACTGATCATGGATACAGCCCTGGAAAGAGTGTGAAAGCTTCATTCAGATCCCAACTCTGCTCCTTACTAAATGTATGAGTTTGGATAAGTCATTAAGCTTTTTGGGACATCAGTTTCTCAATCTGTAAAATGAAGAGGTAGGACTAGATGGTCTCTTAGGCCCTTTCTAGCTCTAAATCTATGATGCCATGAAAGTTTTGGGGCATCTGGGTTATTAACCCTTGCACTGTTGTCAGAGGGTAGGACTGGGCTACACTCTTAGGTGCCTTCATGGCCTACACAGTTTCCTTAGCTTTCTCTAAACCTGTAAGGAACCCAGTCTTTTTTTTTACTATCTCAGGGGATGAAATGGGGTTGGTGTCCACCCTGCCTCATCTCCTCAGTGTCCCAGGGTCAGGGGAGGGCAGATGAAGGAGCTCTGGACTAGGAGCTGGGAAGCCTAGCCTTGGATCTTTTCTTGGCTGTTGGAGTTTAGGGTGATTTCTCCCTCTCTGAACCTCAATTTTCTCTTCTGTGATCAGAGGGCCTTTCCAGCTTATTCATTTGGTGACTACATCTTACTTCAATTCTGTCAAGGACGGGTGCATTATGAGTCATTCTAATTGAATCAGTTACACTGGCACTGAGTTCATATTATTCACTCTTCAGGGAGTCTTGGAGCTGCTTTTTCCAGACTGGATCCTTGCTTGCTGGGGCTTGAGAGGCTTTGGGCACCTCCCCTGGACCCAATGATGTGGACCCTAGGGATGATTGTCTGGCCTGGGGGGAGAAGGCAGGGATCAGTGTGAGACCTTCTCTGTCCTCACCCTGAGAGCAGATTTCAAATTTAAAGTCTGAAGTTCTGATTATATATAATATATATATATATAAAATTATATATAATATATATATATATATATAATGGAACTATAATTTTAACTCAAATCACAGCATTTTAGAGATTGAGAGCTGAAAGGAGCCTTCAACCTGTGCCTGGGCAAGAATCCTCCTCTGTAACTCCTGTTCTCTCTGTGTGTCACAGAGGTCCACAGGCAGACCAAAAGAAGACAGTCCCAGATTGTCTGTCTTTCTGTCTGTCTCTCTCTCACACACATCCCCAAAGGGTCTCTAATCTCTCTGGTCTACTAATGAATTTTGTTTGGCTTTATTTTTCTGTATCAAGACACTTCTTCCATTTGAGTCTCAATTTCTCCATCTGTACAATGAAAGGATTGGATAGTTTAGCTAAGGCTCCTCCTAATGTAACACTTCCTTATCCTGACATTTTATTTACTGACAGGGGAAGAAAAAAGGCATTGGTGAGAGAAACACAAGAAAAACAAGTTGAGGAGAAACATGGAGAGTTCTGAAGACCTGGGAGAAAGTAGCCAAAGTCAATGATTGACTGAAGGTTGTAATATAGTATTGCCCTGATCAGTTTCTTTGAATATGGACTTTTTTTTTTTTAGGACTTTTTAGGACTTATTGCAGAGAAACTGTGAATCAAAGAATTGTTTGGGGACTGTGGAACTATTGTATAATAGCTACTTGTGTCATATCTGACAGAAATAGGAATTGGGGGTTACTAACCGTAGAAGGGGCTCACCCTAAGATAGTACCTGCATGGTAATAGTAAAGAACTGACCTACAGTGAACTTATGACATAGAGATGTTAAAGATGAGTCACTGCTCAAAAGCAAGCCTTGATTTGAGGCAGTAGAAGCCAGTGATCAGAAGTTTGAGAAGCCCATTTGAAAAATCACAGAGAAGTCAACAAGAGAAACTGCTCCTAGGGGATAAAAAACAAAAGCCAGTGGTGTTGAGTAGTTGATGGCTGACATTGCAGATAATGTGGTGAGTTGATCTGATTGGAGGAAAGCTATGATGCTGGGAGCTGATTGTCAAAAGTAATATCCCATGGTATATAAAGCTCTGGTTGATAGGGGAAGCAGGGCAAGCAGGGGGTGGGGTAGTTCTTTGCTTTTTAGAACCATCTATATCTTGACAAAGGGGAAACAACTCTAAGTTTGCCTATTTTATTTTTTATTCCTTTCTATGACTCCAGAAGGGACCCTCCCCCCCCCCCCACCCCGCCCAGGGTCAACTTGACTAGCTTTGTACCTAGAATGGAAGGAGACTGCTTTTCGCTGAAAGCCTGTCGTACTGCCTCGGCACTTCAGCAAGGAGAATGCCTGGGAAGCCTGGAGAGGCCCAGAAAAGGAGCTGATGATACATGTCATAGACTGTTCTCTAAAGAGGACACAGACATCTGGGTCTGCTGTCCAGAGTTCCAAATTGACTTTGGCATATGGATGTCCTTACTGACTCATTGCTATTTTCTTCAAGTTTATATCCAATTTTCTTCTATGGACTCTGTGTGAATTGGTGGGAGATTTTGATCCAGGCTTATAGTTGGAATTTTATTTCTGCTTTTGTCTTTTACTTAGTAAATGTTATATTTTTTTCTTTTGCCATCTTGTTTAATCAATATTTTTTGTTAATAGTTGATGGTGTGATTTTCCCTACATTAAAAGATGGGATCCTTGAGGATGGGAACAGTTTCCACCTTTGTATCCCCAGACCTTAGTACTACAGTGTCTGACAATAGTAAGTTCTTAATAAAAGTTTGTTAACTCTCTGACTTAGTGTTCTGAATCAACAGTGAACTTTAGATAATGTGATGCATCCCATATGTAGTAAACTCTTCTTCATTGGATATTGATTTTCTCTGCAATTAAGAAAAATAAGAGGAGTTGAGTTCAAACTTCTACCTCTTAGCCATTCCCCCTGTTTCCTGCCCCTTTTGTTTTCCCAGTCCATTGTTATCTCTGTAGTCTCCCAACCTAAACAGGCTTGATATGGAAAGTTCTCCCTTAAAATGAAGTCAGGGATAGTGATCTGAAGATTGGCACTAATGCCTAATATTTGCTGAAGAAAGGCTAACATGTTGAAACTGGGATTAGAGAAAGAGTTGTTGGAGGGTCAAGGGTTTTAACTACCCCTATTCCAGGTCGAATTCTATTAACATCTAAAGGCTTATTCAAATTCTTTTTGTCATACTGGAATTTGGTTGCACTGATTATTACTCAAAATAATCGGGCCCTTGACTAAGGTTCCTGAATTCTTTTTATATGATAGAGATCTTTGTTGCAATATGTTTGTAACAATAGGATTTCACTTGTAGGCAACCTAGCAAACCTTAATTACATAACTTTTTCCATAATTTTTTGTTATTGATGATCTTGTGCTTTTGTAGAACTCTCCAATTTAGTCAAAAGATATGTTACTCCTTTGCAGCTTAAAAAAAGAGTTGATGGTGTCATTGAATTGATGCTTTGCTTTAAAAAAAATAGAGTTGATTGTATCATTATGAATGATTTGTGGAAAATGGTAGAGGCTTGGGAGATACAGTCATGAATGTAGATGTAGACTGAAACCAACATTATCCTCAGGATCTTGAGAGTGAGCTACCGTCATGTCAATGTCCATAACTGCTCCCTTGGAAAACTACTTCCCACGTGAAAAGTGCCAGCGTGAGTGTAGGGTGGAGATGATCAAGTCAACCCCAGCCCAGATCTTGGAGGGTTAGGGGGTAAGCACCACATCCTACACTAATAATTTGAGTTCTCCAAAAGAAGAATAGGCAGCTTAGAGAAACAAGCGAATTCCCTCTTAGTGGAGTTCTCCAAGCAGAGGCTGAATGACCATTTGACCATCCATAGGAATGTTGTAGAAATTATTTTCGTTTATAAGTCTTTGAAGTCCATTCAGAGGCTGAGATGCTGGAATTTCTAGACTGGGTAGCAATGGAAAAGATGAATTGGAGGGTAAAGAAACTGGAAATGGAGAGACCAAGTGAGAAGCTTTTACTAAACTTTGATTAGAGACACTCCAGGAATGATGGAAGACCAAAAGAGGGCTCTGACATCCCTGATTGTCTGGGCTTAGCCATCATGCCTCAGCTGCCCCTCCCTCTACTCCTAAAGGCCCCATCTCCTATTGGGAAGTTCCTCATAGAACTTCCATTTTGGGGAAGGCCCCCAGACCAGCCATCTCTCATTCTCTGGACTTAGCCACCTTGGACTTAGCAACTCTGCTCCTGTAGGTTCCTTTTCTTATTGATGAGTTCTTCCCAGAACCTCCATTTTGAAGAAGGACTTCAGACCAGCTATTCCTGAGTCTCTGGACCCTTGTGAGTACCTTCTCCTACCTCTTCCTGGTCCTATCCCATTCAACAACTTTTTAATATTGTCTTCCTTTATTAGAGTATGCTCCTGGAGGGCAGAAAACATCTGTCTTTTTTCCTTGAATTGTATCCCTAGAGCTTAGTATAATGCCTGCCACATAATAAGAGCCCAGTAAATTCTTGTTGACTTACTGCTCCAATATGTCCCAGGGTGATGTGAAGACATCAGTAGCATCCTGACTAAGATCCAGTCAATATTGTAGAACTCTGACTGAAGACAGTGAAGTCTGCCAAGTTCATCAGGAGCCCAGGAAATTGAGGTCAGGACCAAACAGGGCCCAACCACACCATTCAAGAGTTGAGAAGGGGGTAAAGTTTGCCTGTGGCACAATGTCTAGAGTCAAGCACTGAAGCTAGAGATATATGTAAACAGAAGAAGATAGTGAATGCTGTAGGAAAATATGATGGATCAAGAGAGGCCCAGGAGAGAAACCCACAAGAAGAGAGTCATTTCACAACAACTAACAGTGGAACCTCAGAGGAAAACATAACTTGGTTATAAGGACTACAATTGTAGTTGGGAGGAATGAAGCAAGAGATAAAAATTGTAAATGAAATAAGAACTCCAAGTAATCAACCAAAGCCTGAAGGAATAAGTCAGAAGAAGAATAAATAGCTAAGACCAAAAGGTTTTCTGTCTTACTTAAGTAGTGAGCCCTCCTCCACCCTAAACACCTCCCCTGCCCACTATTAGAATGGATAAAAAGAACTTCAGGACTCCATGAAAAAAGAAATATTAGAACAAAATCAAAAGTTAGAAAAATTGAATAAAATTTTACTATCAAAGACAACTGAAAATGACAAATTAACAAGTGACAAAAGACAATTGGAAAATAGATCAAGAAAGGCTAATTTAGAAGTAACTGGATCTACTAAAAAAATCACAATTTTAAAAAGCCTGGATACCATATCTTAAGAAATCTTAAATGAAAATGCTCAGATTAATTAGCATTATGGAATTTGAGATATGGAAATTACCTCAATAACCACTGAATCCAACTGATACATATAAAGAATCCCCTCCATAACACACCTGACAAACGATTGTCTAGCCTCTGTTTGAAGATAACTCTCTTACCATTCCCCATAAGTAGGAAGCAATCCTTACCTCTTGAGGCAGCTCATTATACTTTGGGACAGTTAGGAAGTTTTTCTTGACATCAAGCTTAAATTTGGCACCAATCAAAGAAATGGGAAATCATTAAGAAAGGAATGGTTCAGGGTGAGGGATTACTTTTAGACATTTTGAATTTGAGGTGACATCCAGGCGGGGGGCACTGGTAAATGTTTAACAACTGGACACAGGACACATTTCTGTTCCTTCTGTCCTTTTAACATATTTTCTGTCACTTTCTAAAGTGATAGAACACTAGCAAATAATAAATTAAGCCCCGATTTTGTTGTTTTCCAATTTTATGGGTGTAAATGCTCACACTGAACATTTGACTCAGGGATGGTTCAAGCTCCCTCCAGCACACTCCTGCATCCAGGTAGATATGTCCAGCAAGAGGGAGGGAGAAGAGAAGGAAGAAGGGAAGGAGGGCAGGGAGAGAGAGAGAGAGAGAGAGAGACAGAGAGAGAGACAGAGAGACAGAGAGAGAGACAGAGAGACAGAGAGACAGAGAGCTGTTAGGGCTGGATATAGCTATAGAAATTTGGAGTCATCTTACTAGAGGTCCGTCATGCTCTCATTATATACAAAGAGTACAGATATGAGCTGCATAACAGTACAAATAAATGAACTCTAGTGGTTGAATGGTTGGACCCAAAGAGTAGTAAGTAATGGTTTGATGTCAGCTTCAAAGGAGGTTTCGAGTAGAGAGGGCTCACTCAATCAATCAATCAACCAACAAGCATTTATTTAGCATTGATTAAAAGTGCTAAACTCACTTAGTGTGTTCTATTGCCCAGGCACACAAATACAAAAATGAGATTGTGCTTGCCTTCAGGGAACTGACATCCTACCAGGGGAATACAATATGTTCAGAGGTAAGTGAATATAGGATTCATGCAAAATCAAAACCCAGTGTTGAAGAAGGCACTCACAATCAGGTGAAGCAGGCAAGGATTCTTGGAGGAGATGATGCTTGAGCTAAACCTTTAAGAAAGCTAAGGCTTCCTTAAAGGAGGTGGTGTGTGTGTGTGTGTGTGTGTGTGTGTGTGTGTGTGTGTGTGTGCGTGTGTATGAGAGAGAGAGAGAGAGAGAGAGAGAGAGAGAGAGAGAGAGAGAGAACATTCCAAGCAGGGAGGAGAGAGTGTGCAAAGGGCAGAGACAGGAGATGGAATTTCATGGATGGGGAACAGAAGGAGGTCAGTGGTGCTGGAACAGAGAGTGTATTAAGGGGAGTAATAGGCATTAAGCCTTGAAAGGGAGGCTCCTGTGAGACTGCAAAGAGCTTCAAAAGTCAAATAAAGAGGGTTATATTGTAACTTACAGGATTATATTGTAACAATGGGGAACCACTGGACCTTCTCAATCATGGCAATGTCATGGTTAGATCTGTACTTTAAGAATATCAATTTGGGGGCAGTTAGGGGATGCAGAGAATAGAGCACCAGCCCTGGAGTCAAGGGGACCTGAGTTAAAATCCATCCTCAGACACTTACTTGCTGTGTGACCTTGAGCAAGTCACTTAACCTCTATGACCTAAAAAAAGAGAGAAGCAGAAGAAGCAAGGAGTATCAATTTGGCAACCCCATGGAACAGGGAGAGAAAACAGGGAGGCTACTGTAATAGTCTTGGGGGAGAAGTGATCAGGGCTTGCACAATGGTGATAGCTGTGCAAATGAAAAGAAGGGCATAGATGAGAGGTAGATTGTGGAGGTAGGTATAGACGAAAGGACATGGAATTTGGAGTAAGAAGCCCTGGCTTTGAATTTTAGCTCTACTACTTGTGTAACCTATGAGAAATTGCTACATGGACAGAGTACTGGACTTGGATTCAAGAAGATCTAAGTTCAAATCCTGCCTTAGATATTGCTCTGTGACCCAGGGAAATTCGCTCAAAATCTCTGGGTCTTCTAGCTGTAAACCTTACAATGAGGGGGGAGGGCAGAGAAGACTGGACTGATTGGTCTTTTAGTATCCCTCCCAACTCCAGCCTCCATTTCCATATACTGATACAAGGAGACAGGGAACATGGTAGGGGTGGGAGTGGGGGTGGGAGGAATGGGGCACTTAGAGTCAGAATTGCTGTAGGCATCTAGCAGATCCTAGGACTCAGGACCTGATAAATCCAAGGCTGCCCCTCCCCTTAGTGATAGATTATGCTATTTAAAAGGAAAGTGGGGGTGGGGTGCTCTTGCAAAGTGAAAAATCCTTAACTCGGGCTGCATTTCCACTTGGGAGATTACTTAAACTGAGGTCTGCCTTCATCTGGGACAGTTCTTCCCCCATCCTCCCTGTCATGCCAAATCAGTGTCCTGCAGAGAACGAGCTGCCAAGCCTCAGCCCTGGGGGAGTAACGCCATGCATTCAGCAGGTGGCCCCCCTCAGAGCCTAGAGTCATTAAGAAATCAGAACCCAGGAAGAAATTAGAGCCCAGAGCCCGGAGTCCAGAGAGAGGTCAGAGCTCAGCCCAGCGACGGCATCTCCTAGCTACCAGGCTTTATGTGTCTCTGACTCCTTCCCCCTCTTGTCTGTTTCTCTGTCACCACGCGACACCCCCCACCCGCCTCTCCGCCGCCTGCGGCTTGTCGTTTTTGGTCTATCTTGCCCTATTCTCCCTGTTTCTCCCCACTGCCCTCGCCCCTGCACCATCGTCCCAGCTTCCCCCCACAACCACCACAGCTTTCCCCTCCCAATCCTCTTCCTTCACTTGCCTGGAGCCAGGAGTCCGGACCGGGAGGTGCTGGAGCTGGGGCCTGATCTGGGGCGGGGGTCACCCAGGAGGGAGGAAGACTGGTGATACGGCATCCAGAGGAGAAGCATCTCCGGGACGGGGTCCTGCACCCCTCCCCTTCTAGGACACAAACTTTGCAAGGAGCGAGACAGACGAATTTAAGAGACGGGCAGATCGCCAGATATTGGGGGGGGGGCAGGGAAAATCGTGAGATATCAAGTCCACCATAGGCAGGAGTCTGGGTTCACTCCAGGTTCTCAAACCGCTTGGAGATCCTGGACTGGTCTCCCAAAGCGAAGGCAACGGGAGGGGCTAGGCTCTGTGCCTTCCCCAATCCTGTGCTTTTGGTCTCCCCACCCCTCTAGCTTCGGAAGAAATCATTCCTCTAACATGGGCCAGTGGCAGGGTCAGGGAGCCAAGCCCGGGGGACTGCCCAGGGGAGGCGGTCCAGGCGGCTGGCTTCGGTTCCCAACGCTCAGTCTCAGACTCAAGGTTTCAAGGCGTCCAGCGGCCGCTGGAGCGGGGAGGGGCAGAACAGGCGGGCGGGAGGACGAGCGAGCGAGCAAGAGAGGGAGGGAGCAAGGGAGCTACACGCAATCCCACTATTCCCAGGCGGGAAGAACATGGCGGGCCCACCTAGTGGGCTCTGTCTGACTCTCCGACCCAACAACCTTCCTCTCCTTCCTCTTTCCACTTCTCCCGCCTTCGCCACCCCCCACCCCCCACCCATCTGAGCCAGCTGATGCTCTAGGAGCTTCTTCTCTCTCTCCCCCTTCTCTACCTGTCTTCTCTAGCTCTTACCCCTTCCTCCCACCTCCTAACCCTCACCCTTCAGTCGGGAATTTCAAACAACTTTGCAGGTAAGTACCCAGCCAGTTCTTGCAGGCCTGGAACTGGTGGGTACATTGTAACTCCTATTATGAATAGCTCATCGTAGCCCCTCGGCAATGCTGGGGAAGCAACTCACAACTCTCTGTAGAGAGTGGGAGCCTCCGAGTACTTGTTGAATGGAATGGGTCAATTCAAGGCCTGAACCAAGCTGTCTTGGAGCTGTCCACCCTCGATGTGCTGAAATACATCTCCAGGGCTAAGGCCTCCGGATTCCACAGATGACAACAGCTGACATTTCTATATTGTTTTAAGGTGTACAAGGCACATCCACCATATGGTTCAAGGCTTACTTTAATACCCATTTTAAAAATGACGAAGCTGAGGTTCAAAAGCAAAGGAACTTGACCAGTGTTCCACAGTTTTTGACAGAGTTAGGATTCAAACCCAGGTCTGATTGACTCCAAATCCATTGATGAAGGCATCCAAGGAGACACCAAGGGAAAAGAGCAGCCAGAGTCCATCAAAGGCTTCTTCCCCTTCCTGAGATCTGGGTGTTCCACTACATGAGAATTCTCATCTTCTTTCAGTGCTTCTCAGCTGTGTGTGCGCGCACGTGTGCGTGTGTGTGCCCGAGCTCATGTGGGTGCTGTATGTGGGAGGGATACTAAAAGACCAATCAGTCCAGTCTTCTCTGCCCTCCCCCCTCATTGTAAGGTTTACAGCTAGAAGACCCAGAGATTTTGAGCAAATTTCCCCGGGTCACAGAGCAATATCTAAGGCAGGATTTGAACTTAAATCTTCTTGAATCCAAGTCCAGTACTCTGTCCATGTAGCAATTTCTCAGGTTACACAAGTAGTAGAGCTGCTGGACAGAGCTTAGGTAGAGTACTCCACTTTCTATGTGGGGAGATGTCCCCTTGCACATTCACCAGTTCACTGGACCAAGTTTATCCCCCTAACTTCACTCAACAAGGGAGGACTGGAGAGAGAGGCCCTTATTGATGACAGTCCTTTTGTCTCACACTCTTAGGCAAAAGCTAAGGCAACTGTACACTCCTGGCTGGGTCCAGAGGACCCTAAAATGTGAGGGGAAACAGGGTACAGACAGACCATAGCCAAAAGAAAGAGGGATGGATGAATGGATTGATGGATGGATTGAATGAATTCAGAGGAAACCTCTCTCCCTCCTTCATTTGTTGTTCAGTCATTTTTCAGTCATGTTTGACTCTTCATAACACTTTTGGGATTTTCTTGGCAAAGATGCTGGAATGGTTTGCCTTCAGCTCATTTTACAGATGAGGAAACTGAAGAAAATGGAATTAAGTGACTTGCCCAGGGTCACACAGTTATTAATTGTCTGAGGCCAGATTTAAACTCAGGAAGAAGAGTCTTCCTAACACCAAGCCTGGTGTTCTATCCACTGCACCACCTAGCTCCCTCTCCCTCTTTTAACACTCCCCTATTTGTCCCTAGCAAAGGAGGGTGCTGAAAACATTGTGAATGTTATGTACTTCCCCTACTGCTGAGCACAGAACTCTACTCACCCTGTTTGCTTAATAAACGTTTATTGGATGGAGATGGGGTTGGTATGATTCTGTAGTTCTTAGATTCTCAGAGCCTGGAGGTTCCCTTAGATTAAGCATGTATTAAGTTCTTTTTTATGAGCCAGGCACTGTATAATTAGGTTAGAATGCAGAACACAGAATACCAGAGCTAGAAAGAATTTCAGAACTAGGGATCTGACAATATACATAAAATACAGAATGTCAGAACAAGGAGGTACTTGTGCACAGGCTGCTGGGCTGTTTCAGTGGACTGTCAGGGAAAGGATATGAAAACAGGAGAGGGCAGTGAATGTCCCTTGAAACTCAGGTCACCTGCTGCCTCCTGTGTGAAAACTTTCTTAATCTTTCCAGCTATAAGTGGAACCTTCCTTCATAACTTATTTTGTGTTCTTTATTTTAACTTTGTGTTTGCTTACATGTGCATCTGTTGTTTCCCTGATAAAATATAAGCTCCTTGAGAACATTTTCTTTTTTTTTTATTTTATTTTAGTTTGCATCATTCATTTCCACAAGATTTTGAGTTACATATTTTCTCCCCATCTTTCCCCTACCCACCACCCCAAAACAGCCATCCCAGTGTATCCCCTCTCCCCCAGTCTATTCTCTCTTTTGTCTTCCCCCCTCACCTGTCTGACTTTTCAGTAGGGCAGGATGGATCTCCCAACCACAGTGCCTGTGTATCCTTGAGAACATTTTCAACTTTAGAACTCAGAACCTAACACAGTACTGGCTTGCTAATCACTTGATTGCTCTAACCTCTTGGTGCCTCCAAACAATCTTCTAATACCAGAGTTATAGAGGGATCACCAATGTGCATCAGGTGTTCAGCACAGGAATTTCCCCAACACTCCAAATATAATAATCTAGGATCTCTTCAATGTGGGTATTCCCTCCAATGATGCAGATCACAGCCCCTCCATACCTATTCAGCTTCAAGGCCATTCAACATGCTCGGGACCTTTCTCAAGTGCTCTTGACATTGCAAGGAAAACAGTAGGGCACATGATCTCACCATCAGTCATCTCCCAGCCCATCTTCCCTCTCAATTATATATTTCTTTGATACCATGCTTCCCTCTGGTTTGCCTTCATAGTTGCTTGTTGTTAATGTGTGGTGGCCTGCATCCCTTTCTCAACCACTAGGATGTTATAGCCTCAATTTCAGTTCTTTAGTTCTGTGGTCTTCTTTGGTTTGTCATATAACATCACCTGAAGAACACAGGTAAGATAGGCCTTTGTTTCAGGGAGAAGCTTGGGTCATTAAGAGAATTTTCAAATTCTCAAAGGCAACTGAGTCTGATCTTCAATTCTGGATACAGCTCACTGTATATTTGTGATGTTTGACCAAGATATATGCACTGATGGATGAGCCCTTATAGATATTGTCCATCCAATTGCAGGCTAGGGAATAGGCATTCTTTATCCACTTGGATTTCCCTATGTAGATAGGACAAATTCTTTGGAGGGATCTCTTCTAGGAGACTGTGCAGTATTCTGGGGCTTGATGTAACCAGCACAATGCCATCCACCAAGAGGAAAATCTGGAGGATTCACCATCTGTAAGGAATCTTTCTTCACTTTGGATATATCTCTCCCATGACAGTAGCAAACATCTTTGACAAATATATCTCTTTCTATTTCATGTCTCACTTGATATTAATGATCAGAGTGGGAATGTAAAAGATTGTTACAACCCACAAAGCATCTTGGCTAATTTTGATATGTGCCTAGAAGACACCTCTTTGAAGCCTTTAAGGTAGTATTTTGTTTGAATCAAATGCCATCGTCTAGTCAACCAACAATAGTCATAGTGAGATGCTGGGTTCTTGACACCTTTCTGTCAACTGTATGATGGTAAATATGTGGTCTGCCATGGAATATTGCCTCACTATTCTCTTCTACTATTCTTATCAAGGATGCTTTCAATATGTGGGTAAATTTTTCTTATGAGACATGATGTAGTCAATAGTTACTGTTCTTTTGTTCATGGAGGGGTTTCCACAATCATTTGAAAGCCCAAGCTTTCTTTCCATGCCTTTGGTGGCTTCTTCTCCTTCAGATTCCTTGACAATCAAGCCACAACACTCTACAAGTGTATTACCTTCAGCATGAACTTTCTCTGTGTATATTTAGTCTTCTTTAGTCACTCTTTCCATCTTGTTTTCTTTGAGGCCATCATCCTTTCCTCTATAAGTACATGCAGGACCGTGATATTAGAGTTTAATCTGGTAGCTTCACTATCTGTAAACCATCCTTTCGTAATAGTAATAACCCAGCATTTATGTAGCACTTAAGATTTCTAAAGCAGTTTTCAAATATTATATTTTATCTTCCCAAACACTCTGGGACTTAGGCTCTATTATTATCATCCCCAGTTTTCAGAGGAGGACACTGAGGCAGAGAGCAGGGAAGTGACTTGCTCAGGGTCACACAGCAGGCATCAAAGGTCAGATTTGAACTCAGGTTTTCCTCGTTACAGGTCTAGCACTCTATCTGCTTCACACCTCACCTGCTTCCTTTAGCTGTGAGTTTTCTACATCTTCTGGTTTCATGTACAGCATGGTTCAGTGGAATTAATAAATGAATAAATGAGCATCTATTAAGTGCTTAGTGGGTGCCAGGTACTGTGTTAAATTCTAGGGAGACTAAAAATGGTCAGTTCCTGCCCTGAAGGACCCTACATTCTAATGGAGAGGACAACACATATAGGGAAGAGATGACCAGGCTTCAAAGGGACATTGGTTCCAGAGAGGTAGAAAGTGTTGAGTGGAAGGGTAGAGTGATGTCAAGGTGGTCCATGTGGATGACTGGAGGAGCAATCAAAGCATGGCTTGATGGTTCAATATGGTGGGTAAATGGCATGTACTCAGTCACTAGAGCCAGAGCTCTGGAGATGGATGGAATAATTTGGGACTCAGAAGACTTGGGTTTGAATAGCAATGGTGATGCTTTCTATCTGTATAACCTTTTCATTTCAACATTACTTCCCCACCACTGGCCTCAGTTTTCTCACCTGTATAACTTGAATCCCAAAGCCCATTGGTATGACTATCTCCTCATTGGTGAAATGTAATGTCTGAGCCTGCATGAAGGGTAAGGTGAAGTTGGTGAGAGTGGGAAAGAGGAGAACTTCAGTCTTTGTCGTCTTCAGGCTTTGTAGTCCCATTGAGAGCTTCTGGTTTCCAGCTTTGAGAGAGAAAGGATAGACAATGGCAAATTCGCTTCAGATTGCTGGAGGTAGAATTAGAAATAAGATACCAAGGGAAGAACTGTCAGTCTCCATCACGTCCTTCCTATCCTCAACTTGCTACACTAGAGACTCTGGAGAATTTCCTCTTGGATCAAATCTAGGTCTCTCTCTTGTTTGAGCTGAGTGATCTCACTCCCAATAGGAGAGTTCCTTCACTCTATATTGTCCAGCATACATTCCTCTATGTATACTTTCTGACATCTGTTTTGTTGTCAACCTGGATAAATGGGTTGATTTTCTTGTTCTGTGTATTTGTTGTGGAACTGGTATTTGGTGGGAAGGGATTCAAGCCTGGGATTTATATAAGGCTTGGGGTCCTACTTCCCCCAATAATAAACAGCAATCAGAATTTTAGCCTGAACCTGAAAACTACATCCTCTAGATAAATAACTTAAGGGACTGGATAGGTGTAATTCTAGCCCAGTATTCCCTCTCTTTGAGGAAAGCAGTGACAAAGCTTCTGGTCCCAATCTCCTGATTTACCTCCTGGTAGGAAATAAAGTCTCCTTTGAACAACAGTAGGGGATGGTGGTAAGGCTAGAGATGTCTAGAGCCCCATAGTGTGGGAGACAGCCTCACTGAACCTATAAAATGAGGTTAGGTTCAGACTCTTGATTCCTTCCAGCTATGGGTCTAGTATTCTTTCCAGACTTTCTATTTATTGGGATAGTGGACAAGGACCTTAAATTGTGATTATCATCAATTGTGGTAATACTTATAGACATGCTAAAGACTGAACTATTCCTGGCTCCCTCTGCTTCTTTTCTCACCACCCTGACAGCATTCTTGAAGAAGTAGAAAATACCACAGAGGACCAAGGGTAATGTTGTATTAAAATTTGTTTCTTGGGCTGCCACAATCAAAGAATTGATTACCAAGTGACCAGACTGCCCCAGGGATGGGTTTCTCTGTCCTTTGCAAGGTTGGTATCAATTTGGGCATTTGAAACCACATTTCCAGCCTAATTGTTCTCTGCTCAACCTGCAATGGAGAGTTCAATATTTTTGCTACCACCAAATGGGACAACAATCCTACTCTCTCCCTAACAGGGTTGTAGTAAAAAAAAAGTGCTTTGTAGAACTTAAAGGGCAGGAGGCTTGGGAGCTGGTAGTAAATGCCCAAGGCACTCCGGATAGGGGGAGCAGTCCTGAAGGAGGTGTAACAATAATGCAATATTCACAATACCCACTGTGGTTATGAATATGCTGGTATAGTTGTGAATCACACAATGTAACAGGCTCTCCACATGGAAGATAGAACCAAAGCCTTTATTCAAATACCAGAAAACCGAGTCCCAGAACCAGAAAGCCAAGGTTATTACAGTAACTATGAAGTTGGTACACATGGTTAATGCAGTGAACACACATTCCCAAGCCTTTACAACAGAATAGTTTCCCTCAAGCAGGGATCTTCCTCTCTCACTCATGGTAGCTCCTCAACCTGGTTCTCAGAAGCTTTCAGCAGAAGTTCCCAGCAGAAAAGTCTCAGCAGAATTTCCCAGAGGAAAAGTCTCAACAGAAGCTCCTTTCTCAAAATCAAGATCATTTTCCCCAGTCTGGGCCTCTCTTCCCCAGCCTCCAGTTGCTTTCTTCAAGAAGGTCTTCAAGAAGTTCCACAAAAAGTTCTGACTTTCCAGCTTGTGCTCTTCCTTATATATGGTATTAGCTCCTCCCTGTTCCCCCCCTTCCTGTTAAGTCAGCAATAGGGGTTCATACCTTCTGTTTCTTTAACAGAGTCTTGGTATAATTAACTTGAAACTAAGTGCTAAGTACCTGTTTACTTGCCAATCAAGGGCATGGAAGATCTTCGAATCCCATTAACATTACAGGAGGTGACCTTGAACTAGTCCCAGAAGGAGAGGGAGACTTGACTGAAAGAAAAAGGGTAGAGATGAGCAAAGGTGTGGAGGCAGAGAGAAATTCACTTCATGGACATGAAGAGGAGCAAAGGAAAATTAGGCTGAAAAAGTAGGTTGGGTCCCAGAGTTAAGAATTCTTTCAATCTATGCTTTGTGCTATAGTCAGGGGGCTAAGTGAAATGGGGAGGACATTGACCAATAAAACAGAGTAAGATCCAGGTCTTGCCTTCAGGGAGCTCCCAGCCTATGTGGTAGATAGGACACACACACACACACACACACACACACACACACACACACACACACACACACAACTATAATTTGGATTCTGAAGGACCATGAGATGGGGCCCAAATGTTTGCAGTTTAGAAAAAAAGAAATAATTTCTGACTGGTGTCAGGGTAGGCTTCCTGGAGGAGATGCTGCCTGTAATGATCATAGGATTTAGAGCTGGACAGGATCATAGGATCATAGGTCTTGGACCAGATGGGATGACAGAGGCTCTCTAGTCCAGCTTCCACTTTTTACAGAGAAGGGAAACTGAGGCCCAAAGAGGTGGAAGTGGCTTGCCCAAGGTCACAGTCAGTAAGTGGCAGAGCCAAGATCCCCTTACTCCAAATCCAGTCACCTTCCACTCTGATATGCTGCCCCTCATATTTTAGAGCTCATATAGTCAAGTCATTTTGCAGATGAGGAAACTGAAAGCTGAATTTACACAGGTAATGAATGACAAAGTCAGGATTTGAATAGCCCGGGCCTTTCTGTGCCAACTTTACACTCTTTCCATAACACTGCTGTGATTGAGTCTAGGGGCTTCTTATTTAGCCATTTAAAAAATGTCATGGGCCCCTTAGGCATGCTGTCCAGTGAAGTCTATGGTCATCTCCTCAGAAGGATGGTTTTTTAAAAAAGTATTCACCATTGAAAGAAATGCTAGATTTCATTTAGAAGTTGATAAAAATAAAGATGTATTTTTTCCCTTCCAAGTTTATAGAGTCCCTGAAATTTATCTGCAGACTCCTTCTTAAGACACTCTGATCTCCACCAACTCTTTTATTTTATAGATGAGGAGACCCAAGGCCCAGGGAGGGAAGGAGACTTGCCCAGAGTCTCACAGATGCCAGGTAGCAGAGTCACAATATAAATGAGGGTTCTCTGCTTCCAAATCTCAGGGTCTTTTCATTTCTCCAGGTTATTTCAAAAAGTGAAAAAGGATGGGGAGGTTAGGTGGTGCAGTGAATAGAGCACTGGCCCTGGAGTCAAGAGGACCTGAGTTCAAATCCAGCCTCAGACACTAAACACAAAAAAACTAGCCATGTGACCTTGGGCAAGTCACTTAACCCAATTGCCCTGCCTTCCCCCCTCCACAAAAAAAAGCAAAACAAAAAAAGTCAAAAAGGGAAGGGAAGACTTTCTAAAGTGTTGGGGACACCAAAGATACAAAGCCTGGAGAACATGGCCAGGGCCATCCAGTGTCACTCATGGCCATCTTACTTTGGGGCATATGGAGTCAGACCAGGGAGGTTTAAAGGGTGATCCCCAGGACTCATTTAACCCAACTTCTTCATTTCACAGAGTTAGACTCTGACACCCAGAGAGGGAAAGGGATGAGCCAAGGTCTCACCGTGAGCTAGTTGGAAAGTTGAGTGCGGACTGTATGGAGGACCAGGGAGGGGAAAGTATTGAGATACCCATTGGACTGTGCTCTATGCACAGCTCCAAATCCCCTTGACATCCCCACCCTAACCCCAGATTAGTCCTAGCAGTTGAGGAGTCTGTGTCACAGGCTTATTCCCTGCCATGCTGAAAAGTCAGCCAGGCAAAGAAGTCTTTGTGTAAGAGGTGGGCTTGAGCTGGACTTCGAAGAAGGAGCCCAGTCTGGGCCAAGGACAGGGATACTTCTCTCTGTAGCTGGTGGCCTGGAGAAACCATTGAATCACAGGCTTGGAAGGGACTTCATTTGACAGATGAGGAAAATGAAGATTAGAGAGGGAAAGTCACACAGTATGTGGAAGAAATTATCGGTCAATGTCCTCCCCATTTCACTTAGTCCCCTGAGTATAGCACTTGAGTCTTCTGACTCCTGGCCTAGTGTCTTGTGTTTATATGTGAGAGAAGTCAGGCAGAGATCAGATTGGTGGGCTTCAAAAGAAATCATAATACAGCTTAAAATGGATAATTTCCCAGTCTTTAAAAATGAACTAGACAGTATAGAGAAAAAGAGACAGTCTTTTTGTCCTTTATTTTAAAAACATTTTTGTTTAAAGTTTTGAGTTCCAGATTTTATCCCTTCCTTCCTCTCCCTCCCCTGCTCCCTCCTTGAGCTGGTAAGCAATCAGATATAGGTTATACATGTGCAATCATGTAAAAGATTCCCATATTAGTCATTTTGTACAAGAGAACTTGAATTTTAAAAAAATGAAAGAAAGTGAAAAATAGCCTGCTTCAGTCTGTATTCAATCAATATCAGTTCTTTCTCTGGAGGCAGATAATATGCTTCACCATCAGTCCTTTGGAATTGTCTTGGATCTTTGCATTGCTGAGAATAGTTAAGTCATTCACAGCTCTTCATCAAACAATAGTGCTGTTACTGTGTACAACATCATCCTGGTTCTGTTCATTTCACTATGCATCAGTTCATGTAAGTCTTTCCAGGTTTTTTTTTTCCTGAAGTCATCCTGCTTGTCATTTCTTAGAGCAAAATAATATTCCATTACAATCATATACCACAGCTTGCTTAACCATTCCCCAGCTGATGGGCATTCCTTTGATTTCCAATTCTTAGCCACCACAAAAAGAGCTGCCATAAATATTTTTGTACAAATAGGTTCTTTTCCCTTTTTTTTGGATGTCTTTGACCTCACAGTGGTATTGCTGGATCAAAGGGTATGTGCAATTTTATAGTCCTTTGGGCATAGTTCCAAATTGCTCTCCAGAATGATTGGATCAGTTCACAACTCCACCAACAACGCCTTAGTGTTGCAGTTTTCCCACATCCCCTCCAACGTTCAACTTTTTTTTTTGTTATATTAGCTACTCTGATAGGTGTGAGGTGGTATGAAAAGAGATGGTCTGAAAAGAAATCAGACTGTGACTCTGACAAGAAATAAGGTGAGGGGTTTGCAAAAAGTAATGCAGGTGCAACCTGTTTAGGGCCACAGGTGTAGAGCATGGAGACATGGCATGATGGAGTCCACCTTCTGCTACCTGCTTGGTGTCTGTGGTTTCCAGCCTTCCCTTTCCAGCTCCATGTGACTTTGGGGAAGTCTCCACACCTCCACACCTAGACTCTCCTGCCATCAGTCACCAGTGGCCAGAAGAGCCTGGGCTAGACATCACTATTTGGAGCTGTGCTGAGGAGTCCAGCTGTGAGATGACCTCCCCTCACTTTAGAGGTGTCCCCTAGTATTTCTAGTAGCTCTTCTTTTGCTCTGGTGATCACTAGGATTGTCTGGGGTTTTGGATTATTCAGCTGTACTCCTGTCCCAGTGGTACAGTCCAGGGAAGCCAAGAGAACCAGATTGGGGATGGTTGGAAGAGACAGGTGGGATCTCCATTCCTTTCCTCTCCACTGAGTGATGCATCCCCAAGCAGAAAGGGTTTGACCAGGCAGTATCCAGCTTGAGGTTCCTCAGCCCTCCTCTGTCCCTCGGCTCCCACCAGTATTGCCCCCTCCAGGTTTCAGCTTCTCCAGGGTCCGGCTCACAGTAGAGAGACTGTTAGGTATATGACTCCTTGTTCCTTGGAAGAGGGGGGAAATATGGGACTATTGTTAAAGACAGAAGACAGACTCTGGGGGGATGACAGGAGGAGAGACATCCTGGTCATGCAGGGTGGATTCTGGGTCATCCCTCTTTCAGAGCCATGTGGATGGAGTTAATGAGTTCAGGGTGAAGAGAGGAGGTGGCGTTGGCATTTAAGCCTTAAGGAGGCAGGGCTCGGTGAGGGTAGGAGGTCTACAGATGCCCCCACATCCAAAATACCTTGCGTTTATTTGGGATTTATCTGGAATGCATAAATATGTGTACATGCTATCTTTCTTGCACCTAATGGAATGTAAGTTCCTTGAAGGCAAGAGTTCCTTAATTTTTGCCCTTGTATCTCTGTGTTTAGCAGAGTGCCTGTAGGTACTTAATAAACACTAGTTGTGGGTTGGTTGGCTGATTAACTATAGGAGGGAGGGTAGGAGGAGGCAGAATCCCAAATTCCCTTTTAGAGGAGATATTAGAGGCATCTAATCTGACCTGTATCTATTCAAGAATCCCCCTCACAACATCCCTGACAAGTGACCAGTCTATCTCCACTTGGAATCTTCTGGCGATGGGTCCCCCCTATGGTGGGGACTGGGACTAGGTGGGAAGGCTAGTTAGACAGGCAGGCTGTGGGGTCCCTCACACCTACCTTCACTCTTTCCTCTGCCACTGGAGGTCTCTTCCTCTCCACTGTTCCCAGGCTGGGGGTGGATCCTTAGATTCCCTGCAGGGGGAGAGGTGATTTCAATTTAGATAAGATAACTTGTCCGCAGATTCTCTGACCTTGGTTCCATGGTCCCAATTGAGAGGAGAAGTTCTTCATGTCTGACTTCCACCCTTCCAGTTGTCACTTCTGGTTTGCTGTACCTTAACTTGGCTTCTCTTAGGATTCCAATTGGTGATGCTCCCCTACAAGTGGCTGGATGTATATTTTGTGCTGACTTATCTGTACACATGTTGAACCCCTTCCCCCCAAGCCCTTGATGGCAGGTTTGGTTTTGTCTTTGTCCCCAACACATAGCAGAGGGCTGGGCACATTTTGGGGGTCTAGACTTGTGCTTTCATCAAGGACAAAACTCCCAAATCAGCCTCTTTCCCTGCATCTCATGGTCTTAGAAAGTTGCCTGGGACCACTGAGAATTTAAATGACTCGATCAGGGTCATCTTGCCAGTATGTGTCAGGGACGACTTGAACCTGGGTCTTCCCAACTATGAGACTGGTTCTATATTCTCTACCCCACAATGTCCCCCACCTGGTGATCTGATGATCCTCCCCCTCCTTCCCCTTCTCAGCACAGTGCCTGGCATTTGTAAATGTATCTTGACTGAATGGTACATGGTAGGCACCACAAGTAGGTGTCACTGTGGATAGAGCGCTAGACCTGAAGTCAGGAAGATCTGAGTTCAAATTCAGACTTAGATACTTCCTAGTTACAAGACTCTGGATAAGTCACTTAACCTCTGTCTGCCTCAGTTTCATCATCTGCAAAAATGAGCATTGCAATAGCACCTACCTCCCAGAGCTGCTATGAAAATAAAGTGAGGTATTTGTAAAAACACTTTGCAAACTTTAATGTCCTGCATAAATCCTAGCTTTTTGTTTTGATATTTTTAGTCCTCTTCAGTTTTCTTGTGGAGAGGTGGGGAGGGATCAAGGACAGCAAAAGATGGGTCCTTGAAGGGAGAATCCAAGACTAGGAGAAGCTGGGCTGCGTTGGAAATGTGGGGGGAGGGGTGCAGAGGGGAAGGGAAATGATTTTTTCTAAATCCAGCAGGATGTAAGTCCTCGAAGGCATTGCTGTTGTCATAGCAACATCTAAACACATCTGTGAAGGTTTCAAACCCACACAGATGCAAACACACAGGCAGCCTCACACACACACACACACACACACACACACACACACACACACACACACACACACAGAGTCAACAGCCACCCAAGCTCCTAAATGCTCTTAGTCCCCAGTGAAGTAAGGGCTTCAGGTAGTATGATATTTCTTTTGCAATTGAGGCAGCTGAGGCTCCAGGGGTTGAGAGACATCCCCAGGTAGTGATTACCCAATTAGGAAATGCTGGAGTTGGGTTCAAACCCACGCTCCTGGCTCAGGGTCAGGAGTAATCACCACCACCTCCCAGTCACACAATCTCCTATAATCATCCAGAGTGTCACATATCAGTACATGTCCCATCTCCCTTCTCCCCTCCCCCAGTCACCAGGTGGTCAGGTCACACTTACCCAAGGAAGGCAGGAATCGATCCAGGTTGAACCGAGAGTTCAGAAAGGGATAAGCCAGGATGAAGAGCCCTGGGCATGAGGGAGAAGAGTGAGATGAGGAAACTGAGGCTCCGAGACATTATGTGATCTACCTGAGGTCACAGAGGTGGCTAGGTTGGCAGTCAGAATGTAAATCCATGTCCTCTGACTCCAGAGCAAAGTAGTATGTAGATTGGGGGTGCTGGGGAGTCAGGGAGAAGATAGAATCTTGGGATTTGGAGGTTTGGAGAAGGACTCGTGTATCCAAGATGGGCAAACAGCTGGAGGAATAAATGGGAGTCCCTGAGGGGGGTATATGTGCTCAGGGTGTCCCTTGTATCACCACCTTGCCCTATCCTGGTCCTATGTTCTCTGTCTCTGAGCCCTCTGCCTCCCACAAGCCTGGATCAGGGTCTTCCTCCTTCAGAATCCCTTGCTGATGGCTCTGGGCTCCACAGTCCTGGCTTGGAACCTCATGCTTCAACAGTGGATTTTGTAAATTTAGAAATCATTTATGAAGCATTTAACTTTAAGCAGCAGCAAGACCCTGGTACCAGAGCTTGAATAAATGAATGGGGCCCCCATAACTCCTTGGATATTTCTTGTCAGGGATCTCCCTCTCCAACCATACTGGGAACATTGGCATGGGCTATAGAAGGTCAGATTGGAAGAGGTCTTTGAGACCATTGAGTCTGGCCCTGTGGCTTTGTAGAGGGGAACCCAAAACTACAGTGGGAGGCAGACCTTGGATCTCTTCCTCCACTTCCTATGTCTCTCCAACTGAAGAGCTTGGCACATGTCTGGGCACACAGGCTGTGGAGGGAAGGTGTGCAAAGACTTACTGACAGATGGATGGATTGCCAATGTTCCCTGTGATTATCAGGAGGGGGAGGTCCTCAAAGCCCTCCCAGAGTAAAGTTCTCACCCTGACCTCATGGGGTGACTACATCTGGGGCTGGGACCAGATTTGGACTTTCTGTCTGTGTCACAAAACACAAAGGCTTCCAATGAAGCACTATCAGTGCTGAGCTTTGTGTCCAGGTTTGGGACCCCATTTTAGGAAGGACACTGTTAGGCTGGACCTTGTCCTGTAGAGAGCAGGATGGATGGTAAAGGTACTTTAGTACAAGTCAAAAGAGGATGATATGAAGGGATTGGAGGTGTTTGGGCTGTAGAAGAGAAAACTTGAGATGAGGGCACACCATAAGAGCTGTGTTCAGCTATCTGAAGGTTGTCACTTGGAAGACAGATGAGGTTCATTGGGCTAGGTCCCAAAGGGCAGCATGAGGAACAGTGGAGGGAAGTTACAGAGGGGCTAGCTTCAGCATGATGGCAAGAAAAACTCCCTGATAGTTTGTATAGACTGCCTAGGAGGCAGTGAGCCTTCTAGCTTTGGAGGTGTTCAAACACAGCCTGGAGGGACCTTAATCTAGGAACCTGTACAGAGGATTCCTACACTAGGAGTCTGGGCTGAGGTGCCTCAGGGGTCCCTTCTGACTTCAGGGAGATGGTCTTCCTTGTAGGTGGCAAGGAAGAGTTAGAGGCTTCTCTGTCAGGGGTCTTTTCCTCAGGATGTAGAGCTTGAGTCTTTGGGTGCTAAGCCCCCTCCTGGCCCCTGCAGGATGGCAGCTTCCCTCCCTGGGTCCCTTAGCCTGAGGCTCAGCACCTGAGAGATGGAGGCTGAGATAAGGTGAGGTAAACTTGAGATGGGCTATCTTATTTCCTTCTGGGTCAGGAGAATGAGGCCACTGTGATATTCAACACTAGTGAAGCCAGCCCCACCCCCTGCTCCCTTCCTCTCTTCCCCCAGAGCTGGGTTACTGTACTGACCTGGGGGCCTGGGGACTGGATTCTACTTTCTATGCCCAGAAAAATCAACCTGTCTGGGATCCCACTGTCCTTTCTTTGCCCTGCACAATAATGGTGAGGAATGAACTTCTAGGAAACCCAGAAACTCCAAAGCCCCTCTCACAAGTGGATCCCTTGCCTAGCCTCCACTCGAAGACCTCCAGTGATGGGAATCTCTCTACCTCCTGAAGCAGTTCTGCTCGGCAGGAAGTTCTTCCTGATATCTGGTTCAAAACTGCTATCTATTTCTCAATTGTTCCTCCTGGTCTCCATTCCAGTTCCTTCACCCTTCTGGATGCGCTCAGACCCCTGACCCTCAAACACTGAAGAACATTAGGCAGCTGTTTAGGGCTGAGGAGGAAGGGGATGAATGGGCTCCCCCTTTCTCTGCTTACATGTACCCACTATACCACTGACCTCCAGGAATGGTAGGGAAGGGGTCGAGGGTTACTCTCTTGCCTTCATTGGGAGCAGCAAGTACTGGTCCAAGATGCACTGCTGCTGGGAGGAGGAAAGTTACTAACAATGATAATACAAGGCCCTTTGTTCTTAGCATCCTTGGGAAAGAGACAGAGTAAACACTCCCATTGTACAGAGGGGGACACTGAGGCCCCAGGAGGGTAAGGGCTTTCTCGAAGGTCATGCATCTGTTAAGTGTCAGAGTGAGGCCTAGTCCAGGGCTGGGTCCATTGAATCATGAAACCTCAGTCTCGTACCCACTCTTTCCTGTTTTTCTCTTATAAACCTACCTTCTTTGTCATTTCCTCTCTTTAATTTAGAAGCTCTGACTCTAGGAACTGGTCCCAGCCTGGGATGGGAGGATGAGGGATGAGGGGGTGATTGAATCTTCAGGGAGGATTAGACAGTCTGGTGAGTGGGGAAACAGGCACCTCGTCTGTAAAAGGTGGTGTGGTACATCTGTAGCCACGCAGTGGGGTTGGGGATGGAAGTGTGCATGGTGTAGTGAGGGGAACAGATGCCCAGCTTCCCCCTTCTCTTAAGGAAGTTTCACACCCATCTTTTCTCCTCCCCTCCCACCCACCTGAGCCCCCTCCCCAAATTACTCAATTGCCCACTTTGTCAGCTTACCTTGTCCCCTTCCCTCCTATCCCAGGATCTCTGCACTCACCCAGACCGGCAGCTCCAATAAAGATGCCCCCCACGGCTGCTGCCGCAGATGAAACAGACACTCCAATAATGATGCTGCCCGCCAGCAGGCCCAGGGCAGCACAGGCCAGCTGCAGGCATCGCAAGTCCCGGCCACTGATGGGGACATCCATGAAGGGTTAACCCCAGGCCTTGTCTCTGGCCACTGGGTATGAGCACCCACCGGCTCTCAGCTGCAGCAGTCCAGACCCTGCCTGGTCCTTAGAACCTGGGTGACTCCTCCAACCTGTGGCTAGACTCTAGCAGGCTCATCAGCATCCTGGCTTACCTGCAGTACTGGCTAGGCACTGTCCCAGACTTATCCTTCCCTTTCCCACCCCTCCCCCCCGCCCCCATGTGCCTTCTCAGGTGCCCGGATCCTTCTTTGCCTCTAATCTCAACCCCCTTTTAGAAGATTGCCTTTGGATGGGTTGCTATCCAGGTACCACTAAAGCAGGATTTCTGCTTGGGCCTTGGAAGGTTGGGAGGACCATGTCTCACCCTGCTTCAAGCTACCCACTGCCTACCTACTTCAGAGAGGACTCAGGAACAGCTCCCTCCCTACGCATCTTGCATCTGCTTAATGCTCCTTTCAGGGTGACTGCCTGGGGACCCCGTGATCCCACATGGGGTGGGGTGAAACACAGAGACCATGAGGGCTCAGGTTCTTCAGGAGATAAAGGCAGGGGTTGCATTATGAATAAGGCTAAAGCAACATGAGCTGGGGAGTGGTTTGGGATGGGCAGGGAGGGAGACAGTGCCTGGGCAGGGTAGGTTGTTCCAAGAGGCTTCCACTGTACCCTTGCTCAGACTGGGCATTGGGATGTAGTGCAAAGAGCTCAGTATTGGGAGGGCGAGGAGGTCAGAGGACCTGACTGCCACTTCTGAGCTGTGTGACACTGGACAAGTGCCTTCCCTATGCTGTGACCCAGTTTTCTTCTCTGTAAATGGAGGGTTTAGATTCAATTATTTCTAAGAGCCCTTTTAGTTCTGATATTTTTTCCTGTTAGTGTTCTAAGGTCCCTCCCAGTTTTTGCATTCTTTACTCTCTGTTCTAAGGTCTTCTAGCCATTCTCTGTTCCTTGTTCTAAGGCCCCTCCCAGCTCCGACGTTCCCTGCTCTAGGTTATAAATCTGCTGATCTCCAGAGCCAATTGTCCCCTACTCCTAGGCTCCAATGTCACCTGCCAATTATTCCTTTAGACTCTGACAGGTGATCATTGGCAGGTAGGGGTGTGTGTGTGTGTGTGTGTGTGTGTGTGTGTGTGTGAGAGAGAGAGAGAGAGAGAGAGAGAGAGAGAGAGGGAGAGAGAGAGAGAGAGAAAGGGAGAGAGAGAGAGAGAGAGAGAGAGAGAGAGAGAGAGAGTGTGCCTGCGATAAGAATCTGCTTTCCCACAGCAAGCCTTTTCTCATGGTTCTGTCCATTGTCCTAGGCTCTTCTCATCACAGCTTTGGACCTGGAGGGATCACTCTCATTTTACAGAATAAGAAAGAACAGTTTAGAGAAGAGGGAGTAACTTGGCCCAGGGCCATATGGGTACTGAGCAGCAGAGCTGGGGGCTGACCCCCATCCTCAGAATCTAAACGCCATACTCTTTCCACTAGACCTCAGAAAACCTAAACCTGGGGGCCTCTGTTCGGGACTGCAACTCATGTGTGCAAAGACTGCCTCAGATGCAGTCTGACAATTCAACCACTATTTATAAAGTGTTTATTATGTGCAGAACACAAGATGCCAAGGATGCAAAGACCAAACAGTCCTTGACCTCAAGGAGCTTACAGTCTGTCGGCAGGTTATGTTGGGCCTCTTAAATATCACTGAGACATGAATGAATGAAATCTGATTACTGTATGATGGCTCTGAATGGTCATACCTTATTCAAAAGAAACAGGAAGGGGAAAGGGAGAAGGGTGGAGCAGCATTATGTATTAAGAAGGTATATGATCATTTTTTTGCTGATGATTCTCAGACCTAGTCATCCAGCCTGACCCTTTCTGCTGTCTTCCATCCTCCTATCTCCAATTGCCTTTTACATATCTTGGACTCAATGTTTCATTGATATCTGCAGCTCAACATGTTCAAAACCGAATTTAGCTGTCTTCCCAACCATTCCCTTCTCCAAACTCTTCCATTACTAGTGAGGGTGTCAGCCTCCTCCCAGGCACCCAGGGTCCTAACCGAGGCATCCTCCTTGACTCCTCCCTCTCGCCACCTTCCTTATATCCAAGGGGGATTGTTTCTACCTTTGTGACTTCCCTCTTATACACTCCCTTCTCTTCTCTGATGCTGGTTCTTGTCCTTCATACTCAAAGAGGACCAAAATGACACCACTATGTTGGGGTCAATGTACAGAGTCTAACACCACCACCACCCTGGAGCAGGCACACATCACCTCCCTCTTGGACTCTTGCAGCAGCCTGCTTGTCAGTCCTTGCTCCAAGTCTGTCTGTTTGTCTGTCTCTGTCTCTCTCTGTGTCACTGTCTTTCTCTTGCTATCTCTGTCTCTCTTTCTGTTGGTCTCTGTCTCTATCTTTCTGTCTCCATCTCTGTCTCTTTCTCTCTGTCTTTCTGTCTCTGTCTTTCTCTCTCTCTCTCCAGTTCATTCTCCACTCAGCTGTCAAATTGATCTTTCTAAAGTGCAAGTCTGACCATGTCACCATCTCCGCCCCCCCTTTTCAGTGAACTCCAGTGGTTTATTATCATCTCCAAGATAAAATACCTAGATTTTAGGAGAGCTTTTGTTAAAGTGTCCCAGGCTAAATGCTCCTCCAGTTAGATACTGAATTGGCTGCATGGCCAGACTCAAAGAAGAGCTATTAATTATTCAACGTCAACACGATAGGAGGTCTCTAGTGGAGGTCCTCAAGAATCTGTGCTTGGTCCTGTGCTGATGCTTATCAGATTTGCAGATGACCCAAAGCTAGAAGTAGGAACTAACACACTGGATGACAGAATCAGGATCCAAATGAATCCAAATTCAGCTTAATGTAACAATATGAAATTAAATGGGGGTAAATGTAAAGTCTTGAACTTAGTTACAAAAAAATCAAATCCACAAGTATAAGATGAGGGAGGCATGGACAGACAGTAGTTGTTCTGAAAAAGATCTGGGGGTCTGAGGAGACTGCAAACTTAATACAAGTCAGTAGTGCTGCCAAAAATATTAATGTGACTTCGGCCTATATGAAGAGGGACAGAGCTTTTGGGAAGAGGGAGGGTAGGGTCCTACTGTCCTCATTAGACTTTGACTAGACTACTGTGTTCAATCAGTCAACAAGCATTTATTAAGTACTTTATGTGCCAAGCTTGAGAGACAAAATGAAAATAACTATGTATCTAACAGGGATACACAGTGTAAATCTGGGCACCACAGTTTAAGAAGGTTGTTGATCATGTGAAGGGTATCCAGAGGAGGGCAGCCAGGATGGAGAGGGGCCTGGAATACCCAACACACAGGGATGGGTTGAAGGAACCGGGCTTGTGTAGCCTGGAGCATCAGGGGAGGATGTAAGAGTTACAAAGGCTGCCTTAGGGAGGGGGGGGTGGGGTCAGACTTGTTTGTCTGTTTTCAGAACTCCAGGAACAATGCATGGATGAGTCAAGATCTGTATTGTTGTAGGGGACCTTCAAATATTATGGATCTATCTGAGTCTTTTAGCAAGAAGGATCTGTCTAATAATGAGAATTGTACCACAATGAAATGAGAGAGGGACTTGAATGGGGCAGGGAACACCTCATAAAGCAGTGAGCTCCCCACCACTAGAAGTGTTCCAGCAGTCTAGACAATCCCCTATCAAAGAGGTTGTAGGGGGTCTTTCTTCTCTGGACTATGAAGATGCCCTCTGAGGCCCCATCCCCCTCTGAGAGTCTGTAATGGGAATATGCACAGCCCTCCTCCTCTTGAAAATCTACCCTCTTCCTCTTGGGCCAGACATTCCTGGGTAACAGAGAACTTTGTTCCCAGATGTTCAAATCTCCAGCTTCAGTGCTAGAAGGAGGTCTGATTACTCCTCTAATTAGGCAACAAATGACAGCCTGAGTCCCCAGGACTCAGAATTTATCTGTCGATAAATTCTGTCGATCTCTCGCAGGAGGAGGCATCAGAATAATTGTGCATGAAAAACTCTTCTTATTTGTAGGCTCTGAGCAGACATACCTTACTCCACCATATGCACAATACTGGGGGCTGTCTATCCATGCCTGATGACAAAGGAACTTCACCATCATCTCTGGAGACCATGATCCTCCCTGTCCCCCAACCGTCTCAGCAGACCAAGGACCCGAGCTTGGCCGTTGAACTTGGGACTGGCTGGAAACTTTCATCCCTGATCTCTGCACTGGCCCTGACTGAGACTAAGTGGCAGGTAATTATGCGATGGCTGGTGATGCCAGGGCTCTGTCTGTGGTTGGGATTGGGGGCTCTGTGTATGACCAAAGCACAGGAGGGTGGGATTGGGGATCAGTCTAAGTAAGGCAAGGATGAATGCTGCCTGTGACCAGATCAGGGCTCAGAACGTGACCAGGGAAAGGTCTCAGTCTGTGGCTGGGATGGGTGTGATTTGGGCTTAGTCTAAGGCCAGGAATATGCCTCTGAATGGAGATACTTTTCTCTCTTGCCTCTTTTCTGCTTCTTCTTTCTGCACAGAGCTATCACTCCCTGGGCTCTTCCTTGGGCTCCTTCTAATCAATGCCAGACACAACGAGCTGTGTTCACCAGAGAGCTGTTTGAAATTTCTTTCTTGTCTTCCTAGAACAGAAAAGAGAATGAGCCCCTTGCAAGAAATATCCTCTAATAAAGGCTGTGGGGTTGACAGCTGGGGTTGCCAAAATGCCTGAAAATAATAGTAGATAATGCAAACAGAAAAAGGCAGTCCTAAAATAGAGGTAGTAAGCTCCCCATCACTGGAAATCTCCAAATGAAGGCTGGATGATCCCTTTCTCAGAGAAGCTGTAGAGGCTCTGGGACTCTCCAAGTCTCTGGACAAGTCTGTTCACTGTCATATTATTTCGAAGGCATACCTTGGCACAGGCCCATGGTGGCGGGTCTCTGGTGTTATGGAACACCAATAGCTTCCCCTGGAAAGCCTCTACTCAATTATGCCAGTAGCCTTGGCAGGGAGGCAGGACCAGGGCTACTCCTCCCCACCTTTACAGAGGTGGAAACTGAGGCTCAAAGAAGTGAAAGAGTCTCCCAGAGTCACAAAATTACTAAGCGTTTGAAAGGGAACTGGAGGCCAGGTCTCCTGACTCCTGACTGTGGTCAGGTGGATAGAGGAAGAGGGCATCAGTGATAGTGAAGGTAGGGAGTGGCCTGCTGTTCATACATACATACGTGTGTATATATGTATGTACACATACATATACACATGTATGTGTGTATACATGGATATATATATACATAGAGACAGACAGACAGACAGACATCCTAGGATTGGACATAATTTCAACTATAAGAAGATGCTGAGACCTTTCCCAGCAGGAGGAGACAGGGTGAGCTAAGGTTTGGAGGCTGGAGAGGGGAGCCTGAGATCAGGGTCCCACTAATGGACCCTTTTTGCTGGAACCGATGTGAAAAAAGGCTAGGGCCAGATAGTACAAGGCCCTGAATGTCAGGATAGAGTTTGGAATTTCTTTTGGAAGCTGTGGGAATCCACAACGAGGAGCACTGTTCTCAGATCTTGGCAATGGGGAGAGTCACATCTCTGGATTTTCTGGGATGGATGGAATTTTCCCTTAAGTCAATGTTTTCCATTTCTCTTCTCAAGTTTTTGCAATTTGGTTCCAACCCACTGGCCCAGCTCTCTCTGAAGCCACTTAAGACTTGGAAGTCAATGTGTCCTTCTTGGTCCTTGTCATCCTTGGCCTCTGAATCCTAGAACAGAATTGCATTGTAACCATGGTCAGAGGCAGAGCAGTGGAGCTGTTGGGCCAGGAAGGCAGCCCCCTGGAGCAGCCCCCCTGATCCTGAGGATATACTGCAGCTCCCTTACATGTGTGATGAGCACGGCAGGGTTGGTTGTGAGGAGAGCAATTTGTAGACCGGCAATCCTTAGGCCATGAGAGCTGTTGTCCATAGGAGGCTGGGAGCTAAGCACGTAGCAAGGGCAGTGGAGAAAGGAGAGTATCATTTGTCTGCCTTGTGGATTGTGTGTGGGGAAGCCACACTCCGGGCGGGCTCCCCCTGAAGCCACTGCCACATTTTTAGGGTCCGTCCCCCCACCTCTGGGGGGATGACTCAGAGGAAGCACATTTGTCCTCTCAGTCTTTGCTAGGTTATTTAGGGAGGTGAATTATCACAGGAATTAAAGCAAATGTTCTCCATAATGTTATAATTCTTAAATAT
>CM053584.1:27168736-27196742 GCA_028627135.1 Pseudochirops cupreus | reverse complement strand
GGGAAGGGAAGGGAAAGGAAGGGAAGGGAAGGGGGAAGGGAATGGAAGAGAAGGGAAGGGGGAAGGGAAGAAGCATTTCTATAGCACCTACTGTGTGCCAGGCCCTGTGCTCAAGCCTAGGGATACACATAGAAAAAGCAGACACAGTCTCTCCCCTCACAGGGTTTCCATGCTGATGGGGGAGGCAATATATAAAGGTGAGTGATGACCATAGAGGGAGCACTTTGGTCCAGAAAGTTACCGAGGTGGTAGAGTGAAGAGTGGCATGGGAGAGCCTCAAACCTCTCTGCCTGTCAGACACAACATGAGACCACTTCACCTTTCCAACTGTGTGCCATATCACTTCCCTTCTCAGACTCAATCAAGGGCTCAAACTGGATGACTTTCTGCTCCCTGTGCTCTCCCACCTCCATGCTCTTGCTCACGCAGTGCCATTTGCCTAGAACACCCTCCCTCTCTTTCATCACCTGTTGAATTTCTACCCATTGAAAAGGACCCATATGTACAAAAATATTTATTGCAGCTCTCTTTGTGGTGGCAAAAAACTGGAAATTTAGGGGATGCCCATCAATTGGGGAATGGCTAAACAAGTTGTGGTATATGAATGTAATGGAATACTACTGTGCTATAAGAAATGGGGAAGAGACGGACTTCATATCCACCTGGCGAGGCTTATACAAACTGATTGCTAAGTGAGAAGAGCAGAACCAGGAAAAACTTGTACACAATCACAGACACATTGTATGTGTGATGACCGGCCTTAATAAACTGGACTCTTCTCAGCAATGCACAGCTATAAGACAACTCTACAAGTCTCAGGATGGAAGGAGACATCTACATTCAGAGAAGGATCTAGAAAGAACAGGGTTTAAATGGAGACTGAACCAATCTACATGCTATCACTCTTTTCCATGTTTGGTTTTGTTTCCTTTTTCCTATTGTCCACTCCACTGGTTACAACCCTTCTATACAACCAGACTAATGAATGTCCAATGTGAAAGTACTTGCAGATTCTATATTTGACTGCGTGCCGCCATGGGGGTGGGGGGAGAGGGAGGGGAGAAAATTTGAAACTCGAGGGACTCTGGGACTGAATCTTGTAAACTAAAAGTGAATAAATAAATAAGCAAATCAATTAATAAAAAAAAAGAATTTCTACCCATTTAAAAAATCTGTCCTCAAATGGAATGCTTTTCTGTTCGACCTCCCTCTCATACGACATTAAACTAGATCCTTGAGTGTGTTACTCCAGAATACTGTTTATCAGAGTGATCTGGGTTTATGTCTTAGTCCTGCCTCTATCCCTGCCCCAAACCTGAGGCTCAAGGTAGGCTGATCCTGGGTCTAAGCTGAACTTTCTCCCTTGCACGCCTTCAGTCCAGTACACCGCACGGCACCGAACAAAGGGCTTCTGTCATTGCTATGGTTGTTGGTTGTACACGCTTACAGCATCTGTGCCCACACCTTCAACAGCTCCAGAGAGGGCAGAGGCTGAAACATCTCAACAGTTGTCACATGTAGAAGGCAACTTGGTCAATGTAGGAGCCCTGCCCTGCCAAGGGCAGAACCAGGAGAGTTTGGTAGGATGGCAGGAAAACCTTCGGGCCGGAACTGTCCCAGAGTGGAGCAGGCTGCCTCTCACTCCTTGGAGGTCTTCAAGCAAAGGCATCACAGCACGGTGGGAAGAACTGCCTTTGGCGGCAGGGAATCTGGGCTTCAATCTGCATGGCCTTGGGCTGGTCATGCCCTCTGTGGTCTCAGGCTGTCCTCCGAGGGGATTAGACTAGCTGGCCTCCAAGATCCTTTCCAGCTTGAAGGCTATGATCTGATAGCCACTTCTTGAGGACTCGATAAAGGGGTCTTGCTCAATAAAGACAGAACTAGATCCCCCTCTGGCCTCTGCCAACGCGGGGCATAGTATCACAGCAGGAAGGTCAGAGCTGAGTGGGGGAGGGAGCACAGGAGAGAGACACTTGCTTAGAGACCTTCCAGCTCATTTTACAGATAGAGAAAATGAAGTTCAGGGAGGGGGAAGAAGGAAATTGCCCAAGGGGGTATGAAAATCAGTGGAGGGCCCAGCCTGGCTGCCTCCCTGCCCATCTCCAACCGGTCTGGGAAGGTTTGGATTTCTGAATCTGAGAAAGAAACCTGGAAAAGAGGTGGGTGGAAATTGATGCAAAAGGCAAAGGGCAGAGAGGGTGGGGGAGCTGCACTGCAAGAGGTCTTATTCCTTTAGGTTAGGGATGAGAGAAGCACATTGGCTGGCTGCCAATTTGGGGTAAATGTGGAGAAGAAAGTCCCACATAAACGGAGGGCTCTAGCTAAGGCACCTGGAAAGCAGGGAGGGTGGAGGTGTTCACAATGGAGCAGAGAGGGGGTGGATTTTGGAGTCCATTCCAGCTTTAGTCATCTTCCCTGGGGCCAGAGAAGGTCTGGGAGCCAGGGAGGAGCTATCCACCTCTTTAAGCCCCTGGGGAGGAGTGTGGGTGGGGAGACAAGGCTGGGGCTGGAGATGCTGAGGTCCATTTGATTTCCTTGAGAAGGGAAGGTTGGGCGTAGGCAACGTGATTAATCCTTCGCTCCCCAAAGGAATGAGCTGCTTCCTGGGGCCATGCGGAGGATGCCGACAGGCTGGCCCGGTTCTCGAGCTGGCTTCCACGGCAACAAGCTGCCATGGTGATGGGGATGCTGGCCGGAGGAGGGGAGGCTGAGGAGAAGATGCCCAGGGTGTGTGTGTGTGTGTGTGTGTGTGTGTGTGTAACAGCTCTCTCACCCCCAGCCTGTGTGGGGAGGAAGAGATATTGACACAAAAGAGAGAAGGAGAAGGGGCTCGGAGGCAGAGGAAGGGCTGTATTGGGTTCCCATTGTTGTCAGCAGCTTTCCCAGGCTCTAATGCAATGAGGCTCTGGAGGCTGGAAGTCGATAATAACCCTGCCTCCCTTCCTCTATCTTGCTCCCTCCTCTGCCCAGGACTCTACCCTCCCAGCCAGAGAGGTTTTCAGAATAGGAAATACTCCCAGAATCCCAGAATCTCAGGGGCTTCTGATCCAATCACAACCTGAACAAAAACCTCCACACCACTTTCCCAGCAGGTGGGCCTCCAGCTTCTGCTTGCAGATCTCCAAGGATGGGGAGCTCATGACCTTGCTAAGCAGCCCATTCCACTCTAAGGAGGTTTTTCTTGACATCAAGCCTAAATTTGCCATTTCTTGGCATTTTCCAAACAAAAGCAACTTCTTGCTTTTGCCCTCTGGGGTGAAGCAGAATAAACCCTTCCTTTTTCCACATAACAGTTCTTCAAATATTTGTGGACAACTATCCTGTGTCCTGAGTCTTCCCCTTCTCCAGAATAAACACCTCTCGTTCCTTGAACTGATCCTCACATGGCAGGAATTTAAGGCCCTTCTACAGCCTGTTTGCCCTTCACTGTTCTCCAGTTTATCAGTGTTCTTCCTAAGTGGTGCCCAGAACTGAATACAAGGCTCCAGATGTGACCAGAGCAGACAGGAACATAGACGGATGGGCACCTGCCTCTCTTAATACTATCTAAGATCCCATTAGCCTGTCTGGCTGCTGTGTAACACTATTGGTGCTTGTTGAGCTTGTGGTCCACTAAGGCCTCCAGATCCCTTTCAGAACATCTGCTGTCTAACTGTGCTACTCCCATCCTTGTAGCTGGGGAAGCAATTTTTTTAACCCAAGTTTAAGACTTTATATTATCCCTTATCCAGGTTTATTTCTTTAATTTGGCCCAACCCTCTAGCCTCTCTGGATTTTCTTGTTGGCATCTAGTCTCATAGTTATCCCTGTTACCAGGGGCAGTTGGTGGCACAGTGGCTAGAGCACTGGGCCTGGAGTCAAGAACATCTGAGTCCAAATCTGGCCTCAGAGACTTACTAGCTTACTACTGTGTGACCCTGGGTAAGTCACTTAGCCTCTGTTTGCCTCAGTTTCTTCAACTATAAAATGGGGATAATAATGGCATCCCCCTCCCAGAGCTGCTGTGAGGATCTGATGAGATAATTGTAAAAAGCTCTCAGCACAGTGCCTGGCACTGTGTCAATGCCGATTCCCTTCTCCTGTCGGCTCTGTGCCACCTGCCAATCTGATAAGCATGCCTTTGTCCAAGGAATGATAGGAATATTGGCCAGAACAGATCCCTGGGAGCTTAGAGCACATTGAAGTCCAACCATCTACTTGACGGAAGAAGACACTGAGGGCCAGAGAAGACAAGCAACTTAGCAGCTGACATGTAGAGTCCTGCGAGGCTTGGAGAGTGATACACATTAATCATGGACTCTGATCCTCACCACAACCCTGGGAAGTAGAGGCTCATATTGCCCCACTTTACAGATGAGGGAACTGAGGCTGAGAGAGGGCAAGTGATTTGCCCTGGGCCACATAGGTAGTGAGTGTCTTAGGCTGGATTTGAACTCAGGTCTTCCCAGTTCCGGGTGCAGAGCATTGCCCAGTGCACTAGCCAGCTGCCCATTGTCACCCTAGAGTCAGGTGATGAATACAAATCCTCTTCCTCAGAGCCACAGCTCTTTCCACTGTTCTACACTGTCTTCTCTGTTTGACAGTAGAGGAAACTAAGTCCCAGAGAGATTGGTGAGTTGGCCCAGGTCCCCTAGGGAGGCCCTGGAAAAGCGGGGACTGGAGCCCAGAGGTCCACTGCATGGCCTCTGGGAGAGGAGACTCTGGCTGGATGCTGAGACAAGTCCTGACTGATTGGTGGGACCAGCCACCAGGGCCTTGCCAGTCAGCCTTAGAGAAGAGCTCTCCCCCTCATTCCTGATCTTAAGCCTCCCCACTCAGCTCCTCCCTGGGGTCTCTAGAGAGGCTGGTTGCTGCATGGGGGGCTGGGGAGAAGGAGAGGTCCTCTCCACTTCCACCTCCCTCTTTAGTCCACTTTGAGGAGAGAGGGACTTCCCTCTCTCACGGAGTTTTCCAGATGGGGCCTTCCTTTCCCTGTAGTCTGCAACGACTCACCAGGTCAGCCTGAGAAGCACCAGTGGGTGGAGAAAATCATAGAAGTCCAAGAGCCCCTCTTGGGAGGAGAATGCAGACAGTGGGAAGCTCCCTGGGTCAGAATCCTGGCTTGGCCAATGTGTGGTCTTGGGCAGGTACTTTTTCCTCTCAAGCCTCAGTTACCTCTGTGGTAAAACAATCCATGACTCTTACCTCTCACCATTTTAAATCCTGTGATCCTATGGGTTACAATTTGCTAGACTTCATCAAGACCCTGAGGTAACCCCAGAGGCACCTCAAGCTTTGGACAAGGAAAGGCACAGACACAGCCTCAGCCCTGGGTGGGACGTCAGAGGCATCCAAGACCTGAGCAGGGGCACCCCCACCGCATATCATCCTCAGCAGGCAGCCACGCTTGTTCTGCTTGCTTACCTCCAGTGAAGGGGAGCTCAACACCTCCTGAGGCAGCCCAGCCCATTCCACTCTGGGATAGCTCTTATTATTAATCCAGTCTATGTTGGCCTCCCTGCCACTAACTTCCACTCGCTGCTCCTGGTTCTGCCCACTGGGGCCACACAGAACAAGTCCAATGCCTATTCCAGGAGAACTGAGCTGAAGGTAGCAATGACATCATCTCCAAGGCTTCTCCAGGCTCAGCCTCCAGTTTCCATTCTCTGATTGTTTTTCCTCGGTGTCCTTATGCTGACCACCATCCTCTAGATAGTGGTCAAGGTCCTCCAAGTCTGCATTCAATAGACATTTATTGGATACATAGACTTTGGGTAGAAGATGCTGGAGGGAACTCTTGGTGCCTGCCCTGAAGGAGCTTACAAGGAGATGAACAGGTAGCAGACTCCAAAATAGAAGGTTGAGAAGGTATATGCACCAGAGGTATATGCAGATCTCCCAGGGTCAAAGAAGGGAGTAATCCCCTAAGATGCAAGGACTTGGGGCTGGAGGGGACCTCAATCATCATGGCGTCCAGGCCCTTCATTTTACAAGAAATGAGGTTTCTGTGGGCAGAAGGCAATCTGTCCTTACCTCCAGTATAACCCAGCACCTGTGGTTATGGAATTTCCTTCTTGGTGGAGATGAATGCCCTACCTGTCTGGGAGGGGTAGATGGGAGCTGGTAAAAGCAGAGGAGCTCAAGCTTTGGCCAATCCACTTGAGGGATTCTTTAGGGCCAGCTCCTTAGGGACCAATCCAAGGTCAAGTCTTCTTTGAGTATCAAGTGGCCTGGGGTATCCTGGCACTTTGAGAGAGAATGTGGAAGAAGCCAGCCTCACTTCAGGTTGCTGAAAGAAGACTGGAAAGAAGCCAGCCTGAAAGGAACTGGAAGTTTCCATCATGTCCCTATTCTAGAGATGGTAGGGAGTTTCTCTTGGGTGAGATCAAGGACTCTCTCTTGGTTTGGGGGCAGCTAGGTGGTGCAGTGGACAGACAACTGGGTGTAGAATTAGGAAGGCATGAGTTCAAATTCAGCCTCAGACACTCACTAGCTGTGTGACCCTGGGCAAGTCACTTCACCCTGCTTTCCTCAGTTTCCTCATCTGTAAAATGAACCGGAGGAGGAAATGGCAAACCTCTCCAGTACCTCTGGCAAGAAAATCTCAGATGGGGTCACAGAGAGTTAGACACAACACATGAATGAACAACACAAATCTCGCTCCTGTTGGGGGAGCACCTTCACTCTGCATTGAATGGTATATATTCTCCCATGTATACCTTCTTTGACTTCTGCTTTGCTACCATTTGGATAAATGGGCCGCTGTGCTATTCACCACATGTGTCCACTGTGGAACCGGTATTAGGTGGGAAAGGGATCAAGCCTTTGCTTCTAGAGTTTGGGGTCCCCCTGCCCCCTAAAGTGGCAACATGGTCAGATGTTAGATGGAACTGGATCATAGCCCCTAGACTAACAATATGTGAGGAAGCAGGTGGATGTGCTTCTGGCTAGGTACCTTCTCTCTGTGAGGACAGTAGGGTGGCCTCTGGCCCCAACCTCCTGCCTCCCTTCCTGGGAGGAATGAAAGTCTCCCTCGGAGAAGGGTGGGGGGAGAAGAGGTTAGCAATGTTGATTCTTCCTCCCTTCAAGTCTCTCCACACATGGGCTTGGTTGTTGCTTCATAAATTAAACTGGATGAAAATAAAGCCCAAAGTGGGGAAGAGATTTGCCCAGGGTCACATAGGAAGCAAGAATCGAAGTTCTTTGATCCCAAATGCCTCCTGTTCTGTCCATTGTCCCACTATGCCTTCTCTAGTCTTGGAGGAGGAGACCTTTCAGCCACTGTCCAGTCTTCTCCCTTCTCCCCTAAATACTTCCTACCCCCAGAAGCACTAGGCCCCAGACCTAATTCTTAGACTAGACAGAGAAGGGAAGCATTCTTCAGGGGCTGGGCCTGAGCTCAGGAGAGCCCATTCTGGTCCTGGCTCTGGCTCCTTGGGTCTGTCCAGCCTCACTGGGCCCCCAGTCTTTCCAAATGGACAGTATTCCTGGCAGGTGACAGATGTGAGGAGGAAGGAGATTCCTCGTTAGGGGATTTGGACACTGTGAATGCTTATCCCTATTGTTCTGGGTGAAAGGGGTCTAGGAAGGTCAGACCCCCTGTCCCCTGGCTCTAAGCAGAAGAGCAGACTTCCCTCCCAGACTGGGAAGGCTCCTGTTCTAGAGCTGCTCAAGTGCACTCAATGACCACTTGGGGAGCTGGGATTCCTCTTCAGGTGTAACTAGATGCCTCCTGACATCTCTGCCAAAGGATTTTCGAAGGGACAGACTGGATTTGTGATTTCAGTGGTAGAGTGAGCTCCGAGGAGAGGTAAGCATCTTCAGAGACTGTGACTTGCTCAGGGTCACACAGCCTGAATATATAAGAGGCAGGACCTGAACCCAGCTCTGGGGACAGCTCTCTATCCATTCTACCATCCTGCCTCCTAAGGATAGCACATCCTAATTAACTTCAGTGTTCCCTGGCTCCAGGAATCGGGTCTTCTCTTTCCTTTGCCTGCTCACAGTATTTCCCTAATGTCCCCACTCCATATCTCTGCCTCTTCTACTCAAACCCTTCAGGAGCTTCCTATTTCCTACAGAATAAACTCCTGCCCCTGGTGTCCAAGGCCCCACAATTCAGGTCTGCCTGCCCAGTCTGGTTTCACATCCTGGACTTTCCAGCCAAGCCTCTCCCCACTCCTGTTTGTCCCTTTGCTCCCATCTCCCACCTCCCACCTCCCTCCCAGGGGGTTTCAGCAGATCCCTTCCTTCAAGGCTCAGGCTCATGTGCCACCTTCTCTAGAAAGTCCTCTGTCCAAGAGAAAACAATCTCTCCTTTCCCTCATTGCTTGTAGGAGTCCGCCTGGCCCTTCTCTCTTCCTCTATCATACCTACTTGTGCCCATGGCCTCTCCAACCCCATCACATCTTAAGCTCTTGGAGAGGAAGGTCTGTCTGCTCTGCCTTGTCCCAGGACTCCCTTTAACAACAAATGCTCCCGGAATCATGGGTCTACACCCTCTCAAGCCCGTGTTCCCTCACTCATCCCGGGCAGATCCCACGCAGCAGAGGACCGAGCTTGGACACTGACCTCATCAGAACCTCTATCTAGCCCCAGAGGCTGTATAAAGAGCCAAGTGTCTCTGCAGAAAGAGGACAGCTGGATCTGGAGCCAGGAAGGGCTTTGCTCCTCACTGGGTGACTTTTCTGGCTTGGAGCTTCCGTTTCCTTCTCTGTAAAAAGGACCTCCCGACTCCACATCATGGTCCTCACTTTGCTCATCTGTGAGAGAGATCACAGCAGGGAGGAGGGGACAGCCCTCTCCCTCCCAGAGTGGCCATGAGTTACAAATAAAATCACGAAGCAAAGACTGAAGTCTAAATTCACACTTAATATGTAAAACGCCAACATATATTTTTTGTTGTCTATATAAATTCCGAGCCAAGGCAACAGGTATTTTTGTGTCAGGGACTGTGTGAAGAGCCCTGGATAGAAGGAAAAAGGAAGGCAGGTCTGCCCCTGCCCTCAAGGAACTTACATTCTAGTTGAGGAAGAAGCCTCCAAGGCTGCCAAGGAGGGATCCATGGGGGATACATGCCCCGGGATGTGGTGGGAAGCCCTGAACGGACACTGGAACCCAACTGTGGGATGGAGGAGGGCTTGGGGCAGACCTCACCTCTTCGCTACCAAAGGCAGGTATGGGCCCTGGGGCTGTGCTTAGGGAACACATGGATAACCAGGAAGGGGATTGGGATGGTGAAGGGGCTGGTGATCAGAGGGCCAACTGAAGGAGGAAGCGGGGATACTGAAGCCTGAAGACTCAAGGGGAACAAGATGGCCACCTTCCATTATCCCAGGGTGTTTCCTAGCAAGCAGGGGAAAGGGCAAGGGGCTTTGGAGGAAGTTTTCCAGCACTGGAGGTCTGGAAGCACAGGCTGGTCGGTCAGTTACTGGGGAAAGTAAGGAACAAATTTCTATTCATTTAATTGAAATTTAATTAGATGTCAAGTCCATATTTTCAGTCAGAAGTGGGGAGGATGGGGGAAGGGGAAGGGGGGAGAGGGAGACAAAGGGAGAGACAGAGGAAGAGGGGGAGGGGAGGGAAAGAGAGGGGGAGGGAGGGAGAGGGGGGGAGAGAAAAAGCATCATGATCATATGTGTGTGCACAACATGGTGTCCCCTACCTGCTTCTTATTAAAACAGAGGTTTTTCTTCCCCAAGTCTGGAATGCACCTCCTTACCTCCACCACCTGGAATCCCTTCTCCCTCCAAGGGTGAGCTCAGGCAGGGCCTCCATGAAGTCCTCCCAGTTTGATCCCCTGGCTGCCCACTCCCCTCATCGCACCCCCCACCTTGGATTATGCTCGGTCCTGTATAAACTATATCCCCCAAGACAACATGAGCCCATGGAGGGCAGTGGCTGTGGCAGATTCCTCCTTTGGCTCCTCAGCTCGAGTCTAGGCCTTCCACAGACACGGCTGGCAGGTTCTTAATAACCATCTGTTGAACTGAACTAAAATTCAAGTTAATGAAGGGAGTGAAGCTGCCGTGAAAGATGCCCTGTTCCTCCCCCAGTCCCTGCCCCCAACCCTTGAAAGTCCCAAGGACAATAATCCAACTATATTAAAAATAATTTTATTAAAACTACAGCTCAAAACATCACCATCAGTGTACAAAAGTCTTAAATAGGCGTGTTCACATTTCTTAACACTAGTCATCCATACAGCACAATCTCTAACTGGCACTGGCACCTCTGGACCTCCTGAAGCGGATGCCAGCCTACTCTGGCCTGCTGTGGGGCAGCAGCAGCTCCTCCTCCTGCCTGGCTCTCTCCAGTACCCCAGGGCTGCCTGCATCCCCTCTGCCTCCACCTGACTGGATCCACACGCTTCAGGGATCCCCAGTCATTCCTGGCTACCACAATGGGCTGGCTGAGAGCTTCCCAAATCAGATTTTAAACAGATTAGTGGAGGAAGAGGGGGGAGCTTCACACGAAGCCCCCAGGTCCTGGGGAGGATAACTGAGCCTGATTCTAGGCTCCTCCTAGGAATCGCCTACAGGTCCCCAGTGTGGCTTTAAAGGCCCTCTGTGCCAGGAGAGCTAGGCTAACACTGTTTTCTTCTTTTTAAATGGACTTGAGCAGCAAGTACAAATGAAGACAAGGCTTATGCATTAGGACAGTTCCTTCATAGCAAGACAAGACCAATGCATTTCACATGCCTGGGGACAGGCTGAAAGCAGGAAGATAGATCTGATTTCTTGAACTGGAAAATCGGAACGCTGCCTCTTCTTCCATTCCTGAGCCGTAGGTTGGTACAGGGGGAGGAAGGGGGCAGATGACTGATGGGCAGGGGGTGGGGCACCCAGCCCTCCCTGGGAGAAGTTGAGAAGGCTGGAGAGTGGCACAAGGAAACCGTGAGTGCCTTGGGTGGATGGAGCTGGGAGGGAGGGAGAGGCCTGCTGTCAGGACAGCAGCGCCCACCTAAATACTTTTCAAACCTGACTCAGAGCAGAACTGGTGCCTATATTGGATTCAGGAGCCAGATGAAATGACCCTATTAGTCAAAGTGACAAGTGACTGTTATCTTTTCTGATGACAACCTCCTTGGAGAAAGCTTCATTCTCAAGGCCCCCTGGGGAATAGCAGAATTACCAGAAGGGGGAGGCAGGGGGAGAAAGAGACGAATTGTGTTTGTGAGCAAGTGCCGGGCTGGAGACAGACACGCTGGAGCTGAGAAGATGCTGAGGAACAGATGGCTGGGTGGCAGAAGAGTGCCTGGCCTCCCCACCTGGGAGCCATTATTGGAGGTGAGTGGACGAGGAGCCCTACCATCACAGGGCCTCCCCGTGGCGGCTGGCATGTGCCTCAGCTCGCCTCCGCGCCAGGCGGGACTTGGAGGGAGGGGAGAGCCTCACGGAGCAGAGGCCTTCACTCAGCACCTCCTGGTCCTCCCCCAGCTCATGCTCCTCGTGCTGGGAGAGCTGGCGGTTCAGGGCGATGGCCTCAGCTGCAAACAGCGTCAGGTCTTTGGTGCTGCTGTTCCTAGGAAAGAGCCAGGAGGGGGAGGGACGATTCAGCCCCTGTTCCACTGGCCCCCGGCCTTTCCCACCTCTGCTTCTGCATGTGGAATAGTGAGCAAACAGCTCAGGAGTGCAGAATGCCTCCATGCTGCTGCCAAGGCCCTCCCCAGGGAGGTTGAGCAATTATCCCACAGCTGTATCAGAGGCCCACAGCATCTTGGGAAGCAGCGTTTTGTGAGCTACCTTCAGGGCTGGGCCCATGGCCTCTGGAAGCTCCTTACTTCCAGAGCGTCTTCTGCTAAGGCCCTGTCCCCATCCCAGTAACCCCCTGAACCAAGGTGCCCAGTCCGGGTGCCTCTCCCCACTGCGTGTGGTCTCCCAGTATTAGAACTGGAGCTCCTCTCCTTGTGTCCCTGAGGATCTGCAGTGTCTGCTACACAGTAAATACAGTCATTTAAAAAAAAAATCTGCCCACTGTTTAAGGGGAAGGATGCTCAGGAATAGCCCAGAGGCATTCTGGGCTCAGTATAGGAAAAAGCCTGGGCTCCACAGGGGCAAGAGCCTGCTAAGGCGGAGGCAGCACACCCAGTCAGGGTGACCCTGGGCAGGTCCCCCCCAGCACTTCACAAATGGGTGCAGCTTTGCTATCAGTAGGGAGGGGATTGTCTAAACATGCCCAAGCCTCCCTGGTAGGAGAGTAACCTCTAGGGTAAGAGGGAAGAAGCCAGAAGGACAAGCCTCCCTAGGACCTACAAATCCTCCTGAGTTTGATGGAAAAATCAGTCTTGGACCTTAGAGTGCTACTGCCCCCAGAGACCTGCCTCCCCAAGCCACTGGAGGGCTGTGGCCTCTGGGATCACCCCGTAATCACTTATTCTGGTCTGAGCTTTGGGGTAAATTCCAGGATCTATTTTCACAGATTTATTGGCTGCTATCTCCCTGGGGGGCAGGTCAAAAGGCCCATTTGTGAACAGTGAACATACAACCAAAGCGGGGGAAGAGGGGATTGCCCCAAAGTCACAGGGAGAAGGACGGGGAACAAAGACCCTCTGCAAGGGAAGAGCATCATCTCCCCCAGGCTAAAGAGTCCTTGAGGACACATTCAGCCCGGAGCCCCGTCACCTGGCCTGCAAGGATCCATCACCGGGGACCTGGGCTGAGCTGGCCCACCCCATGTCATTCCGAGAAATCAGGGGGATGTTCGGTCAGAGAGAAGAGGGGAGAGGAGCCTGCTCAGGCCTGGAAGTCAAGTTAGATCAAGAAGCATTTAGGAAGCCCTACTGTGCACCAGGCAATGGATGAGGAACAGGGGAGAGCTTGTGGTGGAGGCCTTGCCCTCCCTGACTCCCAGGGCTTTGGGAAGGATGCAGTAAGAGTGTGGAGGGAGACCAAGCTCAGACCATCCCAGGCCTCCTTACCTCTGGAGCACCTGTGGTGTGGGCAGTCCCCTCTCTGGAGCCTGCTGAAAGAGGAAGGACAGGGAGCTGCAGAGTGCAGCTGACCACCACCCCCCCCCCCGGACTGGCTGGCACCGCCGTGCTGACAGGCACAGGGGAACAGCCCCCATGCGTGGCTTCAGCCAGGTCACTGCTTTTGCTTTTGTCTCTGAAAGCCTTAAGTTTCCTTATCTGTGAAATGGGAGTGACTCCCCTTCCTGGGGAGAGGCACTCTGCAAACTGTGTTGTCGCTGGGGTAGAGGGAGGCTGGAGCAGAAAACCATCACCCCACTGCACAGATGAGAAGACTGAGGCCCAGAGGCATTGGCCTGCCCAAGGACAGTGCAAGATCAGAAATCAGACAATCACAAGGACTGGGATTCAGAAAGGCCCATGGTGACCATCAAGTCCATTTCTCTCTTTCCATGGATGGAGAAACTGAGGCCCACAGGCAAAGGAACTTGCTCCAAGCCACACAGTGGGACTTGAACCCAGGCTCGGCAACCACAGGAGGGAGGGGCAGCCCACGCCCTCCCTCCTCTGAGCACTCACCCCCTGCACCCAGGGGTGCTGTAGGACTTGGGCAGCGCTGAGCCTCTGCTTGGCATCGCGCACGAGGAGCCTGGAGATGAGGTCTTTGGCCTCCAGGGATATGTGCGCCCAGTCTTTCTCAGGAAACTCGTACTTCCCCTCCTGGATGCTCTCAAACAGCCTGTCCTGGGGACAGAAGGGCTGGTCACCTTCCCGACGGGGCCCTCCAGCCCACCTGGCCTGCTCGACTCCCTGGGGTCAGCCCTGCACTGATCCATTACTTCTCTGGGCCTCATGGGGCTCCTGCACCGCTCTGAGGAGCCCTGAGTAAAGTCTCTATAACGCGGCTTCTGCGCCTGCAGACGTATCAAACACAACTGTGGTCAGAGGCACTGAGGAGAGAGTGGAGCAGGTACGAGAGGTGGAGTCTGGAAGACCACCCAGACACTGACTGTGTGACCCTGGTCAAGTCACTCAACCTGTCAGCCTCAGTCTCTTCATCTGCAAAATGGGGATCACACAGCACCTGCCTCCCAGGGCAGCGGAGAGGATCAATGTGGTAACGTGCACCCACCTGAGGGAAGCTCAGAAATGCCAGCTCTGGCCAGGGCGGGTTTGTTACCTCACTACCACCCCTCCACCTTAGCTGGGAGCCCCCTGAGGGCAGGAGCTATCATCTGGCTTTCTTTGGATCCCCAGGGCAAGCCCAGGACCTGCATACAGTAGGAGCTTAACCAATGCTCCTCTGTGCTTTTTTCTATTCCTATTTCATACTGCTCTGCCACAGTCCTCTGCTGACGCCTCTGTGGCACACAAGGCTCGTGCCTGCCCCCGCCCCACCCCACCATAGATGCCAAGCACAGGGAGGCTCATTAGCAGACGCAGGCCGGCAGGTGCCGGCAGCCCCAGCTTGGGCCTGCAAGCTCCCTCTTCTGCAGGGTTCCGGCATTCACTGGCCCCAGGGGCAGCTCAGAGAGCATGGGCTCCTGCCCAGCAGGGTCCCCAGAGCTCGGGCCCTACCTGGCAGACACGGCAGACCTCTCCCCGGTCCCAGCCACAGTCAGTACCACAGTGACCCACGAAGGGAGGGTAGCCACTGAGCATGATGTAGAGAACCACCCCGAGGCTCCAGAGGTCGCAGCGCTTGTCGTAAAAAGTGGCTTCTTCGGTGAACACCTCGACCACCTCTGGTGCCATGTACTCGGCTGAGCCACACTAGAGGAGAGAGCAAGGGAGATGCAGGGTGAACCACCTATTAAGCTCCTACTGCATACAGAACACAGAGAGAGAACACGCCTGATGTTCTGAAAGTGTGCTGCATGTACTGAATCCCCTGCCTCTGAGGTGCCTGCTGCCTCCTCCCCTCTCTGCTGACCACTGCTGAGCAGTCAACAGTGCAAACTCACAGCTATGGGGATTCCCAAAAGGAATTGAGGCCAAGCCAAGGAGAACCCGGCTGAGGGAGCCTCCCTGGGCCTCCCAGAGGCCAAGCCCAGCACCTCTTCCAGCACTAATGCTGGGAAGGTTTTCTTTGCCCTGTCCTCACTGCCCCTGCTCTGTGCCTCTGGGGCCATCAAGACCACTCTGCAACCCTGAGCTCTCTTCTCCAGCTCCTTCAGCAATCTCTCTGTGCCCTTTACCCTCAGTACTGTAGCTTCCTCACCTGCCCACGATCTTTCTTTTAAAAAACATTTACTGATGCCTTTCTTTGGATACCTGTATTTCCCAATATATTACTTTTCCCTTTCCCTCTCAGAAAGCTGTACTGTTCAACAAAGGATGAGAGTCCTCCATAGTGGAGCCAAACTAATGACTGATCAAGTCCAATACGACACCTGGAGTCTCACATGCAGAGTCTCTCCCTGTGGTCAAGCTGGATCGGCACCAGGGGTAGTTGGCTTATATCAGGAAAATAACCCCTACGTTCATGACATGAAAACCCAAATCTTCCCAAGCCACATGACTCTCGATGGGTTCAAACAAGTCTCCTGGCCATTTCTAAATGCTGCTGTCTGCGCTCTTCCTCATCCCCTTCCTCCTGGGCCCTGGCCTTGGGACTCAGGTCTGTTTTGTCTAGAATCGGCCTCCCGTCACACAGACGCAGCCTCCCCTCCCCGACTCCACGCACTGCAGATTCCTGGAAGGGACCGCGCCGCTCGCTCAAAGCCATATCCCCAGTGCATGACACAGGACCCAGTACACTGTAGGTACTTATTGATGGCTTTCTCATCGTTCGCCTGAAAAGTCTCTGAAAGAGACAACACTAGTTTACACTAAACCCCCACAAGACGGTGGAATCAAAGGGCCTTTCAAAAATATGATGAAAAGTGCCCAATGTTTTATACAATGGGGAACCATCAGGAACTTTCCCAAGAAATATGACAGTGAAAACAAGGGTGCTCCTTTTCCCTCTACTGTCTGACGCAGCTGCAGAAATCCTAGAGAAAGAAACAGAGGCAGGAAGGTGGGCAAAGAAGGGACGGCAATCCCTGCCGGTTGAGCAGACTACACAGCCAAGGAACAGAGGCAAGGGGTGGCTTCAGTAAAGCAGCAGGACCCAAAAGGAAACCACAAAGGCCAGCAGCATTTCACTGCAGAAAGAACAAAACCCAAGAGCAAACATGACAAGGGGAAGCTCCATGCAAGCCAACTACAAAATGCCTTCAGATCCAGGAAGTCGGTCTATGCTAAACAGCTGCACTGACATTACTAGGGAACACTCCTCAGCAGCTTGCCGAGAGGGTGCTCCGGCCCAGGACACTTACCGGCGTGGTCAGCTCCGGTGTGGTGATGGGGGTACAAGAACTGTTCAGCTTCACACCACTGCCCAGGTCAAAGTCACAGATCTTCACTGGGGACACCTGGAATAGACCGAGAGCAGGAGGTCACAGGGGTCTGGATCTCCTGACACAGGCCTGGTGACTTGCATCCAGGTTACAGCAAACATTGACTCAGTGTGGCTCAACCAGAGGTGGAGACAGTCTGGTCCTCTGCACGGTGCCTGCCCTCACAGAGCTTACAGTCAACTACAATTTCTGCAGCGAACGCAAGATAAGGCCTTTGTTCAGACTGATGTCTCCACACTGCTGACCAACAACGGCCTAGCCATGGCCAGCATGGGGCTGCTCCAACCCACGATGTCACAAGACCATTCTAACCAGGCTCAGTAACCTCAGCCCCAGGCCCCTCCTCAGAGGAGTCTGGCTGACCACACCCAGGAGGTGCTGGCTTCCCCCATACCCCCAGCCCATCATCTCCCAGTGGGGAGGTTCTGGTCCTGCCCGACCTCTTCTTATAGAAACTAATGGTTCTCAGGAGTCACAGAACCACCAAAGGTTAGTGCTGGGAGGGAAGGAGGTGGGGGGGGGAAGCTGTGCCCAAGGCCACACAGCTAAGAGGCAGAAAGGCTTGCTGTGATTGATGCTATCTGATGTTGGCTTCCTCAATGCCCCTAAACTCAGAACCATCACCTTCCCACAGGAAAGAAACAACTATCCCCACTAGTTACTAAGGCCAATTCCACCTCCCCCTTGATCCCACCCCCTCCTATCCTGTCCAGGGCTGGGATCCAGGAGTCACTGCCTCTTTCTCAGAAACTTTTAATCACCTCACTGATCTGTCCATAGACACTTGACAGGTTTGCTCAATCCTAAAAAGCTTTTCCTAGACCATCCCAGTGATCCATCCCTGGTCCTCTTCCTCTCCTCCCTCTCACTGCCAAACTCCTGGGAAAAGTGGCCTAGATGCGACACCTTCACCCCTGGGCTGTGCCTTCACCCCCTTGCCATCAGACTTCCCTATCTATACCTGACTGGACGTATTCTTATGGCGGCTTCCTCAGCAGGCCCTTTCTTTCCAGTCCTCATACCCACAAACTCTCTGCAGGTGTGGACGCTACTGTGCATCATAACAAAGATTCACAGTAAGAGATGGAAGGGACCATGCAGTCTAATCCATAAGCAGTAGAATTCCCTCCCCTCAAATGCACAGGACCAGAGGTCCTCCAGCCTCAGCCTGACTCCTCCAAGAAAGGGGGTGCCCAGTCCATGGTGGGTGGGACATTAGACATAAAACTAGTGACCCTAACCCAAGGGGGCAAACATGATCATGCGGGCCTCACTCAGATTTAGTGGAATGGGATCCATAATGTGCCATGGCTCTGGAAAGGTCGACCTCATTTAAAGGGGATAAAAAAGTCAGATTAAGAAAACAGACTTATGTAGGGAAACTCAGAAACCTGAGCGGGCAAAGCCCAGAGAAGTGAGAGGCAGAAGATCAATGGGAGGAAAACCAGAAGCACTACTTTTGTGGGGGCAGGTCACTGGCTCTGCCCAAAGGCAGGATGCAGGCCTGACAGGAGGCGGACTAGTCTGGCCTTTTGTCAGACCCTCTCTTTGCACAAGCACAACAGTGTACAATGTCCTGTCTTTCCTTAATTTAATCTTTCAAAAATTGGGGGGATTGCTCTCTGGATCTGAGCCTGACCAACAAGGAGGAAGCAGCTCCTGCAGGGGAAAGGATAGATGCCTCAGGAGGCAAGCGGCCATGGCCTAGGAGAGGAAATCCAGGCAGAGTCTGACCCAGACTTTTTCTACATCTTGGGAGAACAGATTTTTCCAAAGGTTCACAGAAAGTAGAGACAGGATCCCACAAATCAGGAAGGCCATTCTGATGACACAAAGTACAATAATTTTGAGGAGAGGGAAGATGGGGAGCTGTCTAAAGAGAAGGATGTGGCTGTGTAATGACCTCCAAAAAGCCACATCCTGGGGAAGAGCACATGAGTCAGAGTCAAAAAGCAGGACCAGCACAGTAGGGGGAAATGTGCTGGGTCAGGAGGCAGAGGGCCTGGGTTGAAGCCCTGGCTTGGCTATTTCTAGCCTGTGTGCCCTTAGACAAGTCACTCCTCTCTGGCCTTGAAGGGAGCTCCCGGGTCTGGATCTTGGCCATTCATACAATGAAACCAGAGTGCTGAATAAATGTTTCCTCCCTCTCCATACTTAATGATGTAAAGGAAATCACTAAGAGACATCAGAATTCAGATCCAATGCAATACAACTGCTGCAGGTTTCAGAAGACCGACAGTGAAGCAAACATCTTTCTTTCCTCTGTTAAGAAACTGCAAACTCTAAGTGTGAAATGTATCTTGTTCTGTTGGTCCCATGGTGGTCAATTGTTTTTTTAGGGAAGGGTGGATGGAAGGTTCACTAGGAAGTCATTCCCATCAAAATACACCAACAACACATTTTAAAACAAAGCCCTATGCAGATGACAAGAGCTAAGGCAGGCAATGAAGCCTAAAGACAACAGGGTGACACAGGCCCGTCTGAAGGCTCGGGACCACGAGAAGCCCTGTTGAAAAGGCCGGAGGGCATCAGGGTGCTGGGAGGGAGGCATGGGGCCCTGGTGCTAGGCCTACCTTAGACACTAACAGCTCTGTGATCCTGGGCAAGACACTCGACCTCATAAAATGGTGCCAAAAATTCTCCAAATGCCTGCTTTGGGAAGCTGCATGGAAGACCTGGAGGTACCAAGTGGGAATCCCATGATTATTGTTGCTCCGTTGTAGACAAAAGAAGGATCACGAAGAGCTCGGAGCGCTGCTCAAAGGGCTGCTGGGATGAGCACTGGATCCTAGCCTGGAGCTCCTGAGCCGTGTTCTCGTTTCACAGAGAAGCCGAGTCCCGTGGAGGGGCCACGCCCAAGATCTCACAGGGAACATGACAAAGAATGGAGAGAAGGCAGAACTGTTCAACTCTCATTCTATGTCTCTTTTCTCTGCCAAAGAGAACAATCCCCCCCCCCCTTTTTTTTTTAAGATTTAGGCCTACTAGGGACTTTATTTATTTTGGAGGGCAATGAGGTTAAGTGACCTGCCCAGGGTCACACAGCTAATAAGTGTCTGAGGCCAGATTTGAACTCAGAGTGGAAAGGTCAAACCAAAAATGGTGAATGGGGAACATGAAACCCAAGATAAGTAAAGATAATGAGAGAGCACCCAGCTGCCCTTGAAGCATTCCAGTTACAATGACCAGATAACTACATTAGAGGGCGCTGAAAGAGCTGGTGGACGGGAGAGGTGAGCCACTGCCAATGAGCTCTGAAAGTGGTTCTCCAACAGACAAGTGACCAAAACACATGAACAATTCTCAAAACAGCAAACTAACAATATGCAAGAGTGCCTCCAAATCACTGATAAGAGAAATGCAAAGCAAAACAATTCTGAAGTTTCACTTCACTCCCTGCACACTGGCAAAGGTGACAAAAGATGGGAATAGTCAGAGTGTGTGTGCGCGCACTGTGGGGGCACACAGGTGCATTGTTGGTGGAGCTGTGAATCAATGCCACTGTTTTGGGAAGCAATTTGTAATTATACAAAGAAAGTGACTAAAACATCCCGAGATTTCATTACTGGGCATATATGCCAAGGAGGGCACTGATACAAGAAGAAAGTCCCAAACGCAGCCAAATAGTTAAAGCAGCACTTTTTGTGAGAGCACAGAACTAGAAAGAGAGCAGATATTCATCTCCTAGGGGGCAGAAAGGTAACAGGATCTGCCTCTCACTGTGCTGGAAGAGAAAACAAGTGGAAGGATCAGAGAAGCCTGGAAAAAGGGACAGAGTCGGATGCCAACTGAAGGAATGTATGAAGCAGCCACAGGAAGATGGAGCGAAAGGACCCCCGCCAGAAGAGACCCCCTCCCCCTTCACAGAGGCCGTGGGGGAGGGGCCTGCTCTGATTTCAGGCTTCTTGGACGCACTGATTGATTTTGCCGATTCTTTTTTCTCTTTCTCTTTTTCTTTGAAAAATATTCATTAGGAGGAACGGATCACTGGGAAGGGGGAAGAGGAGATACTGGGAGAAATTCTGGTGATGTAAAAAATAAGATATCTACAAATCATTATTTTTTACAAAAGGGTCACTACGGGCTAGAACAGGAGTGGGAAAGCTGCAACCTCGAGGCTGCACGTGGCCCTCTAGGTCCTCAAGTGCAGTCTCCTGACTGAATCCAAGACGGGGGCCTTGATACCGATTCTCTCAGTTATCCCTCGAACCCAGATCAGGCTGCCTAGGAGGTGGTGAATCTCACCCCCCATAGTCTTCAAGCACTTGATGCTGGACAAGATCCATGAGACTGCAAAGGCTGGATCAGACCCTGGAGCCCCCACCCGGTTCTGCAGGTCTACGCCTCTGACTTCTAGCTCCTAAATCACCGGCATACGCCATGGAGAGGGAAGGGAGAAAAAGGGGAACTCAAGGGATTGTGGAACTGAATGCCGTTGACTAAAAGTAAATAAAATTAATTTTTAAAAAGTTAATTAAAAGAATCCAATAAGATTGTGTCTTTTCTCCCTTCTATTTATCATATTATCATTTCCCTTCCACGGCAGACAGCGCTCCTCTTTGATTTTCCCCTTGTCCTACTCTTTTATTCAATTTTTTAACATTTTTATTTAAAGTTCTGAGTTCCAAATTTTATCCCTCTCTCCCTCCCTCCTCTGCCTCCTTGAGACGGTGAGCAATCTGGGGTAGGTTACAAACATTCAATCACATAAAACATTCCCATGTTAGTCACTCTGTGCAAAAAGACTCAAAAGGAAAAAGGAGGAAAGAAGGTGAAAAATATTACAGGCATGAAGTGAAAGCAACACCCTCTGGAACTAGGACGTTAGCAGAAGAAACAAGCCCTGATCTGTCCTTCTTGCTGCTGTAACCAGGCAGTACTTTCAGGTTTGCAAGCACTTCATTTGCAGCCCTTGGAAGGAGATAACACAGTAGTATCACCCCCATGTCACAGATGAAGAAACAGGCTGAGCGCCTCGCCGCCGCCACCGTGCTAGCACCAGAGATGGGCCTGGGATGGGGGGCCTGTGGTGCAGGGCAGGACATTCTCTACTATTCCACCATATGCCTCAGTCTATGCTTCATGCCAAACTCAGGCTTTCTTTCCAGAAGGGTTTCAAAGCTGGCTACCTCAGGAAGCATTTATTTTGTGCAGATCAGACATATTTTAAAAACTCAACAAGCTACCAAGCTCGCCTCACCAGTGCTGAGAATGAGCAAAAGAGCCAGAAGGACACACATGCAGGAAGACAGAGATTAACCCTTTGGGGTCCAGCCACATGGCCCATGTGAACTTGAACTTGCTTGTGGTTGGCGCCCTCCCAGAGACTCAGGGCCAGCGGCAGGCTCCCCCCACCCCAGGGTCAGTGGCCCCAAAGTACCTCTGAGGGAGATTCACACAGTATGTTCTCTGGCTTCAGATCTCGGTGAGCTATGCCTGAAACCAGGAGATGGAAAGAAATGGTTAAAACACATAGAATTATTAGACGTTCCACACATAATTAATTTTTTTCAAATGCTGCTGCTCACAGATTAATTCCCAATTATGGTACATTAAAAAATTAACGAGCTGCAGGAGACAAGTAAGCAGGGCCACAGGGAGGGCCCTGCTGACTCGGGAGCCTGCAGAAGCCAGGCCGAGACAGTCAACCGACTTCAAGCCACACGCCTCTTAGCGCTGCCACGAGGGAGGACAAACTGAGGGCAGTAAGAGGCCCGCAGCCCCACGCTCTCCACACAGCAGTGCAGCAATAATTAGGTCCTCGTTTAGGAGCGTCTCCGGGGGACCAGCATCATCGCTCTCGCTCATTTCTTTTTGTGTGGCCACAACAAAAGCTTTCTGCCACACAGGATGCCCTGTATTTCCAGGGGACCAAGTGTTAACAAGTCTCCTGACACTTGCCTCATTCGCCTCCCCTCCTCTGGCCACAGAACAAATGGCTGTTGAGTGGTTAGGGCATCTGAGGGAATGAGGGGAGACAGAAGGAAAGCCTCCTTGCTGTCCTCAGAGAGGGCTTTCAGGGCACAGAACCATGACCCTTTCTTTACCATGGGAGCCTCCTAGCGTGTGACCTAGCAGCTGGCCACAGGACATTGTTAAGCATGGTCCTTGGTGGCCAGAGGAACCCTGACTCCAACTCAGACAATGCTTCATTCTCCCCTCCAGCTCAGGGCAGAAAGAGCAAGTGAGCTCTACATCGCCAGACAAAAATGAAATAAAATCCCAGAGCTGGCTTGGCAGGGGTCTCAGTGGTCACCAAGTTTACAGCAGAGATGGTGGGCCTGAGACCCAGGGACAGCCAGTTTGCCCTCCCTGTCATGGAAGGCAACAGGAAATACTGGATTTCCTTTTCCAGAAGTTCCCGCAGGCTCGGCTCTGAGCACTGCAACTTTTCAGAAGCCCGTGCCTCCCAAGAAGTGACCCCTCCCCAGCACACCTGTTTGTGCTCCTCGGCAGGAAGCTCGGCAGAGCCGAATCACTTCATCCAAGCCTCCTAATTGAATGAAAACCCACAGCAACCAAGTTCCAATTTGCCCAAATGGAGTCCAGCAAGCAGTGGCAGCTCTTTCCCATTACAGATAATGTTTCCAAAGGTGGCCTGGGGGTGCCCCTCGCCTCCAACTTCCCAAGGCCAGGCGACAGGCCAGGGACCCTCGGCCCGGAAGCGTCGAGAACCGCCAGATCCCAGCCGCCTTCCCCCAATTTCCCAGAGGTTCTGCTGCAGTGTGGCTGGTACTTGAAAAGTACAGACCTTGTTTCCAGGCTGACCATTGAGGCCCCATCCATCTTTGCAGAGTAAAGTTATTTATCAAGCTACGAGGTTCAGTCGGCAATGTTTTTTTCAGCCACTTCGAGGATCATGTGATGGAGCAGGCCGGCAGTGGGGGAACAAGCATTCCTGAGACCCCCACAGCACACACCCGGAAGCTGTCCAGAGCCCAGCCCCCTCCACAGGGATCTTCAGGAGGCGTGACCCACTTTTGCAATGGATGACGGCGGCAGCAGGTGGAGAGACGTTGTAAATCTTAGTCAGGCAAGTGTTACCTGCACATATCCCAGCCTTCAGATGAGGAGCCTCCACCATTCATCACACCTGCCACGCGTCAGACACCCCAGACACCCCACGCTCTCTGGAATTCTCCCAGGTGCAAATCCTACCCCCAACCACCACACTGTCCAAGGGAGGGCTGAGGGCCAGCAATGGGAGAACATGGACAAACACGAGGAGGAGGGAAAGGAAAACACAGGGTCTGGATGCATGATTGCATGTGCATGTGTGGGCACATGCGTGATGCATCACATGACACATTGCCACAGGGAACATGATTGTGTGTGTACGTGTGTGCGATGTGTCACATGGCAGACTATCACAGGGGGTGTGATTGTGTGTGTGTGCACACGTGTGTAACGCATCACATGGCAGACTGTTGCAGGGGGTGTGATTCTGTGTGTGCACACGTGTGTAACGTGTCATACGGCAGACTGTCACAGCGGGTGTGATTGTGTGTGTGCACATGTGTGTAACGTGTCACACAGCAGCCTGTCACAGGGGGTGTGACTCTGTGTGCACACGTGTGTAACGCATCACACGGCAGACTGTCACAGGGGGTGCAACTGTGTGTGCACACGTGTGTAATGCATCACACGGCAGACTGTCACAGGGGGTGTGACTGTGTGTGTGTGCACACGTGTGTAACATGTCACATGGCAGACTGCTGCAGGGGAGCATCTCAGCCCTGAACACAAACTCTGGCTCAGACCCGCCACACACACTCTAGTCTCTGCTTGTGGAGCAGTGTCCGTGCCTCTCTCAGACACCTGCACAACAGGTATTTTTATCTTCATCATCATTAGAGGTATTTCTTGCCCTATAATTCCAAGGAGCTAAGTGAACAGTAGATGGTGTGCTGGGCCTGGAGTCAGGAAGACCTGAGTTCAAATCTCACCTCAGACACTTACTAGCTGTGTGACCTCGGACAAGTCACTGAGCTTCTCTGAGCCTTTACCTCACAGTGTTATCATAAAGATAAGATGAGACAAGATCTTTGTAAAGCTCTTAGGAGGGGACCCAGCACACAGCAGGCACTTAATCAATGCTTGTTTCTTTCCCCTACTTGACTATGAGGCTCCATGAGGGCAGCACCACAACCAACTCTGTCAGCATACAGCTACACCCAGGACCTGGCCAAGGTGGCCGCCTTCCCTTGCTGAGGGCCCAGTGCTGACGGAACTCAGCAACCTTAACTTCTCCCTGTGAATGTGCTTAAGAAAAGCCTCCTGCCTCAACTGAGCCCAGCCGAGGCGTGCAACACGCGTCTGCAAACAGCGACACAATCCCCCAAAGCCTTTGTCCAGGTCTTGCACGATTAGTTTCAGAAAAAAGCAGAGAACAGCAGCAGATGCATGGACTTGCTAAGCCTTCTCTCCTGCTGCCGTGGTGGCCCAGGCTCAGTCACCTGCCTGGCCAGGGCTCATGAGGAGATACACTCCAGCCCCGACATTCCCAAAAGAATGAGTACATGCATGCATGCATGTGCACACACGTACAAACACACACACATGCGGGAGGGAAGTCTCTGGACACAAAGCTCTCTCTGTCTGGATTTCACTCCCCATGAGGCACGGGGTGCATGTCCCCCGCCCGCCATGGTCATACACACCTATACTGTGCTTTCTCCCTCCCACAAGACAGAGCAGCAGGCCCATGCTGGCGGTATCTATCTCACCCAGAGGACACGCTCTCATGGAAGGTAGTGGGATGGTGGTGGGGGCGGGGCAGGATGCCTTGGACTAAGGTCTGACCCCAGCTCTGCCTCTGCTGCCTGGGTGACCCAAGTCAATGAACTCTTTTGGACCTCAGTATCTTTGACGATGATGATGCTCACACATCTCCCCCGTAGGAGTGGCCATAGGCAAAACCCTTTGTTGACCCAACAGTTTACAAAGGGAATGAAAGCCATTTTAAAAATAAAAATCCACTGAACAAAGCTATCTATGCACACACACAGATGAGAAGTCTGTTACCGATCCACGCCCAGGACACGTCTGTATGTAAGTGCAAGAAATCATTAGACTCTAGCCACACAAACCGATGAGCTCACTGATCTTTACCTTGGCACACTCTTTAGAATGAATACACATGGGCCTCTCTAGACAGATGCCCACAGGCTTGCACACAGCCCCATTTACAAGGGGTCCCAGCACATACGCATGCCCAGGCCCTGGGTGAGCTGCTGCACAGAGCACCTGCCTACCAGGCGTAGGGGGAAAGTCCTAGCCCAGAGCCCCAACTGTGCCAACTCTCCAGGTTCGATCATTTTTTAGGAATGAACAGGTAATAGTTAGCTCTGACTACTGAGAATAAGCAGGGAGCTGGAGCAGGGGGCTACCCAAGAGACCTCAGTGACAGAGGGCTTTGGGAAGGGGTACAGGCTGCTCACTGGGTCATGGGGTAGGAATGAGCCCTCTTACAACTACCAACATAACTGCCCTCCATTTAATTAGCAGAAGCAATGGTCTCCCAGGTAGAAGCACGGTGTAAACAGAGTTCCAGTTGAAAGAGAGAAAGAAAAGACTCTGGGCCCCCTTTAAGCTCTAGAACATCCATCAAACCCCAAAATATTTGCCAAGCAGTCAGACCAAGCCAGGCCAACCCTCTAAAGAGCCTCAGGCGAGGGGAGCCTCCAGGGAAGGGCATCCAGAGGTTTGGCTCACTCACCTTTGGTATGTAAGAAGTCCAGGGCAGAGGAGACATCTCGGACCACCCGGCTGGCTTCCCGCTCATTGAAATGCTTTCGTTTTTGGATGTGGGTCAAAATAGAGCCTTTGGTGAAAGAAGAGGAGAGAAGGTAATAAAGAAAAAGGAATTTGTCTGATGCCAGCTAGTCAAACAATTCAGTGACCAAACATCGCAATCTGCTGGGGATCTGGGAAAGTGCTGGGACGATGTGTCTGAGTCGGTAGTGATGACACCAAACTGTCCCTAGCACCTGGTTTGGTTTGGCTTGAGAAGAACAAGGCAGGACCCGCTTTAATCATAATAGTGTGGCATTTCTAGAACGCTTTGAGGTTTGCTAAGCACTTTACAAATATTATTTCTTTTTATCCTCATAAGAACCCCGGGAGCTAAGTGCTGTTATTCCTTCCATTTTACAAATTGGGAAACTGAGGCAGACCGAAATTAAGTGACAGGCCCAGCGTGATACAGCTAGTGACTGACAAGATCTGAACCTAGGTGTTCTGTATTCCAAGTCCTGAGCTCTATGTGCTCACAGGCTCCAGGGCTGGGACTGCCTGCAACCTGGGAGCCCCTGTGACAGGGGTGAGGGGCCCCCTCTGCAGGGGTGGACTCCTAGCCACAGAGGACTTCCCTTTGGAAGCACTGCTAACGCCTGGATAGAGATGCAAACACGCAATGTTTTCAATATTTTCCCACTCTGAGGATTCTCTTCTGAAGGGAAAGCTTGTGTTCCCCGAGTCACGTCTCTCACTTTAGAGGCAGGCTGCCCTGGGCCCCACACTCTGGGCACATGGCCAGGCTCCAGGGCCCTCTGTCCACTGGCAGCAGTTCAGCCTGGAGTTCCTGCACAATCTCTGGCTGAGGCCTACTGCCTCCCTGAGAAACACACAATCCCAGCATCAGTTGGAAGCTGAGAGACCTTTGAAAAATCCCCCACAAGGGTGAGCAATTCTCCCTCTGGACAGAGAGATGTTGTCACTAGCACGTCCAGCTGAGACCTGCCTCTCCACGACTCTACAGACAGCTCTCTTGTTCTCCCAATAACCAATGGCCTCCAGGGCTCTCCTTGTCCAAGCTGCCTTCCTCTGGACCTGTTAGGATCAAATTTCCCTGGCACTAGCCTCACTAATCACCCCCCCTCTTATCAGCTATCTAGAAATACCATGTGGGCCACTAAGAACCCCAGTTCCACCTCCAAGTAGGGGGCACTGGAATGCACATGCATTCCTCCCTATGTGCTTCCTGGAGGGAGAAGTCGGGGTGGCCACATCTCTGCCCCAGTGGATCAACAAAGCTGGGTTAAACAAATACCATCTGGGAAGAGTCCTGGGTCTACATGGGCTGGTGGAACTGCTTTGGGCTTTATCCCATGTCTACCTTCTGTCTCCCTTTGGAAGGAAAGCCCTAGACCCTTCCAGATCTGCCTCAGAAGCCACATGGGATGGCAATGAGCAGCCTGTGGAGAGCCAGAGGCCAAACTTCAGTTCTCTGACCTAGGAGAGGGGGCCCTTCCTAGATGACAGTGGCAAGTGTCTTTTCCTCTCGGTGCCTGTTTCTTCCTTGACATTCCCCAAGGACCCCTGCAGCTCTCAAAAGTGTTTGACCAATGACCCTTCAAGCTTACTGATCTGTGGCCCAAAGCTGATGAGGTCAAAGGCAGATGCCTGATGCCCAGCAATGCCAATGAGCTTCACCCAAAGAAAAGCTCCCACTCTGGGCAGGCTGGAAGCCTCCTCACTTCTGCTGATTCTCACTCAGCTGCATCCCAAAGGGCTTAGCGTAAGGAGGGTCAGAACAGAACACAGGGAGAGGAGAGCAGCTGCTCCCACGGCAGTGGTGCCATGGACAGATGGTGGGTGAAAGGGCCAGCTTCCTCCTGGCAGCCTTGGCTCCCAGCCCTAAGCAATGAGACTCTTCCCTCCTCCAGTGAATGTTTCTGGCATAACCAATGCATTCAAAAACTCCCACCCCATA
>CM053584.1:27110457-27168636 GCA_028627135.1 Pseudochirops cupreus | reverse complement strand
CCCCCCCCCCCCCCCCCCCCCGCCCCTCTCCTGGCCTCCCTTCTCGCAAATCAAGGGCAGTTCTGAAGTCCTTCATCCTTTCCATTCCAGAAGCAGTCTAGAGGCCTCTGGGAATTGTCCGATCCTCACTGTACAGGAAGTACCTCCTTGCAGTTTCTCAAAGACCAGGTAAAATCTCGCATCGTCTTCAAAAAATTCTATCAGCTCCAAAATGTTCCTAAAAGGGAAGATGAAAAAGAGACACAATGGGGGAAACAGCATCAACCCTCCTTTATGGCCGCAAGGCACCCTGCTGTGGGTCAAAACTCAAGCTGGAATGGGCATGCTCGCCAGGAATCGGTGCCGGGGGTGCGAGCTGGCTCCAGGTCACCTTATCTTTCCATAATGTTGTGTCCCCTGTGCTTTCCCACCAAGCCCGTGCTGTCAAAGCCCAGCCCTAAAATCCGCCAGGTAGGGTTATAAAAAAGTCCCGGTCACATTAGACCCAAGAAAACCCACAGCAGCCGACGGTAAGCAATTGCGGTTAATAACGTGGAATAGGAGGCGTGTGTCCTGGAGGCAAGTATAAAATAATTACTTGCCCTCCTCCTCTCCCATAAATCACGGGGCAGTATTTACATGGCCTGAAGAAAATGGAAACATCTGTCAAGCAGACTGGGGGCTGAACGTGGGCGCCGCCAGCCCCCGACTGCTAAGTGCTGCTTAATGAAAGAGCGGGAGCTCTGCAGTCGTGGGTACTTGTAGCGCTCCCCGGTGAACACTCACGTCTGCCCAGCATTACATGCTCTGCCAACAAGGTCGTCTTGTAGCTCAGCAGGGAGACCGACCACCGGCCTGGATTCCAGAGTGGAGAGGGACGGGGAGGGGGGCTTTCTTTTTGTTGTTGTTGTTTTTTTTTCCTACAGTGAAACAAACTGAGTCGAGCTTCTAAGGCTGAAGGAAGAAGCTATGGACTGAAAATGGAGCTGGACCCCTGCCTCCTAAAGACACCCTCCAGAAGAGGCCAAGGATGGAGGCTGAGGATGGTAACAAATCAGGCAGTCAGGGGACAAGGGCCGGCTAAGCACCTACTGTGTGCCAGGCCCTGGGTACAAAGGGCACAGATGGATTCAATGAAGAGGGATGAGGCAAAGCCAGGGGCAAGCCTCGTCTGAGACTGGAGGAAAGCCAGGGCGTGCTGGACATGGAAGAGAGCCAGATAGGAGAGTCAGGGCCAGTAGCAGCCAGGAGGGTGGGCTCCCAGAGTGTGTGCAGCAGTGCAAGGTGTGAGAAGACTGGGAAGGGAGAAGAGGGCCAGGGTAGGAAGGGCTCCAAAGCCAAGCGGAGGATCACCAATCTGATCTTGGAGGAGACAGGGAGTTGGGGGAGTTAACTGGGTGCAGGTGACACGGCAACAGTATCTGGGGTGAAATCAGCCTTCTGCCCAGCCACCTTGTCTCGTGAGCCTAATTATGGAGCAGGAGAGGAAAGGGGAAGAGCTCCCTTTCCTTCCCTCCCCTGCCCCAAAGGACCAATCCTGAAAAATTCCTCCACTGAGATTCCAGGAACTGGAGGCCTCCTATAACACCTTCTATTGAACAAGCATCTAGTAAGTGCCAACTACATACAATGCCCCAAGCTAAGAGACCAAATGTAGAAACACATGAGCCTAGACAGGGTCCCTGCCCTTATGGTGGGGCAGATTCTAGTGGGGGAGATCTCTCTCACTCACACTCACTCACACTCACACACACACACACACACACACACATGCTACAAGACAACATGCCACAATCAAGGCTATCCAAGGTCTGAGAAGGAATAGGCACAGAATACATTAGCCCTTCGGAAGACCTTGTTCACAGAATGGACTGGGACACCAGGGCGAGAGAATCCTGGCACTCTCATAAATCACGCCATTTCTCAAGGGCCCTAAGCCTTACAAAACACTTCTCCCCCAAACAAATCAGTGGGGCAGGCAGGCAGGTGGGCATCAGCACCCAGGGTATTGTCCTCCCCTGGACCAATGAGAAGCCTGAGGGCTCAGACGGGAAGTGATCAGCTCAGGATCACAAAGTATCGACCACATTACAAGGCTTCTCCGAAGGCAGGGTTTGCTAAATTAATTAGTAACTGGGTTAACTCCTGAAGCTTAGGAAGGAGGTCTGGGCACCTCAGCAAAGCTGCAGCAGCTGATCTTCAAACAAGGTGCCCCTCACAAGCCCAGCTCAGTTCCTGAGCTTTTGGCTCAAAAGCCCTGGGCTGGAATCCTGGCTCTTGAGAAGCTTCATGACTGTGGACAGCTCACTTCCCCAGGGATAATACTCAGGGTGTTCGGGACCTCCCGGACCGAAGATCAAAGGTCAAATGCTTTGTTATGGGTCCTTCTTCTCCTTCCTCCCCCCCAGGGAAGTCTCAGGCAGCCCACTCCCCTGGGGGCAGTGGGGAGGACCCCCAAGAAACAGCTGGGCTCCTCTCACACTTACTTGTTGCCTTGACACTGATACAACGTCTCTACCTCTCGAAACACCCTGCTTCGACTGTGCCCGGCTTGTTTCTCGATGATCTGTGGAAAGAAAGACATCAGTCAGGCATGAGCCACCAGGGCCTCGGGTTTAGGATTGAGATGGCTGAGGGGACACAGCCGGAGTGAGCCAAATGATGGCTCTCTCTAGGCTAGATGGAGCCAGAGACAGAGGTAAAGCTATGCTCAGATGATCAGCGATGCCTGCCTCCCCTCCAGTATTCCATCCACATGCGCACCTGCTGGGTGACGAGGACACAGAGTCAGAAACCAAGCCATGTCAGCCCCAGAGGAACTCGCCTTGTGCGAGGGCGCGGCTCCAGAACTGGCGTCTGGGACCTCGTTCCAAAATACTCCGATGACCATTTCAGTATAATTTCAATGTGACTCATTTCCTTTGTAATCCTGGGTTATTTTATTTTGTGCATTTAAAAACGAAGCTAAGAAGGGGTCCCTTGGCCTCTCCACACCGCCCGTCCAAGGCTCCAGAACACAAGATAAACAGAGCCCATGCTCTAAGGGCTCCCCCAGACAGGTGAACACAAGGCAATAATCAGGGAGAAAACACTGGCAGCTGGGAGGGGGGGGGGGTCAGAGCTGTGGCACCCTGGCAAAGCCTTCCAGGAAAACACAGGGCCTTAAAGGCAGAGGCTCCAAACCCCAATAACTCACACAATATGAAGCAGCAGGCACGAGGGACAGCCAAGGCAAAGGCCTGGAGGTGGGAGGCGGCGAGTCCTGAGAATGGCTAAGAGACCAATCCTGCTAGAACAGACCAGACATGACTAGGTGGGTGAAGGACAAAACCAGGATGGAAAGCAGGGCTGGAGTGGGCTTATGGCAGACTTAATGCCAGTCTTAGAATCTATATTTTATCTGGAGGAGAGAGGAGACCCCTGAAGAGGCTTTTTAGCCAGGGCATTTCATGATCAGATCTAGCCAGCTGTGTGTGAGATGGACTGGTAAGAGAAGAGACCAGAGGCAGGGAGCCCAGTGAGAAAGCCAGCACAGCAGGGCAGAACAGAGGGAAGTGTCCAGTGGTCACTCTGACCCCTCCCCTCTCTCAGCTGTGGCTTCCCCTCACACTTCACTGATAAAATGAAGGCCATTCATCTGATCACCCTCCTTGCCCTCCTTACTTCCCTCACCACCTCCTGGTCTCCCATGGCTTGTGCCTGCTTCTCACCTCTCTACATACATGTGCACCTTAGATCCCAGCCCTTCCCACTAATCCGGAATACTGGCCCCTCTATCTTGCCTCCTTCTTCCTTCTCTTCCATTTCTCCCTGTCTACTGGCTGTTTTTCTACTGACTATAAACACACCCATGTCTCCTCCATCCTCAAAAAGCCCTCACTTGACCCGTCCATCCCTCCTAATTATCGTCCTTTTTCTCTCTTGCCCCTTTGGTTAAACTATGTGATTAAGCCATTGGGATGTTACTTTTTTAAAAAACAATTTTATAATTAAAAAAAATTCACAAGTATTTATTTTCTCTCTGCAACCTCCACAAAAAAAAAAAGCTCAACAAAACTTTCACGACAAACATTCAGTTGAGCAAGACAAATTCCCACATTAACCATGTTGAAAGCTGTGTTTCATTCTGCAGTTAGCCCATGACCTCTCTGTTAGGGGATGGGTAGCATAATTCATCTGTCATTAGTCCTCTGGAACAGCAGTTGGTCAAGGTGTTAATTAGAGCTCGAGTCTCTCATAGTTTTTCTCATTTTTTTACAATGATGATGTATAAACTATGCTTACCTCCCTCTGCATCAGCTCACAGGAGTCTTCCCTGGTTTCTCTGAATTCATCCCTTTCATCATCTCTTAGAGTCCAACTGTAGTCCATGATATGCCTAGGCCATAAACCTGTTCCCTGACTAATGGGAACCCCTTAGTTTCCAGTTCTTAGCCAGAACGCCATCTACAAGTGTCTCTTGTGCCCTTGGACACTCTCCACAATCGGACTCCCAACTTCACTTCAGTTAAAACCTCCCTCCACAAAGTTACCAGCCAAATCTAACGGCCACCAGACATTGTCCATCTCCCTCCTGTCCTAGATACTCTGTCTTCCCTGGACCTTCCTGACAACCAGTGCTCCTGGTTCTTCTTCTTGGCCGCTGCTGAGGAACCTTCCTCCAGGTCATACCTGCTAACTGCGTCACAGGGAAGGCTTCACAGCGTGGGCCTCACATAGAAAGTTTTGAGGGAAGGGTAATCTATCCCAGAAGAGGGGAGCAAAGGGCAGCATGAGGAGAGAGGACACAACCATTCTCTTTTTCTTTTCCTTTTTTAACCCCTGGATCTCCCTTTCTTACTCAGGCCCAATCCCACGACTGACTGGCCCAAGGGGTTTGATCTGCTCCACTTCTTATCTGGGGTGGTTCACGCCCTTCCGGTGCATGAGACAGGTGCTGGAATCAGTGTGAAGGGACCCAATCAGCTTAGAGCCCTGAAGCTCAGCACTCCCAAGCTCAAGCCATCCACTAGCCTCAGCCACCCCAACAGGAGGAATCATGGGCATTCCATTCACTTTTCAAAGGATGTAACTGTTCTCTAAGGCGTGTCTAATGCTCGCTAGAAGCCTGCTGACAAACCCAGGGCTGGGCCCATCTGGGGACACTCACCTTGACTGCGTATTCTTTGCCATTCTGAAGACTCACAGCCCCTTGAACTTTGGCATAGGCGCCTTCTCCAAGCAGCTCAGAGGTCAGCCTGTACAAATCTGGTAAGGACACCGAGCAAGGAAAAAGGCCATCAGCTGGGGGAGTGTCCTTCTGAGCTGAGCTTCCCCCCTGTCAGGCAGTAGCAATGAGAAGATGAAATCCTGCCTTTGTGACTTACTCCTGGCAGGCCCTGGGCCCTCTCTGTCTGTTTCTTCATCTGTAAAATGAGGGGGCTGGTCTAGAGGACCGCTAAGCTAGGTGACCTTGAATGAGGAGTTAATCATGACGAACTTCTGGGCAGAACATGCATTAGGACATCATCTCACCCACAGAGTAGCTGAGACACCAGGAGGGCTGGTGGTTTGTCTAATACACAGCCTAGTGTGACCAAGAGATGGGATGGGATGGGCATCTGGTCACTCTCGGTGGCTGCTACTCCAGCCACTGAGTCAGGCTGGGCCTCCTATGGAAGCCTGCTTGTGGCAAGGCACAAGCCGTATTGGGCCCAGGACTCTCCAAGCAGGATGAGCAGCTTGGACTGCCTTCCAGAGGAAATGCAAACCTCAGCATGCCCAAGCAGGCTCAATGACCCCTCCCTCCCCTGACCGGCTGCCATGTCCTCTCTTCTCTAATTTGTACCCCCTGAAGCACTGTGACATGAAGCCTCAGTCTGAGCCCAACCTTTCTTACTAAAGCAACTCAATTTTTAACACACTGACTCATGAAAAACCCAGTTGTGCTTGCACAAAATGCCTTTGATCCCATTCATTGAAGGAGCAAGGCCTGTGGGCAGGGAAACACTTTTAGAAACCTTGGGCTGGTCGTACCCAACACTGAATTGAGCCCAGCAGGCTCCCTATGGCCACAATCCTGCTCGAATCCTAAACTGGGGGCTTGAGATGATGTCATGTATGTCTCCTAATGGACTCGGTGGTTTGGAATTAGTCTTCTACAACAGCCAATCAGCATGAGGGGGACCAGAAGTTATCCTTGCCTGACTGATAGAAGGCTCAGCTAGGAAAAAATCAATTGCCCACTCAGTCTACAAAGCGGGGAGGCAGGGCCAGAAGTGCTAAAGGATTACATTCATTATAGGAATGAAACAAAGGGGAGGCCACTCTGTTCAATTAACCGTAACATAATTGTTTACCAAGGATCTCTAAACCTCAGAGCAGAAAGTGACCTCAGGAGGCGTCTGGTTCAAACCAGGCTAGAACCAAAACATACCACAAAACACCTCCAATATGGGACTCACTCCAGGGACAGGGATGGGGACCTTACTACCTGTACCTCCTGAGGCAGCCTCTTTGTGAATACTCCAGCACCAGGAGATGGTTCTCGTGTTCTCCCCACTCCCTAAGGAAGCACCCCCTCATTTCACATCTGAGTAGCACACACACACCACTGCCCTCAGCTTAGAATGTACACTGGGGAAAAGAGGCGGCAGGCGGAGGGGAAGGAGACCATCAAGAGATTTCAGTTCCACTTCTTCTGCCCCCTGCTGGCTGGGTGACCCTGGCTGACCACTTCTCCTTTGGGTCTCGGGTTCCTCATCTCTAAAATTGAGATAATCCACCATCCCAGCCCTATCTTTCTCCCAAGTCACTGTGAAGATCTTCTAGTTGGAAGAGACAAAATCACTGCACCTGAGTTGGGACCCGGAGGTCATTTGATTCCACCAGTAACCGAACAAAAATCTCCTCTACACCATCAGCCTCTCCTTGGAGACCTCCAGAGATGGAGAGCTCAGCACCAACTCCCTGGGACAGCTCTCACTGTGAAGGAGGAGTCTAATCTGCCTCTTTGGGACCGCCCTCCATTGCTCCTGGTTCAATCCCCGGGGGTCAAGCAGAGCGAAGATTTTGAACTGAAAGGGACCTTAGAGGTCTAGCATCATTTTCAAGATGGGGAAACTGAGGCCCGGAAAGATTACCTGATTTGCCCAAGGTGACTCAGAGAGCAAATGGAAGAGCTGGGATATGAACCCAGAACCACTGACGAAGTCCAGCCGCTCTCCCCCTGGACTGAGGGGGTCCCTCATTCCAAGTCTCTCCCCTCTCCTGGGCACAGGGATCCTGTCCCCCCTACATCCTACCTTCTCCAGACATTGCTTTCAGGAACCTTCACCTGGCACCACCCAAGGTGCCACCTACCTCTTCCCTACCCTGGCTGCCGTCATCTCCTCTGGACAATCTCCAGAATGTCAACATCCTTCTAAACTTTGGTGCCCCAGCCTGCAGCCCAAGTGGCTGTGCCAGACCTGGTCCACTTGGGGTAGAGGATCAGCCTTCTACCTCGTCCTGGACACTGGGGCTCTCTAGGACCCCAAAGCCTTTCATGGCCACCATCATAGCACACAATTGACTGTGAAAGCCCTGAGACCTTTTTTTCCACATCAATGACTGTCTCATCATTTCTCCTGCATCTTATACTTAAGAAGTTGTTTTTTGAATCCATATAAAATTTTACAATTACCACTATTAAAATTAATCTTACTCAATTCAGCCCAACACTCTTTCTGAAGCCCAACTTGGCTGCCCAGTGTAGAGGCCCTCCTTCCCAGCCTTGGGCCATCCCAACTCAACAAGCCCGATGACTACATCTTAGCCCAGACCACTGATAAGAATGAGAGCCCAGGCCAAGCTTGGTACCAGGGGTACTCCCCTGGACACCTTCCAAGACTCCCAGAACTTGAGAGTGAGAAGGGGCCAGCAGACATGGGGCAAGGCAGATTCTTGAGGAGGAAGAACTTAGCTACCACCAAGGAGGGAGGTGACAGGAAACTCTGAATGGAGAGGACTCCTAGGGCCCGGCCACTGAAGCCTATGATAAAGAAACCCACTTCCTCTCTTCTAAGGGGAGCAGTGTGGGACAAGCCTATGCGGGCTAACATAGTCTGAAGTGGTTAGGAAGTGGGTGGGTTTTGTTTAACTGTGTATTTTTGCTGAGGCTGACAACAGCCTGATTTCTAGTGCTCTCAGTTTACCAAAGCACTTCACACTTTATCTGATTCGATTCTCAGCCCAGTGAGGCAGGTACCATTATCTCCAGTTTACAAATGAGGGAACATGACTGGCACAGGGTTATACATTAGTATCTTAGGCAGGATTCAAACTCAGGTCTTCCTCACTCCAGTTTAGTGGGCTATCCTCTTGGCCACACAAGAGAAGAGGGAAAGGCCATGGGGCAGAATGGAGTTAAAGAGCATTTAGCAGGTGCCTATCTACTTTGTGCCAAACACTTTGATAAGGACCAGGTAATACAACCACAGAGGGCAGCAGCCCAAATTGGGGAGGACCAGGGAGTTTCAGGACAGGGAGTGGAGCCCTAGGGCAAGGACTCACCAAACCCTTCCCAGCAGCCCTGAAAGCAGTTCAAATCATCCATTGTTTGGGTCACTGTGGCAAGAGCAGGAGGCAGAAGGTGCTGGGGTATGCATGCTACATGCAAGGATCAGAGAGACAATGTGGCCTGGACCGTGTAATGTGGAAAGCATGCTAGTCGTGGAGTCAGGGCCGGCCGGCTCAGGTTCAAGTCCCAGCTCTGATGTGAGCCGTGTGGCCATGGGCAAGTTCTGCTGCCAGCTGAAGTGCCCAGCATCGGCCTGTTTCACGACCTCCCTGTAACTACTCTTCCTCCTGTCAGCCCTGACTCACTGGAGGGGCAACAAAGACGTGATCTGGGAAAACTGAAGTCAGAACGAGGATGATGACATGGAAGGGCTGTACAAGTGTCAATATCCCCAGATGGGGAAACTGAGGCAGAGAGAGAGAATAACCAGGCAGTCACACAGTGTCAGAGCTGAGACTTGAACCCAGGTCTGACCTTTCACTGACTTCTGGTTACTGTGGTAACCTCTCTCTGGGCCTCGGTCTTCCCTCCTTTTAACTGTACCCTAGAATCCTGTCTTTAAGTACAGAGAGAGGGATCAGGTTAGTTCTGTTGGGTCTCAGGAGGCAGAAAGAGGAATAGCTTGGAGAAATTCTGCCTGGGAAAGGGAATGACTCCTTGTCAGATCTGCTGTGGGGGTAAAGAGGGTGGTATTGGACTAGCATCTGCTCCTGAGGTTCTAGGATTTGGGGCACTGGGTCAGCCAGTCTTACAGAATCACTGCGGCTTTTGTGCCACTGGGGTGCAGTGGTAAGAGTCAACACATCCAGGCTTGTAGAGAGAAGCATCCAACTGACCTTCAAACCTTTCAGGCAAGGAATCAGTCGCTCGGGCCTTCCGTTTTTTCTTTCTCCTGGTGCCACTTTCAGAGATAGGAAGGGGCTGGCTGCTGCCCATCTCTAGGAGGGAGAGGGGAGTGAACTAAAGTCAATTGCTGCTCCTCAGGCCCTCCCAACCCTACAGAAAGGAAGAGGGAAAAGCCAGGGAGGGCACAGGGAAGCTGCCCCTTAAATCTCCACAAGAAGAACTATTGATTTGCTTTGCCCCAGAGGCAAAATGAAAGGCAAAGCCATTATAGAAGATCGTTAACTGTGAAAAGAAACTCAGACAGGCAGGCAGGATTAAAAAAAAGCTTGTGAGTCCACAGACAGAGCTCCCTGCAGGCCTCCCAGACCAGCATCTGAAGCACCAGAAAGGGAGGCTGCTCTCTCTGAGATCTGGAAAGAGAAGGCCAGAAGGTGCTGGTAAAGAGCCTGGAGTCCCAATCCTGCCCTGACTGCTCTGGGCAAGCGTTTGCCTCAGCTTCCTCGTCTGTAAAATAATCTTGCCCTCCCTTCCACCCTCCCTCTTCAAGGCTACTGTGGGCACAGACAGAGTTTGGCAAATCTTCAATAGTGAGACAAGCATGAGGCATCAGGGCAGACTGGACTCCTTAGGTTTCTTTCTGCTCTAAATCCTATGATCTTGTAAGAGAAAAATACATAAGTAATCAGCGTCCAGGACATACTGGGCATGAAGGAATAAGTGAATTATTTAGGACTAAGTCTTCCTGTCAAGGAAAGTGGAGGGGAAACATGACATCCCCCTTCCTAATAGCCACAGTATAAAGCAAGATCATTTGACAGCTCAAGCCCCCTTCACTAGAGGGGATACAGCCCCTTCTGGCAGACACACCCAGAGACCAAAGACTAGCTCAGGCCTCTGGGTGTCTAAGCTCCTTACTCTGTCCTCTCTCAGAAAAGCACCTGACTCCCATCCTTTGGGGAGAGACAGACAAGAGACACTGAATGAGACAGAGAGAGAGACAGACAGACAGAGAGACAGAGACAGAGAAAGACAGAGAGAGACGGATAGACAGAGACTGAGAGAGACAGAGAAAGAGAGAGACAAAAAAAGACAGAGAGAGAGACAAGAGACAGAGAGAGACAGAGAAAGAGAGAGATCAGGACAAAGTGACTATGAGAGAGATGGATAGGAGCACCAAAGTGGGAGTGATAAGAAAGCAGGAATAAGACCGAGAGGTAGAAAGAGGGAAATAAATAAAATCCTGTGCCAGTAACCAATCACGGGGCTGCTTTTAAGACTCGATAGTGAGGGCCTTGCCTGGTTAAAGATAAATCACTCATAGAACATACCACACACTGATCCAGAATGTAGGCTTAACACTCTTTGCCTGCAGTTGGAAATAATAAGATTTCTTGAAGTCTGTGTCTAAATCCCCACCTGGGCAATTAAACCTTTACATCCTTCTGAAATAATGGCCCTGGTGCACTGACGGGGTGGAGAGAGAGAAGGAAAGTCTTCTGGACCAACCTTCAATAAACACAGGCTTCGGTTTTTTCTCTGGGACTTTAAAATGGAAGCTGGCGAGCTGCTTGTCTGCCTGTGCCTGAACCAGAGGCAAGGTCTATGGGCTTCTCTAAGGGCCCCAGCTGAAAACTATCAAAGAAATGGCAAGCCTGCCTGGGAAGATTGATGCCCGCTGGCGCAGTTCTGTGGACTGCTCCCATACACAAGCACAGAACAGCTATTCGGAGAAAACACACGAAATGTGGCACTTGGTAAATCCCACAATGTTCAAGTATGGATGGTGGAGCAGTCAAGTGTCTGACAGCTCAATCTGGGGGAGGGTCCAAAGGGCAAAGTCAAACCTAAGTACAGCTCTGTCTGCATTATCCACAGTCACGGACCATATCCACGGCCTCAGCAATCAACTTCATGGAGCAATCACAAGCGCTCCAGGGAACATCCCACACCTGGGAGAGCTCTAAAAGGTGCCTTCCCCCCCCTCTTCCTTCATTCACTCATATATTTAGTAAATACCAATTGTGTACAAAATTTAGATGAGGAACAGGCCCCTGTCACTTGAAGATCACCCCTTTCCACAGACATGGCACATCCGTAGGGCTGACTTGGGGGGTGGGGCTGGAGGGAAGTAATAAAGCCAGGTATGCAAGGGGGTCCCTCAGGGGACTTCGGCAGAACACAGTCCCTCCCTAAGGTGAGGTGACTAGATCAAGGTGGTAGGAATGAGAAAAGCCGGGTGCCCCTGTTGGTCTTGCTTTTGGGACTGCTGCAGCTTCCCCTTGCCCCTGGCAGCCGGCACAGAGAAAGGGGCCTTGGTCTCCTCCTGCACCCAGCTCAGCTGAAGGAGGCTGAGGACCAGCCAAGGAGCCAGTGGATTCGGGGCTAAGTCTCATCCCCCTCTTCCCTTCCCTTGATCACAATCTGACTGAGGTGGTGAAGTCCAGCCTAACGCCAGAGGGAACTGCAGGAGAGGAACAGGCAATTTCCACCCCACCAGAAAGGCTAAGATCTGGGCAGAAATGTGAACCCATTGCTTCTTCTCTGTGGTTTTGATCATGGAAATGCTGAGACAGCCCCTTCTGGGAGCAGCATGCCTGCACACAGCCAAGCTGGAGCTACACACCCCCCACACAGTATACACATACACACCTACTCACCATCTACACACTCCCCACACAGCATGCACCCCCACCCACATACCCACACAGCATACAAACACACCCATACACACACACACACACACACACTCACTGCCCACCCACCCACACAGCATACAGACTCCCCCAAATACATACCTTCCTAGCATACACACACACATGCCTCCCCCATCCACTCTCCACACAGCATACACACACCTCCACATTCACACACATGCATCTCCGCACACTCCCCCCCCCAAAGACACACACACAGACACACACACACACACCCTCCTTCCCTCCACCCTGCAGCCTCGGGGTGTACCTGGGGCCTAGAAAGCCAGGGGAGTACCTGCTCTACTCTGCATGGTCTCAGCAGAGGAGGGAGCACCGGGAAGGAGACATGGTTAACTTTCCTTGGAAGCAGAGCTTGTGGAAGGAGAGATGTTTGGTAACTAGGAAGGAAAAATGTGGAATCACAAGGTGTGAAGGAGAGTGAGCCAAGCCTTCCTCTGCCCTCAGGGTCAGCAGCCCAAAGCTCTTCACTTATACAAACCAGGTCTTTTTTTCCCCTAGGAAATTTGGATTCTTGATTTTAGAGATTTCTGGAATCCTACCCAGTCAGACCTGGAGGGGACCCTGAAAGACCAGCAGGTCCAAACCCCATCCCCCAACTGACCAATACAGTGACAAAGTCTGAGAATCTGCCTGGCAACATACAGTACTTGGGGAGCCCTCCTCTGCGGAGGGGTGGGATGGGAGGATCTCTTCACACTCTTATTAGCCAGGCTTGTTCTTTACAATTTTGTGAGAGTCAGTCCACAAACATTAATTAAGCACCTACTGTGTGCCAGGCACTGAGCAAAGTCCTGGGGATACAAAGAAAGCGGTCCCTGCCCTCAAGGGGGTCACAGTCCAATAAGGGGGACAACAAGCAAATCACTCTGTACAAACAAGTTATGATCAGGATCACTAGAGATGGTCAACAGAGGGAAGGCACTGATTCTAAGGGGGACCAGGAAAGGCTTCCTGGAGAAGGTGAGACTTGAGCTGAGACCTGAAGGGAGCTGGGAAAGCCAGGAGGCAGAGATGAGGGGGAGGTGTATGCCAGGCAGGGGGCATAACCAGAGAAAATGCCCAGAGTTCGGAGATGGGGGAGGGTTAGCCTTCCTGGATCACAGAGAGTGTGTATATTTGGAGGGTGTAGGAAGGCTAGAAAGTGGAGGGTAGGGTGGGGGAGCGGGTAATGAAGGGCTTTGAATGCCAGAGGATTTTACATCTGATCCTGGGGGTAAGCCCCGGGAGTGACACAGTCAGAGTTGCCCTTAAGATGACTTGGGCAGGTCGGTGGAGGACACACTGGAGTGGGAGAGAGCTGAGTCAGAGAGACGTCCCCAGCAGCTACTCCAATGGTCCAGGGCTGAGGTGACATGGGCCTGTATCAAGTTGGTGATGGTGTCAGGAGACAAGGACAAGTATCTGACTAGATACAGACAGCAAGAGACAGTGAAGAGACAGATCTGGAGCCTGAGTGATGGGCAGGATGGCAACATCTTCCCCAGAAATAGGGTTTTAGGGGCAAAGAAACACGTCTACAAGATACGCTCACTCCTACTTCATATCAGCTTTAAGGCTGACAAAACATGGAAAACCTTATGCAGAGGACCAAACAGAGGTGAGAGGCCCAGAGCTTTTAGGGAAGAAGAGGCTGTGTGTAAGCAGACCAGAGCGTCCCTGGCCACAGAGAAATGACAGGTCACACTTACAAAGTCCCTGTCTTCTGAAGGGCCCAGGGAGGCCAGGAGCACAAGCGTGCTCACTCCCATTCAACAGAAGAGAGAGCTGAGGCTCGGAAGAAAGGAGGGGAGTAAAGCAGGAGCTGTGCCGAGAGGCAGGGCCAGGTCAGTCCTGACCCCAAGTCTCTCTCAAGCAATCTCCTCGGGCCACGACGGGGATGGGGCTTGAGGAGTCCAAGAGGACTGGAGGGTGACACCAATAACCAGAAGGGGGAAGTCACCAGCCCCATCAGCAGAGAGCTCAACAGCAACAATTAACACACACAGAATCTCTGTGATGAGGAAGCTCTGCATGCCACCACGTGGGAACCAAGCCCGGGGAGCTTGTGTGGGAAACCTCCATCATGACTAGAAGGGAGATGAGAAGGGGAAGCACGTCCCGATTAAGCACCATGGAGCATCTCCGGAAGCCTCCTCCACAGGGCATCGTGAGGAAGAATTCAGAGAACAAACCCCGTGGGAAACAGAGGGAGCGCCTCTTCTAAACCTCTCAGGAACCCAGATCAGCCTTAAACTGGGCACTGCCTCCAGCCCTGCCCCTCAGAGAAAGAGCAGCCCCCAGCCTCATAGAACAGCCTTGGCCTGGGCCAAGCCCAGTTTTCTTTAAACAACTGGAACACTTCAAAAACCAAGCTACTCTTACCTAGACTGTCTCAGCTTGGTGAGGACGGAGCCCAAGTGAGCCTGTTTTTCAGCTGAACTCGAGACCGGCCGGCCTATCCTTTTCTTCTGTAGCTCTGGCTCTGCTCTCATTGGTCCTTGTAATTCACCTGAAAAGTGCAGTGAGCATTCAGTTCCCCAGTCTGCTGGTACCTCACCACATGTGGCATCTAAAAGAGACCAAGAGAAAGCATGTGCTAAAGGGTCCCAGCAGGAAGGTACATGTGCCCCTTCTGGAGAAGGAGGAACCCGACTGACCCCTCCCCACCCCACACTCATGTGTAGACCTTCTCCATGGCAGCTTTTTCACCATCAGACATGTAAGCATGAAAAAAGGCCCAGTCCACCAACTGGAGCACGGGGTACATGAAGCTCTAAGGAGCCAAGGAGAGCCAAGGAGTGAGGAAGAAAAGACCCTTGGAGAAAACTCTGGGGTGACTCTTGAGAAGCTGCAGGCACTTTCCAGGAAGGCCGGCCTAGAGAGGCTGGTGGCAGGAGCACTGCTGAACCACAGGCTTGGGGATGTGTGGGCTCCTTCCTCCAAGATGGTTTCTGTCTCAAGTCTCCAGCCCCAGCCCCAAAGGGGCTCTGACCACTTCCTCACTCTCAAGCTTGCACTTCCTTCCTCTATCCAAAAGGAAAAGTGCTGACTTGACACCCCAAGCGTAATTTCTGGGCCCCTATTCAAAAAATGTCTAAAAGATCTTTCCCACCACCAGATGGACAATTTTACTTGGCTACCAGGACACTCCAGACTTTCGTCTGTCAATGGCGATTCTTCACACCATCAAAAACCCGGTCATGTCTCACCCCCCTTCTCATTCAAACAGCAAATCCCTTTTACTGGTCCAGCTGGTGGCCCGCCAGTGATGGATCAACCATACAGCCTTACAGAGCCTGTCTCCCTCCCTCCTCTTTTTCATTTTTAGCAGCTATAGGGGAGCAGACAAGGAGAATAAATACTAGGTTCATGTTGATATACATCATGTATCAGTATCTTCTGGGGGGACAAGAGGAAATGCATTGATCAGTGCAGATCTGCACCTGCCTTACAACTCACAGTCAGAGAGATCCAGTGACTAGCCCTGAGCCATATAGCTGGTGACTGTGGGCGTTCTTGACTCCAGGCCTAGGGCTGTAAGCACTGTCCTACCAGTTCCCCAGATGTCTAGGCATCTTATACTTTTGGTACTGCTCAAGATCCAAGAAGTGAAGCTGCCGACTGAAGTTCCAAGCAAAGAGCACCAAGGACTGAGTGCAGAGGGTAACCTATGTGACTTTTAAAGGGAAAAGGTGCAGCAAGGCCAAGATGAGGAATCACCACACCCTGGCATGTGGACCTAAGGTGTCAGACCAGTGAACAAAGTACAGACAGAGGGGTCTGGCACAGTGGAGATAAATTTCAATTATCAACTGCCTACTGTGTACAAGGCTTTGTCTCCTCTGCCGGATCCTCTTCTGGGCCACCCCCTCTACCTGTTGATATCCCCCAGGTTTCCTTCCTGAGTCCTCTTCTCTTCTCCCTCTGTACAACTTCACTTTAGGATTTCAGCAGCTCCCAAGGATTTAATTATCCCCTGTATGTAGAATGCTGTCAGAACCAGAAAGCTCCTTAGAGATGGGGACTCTTAGGTAGGTATTGGACCTGTGCCCACTGACCTCCCTCCCAGCTCTGACATTCTATATTTGTGCCCCAAGCCAAAGAGAAGGGGTAATTAAAAAAAAAGGCATTTTCCTCACCCAAGATTTGCCTCCTGAATCCAGGTCCCTGAACTCATGCAGTCCCCAGGAAGCACTGACAAAGAAGGCAGGCAGAGAAGTCCTTAGACCAATCACTGGGGCAGCAAAGAGGAAGCTTTCCTGCCACTGTGATGACCATAATTAATACCATCTCTCCATTAGTCACATCCTCATAGCCACCAGACCAGAAGCCAAGAGAGAAGCCAATGGGGCCGGCTTGACTTGCTAATAAAAGACTGACAACAGCTGGAGATCAAAGGGGACAGTTTAGGGACTCAATCTGCCTCACATTTCTAGAGAGCCTTAGGGCAGTGCCTAGCACACAGCAGGCACTTAATAAGTGCTTCTTGGACCATTATCACTCTCATTTCACAGATGACAAAGCTGAGTGTCAGAGAGGTGAAGTGATTTTTTGGGGAACAAACACTCTGGTTTAGTTCCTTCAGGTTCCATCCATGTCCAGAGCTCTTCCCACCAGGCCACAGGGCCTGGCAACTACAGAGCCCGGGCAGTCTGATCAAGGCTGAAGGGCCCACAAACCAGGCAAAGAGACTGTCCTCAGCACTTTTTCTTCCAATCAGTTAGTTCAATGAGCTTTTATTAGATACCTTAATTCTATGCAATGCAAAGAGACCCATTCATCTGCTGCTGAAATCTGCCTTCTCTCTAGGACTTGTAGCCCACCTGCCAGAAGCAGTGAAGAGCTAGGGAGAGGCAGCCTGCCAGGTCACAGGCGTTGTGGGCTTTGTTCCCCCTCAGCCCACAATGCACAAGCACCCTTTCCTGATCTCTCTGCCTCATGCCTGGACCCAAGGATCGAACATCCCTGGCAACTCCAGTGAGTCCAAACCCCTGCTTCTGCACATGGAACACTAAGGTGTGGTCAGGGGAAGAGTCAATTAGTGGCAAGTCTAGGACAAGAATCCAGCCCCCCTACAATGTATCTAATGCTATGCAGATATCCTGTGTCCTTCCCCATATCCTCTGTACCCCAGTGAGTCCCAAAACAAGCTCCAGACCCTCTGTCTGGAATATCCTTTTTGCTTAGCAAATCCCTCCTCAGTGTCTGAAGCCCAAGCCAATGTCACCTCTTCCAGGAAGCTTGCCCAGATCCCTCCACTGGGGAACAAACAGATACTCTTTGGGCATCACAAAGCCCCTCTCTGAGGCATGCATCATGGGATGCTGATTCTCTCCGTGCCCATCACCTTTGGCAACATGCTGTCTTTTGTGAGGGCAGAGATTGGGTCACATCTAAGTTATGTACCTCCACCAGGTCTAGCACAATGCTCTTCCCTCAAGAGGTACTTTAAAAATGTCTGCATAGCTGAATGCCTATCACAGAGCTGAGCAAAGAGGAAAGATTTGGCGGAAGAAAAAACGATCCCAGATAGTCCTCACATCTACATTCCAAATCACCCTGAAAATGAAAGACAAAGGATGGAGAGGACGACAAACTCTGATTAAGCACCTAAGTGCCAGCCACTTTGGATCCAATGCCCCAAACAAAGCCCGCCAGCTCTCAAGGAGCTGCTGCTACAAGCAGTTACACAGAAAACCTTTAAAAGTAGATACGAGGTATCTGGGAGGTAGAAGGGGATCAGGAAAGGTGCCGGAGAAGAGTGGCACTTCAGCTGAGCCTTGGAGAAAGAGGCAGATGGGAGTGAGAGAGAGCCGGGTGAAGGCCAGAGAAGCAGGGCCATGTGGGAGCAGGACCACAGAGGGCATGGAAGGGAGCCAGGCGTGCACACCGATGACAGGGTGTGGAGAGCCTAGAGCTTTGGCCAAGAGAGGCTTTAACAGGGCCCTTCCAAAGAGGGAAGGCTCCGAGGGAAGGCCAACAACGGTGGTCTGAGGTGCCCACGAGGCATCCAAGTCAAAAGCCTAGAAAGCAGTGACTGACGTGGAACTTCAGCTCAGGAGAAAGACAATCCATTCAGTCCACAAGCATTTATTAAGCACTTACTGTGTGCCTGGCCCTGGGCTGAGAAAAGAAAGGCAAAACCATGGGCCCTGCCCACAAGGAGCTTGCATCTCGTGGGGGAGACAAGAGGTAAACCGCTGGGTATGTAAAGATACAGGTGATGACAGATGATGGACAGATATGTAATTTCAGAGGGAAGACAGCAGGGGGAAGGGAAAGAAAAGGAAAAGGCTGCACAGAGGTGGGGTCTGAGTCGGTTTGAAAGGCAGGCAGAGACGAAGTGGATGAGAGGGCGAGGGCCCAGTGTAGCTGGTCACAGCGGGCATGAAGGGCAGTGAGGAGTAAGAGGGCCAGAGAGGCACTAAGGGGCCAGGGGAAGAAAAGCTTTAAATGACAGGGACATTTAGATTTGATCTGGGAGTCGTCTGCATAAAGGAGATAATTAAGCCCCTGAGAGGGATGAAGTGATTAAGAAACAGTAAAGAGAGACAAGGGAGAAGGATTCAGGACAGACAGGGCTTCCGGAAAATCTGTAGTTAGAGGACAAGAGGAGCTCCACTTCTAAGGATCGGGAAAAGGACAGACCAGTCAGGGAGAAGAAGCAGGAAGGAGCCGAGTGACTGAAACTTGGAAGAGAGAGATGGTCAATGATGCTGGTATAGGAGAGCCGTCAGGAAGGATGAGGGATGAATGCGGAGGATTGTGGGATTTGGCCACTAAAGATCTCTGGTAGCTCGAACAGAGCTGTCTTAGTGAAGGGATCAGGTTGGGAGCCAGACATCTCGTAGAGGGCTCAGGAGAGCGAGAGAAGGGGAGGCACCAAGCTTTTTCAAGGGGTTTGTCTGAGAAACGAAGGTGGGTCATAGGACATGGGCTTAAGGGATGCTAGAGGGTAGTGAGGATTTCTTTTAAAGAATAGGTCAGAGGGAACCAAGGAGAGAGGGAGAAACTGAAAATCAGAAAGAATGATATCAGGGGCAAAGATGGGAAGGGAAGGGATTGAGGGTACATGTAAAGTAGCTGGTGTTACCTTATGTAGAGGAGAAGAGATGCCTCTTTATCAGAGACAGAAGTGAAGGAGGAAATAGTGGGGGTTGATGTCGATGGGTTATGAAATGAAGAGAAGGGCAGACAATGAAGCTTTCAGTGAACCATTTCAATTGTTTCAGTAAAATGTGAAGTATGGAAAACAGCTGAGAGAGTGAGGGAAGTGGATCCTGTGGGAGGCCTGAGGAGGGACACACAGGGATACACTGGAATAACCATTGGGGAGAGAGGGACAGATAATCAATTAGGGATGTATACCAGGATTGCCTTGCTGCAGTGAGAGCCCAAAGGTGATGAAAAAGTGGACCCAGGCTCTCCTCCAGCTGGGTTCAACAGCACTTGAGGAGGAGCAGAGGACTCGGATGGTGTGGATGATCCAGGAGTGTGGCTTGGCAAGGCACTGGAGGATAGAGGACAAGGACCCTCAAGCAGCTGGCAGTGCATCCTTGCACAGGTTCACTAAAGCTTTGAGAGGAAACTAGAAGAGTGGAAGCAGAACAAGCTTGTTGGCTTGGCAAAGGACTGAGGAGTGAAAAGATGGGAAGTGAGAGTGAGGAGGAAAGGCAGGCATTGAAGGGGAAGGGAATGACTGGGAAAGCATCTCAGAGCTCATGAACAGAGAGGTAGAACATGGGGGGTGATGGCAAAGGAAGAGTGACTCTCCCTGTGTGTGGCTGAGGTGAAGTGGAGGAATCAGAAGGCGAGGGCATCTGAAGGAATGTGAGCTGATGCTGGAGTCCCCTAGGATAAGGGGTGAAAAGGGAGACTGTGAAGCCAGCACTGAAGGCACAGAGAAAGGAGGGAGACTGTGCTGAGCATCAGTCAGTGGCCGTTACAAGGAGCTGAATTGGTTGAGAACTATGACTCCACCAAACCCCAAGGGAGGACAGGTTGCTGGCTGACAGCAGCAGGTGGGAGGAGAATCTGGGAGTGGTGATGGGGCACACTCCACCAGCTCGGCCGTTAGGAGATAAAGTACAGCCAGGAGTGGTGAGGAAGGCCAAGGAGGCATAGGGTCATCTGGTGGCAAGCAGGTCTCAGTGAGGGCCAGAAGGTGGACAATGTTAGAAAAGAAGTCTAAGATGAAGGGACCTTCTTTTTTTCTTTTAATGTTAGAGCGGGAATTCTAGGGGGCACAGAGGAAGGCACAAGCAGAGATGCAATGGGATATTGAGGGGAGTAGAGGTGAGATGGATGGGTCACCATTAGAGGGGAGAAAGAAGAGAGGTCCTAGGACAGAACCTTGGAATACATCCACTGGGGGCAGAACATGGGTGATGATCCCTCAGAGGAAATTAACGAGTAGCCAGACAGGGAGGGCGAGGTAAAAGGGGATGGAGAAGCCAGGAGAAACCCAGAAAATGGAGAGAAGTAGGTAGGGAGAAGAAGGAAAAGGGAAGGAGAAAGAGGCAGAAAAAGAAACAGTGAAAGAAAGAAAAGGGAAGGGGGTTGAGACAGTGAGGGGGGAGGAGAAGGGAAACAGAAGTAGGAACATCCTACAGACATTCAACTGATATAAGTGTCAGGAACCCCATGCCAAGACTACCCCTCTCTTTTTACTCTTAGGAGACACCCTGTTTTCCAGAGCTAAGCACCAGCAAGCAAGCTATGCCTTGAGTTTGACATAACACCAATCCTTTTCTCTCACCCTCTGGATGATCTCTAGTCGCAGCAAAATCCCAGAGTTGTTCCACACCGGCACCAGGTGGGCCCTGAGCTTGGACAAGCGCCTGCAGTCCTCGTCCTGCTATGAATCAAACTGGTCTCATCGCTGCTATTACCCCTCACTGTCAGGGCTATAGCTCACTGCATAGCCACTACTATGAGCACTGAGATTTGCCCGCAGTAAATGAGTGGGTGCACTCGGGACAGTCTGGGGCCAGGAGCACGTTTTCCTTTGTAGAAGTCTCCCTGACCTTGATGGAGAGCAGAGGGAAGCCATGGGGTGATGTCTCACCCATTTGTGGCCTTCGGCATTTTTCCCAGCCTCTGACCCCATTTTGGCTATTCCAGTTATCTGCTTTCTTCCACTGGTGGCCCTTTCAAGCCTCTTATTTTTTTTTTCCTCTTGTGCCTGTAGTTACCCCGCACTAAAGCAGGGCACACGTGTCTAGTTTCCCTCCTCCAACTAAATGAAGAAAGCTTTTTGCTTATCACCACTGTTATCTCTTTGGTTTTAGTTTATTTTATTTTTAAGTTAACTGTGGTTTTGATAATCTGTGAGAGCTCTCTGTTTGTTTTTTTTTTTAGAATTACCAGCAGCTGCAAAATCTCTGTGGGTCTTTCGTCATTTGTTCTCGGGGTTGACATATGGCAACTTATATGGATGAGGTGATGCAACAGAGCCTAGAAATGGTCTCAGAAAATACTGTCTCCAACAGGGAAATGTGGCAATCAAGGGCAACACCAGTAGATAAACTAATTTGTAATAGCTAGAAGATGTCAAAAAAAATGAGCAATACTGTCTCTTAATCTAGGGAAAAGTGATGGAGATGATAATGATTTTGCAAAAAGCATCTGCTCTGGTGGAGCATAGCTCCTTAAAGTCTCCTTAGAAGCATGAAAGCACGTGCAGCCAGTGCATGACTTCAAGAGAGATTCCTGAACAGAGAGACAACAGATCAAAGTCGGCCAGTCTTCTGAGAAGTCTTACTATCAAGCTAGACACAAAACAGGAAGATGTTTGCTCCCTTCCACTCATTAAGGGCTTCTAGCTCACAATCTGAATAGGAGATGGTGAAGTCTTCCAAAAACTCCAGACTACAAATGACTGATGGACATGGTAACTTGATTCAAATATCTGAAGGACAGTGAAGCCTAGGAGAGAGTGGTGGATAGAGCTCCAGGCCTGGAGCCAAGAAGACCCAACTTCAAATCTGGCTTCAAACACTTACTAACTGTGTGACCCTGCGCAAGTCACTTCACCTTGTTGGCCTCAGTTTCCTCATCTGAGAAATGAGCCAGAGAAGGAAATGTGTGAGACACTCCAGTGTCTCTGCCAAGAAAACCCCAAAGGGGTCGCAAAGAGTCAGATATGACTGAAAATGAGTGAACTACAAGGAGAGCCTTAGTTCATAACATGAGAATCAGCTGAAGGAACTGGAGGATTCTTTGGCCTAGAGAAGAGGGGTAAGGATCGGGGATATGTCAGAAGGAACAGTCTGGATATTTTTAGGTGCACATATTCACAACCCTGGCACTTCACTGGAGTTGCAAAAATGCCCTGGGGAAAGATGAGAACTGTCTTCAAGTGTCAGAAGGGCTACCAGTCACAGGACCCAATAAGACTTGTTTGATGTGGCCCAGGAGGGCAGGATGAGGAGGAGTGAAGAAACTACAGGGATAAATTTAGGCTTGATGTAAGAAACAGTTGGGGTATTTTTAAATGGCTGCATCCACAAGCCTGATATTCCCACAGAGCTTACAAAGCCACGCCGAGCACAATATTTATGCCCTCCTGAGAGGAGCCTTTTTTCATCAGAGAGAATGCCCCCAGTGCTGGCTTGTCAGAGCTCACTGAGGCAGCACCAAGAGAACCTGCTAGGCCTGGGAGGAGCCAACACACCCCCAGAAAACCACAGAATTTCTCACTATCTGTCTTCCCAGCAGCTGAGTCCCCTGGACGATGTGGCCTGCTCCAAAGGGCAAGGAAACATGCCTGAGATGTTGGGCGGAGAAAGGCCACCCCACCTTCTTGTCACCAAATTCCTCTAGCCATTGCAAAACACATCTGGGACATACGTATGATATGGTGACTACAGGCACAAGTGGAAAAAAAAATAAGAGGCTTGAAAGGGCCATCAGCGGAAGCAAGCAGATAACTGGAATAGCCAAAAGGGGGTCAAAGGCTAGGAAAAATGCCGAAGGCCACAAATGGGCGAGACGTCACCCCATGGCTTCCCTCTGCTCTTGGAGGTCAGGGAGACTTCTACAAAGCAAAACATGCTCCTCGCCCCAGACTGTCCTGAGTGCACTCACTCATTGAGAGAGCAGGCCAACAAGCTGCCCCAGCAGCTACAGCCGACACAGCTGGGGGCCCAAGAGGATCCAGGTGGGTTATCTCACCTGCAACAGAATGAATTAAGCAGCTTCAGAAAGCCGCCATATGCCTCCTCCCGAAAGGACCCTCCTCACACACACTCAGAGGTCACAGAATTAGAAGGGGCCTCAAGCCCCTGAGTCCTAACAGTCCATGAACAAAAACTCTCCTGTGTCACATCCCCAACAAGGGGGTGTGAAGCCTATATCTGAAGACCTCCCAAGAGAAGGGGCCCCACCATACCAGGCAGCCCCATTCCACCTCAGGACAGCCCAAATTGTTAGGAAGTTGTTCCTGACAGCAAAGCTCCTCCAGCACTAACTCAGTCCTCTGGGGCTGCCCCAACAAATGGTGGGTTCCCCTCCTTGGGGGGTGTCCAAGCACAGGCTGGATAAGCACTTGTCTGGTGGGGTCTAGTGGGGATTCCTGTGGTGTAGGGGCCAGACCAGACAACCAGAGGTCCTGCTAATTATCCCATTCTTTAATTCTGTTAAAGCCAGTCTCCGTTCCACACAATACTGAAAGACAACTGCTACACTGTTGCTCCTCTGCTCCACCACTGTCCCCCCTCCACAAAGATTTTCTTCTCCAGGTTAAAAAGTCCCCAATTCCTTCGGTGGATTCTCTTCTAGAAGGAACCTAAAGCCCTTCACTACTCTGGTCTCCATCTTCCAGCCCAGTTCATGACGTTCTTCCTAAAATTCGGCACTCATAACCCAAGGCCATACCCAAGGAGATGGGGTCTAGCCCGTCCCTCCTCCTCCTCCTCACCTTCGGCCGCCCTATCACAACTGAATCAGAGACCCACAACCCTGGACGCCAACCCGGAGCCAAAACGGAATCCCCTGGTCCCCGACATCTGACAAAGGGTCCGTCCTATCCTTGGACACCTCCAACTGTCGGAAGTGTTCCCTGACATCCAGCCCGAGGCGGTCCTTTGAGCTCAGGCCAAGCCTCCCTCAATGCAGCAGTCCTTCCACTCCTAAAACACGGCTGGGATCCGCCCCCCTCCCGGAACTCCCTTTTCTCCATCTCAGTCTCCCACGGAATTCCTTCCATCAACCTCTACATGACACGGACGCTCTTAATGCAGCTCAAGATCCCACGAGCTCTGTCGGAGCTGCCCCATCCCACTGCTGACGCCCAATGAGCTGGTGATCCACTAAGACCCCTGGATCTTTTTCAGACCTCCTACAGTCTGGCCACAAACACCCCTCTTCTCTTGCAAGTACAACTCCCACCCCTGCTCCCTCCTCACAGACCCCCTTCTCTTTCTCAGTTTCCCCCTTTCCACCCTGAGATCCTCTTCTCGGACTCCCCTCCTCCCCAAAGACCCCTCTCACCTCCGCTTCCTGCTGGGTCTCCCGCTCGTCCGGAGCCTAGTCTTCTCGGATAGGTCAAGGCTCAGCTGGGAACCCGGAAGCACAGGGCGGAGCCGGGGCGGGGATACGCCTGCGCCTTCGGTCCTCCTGTAGCCAGCTGGGGAGCCGGGCAGGTTTCGGGCCTGCGCTCTGAAGACCTCCAATCACCTCCCCCACCCCTCTCGGGAACCTCCTCTGTCCTAGACTAGGCGAGTCGGCGCCGAGGCGGGGCTACGCCTGCGCGCGGGGCGGAGGCGAAGGCAGTTTTGCGCAGGCGCATTAGGATCAGGGGAAGAGGGGTAGTCCTGCTATGGTGATTCGGGGTTATATCAATCAGTAAACATTTATTAAGCGCCTACTATGTGCCAGACACTGTGCTAAGCGCAGGGAGAATCCCCATCTCCACGAACCTAAGCGTAGGTGGAGTGAATAACTTCCTGGCTGGGAGTGATTTCAGAACCTTTCGGAATAATAATTAGCTAGCATTGATTAAACACCTGCTGTATACAAAAGACAGAACCTTCCTTCTGGGTGCTCATGGTCTAAAGCTTGGTCTGACCTTCCCACAGCGCTTCTAAGATCCGGAGAAGGCTCCGCAGGTTACTTAAACCACTTCTGTGCTAAGTAGCCCTGTGATCATTGTCCCCGTGTTACAGATGAGTCAACTGAGACTCAGCCCAGGGTGGGATTTGAATCCAGTCCTCATCTCTCAGCCACTGTGCTGTCCTTGCGGCACTACTTCACAACGTCCCACCTCCTTCACTGATTCATTCGACAAACATTTGTGAAGCGAGTGCCTGCTAGGCAGAGTGCCAGAGTCCCTGCCCCCAAGCAGCTAATCGTCTGAGAGGTGGTACAGCGCTGTGTCCGGGGCCAGGAAGACTCGAGTCCAAATGTGGCCTCAGACACTTTATAGCTGTGTGACCCTGGGGAAGTCATCGAACCTCCGTCTGCCCAGTTTCCTCTGTAAAGTCGGGATAATAACAGCATCCGCCTCTCAGGGTTATTTTATTGTGAGGATCCTATGAGATCGTGTCTGGAAAATGCCCAGCAAACCTCAGCGCGACATTTATTTACCTTTCTGGCCATTGGCTACTGTGGGGAAAACCACACGTACACAAACGAAGGCGGACAATGAAAGCTATGCACATCTACGGAGAGAAGATGCTGGCTGGGGGAGTGGGGGCGGGAGGGCAACGGGACAGAGGGCAAGGGAGGGGGAAGGAATAAATTGATATAGTTCCCACTACATGCCAGACACTGTGCTAAGCACTCGACAACTATTGTCTCATTTGATCCCCACAGTGACCCTCGGGGGGAAGTGCTGTTACTAATCTCCGCTTTACAGTTAAGGAAACTGAGGCAAACAGGTTAAGTGGTGGGCCTGGGATTAGGGTTAGTTAAGCGTGTGGGGTTGGATTTGAACTCAGGTCTTTCTGGCTCTACCCACTGGACCACCTAGCAGCCTCTAAGACCCCTGGCTTCCAGCCCTGACCCAGACACTGAGGTGCCAAAGGATCCTGAGCCAGCTAGGTCTGCAGGAGGAGAGGACCCTAAATAGATCTGAAATGGCGAGTCTTAACAAAGTGACCACAAAGTCCGAATCAAAAGGTTTTAAGCAGCTTTAATTAGCCAGCTGGGGCTACTCCATACCAATTAAGGGGGAGCAGCCCCGAGTTCGGGGGTGAAGAATCTTTTATACATTTCTTTAGGTTTACATATCTAACTAACACAATTAGTTACTAGGCAGGTTGTCATATAGATGCAAGCAAGCGGTTACTAAGGCAAGGTGGGGGGGGGGTTGTAGGGCAAGCGGAGGGGCACAGGGCATGACGACTGAGCAAGAAAAAGATAAATTACCCTAGGCCGGCTTCCCAGGTTCATAAAGTTTCACTTGGCTGGTTTCTATTTCCGTAAAGTATAACTTAACTGTTTCCTGGCCATTACAGATCCTTTTGAATGTCAACATTCTATGTTCATGATTACATAATGATTCCATTTTGGGGTGGGAGTGTGTGTAAAGGTCACTAGTTCCTTTGAGTTTAAATACCTTTTGGGGCCTGACCTAACCAGGGGTTATCAGGGTCCTCCTTTGGGTATCTGCCAATGCCCCTTAAGAAAGGATAAAGCTTCCCACCTTCCCAGGTGCTGCCTGTTAGGGCTATTAGCTCAGCAGGCTGCTTTTCCCCTAGAATAACACACTTTCTCTGTTCTCTCTTCCCATCTCCCACTATTACAGTCAGTTGGGTCCTCCAGGGCAGGATCTCAGGGTTCTAGGGGGTAACCTGAAGGATTGTTGCTCACGAGCCCCTACCTGTGTTCCTGATATCAGTCAGCCAGTGAGAGTTCGTTAGCTTTTAAAAAGAGATGGGATAGTAAAATCAATCGGGACAGAATCAACCACCCAAAAGTCTGAGTCATAACCCTCTCCACAAATAAATGCATAGGCTCAGGAAAATTGGGTTCAAGTTCTGAGAGCAGTGGTGGCAAAGGAAGACCTCAGAACCGAGATAGATGAAAGTCCTGTTTTTCCTCCTTCCCTGGAGTCTTTGTGAAATTCCCCTGCGGTATGTATCCCTCTCTATTGGGCTCCCAGGGTTCTGGCCATACCCTCTCTTCTCTCAGCTCCAGGTTGGATGCATTGTGTATTACTGGCCTAGACTCTCCAATGACAGAGTCAATTGAAGTGGAGAACTGGGGAAGAGTAGACATTCAAAGCCAAAGGCCTCTGTTTTCTTGGTAAAAGAGAAGACAAGGTCCTTAACTGAGGGGAAGGACAGGTTGGGGTTTATAGAGAGGAAAGGTTGGGAAGAGTCACTATGGAGATAGACGGTCAGTAAGGAAAAATTCATTCATTCATTTGTTCATCTGATAAACACAGTTTCCTTAACTGTAAAGCGGAGATTAGTAACAGCACTTCCCCCTGAGGGTCACTGTGGGGATCAAATGAGACAATAATTGTCGAGTGCTTAGCACAGTGTCTGGCATGTAGTGGGAACTATATCAATTTATTCCTTCCCCCTCCCTTGCCCTCTGTCCCGTTGCCCTCGGGGACCCTCCACTCATTCCAGGGCTCATTCTAACAGCGGCTCCTAATGTTTTCATTTCCTAGCTTTGCCCTGGGCTCCAGGATCCCCTCCTGTCAAAAGTCCCGCCCCCACTCCCCCAGCCAGCATCTTCTCTCCGTAGATGTGCATAGCTTTCATTGTCCGCCTTCGTTTGTGTACGTGTGGTTTTCCCCACAGTAACCAATGGCCAGAAAGGTAAATAAATGTCGCGCTGAGGTTTGCTGGGCATTTTCCAGACACGATCTCATAGGATCCTCACAATAATGTGCCAAGTACTAAGTTAAGTGCTGGGGATACAAAAATAGGCAAAAGATAGTTCTTGCCCTCAGGAAGCTTACAATCTAATGGGGGAGACAACAGGCAAAAAAATATATAACTATAATATAATAATATAATAAACATAAATATAATAAAATATTTAAAAATACAGTAAACATCTGCGCAGGAGAAATGGGAAATACTCTTAAAAGCGAAGGCCCTGGAATCGAGAGGGGCTAGGGAAGGCTTCCTGTAGGAGGTGGGACTTTACCTGGGACTTACAGGAAGCCAGGAAGGTCAGTGGTCAGAGCTGAGGAGAGAGAGTGTTCAAGGCAGGAGGAATGGTAAGAGAAGATCCCCTGGGTGGAGAGATGGAGGGTCTCCTCGTTCATGGAATGGTTCAGAGGCCATGGTGGAGGGAGGGAGCAGCATGTGCAAAGTTGGAGGTGGGGGAAGGGAATAAGCATTATACATCACCTACTATGGGCCAAACACTGTGCTAAGTGCTTTTACAAATATTTTGTCACTTGATCCTCACAACCGTGGGATCATTTTGCAGATGAGGAAACAGAGGCAGACAGAGTAAAGTGACTTGCCCAGGGTCACACCACTAGAAAGTGTCTTGAGTGCACATTTGAACTCAGGTCTTCCTGGCTCAAGGCCCAGTGCTCGATCCACTGCACCACCAGCTGGAAGTGATTTGTTCATCACTAACACTTCGATCCAAAGCAAAGATGGTGGGGACTCTGTTAAGGGAGAAAAGAACTCTCGGGGACTGGATTCATAAGGCATCCCTTAGTAAGGGACCGTGAGACTCAAGAGTGAGAGCATCAGAAGCCCCAACCCCTCCAGGTTATCCCTGGAGCTCTAAATGGAGCAGTGGTCAGCTGCCCTTGGGGGCATCAGCCTTCCAGGATGAAAGTGACCCCAGATCAGAAACTGAGCCAGGCCAAGGTTCAGTGACTTAGCCGGGAAGGGCGAGGTTTGGCCCCAGGTGTTCTTGTCTCCAGGTCAGGCTTTCCTCTGGGTGCCTCAGAGCCTTTCTACAAGACAGTCTCACCATTCCTATCTTACTTTGCTTTCCTGTTTAAGTTTCTGTTTCCCAGGAGCTGTGTCCTCTCCACTGTCTGGCAGTATCCTTCCAGAGAGAACTTGTGACACCGCGAGGCCCCCTCCCACCCCCCGGTCTGCCCTCCTCCCCTTGCGCAAGACCAGACAAGTCACGGGGCTCCCCCAGTACTTTTCCATATGGCCTCCTTTGAGGTTTAAAACCTTGGGGAAATATCCTGCTGGTGCTCATGATGTTCGGTCACCTGTGGGACCCACAGCCAACCTCAGAATGGGGCAGCCACTCTCTAGGACTCCCCGATTCCCTGCTCTGCGGGAATGGAAGTGGAAGATAAACGGGGGAGCACCCCGCAGATGAAGTCCCACATCTCCAGATCTTTCTCTCTCTCCCCTTCCCTCCCTCTCTCCCTCTCTCCTCTCCACTCTTTCCCTCCTCCCTTTCTTTCTCTGCCTCCCTCTCTCCTTCTTCCCCTCCCTCTCTTTTTTCCTCCACTCTTTCCCCTCTCTTCCCCTACCTTTCTCTCTCCTCCCTCACTCACCTCTCTCTTTCTCTCCCTCCTCCCTCTTTCCCTCCCCCCTCTCCATCCCTCCCACTACCACCCTCCTCCTCTATCTGTGTCACTAGTCAACAAGCATTTATTAAGGGTCTACTGTGTGCTAAGTACTAGAGATACAAGGAAAGGTAAAAACCCATGCCTGCCCCCAAGGAGCTCACAATCTAGCCATTGATAGGATCAACTGTGAACAATTAACCAAGGGGAGCCCCTAGCATTGGGTGGGATCAGGAAAGGCTTCCTGGAGAAGGGGGGATGTTAGCTGGGACTTGAAGAGGCAGAGATGAGGAGGGAGGGCATGTCAGTGGAGGCAGGGGGCACAGTCGGTGGAAGTGCTTGGAGCTAAGAGATGGAGGGTCTTATTCAGGCAATAGCAAGGAGACCAGTATCACTGAATCTAACAGTGCTTAGGGCTTTAAACGCCCCGTTAGACTGTGGGCTCCTTGAGGGCAGGAACTGTCTTTTGCCTTTCTTCCTATCCTTAGTTCTTAGCACAATGCTTGGCAAACAGTAGGTACTTAATAAATGCTTATGTATTAATAGATTGATCTAACCCCTGACACCAAGATAAGTCTATTGGCTGACTGATGGGGATTTTGTAGTTGACTTCTGGAGGTGACAGGGAGCTGCTGGAGTTTATGTACTTTAGGAAGATCCCTTTGACACCTTGAGAGGGGAGAGCCTTGAGGCAGCAGACCCCCCCAGCAGCTAGCGAAGTGATCCAAGGGGGAGGTGATGAGGGCCTGCACCAGGGGGTGACAGTGTCAGAAAAGAGAAGGGGGCATATTGGAGAGATCTAAATCTCTCTCTTGTAAGTTAGATCCAGAACCTGAAAGGAGGCAGCAGGTTACAGCAGATGGGGCTCCGGGCATGGAGCAAGGAAGACCTCAGTTCAGATCTCACTTTGTGCACTTACTACCTGTGTGCCTCTCTGGGCCTCAGTTTCCTTACCTGTAAAATAAGTGGGTTGTGCTCGATTGCCTCTAACGGGGCTTTGAGCCCTGATTCTATGAGCCGTGTGATTTCCCAGAGCTCTGATCCACAGGATAGAGTGAGCAGATCAGCCTTTCCAAGTTAGTGATATGAAGGCACCACAGCTCTGGGTGATGGGAAGGTCCTCCCTGGGAGGCCACCCGCCCCAGGTGTCCCTAGATCTGAGTGACAAACACAACTGTCCTTTAAAGCTCAGTCCAGGGGCCACCTCTGACAGGCAGCCCTTCCTGGCTCCCCCAGCTATCAGAGATTCTTCACTCTCTAAATCACTGAACTGACTTTATATATACTTTGTATATGGGTACAGGTGTTGTCTGTTTCTCCCTCCCCTCCCACAGAAGAGATGGCTCAGAGGGACATAAGAGCCATCTTCTGGTATTTGCTGGCTCCTCTGGGTTCTGCTCAGCCCCAGAAGGTAGAACGAGGGGCCAAGCCTGGTGGAGGAGGAGGAGAGGAGCCTGAGTGGAGGCAAACTGGTAGAACTTTGCTAGACAAAGGAATGAGTTGCCTGGTGAAGAAGTAAACAGCCCATCTGTGCTTCAAGGGAGGCTCAATGATGTTAGTGATATTGTCCAGGGGATCTCTGTTCCTTCCAGTCTGGAGATTCTGGGGCCTGGGCTTCATCGAAGCTCGCAGAAGTCATTCCAGGTACCATGGGTGGGTTTGGCCTAAAGACTGGGAGTCTGGCCTTAGCCCAGAGAAAACATGGACACATCATTCCTAGGCCCATAAGGTTTTCTTGCTGTGTTCCCTAGCCTAGGGATCAGGAAGGGTCAGTTTTGAGTCTGAGAGGAAAGAAGGCAAGGTCTGGAGCCTGGGTTGGACCAGTCTTGGGGTGCCAGACCAGGATTCTTAGTTCTCCCTTCTAAATTCCTCCTATGCAGAGTACAGAAGTCTTTCCAAGAGTCAACCCCCCAGCACTTCTAGGGGAGCCCCCCCCACATTCCTACTTCTCCACACCTATGGAAGCCCCAGTTGGTCAGAGCTACAGGACACCCCCAACTTCAGGCTGAGCCCTCCTACCCAGAGCTCAGAGCCATACCAGCCCCACCCTAGGTTGGCCCTTGGATCTCAGACCAAGGCACTTCTCCCATAGGGGTGTGGTAGCCCTTGCTTTTTAAGCCTTGGGACGTCAAAGGAGCCCATCTGGCCAAACACAGAGACACAGACCGTCTTTCTTCTTTATTTTTCTTTGTTTAAAATAAAAACAATACACTCTTTCCCTTCACTTCAGAAAAAAAGTTTCCCCTTCCCTATGGATCAGCAGTGACCTCAGCAAAGGGTGATTCCAATCACTTTGATTAGCCACTGGGTAGAGGGGTGGGGATGGGGGGGGCAGAGAAGCAAAGGCTTCCTGGAATCCCCTCTGGGCTCAGACCATACCCCCTCCCCCCAGTTTGCTTCCTTCCACATTTTCAGAGTGAGTAGTTCCTGGGAATGGCAAAAATTAATTAGGCTCAGGTCTCAGGGGATGAGGGTCTTCCCTCACCCTCTTAATTTAGTCTAAGTTGGCTCTGGTCCCAGCAAAGCTTCCATCAGGGTTTATAAGGTGGAGAGGCAAAGGCTCTGCTGAGATCCTGCCTTCTGAGAAGCTAAGACCAGAAGCTCCCTGAGGGCAGGGACTAGCTCTGCTGGCTCTCACATCTCCACCCTGGCTGGGCCTGGCTCAGAGTTGGGACAAGGAGGGGGTGAAGGTTCAGTAATGATTGGCTAAGTGGGCAGGACTCAGTGGCATCTAATTAGGGTGGTGAATGGGAAGGCTAAGGGGAGAACCCAGCTGGCATCCCCAGTGGCCTCACATCTCTCCTGCTCATTCTTCAACTGGATCTTCAGTGAGTGTGTGAAGGATGAGTATGCATGATTGCACAGAATGAGAGGAGGACTCAGGCTTGGATACACACACTCCTCCATGTTTCTCTAACTGGTAACCCTTTAGCTTCAAGCAGTGAAGAATCCTGAAAAGTGGCTTTCCCTGAAGGGTTTGGCCAAAGGGCTGGGTCTGCTCTAGTTTTGGGGAAGACTCCACAAACGGTCTCTTCAATCCAAATAGCTTATTTGGTGGTGTCCTGACAGGCTAAGAGCAGCCTCGTGAGTCTAGAATGGCTTTACCTAAAGTTGTCTTTGCAAGGGCTCTCAGGGGGATGGCTTCCATCTGTGCTAAAGACCAAAGGAGTGGCAGCTCAGACTGTAGCACGGAAGATCTTGGCTCAATGCAAGCAAGGCCTTCTTGGTTAACCCCCTGAAAATGACTTCTTGAGGTGAGGAGGGACAGGGGACCTTTGAGAGCAGCAGGGCCCCCCACACAGCCCTTTCTCTCCCAATACAGTCATCCTGAGGCTTGAGGATGGATGAGGTGGCCTTTCCCAGAGAGCCTCAGGCTGGGAACCAGAGTTGGGTAGGGGGCTTTCAGGGCAGTCAGGACCAGGGTCCTAACTGTTCATTGAGCCTCCTTTTAGTCTTGGTTCTACAGGGTCCTCCCCGGGGGAGGAATGGTGGCAAGGATCCCCTCCCGTCCTCTCCCCCCAAATTGTAAAATGTTATTCACTATTGCCCCATATGCAGAAGGCCCTTAGCTCAGATGCATGAAGCCAGGGAGTCACACAGGAAAACACAACTACACACACACACACACACACACACACACACACACACACACACACAGGAAGGGAGTCACACCTACACACAGACCTAAGCACAAGGTCTAGTCGGCCAGACACATACTCAGCCCTCAGCACAGTGCCTTGTACACAGAAAGCACTTAATAAATGCTTCTTGATTTCACTGACAGCCCCTTGAGGCAGGTGATGTCACAGGGTCACACTCTGGCCCCTACTCTGTCCAAGATTTTGGGTTAATTATACCCCTATACCAGCTACCTCCTCAAAGCTGCTCAGGGCCCTTGTCCAGAATGGCGAGAGGTAGGGGAAGTCTCCCAAGGGAATTTCAGATTCATGACATGCTCCCTCCCTCTGAAGTGTGTCTTTTTCTTTCTATCTTTCTTCCTGGTCCTTCCTGACCCATTTCCAGAAGGAGAGAGTGTGGGCAGACTCTGGAAAATGAAAACTAGTATTTGGAGGGCCTTGGGGAGGGGCACCAGAGGCAGAGAGTGGCTGTGGGTCTCTCCATGGCCACAGTCATGGGGGCAGTTGCCTTTTCCCCACCAAGGTCCAGAAGCTCCAGGCCAAAGGTCAGCATCTCCCCCCAGGCAGGTGGGGGCTCAATGACAGATCCTCTCCGTCATCTCTCTCTGGAATGTCAAAAGCATGGACAAAGAAGGTCAGGACTGAGGATCCAGAAGGCCCTGGGCCTCCAGGCCTGTTCTTCTCCCCACTACTCCATTCCCTACCCCAGTACATTCCTCCCTTGAGAAGGTTGTGCTCTGGTACCTGGGATATCAGTGAGTTCTCAGGGCTTGATGAAGGCTTGTGGCAATGAAATGGTGAGGGGAAGGGTTCCTACATAATAAGAATGCTCTCTGCCTCTCCATTTATCTAGTTGGCACAATGAGAATTTTATACATTAGGCTTTCTTACAACGAACCACCCCTAAAACCATCAAATAGAACGGCCAAAGACATGAGACCACAATGCCTCCTGCCACAAAACCACAACATGGACAGGTCTGGAGAGGAGGCTGCACTGCCCTTATGGGTAGAGGACGACACAGTGTCCACAGAAGGGGGGGCAGAGTCTCCCCAGGCTGGACAATGCTTCCTGCGTTGGATATGAAAACATGAAGCCTACAGAGGGAGTTGAGGCAGTGGGCCTGAAGATAGGAGACCTTTGAAGGGTTCAAAGTCTGGCTTGGATATTCACTGGCTCTGTGACCCTGGGCACTTGTACCCTCAGTTTTCTCCTCCATGAAATGGGACTACTAATGGACTTGCGGGGTTGGGGAGCGGTTTGTAAGCTTTAAGGTCCTGGAGAAATAGACATGATGGGTAAGGAGGCAGGGGGGCTCAGAAGTGTGGGGTGAGGCCTGAGGCCCATCTTACCAGTGGCTCCAGCTCCCGGTGGTCCACTAGGCTGAACTCCTGGATAAAGTAGTAGAAGTGTTTGTAGCAGGTGTTGACGTGGGCCTCGGCACCCATGGCAATGATGCCATCAAAATGGTGGATGTACACATGGACGAAGACACGGAAAAGGCGGGTCAGGATCTTGGTGCACACTTGCTGGAAGTTCTTGGGGAAAGGGATCCCTGCAGGTAAGGGAGAAAGAATGGATTCAGAATCTAGACCCCTGGAATCCAGACCTCCATATATCTGTGCTCCTGGCCATCTGGACCCCTAGACATCTAGAACCCTAGACATTAAGACCCCAGAACATCAGGGCCCCAGACATAAGGACCTCTAGACATCTGGACCCCTGGATATCCAGGACCCCAGGACATAAGAGCCCCTGGATATCTGGATCCTAGGATATTTAGGCCCTTGGACATTGGGACCCCTGTACTATGGTCCCCTCATATGCACCCCAGCCCCCATTTCCAAGCTCATTTCCCTTCAGAAGAACTAAAATACTGGGGTCCTCTGTGCCATTCTGAAGAAAGAGGAGGCAGAAATCCATCTCCCATTTACACCTCACTCTGAGATCAAGACCTGAGCCTCAGGCCCAGTCTACCACTCCCTGCCCCTCTGATCCTGGGGTCATGGAGAGTTGGACAGGACTGAAACAGCAGCATAAGGAGGTGGAATCCCTCTGTCCTCTGCCCTGGCCACAGATAGTGGCTTGTGTTCAACTCTCAGCCTTGCATTTTAGGAAGGACGCTGATCAGCTGGAGTGTGGCCAGGGGAAGGCAATCACAATAGGGAAGGGCCTTGAGTTCCCCATCCCTGCCAGAATCACCTTTATCATACATGCGTGTGGCCTCTGTTCTAAACGCCATCATCATCTCCCTTTTGCCCACTGTGTCATGTTTAGATGTGGTTTTTCTTGGCATTCAAGGCTCTCTGTGATCTGGTAGCGCCCTGCCTCATTCCATCACCCTCCTGTGTACATGCTAAGCGCCAGTCAAGTGGGCATCCTCAATCTCGCCTCTGGGCCTATGCCCAGGTAATGAGCTCCCTATGGTCTTTTTCTGTCTTTACCAGTTTCATTTGCTTCAATACAATCAACATTTATTGAGTACCTTCAACATGCCAGGCACAGAGCCCCCATATGATACAGTTTCTGCCTTCAGGGAGCTTATACCCTCCTGTTGGCTTCCTCCTGGGTCTTTCATGGTCCCGGTCCACTGCCAGGACTCCTCTTCCCTAGGCCCCCCAGGCTTCCAGCATCTTCCCCATTAGATCTCATGTCATGCTGAATCTGTCCCTCTCGAGTCAGAGAACATCACGTGTATTGTGGCCTGAGTGCATCCCCCCTCCCCCCAAGACTGACGTGCCATGAGGGCAGGGCCCGGGCCAGAGCAAAGCTGTATTTCCTCATCCATCCCCAAGCACAGGTCTCTTTGTACTGTAGGCACCATATGTCTTAATAAGGGGTTGTTAAATTGAACAGTCAGACTTTCTCCATTTATCCCTGATGCCAAATCATGACCTAACCAGGACTAAGATTTCTCTCTAACACTCTAAGGCAGCCTTCTTAAGTAGTGAGCTCCCTGTCATGGAGATATGCAAAAAGAGGCTGGGTGACCACCACCTGTTGGAGATGCTGTTGAAAGGCTTTTACATTGGAACTGGATGACTTCAAAGGGTCTTTCCAACTGGAGACTAGGGTTCTGTCATCTTTCAGAGAAGCAGTTACACCCATGTTTTTCTGGAGAACAATGTTATCTTATGGGTGTGATATGGAGTATGTATATGGAAAAGGTCAGGGTAGGAGTGACTGACAGAGGCCCATGATTGGCTCAAGGGGTGGGACCCAAGACAGCAGGGGAGGCAAGAAAGCTGCACCAAGGGCCCAAAGATTATCTGGCTTGGGGATGGCTTTTGGGAGAGAAGGAGGGACCAGTTCAGTTGCCAGAGGCCAGAAGAAAGACCGTCTCCACCTGTACTCGGAACCTAGCCATCGTGGAGTCTGCTCTCCCCAGTGACTTGTATTCCTGGGTAGGGGAAATCATGTAACCTAGACACTAGACATGTAGGACACTGAACCCAACAGAGTCCTGGGGCCATCTCTAGACTCTGCTTAAAGACCTCCAATCTCTAATTTACTGACCCATAGGTGCTTCTTCTCTGGTGTGGATGGGAGGTGGCTCTCAAAGGCTCTGCCAGCAATACAGAACTTCTGGTAGACCCTACCAAGCTGGAGAGACTTTGAGTCAAGGCTTAGAGATAGAGTGGGCCTTTTGTTTGAGATCAGATTCATGGAATCTGAGAACTGGAAGTGACCCATCCAGGAAGGAATCTCCACTATAAGATAAGGAGTTTTCCAGTCTCTGCTTAAAGATGTTCAATTCACCAGATGGAAAAATGGCATGACTTCCTCCAAAGACGGGGAGCTCACTACCTCCTAAGATAGCCCAATCCATTTTAGTAAGTTCCTGAGATAGCCCAATTCACTTTAGTAAGTTCGAGGCCATATGTGGCTCTTGAGATCTTTAAATGCAGCCCTTTGACTGAGTCCAAGTTTTACAGAATAAATCCTTTTATTAAGGGAATTTGTTCTGTGATGTTTGGATTCTGTCAAAGGGCTGCAGTTGAGAACCTAGAAGGCCACATGTGGCCTTGAGGCTACAGGTTCCCCATCCCTGGGACCCCTGGGTGGATTTGGAAGTTCCTTCCAGCTTTGAGAATCTAGAAGTGTCTCCACTCATCCCCTCAAGAAGTGACCCTCCTCATCAAGGCTGGAGAATGCATGGGGGAGGGAGAGCTAAGGGCCTCAAGGAGAACTTGAGAAAGTTTGGAAATGGCCGAGGCCAGAGGGGGGGTAAGGCCATGCTGTTAAAGGGACAAGGAAGAGCTAGCCTAGAGAATCAAAGTGCAGGGAAGTAGTCCAGTGGTGGGAAGAATGATGGATGTAGAGTCAGAGGACATGGGTTCAAATTCTGCCTTTGCTAGTCACTGCCTTGTAACCTTGGTCAAGCTGTTTCCCTTCTCACCTTATTATCTCTAAGATGACCTCTTAGAAGCCTCCAAGGTGCTTTGCAGCACTAGCTCTATGAGCCTGAGAAAGAGCCATAGCTTCCTGGGGCAGTCATAACTCCTGACAGTGTGGCAAAGAGGGAGAGGGCCAGGAGGACTGAGATCAACTCTTTGCCTGCGTCAGGCCTCCTTTGGAAGACTGGGTTCATTTCTGGGCACTACATTTTTAAGAAGGAAGTTGATCAGCTGCTTGAATGGGGAATAGCTTTGGGCCCATGTCTTAGAAGGATCTGTTAAGGAAAGTGGGGGTGTTTAACCTGGAGAAGAGAAGGCTCGGGAGGACATGAGAGCTACTTAGGTATCTGAAGGGCTACAGTATGGAAGAAGGATCAGCCTTGTTCTACTTAGTCCATGAGATCAGAACTAGGAACAGTGGAAGAGAGGATGGTGTGTTGCAAAGATGCCAATGTAGTCTGGATGTCAGGAGGAATCTACTAAAGTGGATCGAACTTGTTGAAGAAGTAGAGGCCACCCTCTAGCCTCAGCCATTTCCAGACTTTCTCATGTTCTCCTTGAGACCCTAAGCTCTCCTTCCCCCGTGCCTTCTCCAGCCTTGATGAGGAGGGTCACTTATTGAGGAGATAAATGGAGATGCTTCTAGAATCTTAAAGCTGGAAGGAACCTCCAAGTCCATTCAGGGGCCCCAGGGGTGGGGAACCTGTAGCCTCAAGGCCATATGTGGCCCTCTAGGTCCTCAAGTGCAGCCTTTTGACTGAATCCAAACATCACAGAACAAATTCTCTTAATAAAAAGATTTATTCTGTAAAACTTGGACTCAGTCAAAGGGCTGCATTTAGGGATCTGAAGGGCTACATATGGCCTTGAGGCTGTAGGTTCCCCACCCCCGAGTCCTAGACCCACCTCTTTCTCAAGGTAGGACCCTCAGTGTCTGATGGAACACCTGTAGTATTAGGGAGCTCCTACTGGGAAGACCCAAGCCAGTCCAACGATCTTGCCAACCAATATGAAGGCCAGGTACTGGGGGAAAGGGTTGAAAAATATGGCTCATGCCATAGAGTGAGAACACTGCCTGAGGTCACAGGCCACAGGGAGATCCTGTTCCCCAGAGACGGAGCTGGGCTGGGTGGGGAACAGGGCTGAGGCCCCACAAGCTGTTATGCCTGTGCCATCTTCCTTTAGTTGATCTCCTTCCTCCCCACCACCCCCCAGACCAAGGTCAGGGACTCCTCAGCAAGTGGGTGGGTTGGAGACACTCAGCCTAAAGTCGGAGAGCCAGCTTCTGGGCAGAGGAGATAAGATGAGCCTCCAAGGAGGAGGAGAGTGTCATCACTGTGTTCTTTCCTCCCAGGAGCCCCAGTCCTCCCCCTCCAGGGCTAAGCCTCTACTCAGGGACTGTCACTGGATGGATAGGTCACAGCCCTGGTCTTCAGGAGCTGCCCCCTGAGCCCAGGGGCTCCCCAGAGCAGGGCTGTGTCTGTCCTCTTCCGCTCTCCACAGGGCTTCCTGATGCCCTGTCTTTGCCTCCCTCCCACACCCGCCAGGGCACTCACCCACTTGGGTGGGGAAGACATCCTCATTGTTGATAAGTCCCTCGATCCAGTCCATGAGCAGTGCCATGTAGCGAGGCGCGGGCAGCTTGGCGGGCCGCCGGTACTGCTGCTCATCCTGCCAGCGGTACTCATAGCGTGGGCCACCTGACATCACGGGGCAGCTGGCCTCTGTGCAGCACTCGCCCATCGTGCCGTAGATGAGGTTGATGCGATTGAAGAAGTCCACCACATGCACGGCCAGCCAGTCATTGATGCTCTCCCCTGGAGGCAGCCGCACCACAGCCCGCAGGTCCAGGCCCGACTTCAGCGAGGCCTGGGCCTTCTTGTAGAGCTCAAAGCGTTCAGTGCCTGGCTCAAAGCGCTTTCGAGGCCGGAAGGTCTTGTCCTTATTGAACACCTGTTTCAGGCACAAAGCCATGGCTGGGCGCTTGAAGCAGCTCGGGCCTATGAGAAAGAGAGGGCGCTGTGAGTGGCCAGCCCCCTCCCCTCAGAACACCCTGAGAGCCACTTGAGATGCTTACTGTGTGACCCTAGGCAGACTTCATAACCTGGCTGAGCCTTAGTTTCCTCATCTGTAAAATGAGAGGGTTGGGAATGATGCTCCTTAAGGTCCCGACCATCTCTGGATCTGAGCCTAGTTTATTGTTCCTGCCTTTTTTCATGCTGTTCCTGAAACCTGGGCTGTCTGCCTCCCTCCACCCCTCCCCCCCATACTGAAATCCTACCCATCCTTCCAAGTCCAACCCAAATACTGCCTCCTACAGGAAGCTTTCTTGATAGAATCCACACTTGACATTTATTAAGGACCTCTGTGCCAAGCAGTCATAGCTTGCCCCACTCAAACCTCTCCCAGCAGCTTCCTGAGCCCTCATTGATGCCCCCAGCATGTCATCTGGAGCACTGGTGTGTCTAGGTAGAGGCCAGGCAGACCCTGCTAGAAGCTGAGCTCCTTGAGGGAAGAGCTAGGCTGGCTTCAATGGAAATCGGGCATCTCCCCCCAGACCCTACAACAGTCCTGGGCTCAATGCCTTCTCCAGTTTCCCCATGCTATATTAGGGCCAAAGACCAGGCCCATGGCCAGTCATCCTTGATGCAGACTCTCCTGCCAATGCTGGCACTGCTCTGCTCTTCAGAGAGGCATCTGGAGAATAAGAACTTTCTCTCAGCTCAGGACAATCCTGAGACATGAGGCTGGACACTATGGCCTTGTTGACCACAGCTGCCCTATGCTTTGTGTTGGTTGGCAGTGGGACACTTCCTCCTGGATATCCCGTCGTCTGTCCGGCCCGGGGATTCCCAGGGCATGGGGGAGGGAAGCTTCTGCCCAAAAAACTCTTTCCGGTTTTTCTAGCTGAAAGAGGAAAGAGACCAGCAGGATGTGTGGGCTGCAGGCTGGGGAGGTGGGGAGGGAAAGAGGAGGAGCCCCCGCAGAGGACTGACAGGAGCAGCCAAAGAGGGGAAGGACTAAGCAGGATGTGGGGTGGGGAAGGATGGCCTTCCTCACCCAAGAAGACTCTAATTCAGCCAATGTGTGACCAAGCCCTGCTCCGCTCTGGGGAGTAAGAAGAAAAAGCAGGCATCACCCATCTTTGCCAAGGATGCTGCTGGCGGGCCAGGCCTAATCCCAGGACCCCTGACATCACATCCCCAACAAGATGTTCAGCATCTGCTTGAAGACCCCAGAGAAGAGGGACCTCACCCTCTCTCCATCCCTTTGGAGAGAGCTCTCATTGTGGGGAAGTTTTTCCTGGCTGTCCCTCTGTTTCTGGGTCTGACTCTGAGGCCAAGAAGAACAATACTCATCCCTCTTCCCCCTGGCAGATCTCCAGATACTTGAAGGCATCTCTCATTCTCCCCTGAGTCTCCTCTTTTCCAGATTAAACATGCCCAGTTCCTTCAGCCGAGACACCTGTTTCAGGAGGCCTTACCCTGGAGACTACAGGGAAACAGGTGGGGCAGACTCATGCCCTTCACCTTCTGGGTATGGCCCTCTTCTGGACACTCCACCTTATCTGTGGTGCCTAGAACTGAACACAAGCTTCTCCTTGTAGTCTGACCAGAGGGACTCTCCCCTCCGCTGTACCACTTTAATAAAGTCTGAGATCTCCTTCACTTTCTTGGCTATTATACCACACTGCTGACTTATAGGCAGAATCTGATAAGCCAGCCTGCCCTCACTCTTACCCCCTTTAACACTGTACCCTTTCGACACCTGCAGATTCAATCTGTCTGGCATTCGTTACTGAGCTTTTACAGGGCTCTTTTTCTGTGACTCTTGCAGGGCTGGCATATCAAGTACTACTACTGTCTGTGGGGGTGGACAGGCTGGCAGGGGTATCCCATCTCTCCTGGCCTGTGAGCTCTCCGAGCAGTGACTGATCACAGGCTCAATAATCATCATTCTAAAGGCACCCGGTTTTGCACAAACTAAAATTGTCCTCTAGCCTTGGTCAACTGTGTTAACCCTGTGTTCAGTTAGGCATGGGGGCTGGGGGATTGGAGAGTAGATGACTGCAGAAGCTTTATGTAGACACATCTGCTGACTCTGGGTCTGGACGGTTCACTTCCTTTACATATCAAAGGCTGCCCCATTTAAATATGGCTCTACGCAGTTCCCCTCCCATCCCCCATCCAATATTCTTGGGCAAAGGGAGGTACAGATGGGGCCCAGGGAGGACACAGAACCAATCCATGTTGATCAGAGTCCAGGCCCCCATTTCCCTGCAGACTTGACCATCCCTGGCCTTCCAATTCCGAAATCTTCTGGGCAGAGGATCTTTAAAACATTTCACAACCTGGTTCTTTCCTACCTTTCTAATCTTACATATTACTCCCACCCATGTACTCAACCATCCAGTTACACTGACATTCTTTCTGTTCTTCAAACATCACACACCATTTTCCACCTCCTTGCCTTTTGTCCTGGCTGACCGTCACCTTCCTGCCTCACCAAGTCTTCCTAGTTTCCTTCAAGACTCAGCTCAAGTCTCACTTTCTGCGGTAGGCTTCTCCTGGTCTCTCTGACTGCCAGCCTTTCCCCTCAAAGGTTACTTTCCATCCAATCTGGATCTTCTGTGTATCGAGTCATTTATTTCCCTGTCCATCTCCCCGGGGCCAAGGAGAACAACACTCATCCCTTTTCCCCCTGGCAGAGATCCCGACACTTGAAGGCATCTCTCACGACTCCTCCAGATTAAACACCCCCAGTTCCTTCAGCTGAGACACCTGCTTCCCTTATTAGAATGTAAGCTCCTTAAGGGCAGGGGTGGTGTTTTTGCCCCTTTTTTTGTATCCCCAGTGCTTAGCACACACAGTAGGTGCTTAATAAATGCTTGTTGACTGACTGTCAGTCCAGAGCATATTTTCTTCATCCTAGTTTTGTGCTTTCCAACTCAAAGGCAGAGGATGGACGTGGAATAAGAGCTAAAAGCAGTTGACATGTTGGCAGATGTCCAGGGGGCCAGGTCAGGGAGGACTGAGGACCAGGGAAAGGACATGGTATTGAAGGCCTTTTGCAACTGGGCTCCAGTCTGACTTTCCAGCCTTGTTTCACCCGAATCCCCTCCACACACTCTGCATTCCAGCCAAACACCCAACTCTCCCCAGACTGGACCCTATATCTAGCACCTCCATGTACCCGAGTAAGCTGGTGGTCATGTCTGGACTGCACTCCTGCTCCGCAGATCTCCTCTTTGAAATTTGGGGGTTTGTCCCGGGTTCTTCTGAAGAGGCTGTTCTCCTCTCTGAGGCCTCCTCTATGGACAGGGATGTGTCTGACTCCCGGAGCCCCTTCTGGCTTCCATCAATTCAGACACCGTGGGAGTTGGTCAGGGGCTCAGCTCGCTCTGCTCCCTCCTCTCTGAGGAGGGGCCCACAGAGCACAGGGCTCCTAGGCTGGATGGGGCAGGGGTGTGGGTACCCTCAGGCCAGTCCCTCCCAAGGATAACCCAGCCCTCCTCTGAGTTGTTGATGCCTCAGTAATGCTCTAAGCAAGCCAAGCCTTCCAAAACCTGGTGGTTTTTTTTCTTTCTGTAGGGTCCTAGTGATTCAGGTTGGAGGTGGGTGGTTGGTCTTATCCACTGGTGGCCTCCTCTCATACCTCAGAGCTGAAAGGGTCCTTAGAAATGGTCTCATCTGGTCCCTTCTTCTGAGGGCACACAAAGATTAAATACTCAGGGTCATCTCACTGATAGACTAGTGTCCTTCCTTGAAACATAGAGACCTTCAGCAATGCTGACAAAGCACTTTCTGAGTTAGAAGAATCATTCTTACTATCCTGAGGAGGATAACCAGGGATAGCTGGGGCTGGGCTTGAAGCCAGCTCATTTGGCCATTCAGCTGCACTGTCCCTTTGAGAGTCCACCTCTGTCTGTCTGTCTCTCTGTCTCATACTCTTTCTCTCTCTCTCTCTCTCTCTCTCTCTCTCTCACACACACACACACACACACACCCACACACACCCCTCTTCCTCCCAAGCAGAGCTGCTATTTAAGATACAACCCTGAAACCCTCCCTTCTCCTCTTCTGTTTCCCTCCCAGGAAGGGGAGCCCCAGGGAGACAAACCCATGATGGAGATCCCATCCAAGGCCACCTTTGCCCTCTCGTTGGGCAATCTCTGATTCTCCTTTAACTCAAGGGCAGGGACCTAATGGGTCAGCAGGAGTCAGCTCTGTCTTCCCTAACCCAAGGAGCCCCTGGAGAGAGTCAGGAAAAGACTCCCAATGAAGGGCCAGAGACTGAACCTTGTGGGGAGGCAGGGAAAAGAGGTCCTAGAGAAGTGAGCCCTAAGGGGCCTCCAAAAAGAGAAGCTGCCTTCCTAATCCAAGCAGAGGGACTGTGTATCAGCCTCAGTGGGAAGGACTAAAGTCGGCCCTGGTATGACCACATGGAGTTATGCCTGGCTGCCTCTTTTCTCCTAGGTCTTCGGACACAGGGCCACCCTGCGGGTTGATTTGGGCAAGGCCATATCTGGGGTCATGGTGAGTGGGCAGGAAGATGAATGGGGCAAACTTTCTAGCTTGAGGAGGGAAGGGGGAGCAAGACCAGGAGTCAGGAGCCTGCCTGCCCATTTCTCTGAAGCTTTGAAGCGAATAAAACATTTTTCCATAAACCCCTGGAAGGTAGAGAGTGTGAAGATTAATTGTCTTTATTTGACAGTAGAAGAAACTGAGGCCCTGAGAGGGAGAGCTGCCCATCAGTGTCAGAGACAGGCCTCTTTCCTGACTCCTGGTTCAGTGTGGACTTCTGGAGGTGAGTAGTACCAGAGACAGGGCTCAGGCGAGAGGCTGGCCAGGAGCATCACCCTTTGGGGGTAAATCTTTAGCCTCTCTGGGCTTCTTCCAGAAGGGGAGTGGGGGAAGACTCCATTTCAACGCCTCTACAGGCCAGGGTCTGTGCACCAGGGGTGAGCCCCTCCCTACCACAGGGGCTAGTTTTCTTGGGGGATGGGGCTCTAGTAGCTTTCAGCCTAAGATATGATGCTCCTGTGATCCAACGGGCTTTGCCTCAGCACCAAACAGAGAAGGGGAGATTCCCCCAAGGCCTGGGTTCGCATTCTCATCTCTGAATCCCCGGTGCCTAGTGCAGTTTAGTAGACATGCAGGTGCTTGCTGAGAGTGGACTGAGGGACCTTGCTGGGGGTCTGGGGCAGGGGTGATTCTTCTCCTTTGGCCTCAGTTTCTTCCTTTGTAAAATGTAGAAAACAACAAGGGCTGATCCCAGCTGTGAGATCCTCCCTGGGCTTTGGTGTGGACTCAGGGAGATGAGAGAGCAGACAGTTCTTTCTTTGCAAACAGAGAAGAATCACTTTGTTTCTTGCCTCCACGGGCCCCTCCCTAAATTCACAGAATCCCAGAATTGGAGTTGGCAGCATCTCGAGTATCTGGTCCACCCCACACAAGAAGGAGTCCCCCACTGTAACATCCCAGACAAGCGAGCATCCAGCTTCTGCTCAAATCCTCCAGAGAAGAGGCGCTCACTGCCCTGGAGGCAGCCTCTCCCTCTCTGGGACAGCCTCAATTGGCCCCCTGGCAACTCTCCTGCATTCCCAGGCCAAGGCTAATCCCACACACTATGCCCACCAGGCCAGCTTTGAGAACTGACCTCAGGAGGGTTCTAGAGAGGCCCCTGTCCCCTCACCTCCTTTTTGCCCTCCTCACCCCCATATGTACACACCTCCCTGCCAACCCTGACCTAGCCCGGCTTCTCCTCCTCCACTGGCTGCTGGACCTCTGATTTTCTCTAGAAGCCTTTCAGGACCTCTTTTGAAGGCAAAACCAGGCCTTCGAGACAGGACACCTGGAGATGTGGACCAGGGCCTTGCCTCAATTTCCTCAAATGTAGCATAGACTCCCTGGTATATCTCAGGGTCCCCCCACATCTAATATTTATTATGCGGAGCCAGGTCAGGGCCTGGGGGTTTCCTGGGACCCCAGAGAAGTTGCCCAACAGTCTGGACTTTAGTTTTCTCCTTTAGGAAAATGGGAACCATGAGGCCAGCCTGCCTTAAAGGACTGGGTGAAATTAGGCTGTATTCCCCCACCAGCCCCACCCCCTGACCTCATCTTGACTCCCTCCTGCCCCAGGCCTCCCTGTGCATCAGGGCAGTATGTCCTACCTTTCGTTTGGTCTCAGTCACTTAGGAAGTCTGGACTCATAGGGTGGGGGAGGGAGGGCACTTACTGGGGAATCTCTAGGTGCCACTAACTTCCTTAGGACTTGGGCTAAGTCCCTTCCTTTCCTTGGGTGTCATTGTCCTTCCTGGTAAAAACGGCCAATTGATCTCAGCCTCTTCCAAAGAGCTGCCTCAAACACACCTCCTCCAGGAAGGCTGCCCTGCCCTGCCCAGCCCTGCCCAGCCCTGCCCACATGAAATCACTCAGAGTGGGGCTGGCCCTGGAGCTGCACAGGCCTCAGGTATCATCCCATCTGTCTCCCCCAAACAGTCCATTTTGTAGAGGGAACAACTGAGACACAGCCAGGGGCTTAAGAACCCTTGGTGGGAGGACTAATACAAGTCCACATTGCTCTCAGCTTCATGCTCATATTAACAGAAAGGCTCTAACTGAAGCCCTGGTTGGTAGGGGCTATAATCGTGCCCATTCTCCAGAAGAGGAAACTGTGTCAGAGCTAAGATTGGAATCCCGGCGGTCTGCCTCCAACCCCTGGGCTCTCTCCACTAGTCCATCTGCCTCTGGGCTCTAATACGCTGTGAGAAGCATATCCTTATTAGAAAGGGGGTTTCCTGACGATGGAAGCCTGAATTCCCCCACCCCTGCGCCTGTGATCCTTGCGGAGCCCCCCTCTCTGTCCCCAGCCCTGGGCTCCCCTAGGCGCTAGGTGCCTGGTGCAGCGTCAGCGCCCACTGGCTCAGGCTGAGGAGGGTCGCGGTCCCCCTCTGGACGCTTGGGCTCCGCCCGGCGCTGTGGGTACGCTAAACCCTGGCGGTGCCGAGCCACATTCCGGCGGGGGGCGGGGTCCCAGGGTGCGGTGGGGGGGGTCACTCACTGGGCACGGCCGGGCGGGCGTTCGAGGAGGCGGGTCCGGCTGTCCGACCGTCTGTCCGTCCGCCTGCCTGTCCGTCTGTTCCTCCGCCCGGGAGCTCACTCTCTTCCGCACGGGGCTGGCCTTGGGCACCGGAGACAGCAAGGAAGAACGTTACCGTTCGCCCAGCCCGGCTGAGGCTCAGGTCAGAAGAATCTCGACCAGCCCCGCCTCTGACCCCGCCCCCGCCACGCTGCCAGACCTGCCCACGGGCCTCCGGCCGCCCCCTCCCCCGCTCCGCCTCCATCCTCCGCCCCTTCCCTCACTCGCGTTATTTTTGTTGCTGTTCTCCACCGGCAGCTGGAGACCACTACTCAGGGACTGATCCCTGACCCTGACCCTGGTCCTGATCGGAGCCTGGGTCCTGATCCTAGTCCTGGGTTGAGCCCTAACCCTGACCCTGACCCTGGTCCTGGGCTGAACCCTGACCCTGACCCTAGTCCTGGACTGATCCCTGACCCTGACCCTGGTCCTGATCAGAGCCTGGGTCCTGATCCTAGTCCTGGGTTGAGCCCTAACCCTGACCCTGACCCTGACCCTGACCCTGGTCCTGACCCTGGTCTTGGCCCTAGTTCGAACCTGGTCAGTGGCTCTAGACTAATGATAACAACAACAAGAAAGATATTTATGTAACAACTGCCATGTGCCAGGCCCTATGCTAAGGGCTTTACAGATATCTTCACAACAACCATGGCAGGAAGGTGTTAATTATTATTATCCCCATTTTACAGGTGAGGAAACAGGAAAACTGAGGTTAAGTGACTTGCCCAGGGTCACACAGCTAGTAAGTGTCTGATATCGGATTTGAACTCAGGTCTCCCTAGCTCCAGGCCCAGAACTCGATCCACTTCACCAGCTAGCTGCACCTGAGTCCTGACGTTGGTCTCAGTCTGAGCCCTGGTCTTAACCCTGGCCCCACACTGAGCCCTGAGGCTGGTCTAAGAGTTTCCTGTCCCAGATAAGGCCTTGACTCTGATCCTGATTCAAGACTGGGTCCTAATCTGAGTCAAGGCTTCAGTCTGAGCCCTGACCTAGCCCCCCAGATGTGACCAGCTGGACTGGCAAGCCCCTGCACTAAGAGAGCCTGGGGGACTCACAGGCCACCAAAGCTGCTGGCTGCCTGCTGCAATCACTCCACCCAGTGCAGGGCTCTTCCCAGCTCCTGCATGTCCAAATTTTGTCCGGTGGCATATTGAGTAGTAAGAGCAGAAGGGAGGTCTTGGGGGTGATATCTGTTAGTCGTTGGACCACAAGAGAGTTCCTTCTCTCCCTTCACCCAACCTCACTTGCTTTCTTCATCTGAAAAGTGGGGGCCACAATCCTGGCATTCACCCCTTACAGGGACATTGTGACCAGTTTTGCAGAAATCGCATTCAGTAATATTGCCTTTAAATGACCCCTGAGGTCAGGGATCAGGCCGATTGTCCTGGGAACCTTGGGAGGGCAGTGAAGGGGGTGCCCAAGGATGGGGAGTCCAGCCCTCCCCAGCCAAGCAAGTCCTAAAGCCGACATTACTGTGCCACACTAGGTTTGCAGAAAGCTTCACTTGTGCTATCTTATTCAGTCCTCACAATGACTCCTATGAAGTAGGTCATGCAAGGGTGGTGGCTCCATTCTTAGAGAGAGGAAATAGGGTCAGAGAACAGAAGCCACTTACCCAGGATCACCCAGCAAGGATGCAGCAGAACTGATCTCCTGCAACCCGGCTGCCTGAGTTCAAGCCTAGATGCCTTTCCACCATTCCGCAAAGCTTCATGGGACTGGACGGGGCTGCCTTCGGGAGCAGGAGAATTCCTGAGCTCCAGCTGACCTCCTAGGCCTGCTGGGGACAGAGGATGAGGTCTTAGGATAAACTCTGGCTGGGATTTTTTGCCTCATGTGTCAATCTGGCCCATGCTGAGGCCTGGAGTGGACATAAAGGACAGTAGTTGGGGCCCTAACAGGCTTCCTGGAACTCTGTCCAAAGCAGACACTTCCTGAATGCCTATCAGGTCAAAGGGGATTGATTTGAGTGGCCTCTCTATCTGTAGGGGGGTGGGGAGTGCAGTGTGTTTGGTGGAAGGGGGAAACCTCTGAGACTCAAGACCCGGGAGAGCTTGGCAAGGAGATGAGGGAGGTGACCTGACTTTGAGTCAGCAGTCCGTGGAAAGAGGACTGACCTGGGGACCAGGAGGGACAGCTCCCAGTCCTGACCCTGCCACGCACCCATATGGGTGACTTTGGCAAGGAAAGTCATTTTACTCACCTGGGAGTCAGAAAATTGGCTTCTGGTCCCAGCTCTGATACTGATCCTCTCTGGGAGCTGGTCTGGCAGACCCAGGGAATGCTATAGACTCAGTTTACCCCAATCCCACCTTTCTTGGTCCTCTAATGCTAGCACCTTCTCCAACCCATTTCTTTTGTCTATATCTAGTTAGTACATGGCTGTACAGAAGTCTTTCCCCGTCCTTCTTACTCTTGGTGCTTTCCCTCAGTTGACTACCTCTGTATATATCCTGTGTATCTCACCTTAGTACATGGCTGTTGCAGATTTTCTCCTTTCTTAGATTGAGAGTTTCTTGAAGACAGGGGCTGTCTTTCCCTCTTTTTTCTATTTCCAGCACTTTGCATGTAATAGACACCAAATAAATACATGTAGACTGATGTCTTTGGGGATGAGATGGTATGAATTAGAGGATTCTACAGAGAGGTCAGTTCAGAGCTGACTGACAGGGCAACCCCCAAATGCCAGCATGGAGACCAATCTTTAGTCGAGGGCTTTGGAGCTGATCTGACAGTCGGCTGAGGTCTGGGCAGCCCATTTTAGGAAGGATATTGACATACTGGAGAGAGTCCAGAGGATGGAGACCAACCATGGAGGATCCAAGGGAGGTGGAGATGTTTAGCTTGGAGTACAGAAGGCTCAGGGGACCATGATAGCTGCATTTGAAGTCCTGGGGAAGAGGGATTAGTTTTGTTCTGTTTGGCAAGGAGAGGGGAGCATTTTAGCTGTAGAAAGGCAGAGTCAGTTTAATGTAAAGAAAGTCTTCCCACCAGCAGGAGCTGTCGAAGAGTGGGAAGGGCAGCCTCAGGAGGTAGTGGGTCTCCATTTCTATGGCCTTCTAGCTAAGGCTGCTCAGGGCCAGGGGCTGGATTAACTCCCTGTAAGGTCTTTTCCAACTCTGAGATTCTGTGATTATAAATTAGGAGACCCAGGTTGTAACCTTGGTACTGACACTAACTTGGGTAAGCCCCTTCTTCTCTCTGGGCCTCAGTTTCCCCATCTGTAAAATGAAAGTATTTCCAACAATCATGTTCTGTGAATAGGGCCCTTCCTGACATTCTTGTTTCTGCTTCTTCCCAGCCTTGTCCCCTAGGTTCACATCTTCTGGTTTCCTGCCACGTCTCTGTGGTTCTCTGCAGCCCTGGGGTCCCAGGTCCTAAAGCCTCAATGAAGTGCAGGCGTACTGTAGGATAGGATTTTAGGGCAGCTAGAAGGAAGCCTAGCAGTCAGTCTGACCAGCCCCATCCCTTTAGGAAGGAGGAGGCCCAGAGAGGGGCATCGAAGTGGTCAAGATCACTAATGGTTGGTGAGTCAGGATTCAAACTCAGGCATCTTCTGCTGGGGAAAGCTTGGGCTTTCAATTCCTAGAACTACAGCAGAAGAATGAACTCTTGGCCCCAGTCTCCATTTTTCCATAGCTGAATAAACCTAGACCCCCTGAGTTAGAGCCACACTCACCTCTCAGCTGGCTGTCTGCAATAGAAGAAGTCAGAGGTTAGGAGGAATGGGACTCTTCCAGGGAGCCCCAGGTAAACAGCTGTGCCAAATGAGCCCATGGACCCCGGGGAAGGGTGGGGGTTGGTTCAAAGAGGGAGTGAGGGCCGAGGAGGGCAGCAGAAAACTGGCCCATGATTTCCCTTTCACCATCATTGCCTCAGACCCACTGCTCCCGTGTAAAAGTCGTCATGGAATTCATGGCCTCCCCAGGAAAGGTGACCCTTCTGACCTTGGCATTCAAGGCCCTGCACGCAGCAGTACCAGCTTTCCTTTGTGAGCTATCTTATAGTGGACTCAGGGAGACTCAAGTTCAAATGCTGTGTGACCCTGGGTAAGTCACTTCACCTCTGTTTTCCTCAGCTTCCTCACCTGTAAAACGGGCTAACAGCAGCACCTACCTCCAAGGGCTGTTGTGAGGATTCAATGAGATAACGTGTACAAATCACTTTGTAAACTACAAAGCATTCTCTAAACCCCAGCAATTATTATTATTATTATTATTATTATTATTTTTAACGTCACCCAAGTATATTCTCCCTCTTTCCCTTCCTCACCCTTTGTAATAAAGAATGAAAAAGAGAGAAACGTTTGTAAGAGAAGGGGCTGCCTCAGCAGGTAGAGAGCCTCTCATCTCTGGAAGTATGAAAAAAGGGAGGCTGGAAGACAATCTACCGGGGAGAGGCTCTCCACACGTTAATGGGATAAGCCCCCTGAGGCCACCTTCACATCTGATATTGTGATCATTTCATATAATTGATGTTTGTGGAGTTTAATTGAACTGGTAGGCACAACACATTTGTGCCTTTGGAAGCCACTGAGTGTAGGAATGAATTTTTCCCATTAGCTAGGACAGAGGGAAGGGTTTGAAGATAGAGAACACAGGCAGGAAGAAGGAAAAGGTGTGGAGTCCTGGGCATTGCCTGGGAAGGGCATGGTGGGTACCCTGAGTATTCAGAGCTGGGAGGAAGGAACTGGGCGGAGTAGAGGAAAGGAGAGAGAAGGCACTGAGGGCAGATCCTACCAGGAACTTCACTCCTTTCCTAGCTACAGGTAGCCAGGGCCCCTGAACCCTCAGAGGTCCTGAGGTGAAGGTCTGTGCCCTTCCCTCCTCACCAACCCAGCCATGTCACTTTTCCTGGGGGAAGTCTAGATCATCGGTCTGATAGCTGCCCCAGCTTCCTGCTGGGCCCTGCCCTTTGGGACCAAAGGACTGATGGAATTGGGAGGGGGGTTTTTTGGGTTAGGGAGGAATGATGTATGTTGTCTGTCCCCACTCAGATCTGCCAGCCTGTCCTATCACTCCTGCCCTAAGCCTGTTCTTGGAGGCATCTTCCTTCCCCTTTCCAAGGCTTCTTATCCTCATGCCCATCCCTTCCTTTAGCTTCCCAGGCTTTAGGATCCCTTATCTCTGAACTGGCCTGCCCAGGCCCCAGTGCCCACCCTGATATCCTGGGAAATTCCATTTCCCTGTTGCCTTCCCTGCTGAGACAGAACTTTCCCTTTTGGAGAGAGATCACCACACTTGGAGGACAGTGAGAGGGGAAAAGAGGCATTTTTCCTGCCCCTCTTTCTCTTCCTCCCCTTCCCCCATGGAGTTTGGTGGGCAGAGGTTCCAGCCACACACAGGTGTCCACAGTCGTGACAAGGGAGAAATGGAAGCCTGGGGTTGGGGCAGGGGCAGGGAGAGTGCCGCTCAAGAGAGCCCCTGTAAAAGAGGCTGAAACCAAAGTGCGGAGGGACTGCGTTTGAAACCTTGACACAGTATGCATGTGGCCCTTTGCAGCCTCACTTTCTAAGTCTGTCGAATGGGGCACTGATCTCCATTGGGGATGTTAACCCTTCTCCTAAATGTAGGATCCAAGAGCTAGAAGGAAGAGACCATCTAGTCTCCCCCCCCCCACCCGCCCCCATTTTAAGGCAAAGAAGCTGAGAACCAGAGAAGTTAAATACCCTGGCCCAGGTCAGAGCCAGGATTTGCACCCATGTCCTGCTGCTTCCCTTAATAGCTGTGTGACCACGGGCCACCTTATATCTTTGGGCTTTGGTTTCCTCATTTGTAAGACAGGAATGAGAGACAGTGTGCTATGGTGGATAGAGCTTTGGAGTCAGAAAGACCTGTGTTCAAGCTACTTCACCCCCATAACTGTTCCGGAAAACTCTTTAGTAATTTACAGAAAAGTCGAGATCTAGATAGGCCAAGGACTTTCCCACTATGGGAATTCCTCCTGGGTCTGGCCCAACAAGCAAACAAGGACAGGCTTCGTGGCCTTCCACTCCCTGCCTCTCGCTGCTGCTGTGACCAGGGCCCTGGGAGACATCTTGGCCATGGCAGGGGATTCAGTTCCCAAACTTGGCAAATGCCCAGTGTCTATGCTCAGTAGACTGCTACTCTTACACAGACTTCTGGGCTGGGACTGATCCTGGCTTCATCTGTTCTTTCCCCAAGCTCAACCTCTTTCTAAACCTTAGCGTGCCATGTACTTTGGCGTTATCGTGGCAGGACCTGCACCTCCCCCCTGCCCAACTGTCCCAGGTCCCACAGGAGGCAAAGAAGGGGCTGATCCTAATGAGAAAACATTTAATGGATATAAATGTAAATTTAGTTTTGGCTAAAAAAATAACCTTCCAAATTATTAGATGGGGGAGAGAGGAGAAAAGGACACACGACTGGGAAGCAGTAGCAGAAGATAGAAGGGAAGGGAAGAGAGTGAAGGGGAGGGAAAGGAAGGGAGGGGAGGGGAGGGGAGGGGAGGGAAGGGAAGGGAGAGGAGGGAAGGGAAGGGAAGGGAGAGGAGGGAAGGGAAGGGAAGGGAGGGGAGGGGAGGGATGAAGATAAAGAAAAAATGCCTCTTTCCCCCCTCTCCTTGTCCTCCAAATGAGGAAACCGAGGCAAACAGGATTAAGTGACTTGCTCAGGGTCACACAACAAGTGTCTGAAGCTGGATTTTCACTCAAGTCTTCCTGACTCCAGGCCTGGTGCTCAATCCCCTGTGCTACCTAGCTACCGGTGGACCTAGATTAATTTTAGGCAAATGAGCCGGCAGTGTAATCCTAGGGTTGCTAGGCTGGGCTAAAAAGAAGAGGGCTACTTCCTCCCCTTTTCTGGCTTTCACTTTGTGTGCTCTGGGTCACTACCTTCTTAGCCACTCTGTCTGTCTTTTCCATTGTGCATGACTTTCTCTCTAGTCTTATATTCTGGAAGAAGGGTTTTCCTTTCAAACCCCCCATAGGAAGATGGTGGGAAGGTGCAGGGAAGGGGCCACCTCTCCTACCAATCCCAGATTGCTCAGGAATTGTTAAATTTTCAGTGTTAGCATTTACACCTTGGGAATCTGCAAATGCTACAGATCTGGGCTTGATTCATTGTTTTCTTGATTGTCTGAACTTAATAAAGTGATGGAAAGAACATTAATAATGCAGATTAAATTTGGAAGTGCATCATGGGAAAAAAAGGTTTTCCCCAGAGAGTCGATGGTTAAACCTTCACCAGCACCTATAAGTGTGGAGCCGGAGTGAGCAGTGGTGCTGGGAACCGTGGGAGTCACCACTGGGGAGTTGCATGGAGTCCCACACACAGAAACAGAGCTGCCACTGGTACTGCAGGCTGCCCGGCATGTGTCACCTCCAGGAAGAGACCCCCGGGAGAGGACGGGACTTATCACCACCACTGACGTGTGCCTGAGGCAGGTGTGACAGGCAAATGCTGGGACATCAAGACAAGGGCTGTGTGACCAGGCTGGGAAGGAGTCCCACGGAGCGGATGGGGAGTTATTGGAACCATTCCCGCTGCGGAGGTCACTTCTGGCCTTGCCTTACTTTCCCCTCCAGGACTTTCTTCCTTGTTTCTCACTTTTGGGGACAAAGACAAGCTTTCTCCCCAGGCTCTAGTTCCTGACCAGACTCATAAGTGTTGGGATTTCAGGATCGGTCTCTCCTGACTTTGGATTTGGCGTTCTTTCCGCTTCATTCTACCAACCCACTCTTCCTTTTTTGCTTTCCGTTTCACTGTTGTTTTATTTTATTTTATTTTTTTGTGTTCCTATTGGACTTCTCTTGTTTTTTTCTTTTAAATAGTGTTTTATTTTTTCCAATTACACACAAAGACAATTTTTAGCATTCACTTCTTATAGAAAATTTCGAGTTCCAAATTTTCTCCCTCTCTCCCCTCCCTCTCCCCAAGATGGCAAGCAATTTGATATTGGTTATATAAGTACAATCATGTAAAACATTTTTCCGTATTAGTGATGTTTTTACTGTTGTTTTAAATCCAATTCCTTTATAATAAATGTGGTTAACCATTACTGATTTATGTGCTTCATTATTCAAATGCAGCTGAGAAAGACAATAGATGGGGAATGGAGACAGACAGACAGAAAGAGAGGGACAGAGGGAGGGACAGATACGACTTTTTAAACTGATTTTTGTCTGCCAGGGTAGTTTTCCTGGCTGGGAGCTCAGAACAATAGAAGAAAGAATTATTGATTTTTATGCCTTTCAGATTAGTTCTAAGCAGATAAAACAGCAGTCTTGGGGATGGGGAGAAGAAGGGATTGGTATGAGAGGTGGCCCCCTCAACCACTTCATCTTCCCACGGTTTTCCTGTGGTGGGTTTGAAAGGATACTGCTGTTTGTCCTTGGTTTTCAAAGAGGACCAATGACATCATGAGTGTTGTCTTGACTTTTCTTCCAGAGGTGAAAAGTAGAGAGAAAGTCATGCTAATGGAAAAGACAGAGAAGTTGGTTAAGAGAGCAGTGACCCACAAAGGTGAGGGCCAGAAAGAGGGAGTAGCTAGCCCTCTCCTCTTCAGCCCAACCTAGCACCCCTACTATTACCCTGCTGACTCATTTCTTAGATCAGAGGTTTCTAAACTTATTTGGCCTACCACCCCCTTTAAAAAAATTACTAATTGACCCCTGGAAATCTACCTTCTTTAACACTAACTTTTTTTAAAAATTGCATCATTTTAAAAAAGCCATAAAATATATTTTTTTAATGACACATCTTAAATTTAATAATTTATTGTAAATTTGTGGGGTTTTCCTGCATTGAAATTTTGATGATGCAATGTTATGTCATGTAACCCTATAGTATCTTACTGTAAACAAGTCATTACATGCACATATTCCTGCCAATGCATGCTGGACTTCCTGACCATGTGTGACATGCTCACCTGCCAACACTTGCTTGTTAAGACCTGTTGGTGAACTTGACCACTGATCAGTTATAACTTGCATTTTGTGTGTTTATTTGGAAAATAGTGTAATTATTACAACTTTAACTTTGTTACACAACAGATGAAACACGTACAAACAATTTTTAAAAAATCTCTTCTTTCCTTATGCTTCTACCACCCCCTTATTTTTATTCAAAGCCCCCTGCAATTGCACCTGAGGCTACAACCCCCCCTTCCCCCCATTGTTCCAGAGCCCCCCAGGGCAATACTGCCCACTTTGGGAACCTCTGCACACATCCAGATCCTGGGGTGCTGAGTCACAATTCTTTGTGTGAGGCTTCCATTCTCCTCCCTCCCAAGAAAGCAAGGCACAGATTGGCTCTCTGCAGGATCAAGGAGGAGGATCCTGGAAGCTCCTGTCTGTCAGCAGACACTGTCTTTAAAGACCCAAAAAACAGGCATTGTGGTGTAGGAAGGATTTTGACAAAGAGGAAAGCACCCAGAGTATGGTGATGAGGGGTCTAGAGCCGTGTCATAGGGGGAAAGGGTTATTTAACTGGTGGATCAAGGCAATGATGTAGACACAATTGAGATTTTTGTAAGGTGTTTCATAAAGGCAAAGCTATCTCCACATCATCACTCATATCCCTCTGTTCTCTTCATTCTTACAGTCCTTCTCCTCTGAACTATTGTGACAACCTCATTGGTCTCACTATTGTCAGGTTTTCCCATCTCCAAACCATCCTCCACACAGCTCTAGGAGCTTCCTTTTGCCTTTATGGGGTAAATTACACACTCCTCTGTTTAGTTTTTAAAGGCCTTCATAATCTGTTTTCGATTTACCTTTCTAGGGGCACAACTACATCTCCCTCTATCTCTTCCTCTTTCTCCTTTTAACTTTCTTTCTTTTTCTCCTTTCCTTCCTTGCTTGTTTCCTCCCCCCTCATTCTTTCCTTCCTTCCTTCCTTCCTTCCTTTTTGCCTGCTTTCTTCCTTCTTTCTTTCTTTCCTTCCTCCCTTCATCTCTCTCTCTCTCTCTTTCTCTCTCTCTCTCTCTCTCTCTCTCTCTCTCTCTCTCTCTCTCTCTCTCTCTCTCTCTCTCTCTCTCTGTCATCACCCCTGTCAGTCAGTCCCTCTTTCCTTGTTTGGCTACATCTGGAGTCCTGTGGTCAGTTCTGGGTCCACTGATCAAAAAAGACTTTATAAGCTGATGACTGTAGAGGAAAAGGGGAAAAGGCTTTGTGTTCCTATAAGTTGGGGATATTTAGCTTTAGCAAAGCTTTGACTCTTCTTAGAGGTCACCAAGCACAGGCTGGATGACCACTTGGGGGGATATTGCAGAGGGATCTGGTTCCAGTCTGGGTTGGATTGATGCCTCTGAGAGCCCAGATGGTTCAGCTCCTAGGACTTCCTGGGTTCTGTGGGAAGGAAGAAAAAGAGCAGAAACTTCTAAAACTCTGCCCAAAGGGCTATAAAAACTGTGTATGCCCTTTGTCCCAGAAATATCAGTGCTAGGTCTGTATCCCAAAAAGATAAAAGAAAAAGGAAAAAGACCCACATGTACAAAAATATTTATAGTAGCTCTTTCTGTGGTGGCAAAGAATTGGAAATTGAGGGGATGGGGGGTGGAGCCAAGATGGTGGCATAGAAGCAACAAGATTTCACAGCTCCCACATAGCCATCTCAAATATCCATAAAATATGACTCTAAACAAATTTTAGGGCTCCAAAACTCACAAAAATACAGAAAAACACATCTCCCATTGAAGGTAGCTTGGCAGGAAGGGCTCATCACAGCACACTGGGAGCTGAAACCAGCCCAGCATGAAACCGCGGCTTGGCCTTGGGGTGGCCAGGACAAGCCACGGCTGGAGCCTTCAGGAGAGTGGATCAGCAGCAGCTGTGGCAGTTTCCAGAATTATCAAGTCATAAGAAACAGAGACAAAGTGAAAGGTCAGTGGAACTCAGCTAAATTTTGGGGAGAAAAGCTGTTAGGCTGAACTGCCTCCAGGACAAGGGAGTGGCAGAAGCAGTGGCCCGCCACCTCCACATGGGTGCTTCAGAGCTCCTGGCCAAGGGGGGCCAAGCCATCGTTCAGAGGCTAAGTGCTCTTGCATTGAGTGGCTTGGATCCAGATCGTGGTCTTGGGTGATGGTCCTGGGGTGTGTTTTAAGTGAGCCAAAGTTGGTGGAGGCTGCAAAAAAACAGCAGCCCCCCCGATAGTTCGGCAGCTGCGAAAACCCCAGTGATTTGGGACAGAGCTTTAACCTCTGGAAGCAGAGTTCCACAGAGCTAAAAAGCCAATTAATTGACTGGCAACATGAGCAGGCAAAGGAAGCAAAGTAGGAACAGCAACTGAACTTTAGATTCCTTCTTTGGGGACAAAGAGGATCAAAGCATGGAACAGAAGGAAGACAACACAGTCAGAACTCCCACACCAAAAGCTTCCAAGAAACATGTAGACTTCTTACAAGCCATAGAGCAGCTTAAGAAGGATTTTGAAAACCAAATAAGAGAAGTGGAGGAAAAATTGGGAAGAGAAATGAGAATGATGCAAGAAAATCATGAAAAGAGAGTCAACAACCTGACTGAAGAAAA
>CM053584.1:27042889-27109957 GCA_028627135.1 Pseudochirops cupreus | reverse complement strand
AATCTCAAAAGCTTTCTGAAGAGAATAATTCCTTCAGAATTAGAGTAGAGCAAATGGAAGCAAATGGCTTTATGAGAAATCAAGATACTATTAAACAGATCCAAACAAATGAAAAAATAGAAGGCAATGTGAAATACCTCTTTGAAAAAACCACTGACCTGGAAAATAGATCCAGGAGAGACAATTTAAAAATTATTGGGCTACCTGAAAGCCATGATCAAAAAAAGAACTTAGAAAGCATCCTTCAAGAAATTCTCAAGGAAAACTGCCCTGATATTTTAGAACCAGAGGGCAAAATAGAACTTGAAAGAATTCACCAATAACCTCTTGAAAAAGATCCCCAAAAGAAAACTCCTAGGAATGTTATAGCCAGGTTCTGGAGTCCCCAGATCAAGGAAATTAAGGGGATGTCTATCATTTGGGGAATGGCTGAACAAATTGTGGCATATGAATCTGACAGTATGTGAATTGTCCCAAAAGAAATGATGAGCAGGAAGACTTCAGAAAAACCTGGAAAGACTTACATGAACTGATGCCGAGTGAAGTGAGCAGGACCAGGAAAACAACATACATGGTAACAGCAACATTATTTGATGACTTTGATAGACTTAGCTATTCTGATCTATACAATTATCTAAGACAATTCTGAAGGACTCAATGATGAAATGTGCTATCCACCTCCAGAGAAAGAACTGATAGAGTCCGAATGCAGATTGAAGCATAATTTTTTTCACTTTCTTTGTTTTTCTTGCCTTTTTTTTTTTTTGCAACATGGCTAATACGGGAATGTTTTGTATGATCTCACATGTATAATTGATATCACATTTCTTGCCTTCATAATGGGTGGGAGAGGGAGAGAATTCAGAACTCAAAAAAAAGAATGTTAAAAATAAATTTTTTTAAAAATTGGAAAAAAAGGAGCTTCCAGGAAAGCACATGGAATTTAGGAGGGGCCAATCCCAGAGGGCCTTGCAGCTCAGTGGCCAGATGGTGAGCAGAGTTGGTCCCTGAGCCAGAGTTCAGAGAGTGGGGAGGTTTAGGGGATGATATAAAAAGGAATCCTTGGTTTATGAGGTACGGTTTCCCCCAGGAGAGGCCGGTACAGGGTGTCATTATCAGGACAGCCAAAGCCTTCAGCTTCCCAGGCCTAGAGAAGCTTCTTCTGATGACCCCAAAGTGCTACCCAAAGCAGGGAGACAATGGTCCAACCCCAAGGGGCTGGAGTGTCTCCTTGGGACAGGAGGGAGAGAGATTCCTCAGCACTCATGAGATGAGGAGCATGGGGATGGACTGGACAAGGTGGGCCTGGGGGGGCTATTGTCTTTGCTTTCCGGAACCCTGAGATAGACGGCTACTCTGATGGGCAGAGGGCCAGGGGAGAGCAGGAGCAGCCTGTGGATTTACTGAGCACCTGGCTGTTCAGCTGGTGCACCAGTCAGCCAGTGTCCATAATGGTGTGTCCCTGGAAGAGACAGCTCCACCTCCCTTCCAACACCCTAAATGGAAAGGATTGTGAGAACTCTCACTTCTGGGGCTTCCATCCCAAGATGTTTCTAGTTTGTTTTCTCCCAATCTGGAGAGGAGTCTTAGATCCTAACAATGTCAGAGCTTGTAGGGATCTTAGAACAAAAAACATAGAATGTCAGAGCTAGGAAGGACCTTAGAACCTAGAATATGGAATGTCAGAGGTGAGAGAGCTTAGAACATAGAACGCAGACTATCAGAGCTGGGAGGGCCCTTAGAGATCTTGGAGCCTCATTTTACAACGAGGGAATCTAGAATCCAGAGGAATGCAGTGACATGTTCACAGTCACACTGCCTATCAGCCGTAGGTCTAGGACTAGGACCTTGGTATGAGATACCTAGATTTAGCAAAGCTTTATTAAAAAATTTTTTATTGATGCCTTTTGTTTTTGACATTGCCTAAATTTCCCAAAGTTTTCTTCCTAAGTGAGGGAAGGTGATAAGTATTTATTAAGTGCCTACTGTATACTAAGCACTTTTTACAGCTAGGGTATCATTTGATCCAGGGAGCCATCCCTTACCACAAAGATTTTTTTAAAAGAAAAACAGGAATATGAGGAAAAAACCAGCAAAACAAACCAAATCATTGGGAAAAACCTGATAATATAATTATTGTTCCTCAGCCGTGGTCCAATTCCTGCCAAGGAGCAGGGGAGTTGCCTGTTCTCGTTCTCCCTTCTTTGGGATCAAGCTCGTCCTTGGTCGTTTTGCACCATTGATTTTGGATCGTTTCAGGGTCATTGTTCTTCCCATTTCCATAGCTGCCATTGTGGGCTAGTTTTCTTGGCTCCGTTTCATAAATTCTTTTGTGCCATTGTTGTGGAAAATAAGGGGGGGGGTGCTACACAGTAGGACAATGAAGTGGATTCGGAAATAGTCGAATGACTAGACTAGAAGACTAATTGTTAATGGTTTCATGTGAGTGTGGAAAGAGGTCTGAAGTACAGTAAGTGCCCCAGGGATTTGCGGCTGGCCCCAATACTAGTTAACAACATTTATATAACACTTTACGGTTTGTAGAGGAATTTACAGTTATTATCTCAGTTGATCCTCACAACCCTGGGAAGTAGGTGCTATTGTGCTCCCCATTTTACAGTTGGGGAAATTGAAGCAGACAGAGGGTAAGTGACTTACCCAAGGTCACACAGTTACAAGGCATCTGAGGCTCCTTGTGAACATCAGAGGTTCCTGGCTCAGTGCTCCATGCACTATGGTGCCACCTGGCTGCCATCTGTTAAACCAACCATGTTGAACGTTTCTGTCTTGTTTTTGTTTGTTCTTCATTCTTTAAAAGGACCATGACATTGGGGAGATGATGCCATGACATGAAAGGGAATTGGATGTAAGTGAGGTAGGGCTGTGCAAAGTCACCAGCCTCGCTTTCTCCTCCAGAGCCATCTGGGTCCAGTGGCCAGATACAGGTCAGGATGACTGGGGATGGCAATTGATGCAGGGGAAAACTCTGGCCTTTGTAAAGTAAGATCCTTCCCAGTTCTCAATTTGACTAAGGCAACACCCATTCAGTGATTAAGTCTAGGTAAGTCTATGATGGAGGTAAAGGCATAAATGGTATACTTATCCCATTTGTGGATGACACAAATTTGGGAGAAGACAAAATCAAAATCCAAAAGATCTTGATGGGTTAAAACCTAGGGTGAAGATGAACTTTAGTAGGGAGCAGCATATAGTGTTACAGTGGGATTCAAACCTTAACTTTATGAGGTTCAACAGGAGTTTGTTTGAAAATGATCTGGGTGTTTTAATGGACCACAAGTTCAATAATGAGTCATCAGCCCCTAAAGCTACCACCATCTTGGGCTTCGTTAAGTGATGAAAAACCTCCAGGAATAGGGAGGTAGGAGTCCCTCTATCCTTTGCAGTCATCAGACCTCATCTGGAGTACTCGGTTCATTTCTGGACCACACAGTTTAAGAAAGACGTTGATAAACTGCAGAGTGTCCTGAGGATGGAGAATGAGGAAAGGCTTGGACTCCGATCTCCTACGAGGGTCAGTTGAAGGAATTATGTAACATGGAGAAGAGAAGGACTCTTGATCCTAAGAGCAATGCAGCAATCCTTCCCACCACCATGAACCAAAATGGAGGAATCTTCCAACATCACATCTAAAGAGGATTTTTCCATAGAGAGAGTGCAGTTTTACAGGCTGGTGGGAGGGGGACAGGGTTGCCAGTATGGTCCACATGGTTTCATTACATGTGGATCAAGAAGAGGTATTGATAGATATCTCTGGAATTTTGACCATCCATTTCCAAAGGAGACTTTGATTCCTACCTGGAGGAGAGCAGGAGAAGGGACCATGAAACCTATTCCTCTATTCTTTTCAGAGAAGAGATACCAGACTAGAATGATACTTATCGGCCCCTTCTAGGAAATGATCTTCTCTCCCTCCCTCTTAGCTTGAGGATGCTTTCCTGATTGCTCTCACTTACTCGGGCAGCAAGGTGATATGATGAACAGAGTGCTGGTTGGTCTGAAGGCGGGAAGACCTGAGTTCAAATCCAGCTTGCAGATACTCACTAGTTGTGTGACCCTAGTCAAGTCACTTCTGTCTAAGTTTTCTTAACTGTAAAATGAAGATAGTTAGTAGCACCTATTTTTTAAGGTTGTTGTGATCACCAAATGAATAACATTTGGCACAGAGTAAGCACTTAATAGATGCTTGATTCCTTCCTCCTAAAGAGGAAGGGGCATCTCAAACTTATATCCAAAGATTTGACCCCTTCCCACCAAATAAATCCTAATTACACAGAAGACCACTATAAATAGTGATTGTTAAGGTAATCCATTTATCAGAGGGGACAGAAAGAGAGAGACCTCGGTTTCACCTACGGGGAAATTCCCTGAATTCTCTCAGGCAGTATTGTCAGGGTTATCAGGGATCTACTGAGGAGCAGGCTTTCCCTCTATGTCTGCTTCCTAAGTCCTTCTCTCCCTGCTCTGGTCCCTCCCTGAACAGAGTCCTCAACTGCAGGAAGAGAGTCTCTCCTTTCAAAGGCTCACAAGTCCAGTCTGCCCTGAGGGCAGGGAAGTGGCATGTTTTCACCCTTCTCTCCACCAATGAGAGGAGTCATGCAAATGAGCCATGTTGGACACCTGGGTCATGTGTTAGTGGGAAGGGGATGGACTGATTTAGAGTCAAGAGACCTGAGTTCAGATTTTGACTCTGATGCTCCCCAACTCTGTGAGCTTACATAAGCTTCCTCTCTATGAACCTTCTTTGTAAAATGTAATTATCCCTATGGCACTATATAAATGCTAGCAAGCCATAATAATGATTGATGCTGATATACGCTTTGCAATTTTGATAGTGAGAAATGTTATTTTTGCCCCTCTCCCTCCCAAGTGTTCCTGGTGCAGCATCCATGACTGGAACCAGTCCTACTCAGTCACCTACCAGCCTCAGTAAGCCTCTGTCTGCTTCAGTGTTCTCAACTGTACAATGGATATAATAAATACCACTTACCTCCCAAGGCTGATGTGAGGATCAAATGAGATTACATTTCTAAAATGCTTTGCAAACCAATATCCAAAAGAGAAATGGCATATTGTGAATAATGATGTGTTCACAGCTATCACAGCAGCTATCACAGCCCCCCCAAGTCTTCCCTCCTCCAGGCTAACAGGTCCAGTTGTTTCCATCAATTCTCATATGGTATGGCCCCTAGGCTCTTGATTCAAGGACTTGCTTGTCTTCCCCTGGACATTCTACAGCTGACCATTGTCCTTAAACTATTGAGCCTAGAGCTGAACACAAAACTCTAGATGAGTGACAAGGACAGGGTAGAGAGGGGTTATTGACTTCAAATTCATGGGATCTAAGCCTCTTTCGAGATGACAGGAGGCACAACTAGTGGCAACAGGAGAGGAGATCTGCAATGAGCTAGATGGGCAGTTATTCCAAAGCAGGATGGGCTGTTTTGAGTGGTAGGGAGTTCTCTGTCCCACGCCTTCTTCCATTCAACCCGCATTTCCTTAGCACCTATTATGCGTAGGGTCCAGTGCTCAGTGCTGGGTGCGGCTCAAAGATGAGTGAGATACTGACCTTACCCTCATGAAACTTACAGTCATAGTGTCCACAGATATTCAAGCTGGAAATAACCTTGCCTAATGACTTGTAGAGATGAGGCCCCGGGAGGGAAAGCGACTTGAGCCATGTCACATAGATCCTAAGGAGAATCTTCAGGATCAGCAAACACAAGTGCTCTGGTTCTTAACCCAGGCTTCTGACTCTAATAGTGTTGGAGGATTAGACTTGAGGACGGTTATAATATAAAGCTATTGCATAATAAAAAGAACTTCAGAGAGATGCCTATATGAGATACGGAGCTCTTTGGGAGTTCAGAGGTGGAAATGATAACTTGCAGCCAGGGATGCAGGGGAGATCTCATGGAGAAGCGGAGAGTGGAGCTGGGCCTGTGGCTCGGCTCTGAAAATAACTTCAGTGGGAGCAGGTTGATTAGAGAGCAAGATGACCTTGGCTGCGTTGTTTTCTCAGCCACTGCCCTGGAGCTCAGGACGCGCGGACAGCCGGCTGTCAGGTTCTAAAATGAGCTGGGCAGCGGTAGAGGAGTCACAACCCATCAATCCCATCCCCAATGGGGTGTGAGTCTCTTTACTAAGATCTATGGCTGTGTCTGCTGTCTATAGCCCTTGCTGGGCTTCTCATACATCATCTGCCTTTGCTTACTCACCCATGGGCCCAGAAATTGCCTTCAAGGAGCCCAGGCAGAGGCCACAGGGACAATGAAACCCACCAGGACAAAGGCTTTCTGCACAGACAGCCTTTTCACACTGATGCCACTGGACTGGGATTCCAATGATCCCCTAATCACTGGGAAAGCCCTTGGCTTTGGGACCAAGTGTTTGATGTTTAGTGGACTCAGACCACTCCATTGCAGAATCCAGAAGTGACGTCAGTGGCCACCTCACCTAGGAAACTGGGGCCTCAAAGAGAGGGGGTAGTGACTGGTATGTATCACTTGTCACTTAAACCAGGTCTGATTCCCCATCCCAATCTTCTCTGTTCTTCATGACCCATCTTCCTCTTGGCACTTTACATAGAACAAGGGAGTCCCTATGAAGATCCAGCCTTGAGGGAGGCGGGGAAGGTCTTCTCTGGGGCTGGCTCCCAGCTGGGAACTAACGGCACCCTTCAAGTGTTCCCCAGGGGAAGACTCTGATTGAGTGATCTCTGTGGTCCCTTCCTATTCCACTAGTTGAGGACAGTAAAGGTGAAATCACCACATCATGATCTTCCCTCCTCCCCACAAAGATATGGTACAAGTCTTTCCAGGTTTCTCTAAAACTGTTTCCCTCCTTATCTCTTATGGGAAAATTTTTTTTCGTTACTCTTGACAAACTCCAAAAGAAGAGAAATGGGATTGTACTTGAATGTCTAGCACAATAGCTTGTGTTAGCCAAACAAAACAATGTATAATCGTTGACCAAATTATGGCATATGAGTGTAATAAAGAATTCTTGCTTTGTGAAAGATGAGGAGGGAAATGGTTTTAGAGAAACCTGGGAAGACTTGTCTGAACCAAGGCAGTGAAGTGAACAGAACCAGGAGAACTTCTACTGTAGCATCAACATTACAAAAATGAGCCACTTTGAAAGCTGCTAAGCTGATTAACTCAGTAACCAACAATGATTCCGGAGACCCAAGATGAAGGATCTCTTGACAGAAAGATGATGGTGTAATATGCAGGGGGATGTACATTTTCAGACATGCCCTAGAGGGGAATTTGTTTCGCTTAACTATACTTATTTGATATAGGGTTCTTTTTTGGGGGGTAGGGCAGTAGTAGAAAAAGGTTTGAAAACTGAAAAAATTAAATTGAATTTTAAAAATTACTTCATTAAACATGTTAGTTATAAAGCTACCCTGTTTACCTACCTTGTCTCTCCCTCCAATCCTCTTTCCATTCTGTTTTGCTTCTTTAAATGTTTTGAAAAATTCTTTTTTCTTTCTTCTCTTTTTTTCTGACCTGTCAGTCACCCTTTCCCCTAACCTCACCCCAATTAAAGCTGAAAAGGAGGGTGGGAAGGAGCCTGTGGTACAGAAAACCAAGTCAGGAGTGGAGCCTGGAGAAGAAGAAGACATGATAAGCCCCACCAGCATTTTCCTTAGAATCAAATAAAGGGGCTGAAAGGGGAATACAAGTAGTCAGGAGGGGGGTGAACTTCTGATGATGCTGTTTTGTGGCAGCTGCTTTTTACACTTTGTATCAGTTCATGTAAATCTTCCCTGGCTTCTTTGTATTCATCATATGCAGAGTAAGATTACAGCAAAATAAGACTCTATTACATTAAGGTACCACAATTGGCTCAATCTTACCCCAAATGATTGGCACTGACTTTGTTTCCAATTTTTTTTGTATATAACCAAAGGTGCTGTTATAAATAATTGGTGTATATGGAGACTTTCTTATTGTCAATGGCCTCCTTGTAACAATGGGTGGAATCTCTGTGTCAAAGAGAACATTTAATCACTTTATTTACATAATTCCCAAAAGGTCTCCAGAATGGTTATACCAATTCACAGCTCTACCAACAATACATTGGTGTGCCTTTTTCTTCAACACTATTCCCATCAAATTGATCACAGGATTGCGGGTTTTTTGTTTTTTTTTTTTCAGTTTCTCTTATTGGTAACTTGGAGGATCACTTTATATGGTTAAGTTTTCAATTTTTCTTTTGATAAACCTCAATTTCCACATTTGTAAAATTGTGGTCATAGGACCTCCCTCCTAGGATTGTGAGGATTAAATAAATATTTATAAAATGCTTAGCAAACTTGGTGTTACATAAATGTCAAGTGTAGTACTCAACACTTGAGCTCATGAAATTTGGGAGTTCATGACAGATTCCATCAAAGTGGAGGTCAGGGAGTCTATGAGAACTTGGAAATTAAAACAGGGAGATGAGCTCTATGCTGGCTGAGTGGCACATAGAATAGAGATGAAGGTGGGAAGGCTGGTGGCCAGCTCCAAACCTGTCACCTCCCCCTTCTCCAGGCCACAAATGCTGGACGGGGAGGATGGTGTTACTGCCACCTGCTGCCAAGCCTAAAGCGTTCTGGGCAGTGTGACAGGTGATGGCAAAGTCCCTGTTGGGGCAGTCTGAGGCCTTCAGGCCTACATCTTGGACAAGAGCTGTGGCTAATTTTAAAACATCTGAGGGCTTGTGCTAGGTCACACAGAGGGGGTGGTAGTCTAGAAACACAACCAACAAGGAATAGCTCTGACCTCAGAAGAGGGTATCGAGGCCTTCCTTCTAGAACATTTGAGACATTGTCCTTCAGCCTGTCTGAACACATCCTGTGATGGGGAGCTCACGTTTTCCTGAAGCAGCTCATTTTATCTTTCGACAGCTTTACTGCTTAGAACACAGCCAGTGACAGATCCTTGGGTTGCTCCGGCCTCCTCTCTCATGGCACAAAGTACACCCCACCCAGGTATTGGTGTTTGTGCCCTTCATCCCCTGCCACACTCTGAGGGCAGGGGCTGCATCTCCTGTCACATGCATCACTCCCTAGCACACTGTTTCCTCTCACCTGACCAAGAACCCCTTCCACAATGTCCCTGGCACATGCCATTCAGCTCATTAGTGTGTCCTCCTGTCTTCTCTGGTGGCTCACTGGACCTTGAAGTCCTTCTAGACTCGGTTTCCTCATCACTAACATAAGGACCATAGCCCCTTCCATGTGAGCTGATGTGAGGATCATGAGAGCACAGGCCCTAGCCATTTTCTTCCTCTCCAAATCACCTCCCCCTTCCCCAAGTTCCTGTAACTGATTCAGGGGGCAGCTCCCCTGGTCCAGTGTCTAGGCCTCTCGCCAGACAGGCTCTCCTCCTCGAAGACACTGGCCAGCATGTTGGCGTCCCTCTTCATCTGTGATGTCCTGAGGTCACAGGCCTGGGAAAAGCCCCAGAGGCATCATGCCCAACTGCAATCCCACAGGTATTCCGTGATGCTGCTGCTAACAGCACTCAACACTCAGCCTTTGCTTGAAGACTTCCAAGGAACGTTAACTTCCTAAAGCTGCAGACCTGCTTGAGGATCACCCCAACTGTCAGGAGGCCTTTCCTCACACTGAGGAGAATAAGCCAGGCCCCAGCTGTTATGAAGCAGATTGCCTAGTTCAAATCCAGCCTCAGATACTTAATCTCTGTCTGCCTCAGTTATCTGAACAGTGAATTGGGGATAACAGTCCTTACCTCCAGATAAATGCTATCGCTAAAAGACATGGACATAAATAAGCAGAGAGAACATGCTTTGAGCCATCAGCCGTATTTTCAAAAGGACTCTGGAATGCAGTCACCTTCTCTTCTTCCCACCACTCCTTGTTCTGACCTCTTGGGTCCCCTGAGCCCCCTCCTCCTCCAGCCAAATGCCCTTGGCTCCTCTGACCCTCACAGGAGGCTTCCTGCCCCCTCACTATCCCAGCTGCCCTCCTCCTTAGCAGGGAGGTATCTCCAACTTTCAAAAGCCCCCTCTTGCTCTGGTGGCTTCCCTGGACTCCTGGGTACCAAGGAGAGGTTCTGATTCTAACAGTCTAACAGATTCTAACAATCCTGCCCCAGCTCAGACATCACGCGTGGAGATGGTTGGAGAGCCAGAAGCGGTTTTATTGCTTGAGCTGGGAGTCATGCCCTGTTGTTCATATGCTAACAGCTACGGGGCTCCAGGCTGGGGACCACCACCCTGAGATTCAGGATGCCCCCTTTTTATATTTATGTATATGTTCAGACCATACTGATTCACCCCCTCCAAGCATGCTTCGCCTGGAGAGTGTTTCTAAAGGGCAGGTGAGAAGAATGAGCATAGTCCGTGGTTTCCTCTTGGGGGTATCAAAACTGCCTGCTGTCTCCACCAAGTGCCAGCCCTGGAGGTCACAAGACGGGCACCCAGGCCAGTCCAACACAGTTCCAACTAAACCACGTGGATACCTCTGGATGAAATGGGCAGCCCCCTGGAGATGCCTGTGCCTGGCCTGCCACGTTGCACGTGGCCACGGCAGGCAGGCCAGCGTCATCTCTCCTTAACTTCACATAAAGGACAACTCCATCACTTTGGGGCTGTGATGTCAAAACCACTGGCATGCAACCACAGTGTCACATTTTGATACTGCAATGTTAATTATGTTAAGCCAACTGTCCTGTCAAGCATCACTGACCCGGCTTCCACTCACTTCCCAAGGACACCCTAAGGAGGTTGGAAAAGAATTCTTGTAACACCTCACCCTGTGAGATCTAAAGACCAAGCACTAGGGCACCAACTCTGGGATCCCCTCCCCACAGTAAACATCCTCGGAAACACACAAAGGGCATCCAGTGCGTGTGTGGGTGTGTGAATGTGTGTGAGTTCATTGTGTGTACAATGGGTCCTCAGGCTCCTTTTCAGGACTGACCACCACCATCAGTACAACAGCCCCAGCTCTAGGCTTTGTCCGATTCTCGTGAGGGTCTCAGCTCAGCTGCAAGCCCACTCTGCTCCAGCTCTGCAATGACGGACATGTATTTGAACTCATTGGGTCGGAGGTTAAAGGTCTCTACCAGGCCATAGGTCTCCTGGCGGTCAGTGGCATAGAACAGCTGTACCTGGTTGGCAATGCACTGAGCCTCAGAGATTTTCTGAAAGGGAAGGGAACATGGTTAAGGCCTCCCCTTCTGGCTGTAGCTCCCCTGCCTCAGAAGGGCTCTCAGTGGATGGCCTTGCCCTCAGAAGCCCTTTCTAGACTATGCCTTTGGGGATGGACTTCTACCCACATGCAGGCCCTCCTCTCTGTGACCAGGTCTTCAAGGACCACATTTGTTCAGCATGCTGGGGACTTCAGCTTTACAGGCTTGTGCCCACGCTGAGCAGGAATCTTGGCAAGTGTCTTGTCTAAGGCCATCTTGTGAGGCCCACCAGGCCCAGGGCTGCCTGACTGAGGCTCCAGAGCCAAGAGTGGCAGGGGCAGGATTAGAACCCTGGGCCTCTGACTCCTTTAGCACCACAGAACTGCTGTTTTGGGTAGTGTCGCCTAACTACACTGGCCTTGGTTGTCCTTACCCTTCCAAAGCTTGTACAAGCCCAGAGTCTGGCCAGTTTCCACACCATGATGAAAGGTTATCATGGGATTCCTCTGGTTCAGTGATCTTGAACTGGGGGCATGTGAGCTGGAGGAATCTCCTCATTCCCTCTGCTTCAGCTCTAGGGACTGGGACCCCCATTGTCTGTTGGGGGGCTGATGGGGTGGTATCATTTAAACCCATGGTCATTCTAGAGCCACTGTGAAAAAAGGGAGTCTTGTTGCTGCTTTTCTGGAGCATGGAGGGCTGTCATTCCAGGATCTCCTGTTGGGGCCTGCAAGCTTTCAGCGCTCCCTAGGTGGTCTGATCCAGGGCAACGTCTGCTCTCTGACCCCTGCTTCCAGCTCTGCCAATCCCTGATCTGCTTCTTGCTCCTCTGCTCTGGACATTCCTCTGCAGGCTGGGCTAGAAACTGGATCCAAGACCTTCCTCTGCCCCGAGTCCTGCACCTCCTCATTGCTGCTGCCTCTGAATATCCTTCTTCCATATCCTGCTGTGTGTGCCTGCTCCTCATTTACCCTCAGTCTGCCCTTGTGCCCCAGAGCGGAGCACTGGCTGGCAGGGCTGCCAGCTGGCATCTGTACAGGTCTGGGACTCCTCTCATGCCGGGCACTGGTGCATTCTGCCCACCTGGGCTGAGAATAGGACTCACTGTGACTTTTTCCAAATCTCCCCCACAAGAGTGGGTCTGGTGTGTTTTCTGGATCTGTCTGGAGGAGTTCTAGGGGTGTGCTCAGTGTGCTTGGTGTACTTCTTCCTGGTATTCTGCCTCCACCAGGCCTGGCTTCCCAGGAGGTTGGGAGTTGTCCTACCTCTGGTGCCGCAGAGAGGAGGCCATGCCTGGAAGGCTCTCCCTCCTCTCCTCCAATTCCTGGCTTCCTTCAGCTAAAATTCCCCTTCTACAGGAACCTTTCCCATTCCCTTAATGCCTGGGCCAGCCCTCTGTGATTACCTCCATCTAGTCTTGTCTGTGGCTTGTTTGTTTCTATGCTGTCTCCCCATCAGACTGGGAGCTCCCCGAGGGCAGGGCCTGGTGTTAGTGATGCCAGCTGACTGCCAGGCCCAGCGGCATCTTACCAGAAAGGTGGAGTCCATCTCTGCCATCATGAGCACGATGCCCTTTTCCTTCTTGAGCTCTGGGAAGTGGTAGAGAACGAGCTGGCTTGAGGCTGCTTCCCCTTGAGTCTGCAAAGGAGCACAACCCAGGGTCACCCCAGTGCTGCCAGCTCTGGGGACGTGGGACACCCTCAAACACTAGCCCTCGCTCTCTGACCCCTGGGAGCCAGCAGGACAGAGGAGCACGTGCAGAGGCCTGGGCCCAATGGTCAGTGGTGTTGGCTGTTTCACAGGTCATTTATAATAAGGAGTTTCCCAAAGAAAAGCCACAAGTGCCCTTCATGCAAGGGGAAAGGGAGTTCTGGGGGGCAGAGGTGTCACCCTGGGTGTGACATTCATTCATTCATTTAAGGGGCCTGTGCCTTCCAGGGGCCAGGCACTGTGGTTATGGAGCCAAAAGCCCCCAAAGAGCCCCTGCCTTCAAGAAGGTTCTATTCTATTAAGGAGAAAAAAGGAACAGATTTAAAGTGACTACTCAGAGGCTGGTCATGGCCCACAGGAAGCCTCCAGGAGAGGTGAAAGTTGGGGGCAGATGCCAGCCCAGTCTAGCTTTGGACTGGCCGAGGGTAGCAGCCCCAGCTGGCCCGGGGCTGGCCTCAGGGAAGCAGAGCTGAGTTGAGGAGGGTTCTCAGCACTGGTTCCAAAAATGTGGCTGTCTAGCTCAAACACCGGGGAAAAGTCCTTTAAATGGTTAATTAGAAAACAGCTTGCAGGGCAGGCATGGACACCCTCCCCGGGCTGTCCCAGTCAGCTCCTCACCCTCAGATTTAATTCAGTAATTTAACAATCATGACATCAATAATATATGGAGATCAGTAATAATAACAATGATGATGGCACATATTTTGCAGTGTTTTTATGGCTAAGAGCTGAAAACCCGGAGAGGGTGGCACGAGGGTTTTTACTCCAACTTCACAGAGAAGGAAACCAAGACTCAAATAGTACGGGTGAGTGTGTGGATTTGCACCCAGGCCTTTCCTGGCCACTGTTTCCCCTTGCTGGCTGTGAGACTGGGGGCCACTGAGCCGCAGCTTCCTCACACCTGCACTACCCGCCTCCTGGGGCTGCTCTGAAGAAAGCTTCAGAATCATCTTGTTCTTCTCTCCCAAACCCTCTGAGGAGGCTTGGGGCAGGGAAAGTAAGTGGCTGGAAATGGGTGAGCTGGACTAAATAATGATAATCAGGGGCGGCTAGGTGGGGCAGTGAGTAGATCACCGGCCCTGGAGTCAGGAGGACCTGAGTTCAAATCTGGCCTCAGACACTTAGTACGCACTAGTTGTGTGACCTTGGGCAAGTCACTTAACTCTAAACTTGCCTCCCCTCCCCCCCCCAAAAAACAAAACAAAACAAACAAAATAATGATAATCAGAAGACTAAGTCCCTGTTTTCAAGAAGCCACATGCAGAGAAGGAAATAAGAGCAATGTAGAAAGGACTGTAATATTCAGGAGACTGGGGTAAGGGTCGCATGAGAGCAGGAAACCCCCTGCTGCTGGGAGAACCAGGAGGCCCACCGTCAAGCTCACTCCAGCAGCCCACATTTGTGGCCAACCTAATGTGAGCTCTGAAAGTCATGCTGACCACTGCAAGGCCCCCAGTGGGTCAGACACGGCACACCCACTGTGTGCCACGGGGCACAAGGACATGTGTGATCGGTCTCGGTACTGCTGGTGTCTGGCAGGGGCTGTGAGATGGCTCAGAGAGTAGTCCCAGGCTGGGAGTGGGGGGCCCAGGAAACATTTGTGGTTATGAACCATAAACATATAAAGAGATAACTAACGATCCAAGGTGGTTGATGCTCAGAGCCTCAGCTGTCCAAAGCACCATGAGCATTCAGGAAACATCCTGGGGGCTCCAGCGGACGGGGAAAACCCCCTAAAGGAGGTGGACATTTGACACGACTCCCTCTCTAGCATCAGAGCAAGGCCCCTGGAGCTACCTCTAATTCCTGAACCTTACTGCAGTGAAACATTATTTCTGGGAAGAGCCCTACTTTTGGGGAGTGAAGACACACCGGCCTCTGACTCCAACCAAGAACAAAGCCCACCCCTCTTGGCTGGAGCCTGCAATGTTGCTCACCTACCTGGATGTTTATAAGGGCAGTGAAGTGGAGCTCTGGACCTGACCACTGTCCCACAAAGAACTCGTAGCCTTCCCTCCTCGGGAGGGCACACAGGAACTGCAGGAAGTAAACATAGGGGGTGTGGGGTGAGACGTCCAGCAAGGACCTCAGGGGCCTAAGAAGGCACAAAAATGCCCCCCAAAATACCATTAAGAACTAACAGGTAATACTGGCTTCAGGGATGGCGACCGGACCTCTGGGTTTTTGAGAGCGATAGAAATGCTAGTTATTACTGCTATTAGGAAGGTGCAGGTCAGCACCTCCGGGCTTGGTGCCCTGAGCCAGGCTGTGCGGCTGCTCCCGTCTCCCCTGCTGGATCCTCCTCCTCCAGGTCATGCCCTCCCTCTAACCGCAGGTGGGGGTCCCTCAGTGTTCTGTCCTGGGCCCCCTTCTCTTCTCCCTATCATTTGGTGACCCCTCAGCTCCCAAGGATTCTCTGACCTCCAAGCTGGTGATTCTCACATCTACCTCTCCTGCCCAACCTCTCCGCTGACCCCCACTCTCACATCTTTGGCTGCCTATCAGACATCCCAAACTGAATGACCCAGCAGACATCTTAAACTTGACACGTCCCAAACAGAAATCATAATTTCTCCCTGTCCCCAGGTCCTCCCCTAGCTGGCAGGTGGCATCCTCCACTCCTCACCCTCACTGCCCCACAACCAAGCTGTTGCTAAGCCTTCAATTTTACTTTACGACGATTCTCCCAAATGACTCTCCTGTCCTCTGACCCTGCTCCACCCTGGTGCAGACCCTCATTGCTTCACCCCTGCAGGTCTGTTGGTGGGCCTGCCTGTGCCAACTCTCCCCTGGCTCTAGGCCACCTTCCACTCAGTTGTGAAAATGACCTTCCTAAAGCTAAGGTCTGACCATGGACTCCTTCTGCTCAGGACACTGCTGTGGTTTCCTATCACCTCCAGCATCAACAACAAAGTCTTGGGGTGGCTAGGTGGTGCAGTGAATAGAGCACCGGCCCTGGAGTCAGGAGGCCCCGAGTTCAAATCTGGCCTCAGACACTTAACACTTACTAGCCGTGTGACCTTGGGCAAGTCATTTAACCCCAACTGCCCTGCCTTCTACCCTCCAGAAAAAAGCAAAAAATAAACAAAACAACAACAAAGTCTTCTGGCATAGACCTCCCCCTCACGTACTCTGTGATCCAGAGGTAAGGGCCTCTCTGTAGCTGCTCTGTCTCCCAACTCCCAGCCTTTGCACCAGCTGTGCCCAGTGCCTGGAATGCTCTCCCTCCTCATCTCTGCCCTGGCTTTCTTTGAGTCCCAGCATTAACTCCTCTCAATGCGCCCACCTTCCTTCTCCAGATAATTTCAATTTCTCTTGTCCACAGCTTGTTGGCACACAGTTGTTCGCACGCTTTCTCGCCTGTTAGACTGTGAGCTCCCTGAGGGCAGGGACTGCCATTCACCTTTCCTTTATCCCTAGCATTTAGCCCAGTGCCGGGTTTCATGTTTACTGACTGACCACCCGAGGCAGAGCTTGCACCCAGGTCATCTCTCTATCATCTCCAGTCACCAGCTTAGAGGATGATGAAAAGATGGGAGCCTTCAGGGAAAGGCCTTTCCACTTCTGGAGATACACCCAAATGAAAGTTTTGTGGTTTAGACCTCCAAAGGCAAGTGAATGAGCAGTCCAACCACCTCCCTTTCCTTCCCCTTCCGTCTCCCTGCCTCAGCATCTCTGCCCACATGCTGACAGGCTGACCAGGGCAGCTGAGGCCACAGCCCCCTCCCACACCCAGTGGGCAGATGAACTTACGGATGGACACTTCTGGGCCCGGCTCCAGATCAAGTCAAACTTCTCCGCCTGCAGGGTGGAAACAAGAAAAAAAAACCTGCCTCACAAAGAAAAGTCCAAGTCTAACCAATGGCATGCTTGTGTTAGATGCTAGCAGGTGCCCACAGTCAGCCTCCGGGAGTTCAAGCTCACCCCAGAACTCTGGCCCCTGACAAGGCCTCAGCAAACACTTGGGCAGCACGAGGCCATACGTGGAGTCATACTAGCTGATAACCCCTCACACACGTTCCCTCTCTTGTGTTTTCTCCTCCAAGCCCTGCCTTTCCCAGGTGCTTCAGAGGGCACAAGCAGTTGGCATCCCATCATCCTGGCTGTTCCCCTCTGGGTTCTCTCCACAGTCTTTCCTAAAACTTGTTACTTAGAGCTGAAGACAAGCCCCAGAGGAGAGGCTTCATGGCAGCGCAAGACGGCCTCGGCTTCCCTGGTTGTCACACCACACATTCAGTGTGCAGTCTCTTAAGACACCCAGGTCATTTTCTGACAAACTGCCTCCAGACACACTCCCACCCTACGCTTGTGAACAGATTCTTGCTCCCATGGGTAAGATTCTACATTTCTCACTCCCTAAAAGCCGTATAAGATTCATCTCAATGTTTTAGCCCGGCAAGAATCCTAATTAGTCACCTGGAGTGCTGGCCACATCTACCAGCCCTGGCAAAGTGGAGAAGCAGGCAAGGCCTTTCTAAGACCTCTTTACCACAAGACCCTATGATCCCAAGACTTCCCAGCTCCATTAGTTCTGGCGGCCTGTTAGAAACAGCATCTTCACACAGCAAACCAAGCAGCAATAAAAGAATCTGGAAATGCCTTGGCCTACTACCAATGACTTGAGACACAGAGACGTCTCTGAGACAGGGGAAGGACAAGAGTCACAAGTGCCAGACAGAGAGAGAAGCATGAAATGTCCCTCTGGGGAATGCAGGCTCCATCCTTCCTTCCAAACAACTTACAGGGATAACGGCGTAGATGGTGTCTTTTGTTGTGAAATACTGCTGCCAAATCTGGTGAGAGATGAGAAGGAGCAGTGTGAGGTCACAGGGGACCCGAGGGGAATTCCTGCCAGACAGAAGCCCCCCAGAACTGGGTCAGTCTTCCCCACTAATGTTCACAAGTGGACGCCCCTAGGCCACGGGGAAGGAAAGCTTCCACAAGTATATTTTTATGATGAGCAATGTTGCTGGCTGTTAGTGAAGAAGGGGTAATGAGCTGGTATTCAGCAGGATGCCTTCCTGGCTCCCCAGCAGAGCCTTGCTTCAGGGGCTGTGTCCTGAAGCCCCACATTGGCACCATGTGCTCCCAGGCATTTGGATCTACCACCTCCTCTAGAACCTCTCTCCCAAGAACAGCCTCAATGGAATGCTGGGTAAGATTATTGGGGCCCTGAGGTTAGAGTCTTATCTCAAATGAGGCACCAGAGGATGCCCCAAAGGTCTGGGGGAGAACAGGACAGCATCTCCATGATGTGAACTAGGGTAGAAAGGAAAGCATGATATGGGGAAGAATGCTGAACTTGGGTGTGAATTCCTATCTCTGATGCCAGCTGTGTGACTCTGGGCAAGTCTCTGTTAGCCTCTCTGGGCCTGCTTCATCTGTGGAATGGGGACAATCCTAACTGAAGTGGCTGTGGCTCCTAGTCCACAACTGGCCAGGTTCTGGATGAGGGTGTGAATCAGAAGAGATGGATCCACTGTTGGTGGATGACGTTCTTAACCTGCCTGCGCACTCCAGGTTTCCCCTAAAAATCCATGACAAGTCCAGCCCCATGAACTAGGTGAGATGCTCCCCTCATCTCTCCATAGCCTCATGTCCCTCTTTGAGCAACATGTGAGCCCCTCCCCATAAGGCTGCAGCAGGTGGTGAGCAAGCTCGTCCTCAACCTCTGTGACATCACAAACTACAGTTGTCCTCCACAGGAACAGAGCTGGTTGGGCACCTGTGTCCAAGGGCACATCCTCTCTGTCTCTGGGGCTCGGCCCCCTCTTCAAATCTGATGGGCTCACTGCCCTGCTATCTTTGTCCGGCCAGACTGCAGAGGCATCCTGTGCCAGCACCACGTTCATCACTACCTCTAATCCCAAAGAAGGCAACAAGGTCTCCACCTCCACTGGTCCAAATGCAGCTTTCAGTTTATGGCCCTTTCCCAGTCTTGCTTTTCACCCCAACTCCTGCCCACTAATGAGGGGAAGGGACTTTTGACACCTGCTCAGAGCTGCCTCCTCCAACATCCCGGCCTCCTGGCTGCACACAGTGACAGTCACATCCTTGATCTGTCACCTGACAAACCTCCCTTTGTGATTCAGAATCCTCAAATCCCTGTTTGAGCCTGACCTTCCATTCTGCCTCTTACTGACTCCTCCCAACCCCATTTCTGTCCTCATCAAGATCCCTAGTCCCAAACCCTGGGGCCAGACCACTGTCCAGATGTGATCCTTTAGGAAACCCCTTCAATGTTATGTGGCCTCCAGCTCTCGAATCCTGAGCCCCCAAGCCTGGATGACTTGCACTGCCCATCTCCTTCACTCCCAGCTGGGGCTGGAGGAAGGCACACAACTGAGTCCACTGGAGCCATTCTAGCCCATCTCAAATGAGCCCTCACTGCAGCAAGGCAGTGTTCCTACTCCTCCCCAAGGGCTTCTCTCCTATACCCCTGCACAGAGGCTCCCCACACCTCTTCACCCTCACTCTGGGCAGAGCACTCACATCTCAGGAAATCGAGGCTGCTCACCACAAATTCCCCCTTCTATCTTTTAGAGCTCAAGACCCCCTGGCATCATCTTCCATGCTGTTGATCTTCAGTCCCAACGGCCTTTCTCCTCCCCAAGGCGGCCCATGGCCTTAGGCCCTTACTCTTTCTCATACCCCTCGACTGTCTGACCCCATAAGCATCTCCCCCCATCCCATCTCTGCTGGCTCCTGCCCTGATGCCTACAAGCAGGCCCAGGTCTCCCCTCCCTTGGTCTTCCCATCCTCTCAAGCAACTGTCCAGAGCCCTTGTCTTTCACAGGCAAGGAGACCAGTCAATGCTGGTGCTTTAACATGCCTTTCTTTGTAATCCCAGAGCTTAGCCCAGGGCCTGGCACACAGGAGGCGAGGACTAATGCCTGCAGCATATAACCCTACTGCCCAGCCTTTCGTCCTGAATACTCTCTCCTGTCTGGTCCCTGGCTCTCCTACTCCCTGCCTGCCTGACCCCTGCTTAGTCTCCTTCCAGGCACCAACCCGCACACTCCAGCCTACCTGGGGACGCTCCCCAGGCTCCATGCCAGGCCCTCTTCTCTCTCCAAGGCCTCCCTCTGGGTGAATTTCCTCACCATCCCTATGGAGCTTGTGATCTCTATCTACGGCCATGCTCTGTAGCTTAAGACATGGACCCACACCACCCACCGTCCAATGGATTCTGACCACACATCTAGTGGGCATCTTAAGCTCTGCATGCCTGCAATGCAGCACATCCTCTTGTCCTTAGCCCCTCCCCTAAGGGCATGGGCATCCTCGTGGTCACCCCAGGACCACCCTTGGCTTTTTGCCTTCTCCCAGCCCACAGAACCTCAAAGTTGCTGAACCCTGCCATGCCTGTCTTCCCAAATCAACATCACCATCTTAGGCCTTACCATCTCTCACCTGCACTACGCCAACAGCCCCAAGATTCTGCCCTCTTATTTTGTTAGATACTTCCCAAACATGTGACCCACAACACTCCTGAGCAAGGTTCAAACTAGATTAAAATGCTCTTCAAATGTCATTTGATCCTCATAATGACCCTGGGAGGCATGTGCACATACTATCTTCACTTTACAGCTCAGAAAACAGAGAGGGGAAGTGACATGTCCAGGGTGACACAGCCAGTCAGTGTCTGAGGTGGCAGCCGAGCTCGGGCTTTTCTGACTCCAGGCCCAGGGCTCTGGCCCCTCCTGGCACAGCCTAGCTCTCTGGGACTTAAAGTCTCTAAACTCATCCCAATTCCCCCAGGGATGAGGGGTACAAGTGGTGGTTCTTGCGGTTTTGAAGCAGGTGTGGGACAAGATGGAAGTGGGGTTTCTCGAAGGTTTTCTGGGCCTACAGCTCAGACACATAGGGCCGGGAATGGGGAGACCAGCTGGGAGCCTGCCCTGAAGGTGCTGGGCTGACCTCAGAGGCCCTGGGGCCCCAAACCAGAAGTGACCAGTGAGCGGGAGCTGCTCCTGCCCTCTGTTAGCCCCCAAAGGCCTTCCCTCTGGGGCCTTCTGAGGGGGACTCAAAGCACTCACTTTTAGAGCTGGCCTGGGAACAGCAGCGCTGCTCACCCCAAGGAAGGATGCAGGAAATACTCTACCTGCCGGATCTCTTCACCACTTTTATCTTTCACCATTTCAAGGTTCAAGATGGAGTTGAGAGTCTGAAATGGGAAATGAAGACCGTCAAAGGAAAAGTCTCTGGGAGGGGAGGAAAGAGGAGAGGCTACCTGGGGGCAGGCGGAGGCTTCCAGGCTGGGGGATAAGAGTCTGCTCATTTCCCAAACTCATTCCTGCCTCACAAACGTGGAGGGGGAAGCAGGATAAGGAAGCCCTGCTTCTTGCATTCACAGTATTTCTCCACTCTCTAAAGGCCTCTTGAGGATGGCCAGTATGACCAGGAAGGACTGGAGGAAGGTGCCTGCTGCTACCAGTCCCACAAGTCAGGTCTGGTCCCATCACTGGGTCTCCTCCAGTGCTTTGGGGCTCAGTGCTAGACCCCACCCCTGGGGTGGGGCCAGGAGCGAGACAATTAAAGATGATGAAGGCAGACACCCAGCCTCCTTAAGCCTGAGAAGCCCGTGGTCCTAGCAATGCTCTCATTTATGGACACACAGACCAGCAGCGCTAGAAGGGGATATACAGACCAGCTCTTCACCATTTGTGCGCATGTCATGGACCCCTCTGGGGATGCCTATGGACCCCTTCTCAGACTAATGCTTTAAAAAATCATAACTGAAATAAACACTGTATTTTGGTTAGAAGTGAAAACAAAGGTATTTGTCCACCAACCCAAGAACCTCGGGTTAACAAGCCTTCATCATTTTACAGATGAGAAAGTTAAGGCACAGAGGGAGAAAGTATTTTCCCATAGTCCCTGGCTCTAGCCAGGCCTCTGGTCAACTCCACTTGTCACATATGCTTTTCCCTTTCTGATATGGCAGAAACAGCAGGCGCTTTGGTGCAAACTCTCCTGGCTCCATGTGCTGCCAAGTGACTCAACCCTTCTGGACTCTCACGTTCCACACTGGAAAAACAGGAAGAACAATACTGGCTCTCCCTCCCTCCCAGGGATGCTGGGAGCTGCACTGGGATACACAGAGATGAAGCATCACTGGCGTCCTTATCTGGAAGCCTCAAGCTGTACAGGGTGAGCACACTCACAGAGCCTGCCACAACCAGAGCGACCGACCGAGGTGGCGACCCCCTGGGCTAGGAACACCCTGGGTCCTGACCCTACCTTGTCTTTAGTGAAGCCTCTCTTCCACTGTTTCCCCAGGGCTTCAGTCTGAAAGAAAGACGTTAATTGGTCTCTGCTTTGGGGTAGGGAAGGGGAGCAGTCAGGGAAGCCACCTGAGGCCAGCTCTGAACTTTTAGGCAAGTGGACACTCCCAGCCTCTCTCCCCCTCATCAAACCTGCCTTCTTCGTCCTGCTCAGAATGCCCACTCCAACCTCTGACTTTCTCTGATCATCTTTCTTGGGGAGGGGCTACCTTTCAGAGGCGACCTCCTAGAGCAGAAAGGAGGGCGGGGACTGGGCCAGCTACCTGTCCGCAGGAACAATGACCCCTGGAGCCCAGCTCTGCTCTGGCCAGACTTCGCTCCACTATGAGACACCAAACAGGATGAATCAGAATTTCACAGTTGCTTCTTAGAGGAGGTAGGAGGGGGAGGCAGAGAGTATGTGTGAGGGGACAGAGAGGGGTTTAGCTTGGCTGGGAGAGGTGGGGTGTGGGCCACCTGGTGGGCCAGGTTCTTGGAAGGAGCCACAGAGGAGCCCAGATCTCTGTCAAAAGGCAGGCCCAGGCCACAGGCTGAACAGGGCACCTGTGCCTGGCCTGGCTTGGAGGACCCCCCTTTCCACATTCTCCTCACACACACACAGAGGCTCAGAATTCACTGGATCTTGGGCCTAGAGCTGGAAGTGAAGAGCCACACCCCTCGTGGGAGATGCCCAAGACCAGGTGGGCTGGCCTGGAGGGTTTGACCTCTCAGTCCCAGCTGCATTCAGGTCCTCTGACATCAGTGGCCCTCCCTCCTTAGAGGTCCCTTTCCTAGACTGTCATGCTGTGTCAGGCTCCTCCTGTCCCCCCCAGACTGTGAACATGAGCAGGGCCACCCTCCCCAGGGGCATTCCCAGAGCCCGGCCATCAGGCGGGGACCATTGTGGCTGCAGCAAAACTCTCTTGCCTTCTGCTCCACACACTTGATAAAGTCGGCTTGCTTGGAGTGTCCCACGGGCTGCTTCCTGAGCTCGTGCCGCTTCTCCAGGCGGGACTCGAAGGCAACAGGGTCTGATCTGCAGGAGGGCGAGGGTCAGGACAGGGGAGGGGTGGAGGCGAGGTCCTCCCACAGGATCCCTCCCAGCCCACAATGTCCTGGTGCTGATTTTGCATGAGAGACAGCAAGGCAGCTCCGTGGATAAAGCCCTGGGCCTGGACTAGGAAAGACACTTCCTAGCTGTGTGACCCTGGGCAAGTCATTTAACCACAGTCTGCCTCAGTTTCCTCAAATGTAAAGTGGGGATAATCACAGCACCAACCCCACAGGGCTGTTCTGAGGATGAAATGAGGTCTTTGTAAAGGATCTGGCAGGAAGTATTTCATAAATCTCTCTTTCCTGCCTTCCCGGGGGGTGTGGAGTTGGAGGTTATAAAGTCAGCCAGCATTTATTAAGCACCAACTATATACCTGGTAGCACGAGGCTATGGGGGCACTGGATTCTGACCCCAGGCTGTGGAGGAGCCCGGGCCCCGGGGTCTTCGCAAGGCTCGGGGGCACCCCACTTCACATTACAGATGGGCAAACTGAGGCCCGAGCTGATGGGCGCTTTTCCCCCGGCTCGAGGGGCAGGAGGAGGAAGGGGCTCCCCGGGACCCTCGGAGCCCGAGCCCCAATAACGACTATTTCTGAAAACGACCCAGGAGAAATGGGGGCAGGGACCAGCAGGGGGGCTCTCCCCATTCCAGGATTCGAACACCCCACCGCAGCTCCCAAGCCGGCCTCTACCCCCTGCGCAGTCGCAGAATCTCGTTCCAGTATTCCCGCCTCCTCCGCGGAGTTCGGAGACCAATACAGTCTACGGGAGGGGCTCCTCTGCGTCCTAGCCCCACCCCTGCCCCTCGGCGCCTGCGCAGTCAGGGAGAAAGCGCCTCTCCGCCCCTGCCCCGCCCCCCGACACCTGCGCAGTGGCGGGATCGGGTCCCTACACCAGAGGGAGGAGCTCCTCTTCCTCCTTGCGCGCCTCGCCTCCTCCCCTCCGCACCTGCGCAGTTGCTGGATCTTTTCCCGGTACTTGTCATAGTAGGGGTTGGTCTCGAGCTCGGCCTCGCCGCTCCCGGCGCCACGGCGCACGGAGAAGAGCCGCAGCTGCTCGGTCCCCACAAGCCCCAGGCCGAGGCCCGGACCCAGAGCGCGACTGCGCACGGCGCACAGGCCCCGGTAGAGGCCAGCCACCTGCAGCACGGCTGGGCCCGCGCCCCCCGCCGCCATAGCCGCCATGGCCGCCGCCATAGTTTCTTCCCCTTCGCCCTCCGCTTCTGCACCCGCCCCCACTGTTGCTTCCGCCGCAGCCGCTTCCGCCGCAGCGGCAGGGCGCCCCTCCATCCCCCTCCCCCGGCGCCGCCGCTTCCGCCCCCGCTCCCGCGTCCAAGGTTCCGCAGCAGCAACGTTCCTCCCCAACGGGCGGGGCCTCTTCTGCGCAGCCTCGGGAGGGGAGGGGCCTTCGGGGAAGTTGTGAATCTGGAGGTGGGGCGGGGGGCACCTGTAGAATTCGAACTCAGGGCCGGCTCCCAGTGCCCGACGAGTCTTTCCTTGAATGTCTCCTCGAATGGGGAACTCACTACTTATGAGGCAGCCCAATCCCTCTGGGATGTGGCCCAATCCTAACTCCTCCTCACAGCTGTTTGCCCGGTGTCTGCTGTCTGAGGACCAGACTCTCAGAGCCGGGAGGGACCTTCTAGATGGGGAGCACCAGGACCTGGGTTCGAATCTCGCCCCTAATTCTGGCCTCCTCTGAGCCTCAGTTTCCTTTTTTGCGAAATGTGTGGGTTGAACTAAATCGACAAGCATTTGTTAAGCACCTACTATGGCAGGCATTGCAGGAAGCTCTGGGGTTATAGAGGGCAAAAACAAGGCCCACCGCCTGCCCGCAAGGAGGAAGATCCATGTGAATAACTATGGGAGAGAGGCTACTCTCTAAGTAAGCACTTACACAGCACCTGCTGTATACTAAGAGCTCTGTACAGGTATCTCGTTTGATCTTTACAAAAACCATCTGAGGTAAGGGCTGTTGTTACAATCGCCGCTTTATAGTTGAGGAAACTGAAGCACATAGAGGTTCTGTGTTACCCTCTGAAGTGTAGGAAAGAAGCAGTCCTAGGGCGGCAAGAGCTTACCAGCTTGTGACCCCCGGCCTCGATGCCAGGCCCAGGGTGAAGTCACTGGCCAGTGGGAGGACCCTTCCAGCTCAGAATCTTTGGTCCTGTGATTTGGTATAAGGTCCTCACCAGAGCCTCTTCAAACAAGGCCTGGAGCGAGGGGTGTCTTCGCCCTTGCCAAGAAGGCCTCGATGCCCGCTGGAAGGGCTCAGGACCCTGCAGGAGGCTGCTGCTGAATCTGTATGTTCCTCTTTTCTCTTGTGACTACGAGAACGACGACGACAAAAACTTCCTGGGCCTGGAGTTTGTGGATCGAGGAGTGAGGAGGCCAAGGAAAGGAAAGGAGGGTCACAGGCCGGGTTTGATGGAAGGATGGCGAAAACACCAAGAGAGCGGGAGAACATCTGGAACCAAGGGAAGCTGATCTCTGAGCCCAGAACACCACGCAGGCTCTGAGGTCAGCATTTGGCACCTTGGGTCAAGATCCAAAGGTTTTAGACGTGAGCTGGTTCCAAGGAGGAGCTGATTCATAGAGGTCCCCAGCTAGGATCATGGACGACAGCAGATTTAGAGCACGACAAGATTTTAAAGGACATCCAGTTGAACCCTCCCATGTTACAGATGAGGAAACAGGCTGACTTGCTAAGGATCATTCTATTAAGTGGCCAAGGGAAGTTCCCTCCCTGGTCTTCCTCACTAAGCTCCTGGGGGTTTTCTCTATAGGGTGCAGATGAATGTTTCTCAGTGATTTTCCTTAAAGCCCTTTGGTCCCCAGTTAGATGGCAGACTCTTTCAGTCCTATATTTTACAAGTCCAGATTCACTCTGCATTTATCAGGTGACTCACATTTTCAGTGCACTGTGCTTGGCTCTGCTTGGAGAAGACAAGAGGAGTCTACCACCCAGTCTGTCTTCAGGGAGCTCACAGGCTGCCTGCCAGGGGAGATGAGGCTCACGTGCACTTCAAATGGAACACAGTGGGCGAGGACCTTCAGGTCCTATTGGGATCACAATGACAAAAGTCTCACAGAATTTGCATTCCATTACAATGCGGGGGGGGGGGGGGGAATGACATGCCAACCATCAAAAGGCAATCACAACTTCACGAAATAATGTAAAAAAACTGGGCTATTACAAGAGAAATGAACACGTGGAGCCCTATGCAAACCCTGAATGTTCATCCATTCATTCACTTTACTCATTCAGTTCTCCAACGAATATTGGCTTGTGATGTGCAAAGCATTGCTCTAAGGAGGCTTTGGGGTGTGGGGACAGAGAGGAAGGGGAAGGCTGGAGATAATAAGACACCTCCCTTTCCCCAGGGCCACTCATGACCATATTGTGTCACAGAACCTCCCAAAGGGAGCCTCAAACCCAAGGGGAGGCTTTTTTGTGCCCCTGTACGTGCCCTGGAGGTAGTAGTAGGGGTGGTGGTGTCAGTCTCTTTGTCCTGGTGATAGCCCAGCCTCCGGAATGTTCAGGTTCTGGAACCTGGCAACCTTTAGGAACAATAATGCCTGGGGGTTCTGACCTTAGTTGAAGGAGGCCTGGAAAGGAGGGCCTTCCCTTGGAGAGCTTCCTGAGGTCCCTCTTGCCCAGCACCACCCAGCCTTCTGCCCTTATGGATCCCCGAGGAGAATGGCTGAGCATCCCTGGTGGTAGGTGGCTCTTCTCTCCCATCTGTGGAAAGACAGCAGCAGGGACAGCCTGATGTGGGGACAGAGTAGAAGTCCATCTGGGTGGTGGGAGGGAGGGTGGCAAAACCCCTCGTCCCCATGATCTCTTTTCTGCTGGCTCATGGCTGCTCAAAGTGGGACATCTCCACCTTGGCCCTGGGGCTCCCTAGCTGATCTTTTCTGTCTATATTTGTGAATCAGACTTAAGGATCATGCCAAAGGAACAGCACATACCCAAGTAGGTACGATGCTTTGCTGCAAGGTTGTGAAGGGCCCAACACCACAACAAAGCTCATTTTAAATAAAGGGGTTTTCCTCAAGGTGACTTCTCTAGCTTCCATGGTCACCTCGATAAGCTCTGCAGATGCTTCTTCCTCCATGATCCAGAGACCCTTCTGGGAATGGCAGATGGCCTTTCATCATGGAGAGGGCCTCTTAGAACCCCTCCAACCTCTCCTGGGGTCCCTAGGAGGAGGGAGGCATGCTGGTGGTCATATGCCCACATTTCTGGTTGCTGGTTAATGCTAGCCCTATTATCTCCTCTCTCAAGTCTGGCTCCCACTATACTTTGGGATCTTGGGGCTATGCTCTCTGGTTACCGGAGGCTGCATGGTTTTTCTCCACTGGAGGAAGAAGGTTTGGAGGGAAGAGCAGGCCCAGGAGTGGGTAGAGGTGATGCAGGCCGCCACCTTCACCTACAGCCCCCTCCTCTACTGGATCAACAAGCGTCGGCAATACGGCATGAATACCGGAGTCAAAATGGACCTTCCAGTGACTAGCCCCAAGCCAGAGGCCCCCATGCCCCTGACTAGCAACCAGGAAGAAAGGAGTGATGCCTCCGAAGCCAGATTCATCATGTCCCCAGCCTCCGCCCCACCCCTGGCCTGCCACCCCACCCCAGCACCACACAACCCCATCTTCCAGGAGGTGGCCTTTGCCCCTTCACTATGCAAGATGCCTCCCATGGTGAACCACTCTGCCTCTTTCCCTTTCACCACCTGTCCTGAGAGGAGGGCCCAGTTTCATTCACTGCCGGCTCTGGCCCCTCGGGACTGTTGCTTCAACACTAAGGGCTTGGCCTATGAGCTGTAGCTTGCCTCGGTCTGATGGAAGCAGGGGGATCAGATGGGGGACCCGGATGCCCCAGTGACTAGGCTTGCTCTGGATTCACACCCATGCAATCATCTTTTTCTCTGAAAGTTCACAGCTTTTGTCTCCTCAATGGCCTTACTTGCCTATCCCCATCCAAATTAAGTCTGATATTAAACTTTTTAATAAAATGTTAAAAAACAAAACCAAACCCCATTGGTCTTGAGGATGGAGGGTGGGATGGGGGCTGCAGCAGCCAAAACAAGCTGAACCTGGGACCACAGCCTAGAATCTAGGCCCTAGATCATCATTTGACCAGAGCCACAGGTCTGAGAGATTGGGAGGCAACATTGCTCATCTTGGAGAGGGTAGCCAGTTACTTCCTGCCAGGGTGACTAGGCAAGCCTCCTCCCCTTCTAGGCCTGAAAAGTGAGGGCCTTGGACTGGTTACACAGTCTCCCAAGTTCCCTTCTGGCTCTCAATCTCATGATCCTGAGGTATGGGGGTACAATGGGCCTAAGCTTTTCACATCATCCTGTTAACTGATACCACTTGGTGACCAGTAGCACTGGCATCTGCCTGCTCCTTCCCCCAGGAGCCATGTACCCAGAATCATAGCCGGTACAGACCCCTACACACGGGCCCAACGACAAGGGTCTTCAGACTCCAAATCAATGATCCTTCCATTCCTGGCTCTGTCATGGGGAAGCACAGCCTAGCACAGGGTGAGGCGAAGGCCTATGACAAATGCTAGTGCTTAAGTTCTGGAAATTCTTTCCTTGTGGCTGACGGAAAGAGGGAAGGAAGAGGAGGCAACTGTCATTTTGCCCACTTAGCAAAGGAAGAAATGGGTTCTTTGATAGGAGGTGGCAAATGGCTTACTTCAGGGAGAGCTGCCAGGAAGCATTTCAGGTGTGACCTTCCACATTGCTCACTGTGCCCAGTGGCTTATACCCCCATGGTGAGGAAGTTCCTCCTCATGCTTTACATAAATGCCCCCTGCTGCAATTTAGGGACCTGCCCCAAACTCCTTGTTCCTGTGGCAAAGGAACACTGGATTTGGGAGTCAAAAGGTTCGAATCCTAGCTCTGCCCCTGGTCATTTCTCTGGTCTGTTTTCCCATCTGTCTTGTCTGGGGAAGGAGATTCTTGTTCATGGCTGGCCTGGGCTTGTTGGCCTTAGAAGCCCCCCCCTTGGAGGTTTTCCCAGGTAAGAGAACTGTGACCCCTTACAAGTCCCTGTGAAATCCTCTCCATGCTCTTATGCCTGGTTGTAGGTGGGCCTTAACTATCCCTTCCCTAGCCCAAACTCCTCTGTAACATGGCAGGTCATTTCCCCATTTAAAAAAAAAAGGGCTTCAAACTTCATGTGGTGGTTCTCTGTTCTACCCACCCCAGTGCTCATAACCTTCCAGGAGGTGGCCTTTTCCTCTTTGCTGTACAAGCAATCAATCCACTCAACAACAAGCTTTAATCACAGACACGGCCACAGCAAAAGGAGGAAATATGTTTTATTTAGAGAAATTCAAACTTGTTACATGTTATTAAAGTGCAAGGTTCCTCTCGGGGGCACTAGACTACCCCAGGGGCAGGAGACATTCATCCCCTCTCTGGGTGTGGGCTTTGGCCAGACTTCCACAGCTCCAGGGACAGAGCAGTCACCTGTCTTAAAAGGAGACAGTGACAAGGTAGATGACAGAGGGCAAGATGGTCCATACTCTATGGGAGTATGTAGGGGAGTAGGGGAGCATGGCAAAGGGGGGAGGGAGAGAGAGAGAGAGAGAGAGAGAGAGAGAGGGAGGGAGGGAGGGAGGGGGACACAGAGACAGAGAGAGGGAGATGGGGGTGAAGTCAGCCCCTGATCCAGTTCTTTCGAAGACAGATGCCTGGACTGGGAGGGGCTGGGCCAGGGCTGGATTGCAGCCAATGAAACCAGCAGCCCCCCACCCCCCAATTACATCTCCCTCTCATATCCGACCCCCACCTCTCCTCTGGCCAATACTCCCAAGATTTAAGGCTGTCAGTCAACTAATTCCCCTTCTTTGAACAGGCCAGTTTATGGGCAAGAACCCACCTGGCTCCCTCCCAGGGGTGGGGAACCTGTGGCCACACATGGCCCTCTAGGTCCTGAAGTGTGGTCTTTTGACTGAATCTAAACATCATAGAACAAATCTCCTTAATAAAAGGCTGAGCCTGTTCTGCCTCACTTCCTATGCTTGGCTCTCCTTGACCAAACCCTGCCCCCAGAATCAAGGAACTGAAGGCAAGAAACACAGTCCAAGAGTTTGAGTGGGAGAGAACAGAAGGAGAGGAGGTAAAATGAAAAGCCAGGCAGCCTTGGCTGCTTGGGGCCAGAGTGGCTACGTGCTCACCACCTGTGAAATCTGTCAGCTACTGCTAGGCCTGGACGGGGCACAGTGACTCGGGTGCCAAGGCAGCACTGCCAGTCAGTGTGGTGCCAGAGGGGCACAGAGGAGGCCAGGCAGCCTCTTTCTCAGCGGAGGCAGGTGACTAGACCCTGGGACCCTCCTGCTTAGGAGTTGGCCAGCAAAGGGAAGACTCACTGCCTGGCTGGACCTGGCCTAGTTCACGCCAATGGGATTCCTCCTGAGTAAGATCCTAAGACAAAACCGAAAAAAAAAACTGACTTTTTAACTAAGAATTAACCAAGAGCTCTCCACTGATCTATGAACAACTGCTCTGAAATTAAAAAGGGCAGCCTGAACTGTCCCCTTAGCTGTGGTTCACAGAAATCAGTTTCCAAAAATGTTCCAACAAAACCAAACCAAAAAACACTAACAGGTGTAGACAAAAGCCTTATGGTACAATATATACAGATCTTAGAGTGATTAGTTTTATTGCTAGAATTTTATTTGGTTGTTAGAGAATTTATAGGGACAGGTGTATCAAACAGGGCTGCAGGCATGGCCAGGACGGTGATCTCAGGCACCCAGGGGGCCTGTAAACAGCAGATAAAGTTGTCCTGTTGGGCAACAGCATGGTTCGCCCAGAAGGGGATGCAGGGAGAGAAGCCTTCGGTGGTGGCAGATGGAACACATTCCCAGAAGGGCATTGGCCTGCTCATCCCTAGCTGATCTTCTCTGTTTATACAAGGGTTTTGTGAATCAAACTTAAGGATCATGCCAAAGGGACAGCACATACCCAAGTAGGTATGATGCTCTGCTGCAAGGTTGTGAAGGGCCCAACACCAGAACAAAGCTCATCTAAATAAAGGGGTTTTCCTCGGTGACTTCTCCAGCCTCCCTGGTCCCCATGATAAGCTCTGCAGATGTTTCCTCCTCCATGATCCAGAGACCCTTCTGGGAATGGCAGATGGGGTCAGAACTTACTGCCTGGGGAGGCAGCATTGGACACCCACCACCAACCCCACCATGGGGGGCAGGATTAGGAAAGATATTGCACTTGCTAAGATTCAAGAAGATTCCTGACTCCTGTCTCACCCAAGGGCACAAGTCTGACCTTTCATTTTGTGATCTTGTTGCCCACAGAAACCTCCTGGGAGGAAGCTCTGACATTGGCTGGTGGGAAAGAAGAGGTGGCCCCAGTGATCGGACTGAAACCACATATGGGGGATGAGTTTGTGTCCATCCCATCAGCTGGAGGACAGGCTCTGAGGAGGGGGCAGGCAGGACTGGGGGGGGGAGGGGAAAGGCAACATCTCAGGAAGAGGAGGAGAAGCCACAAAGGGCAGATTCCAGGGTTTCAAGCCATCCTTTCCTGCAAACACTTTAGCTAAGCTCAACAACCTGAAGAATGTCCAACAAGGTTGGAGGGGCCCACGAGGCCCTTTTCTGACTCTCTGGTCAGGACTGGGTGAGGGGGGCAGGACAACTGCTTGGTGAGCAGCAGCCCTCCTGCCTGGGTCATGGGGAAGTGTCTAGACATTAATGGCTGATTATGAACTGTTTTCTCACAGCCCCCCAGTGCACATAATTCCCTGTTCAATGCCAACTACTAACAAATGCTTGGAAAAGGCCTCTCTTGGACAGAAAAGACAAGATTTTTCTGGGTTTCTATAAAGTGCAGCTAATTTAAGGCAAATTTATGTAAAATAGAAAATAGGGGTTTTTCTTTCTCTATATACACATTTTTCAGTTTAAAGACATAGTCTTACCTCTCAAGAGGGACCAGAGAGGAAGGAGGGCTCCCTGGATCAGTGGGAGTTTTAAAAGTGACATTCCTGTGGGTGCCCTGAAAGCACAGTTACTGCTGAGCCTCTGGCCAGAAGGAAAGGTTCTCCTCTTTAAAAAATAACCATATATAGCTTCTCCAAATGAGGGGTGCTATGCAGCTTCAAAGATGCGGGGATTACTGGGCTGAGGGACAGGTGACTTGTCAGGCGATGGCCAGGTGGAGGCCTGGGCTGGGTTTCCAATTCTAATTCTGTTCCATATGCTCAATACCTAAAGCCAATCTCAGCTCCTGGAAGGAGTATCTCCCATCTCTGTCCATGTCAAACTCTGCCATGCTCTGGGCAGATGGGATGGTAGAGCCGAGCAGGTCCCAGAGATCCTGGTAGGACAGCTTCCCCTCGGGCCCCTGGCCCGTCTTTTGGAACAAATTCAGAAGATCTGTTGAAACAAGGCACTGGATCATCACCAGCTCACTGTTGGGCAAACTGCTTGAGGGCAGCGGCTGCAGGAGAGCTGAGGAGCCTGTGAGAGAAGCAGCTGAGGGGGCTGCCGGCCAGGACGCCTGACCGAGGGCACTCCATTTGCAGAATCTCACGGAAGGGAGGCTATGTGAAATGATTTCTCTCATACCAGCCCAAGGAAGTGGATGCAAGGTCCTGCCCTCACCTCTTGGCTCACAGGGCCTCATGGTCTCCTGATAAGGTTTAGAGCCCAGACCTGCTTGATGGAGGCGACTGACCCTACGAGCCAACCCCAGAGACTGGCTGCCTTCTTTCCCCATCTCCAGCCCTCTGGCTAACTCCTTCAACTGTGGGCTTTTATAACTGCCTTGCTAATGGAACTAGAACAATTTCCTGTGTATCTTTAAAGGCTGATTGAGAGACAAGAGATGTGCGCAGTACCATGTGGAGTTCATTCTCATCAGCTTCTGAGGAAGGACTTTCTTCAAATAGGGAGGACAAGAGCATTTAGGGCTGGAGGCTCAGCATTAGGGTTGTCTGCAGGGGGATGACCTGCCTGGCCACAGCAACCCCTGAACACCATCTCCTGGGTTCTCAAGGAGCTGCTGTCTCTGCCAGAAGGATTAGCTGGAGACGCTGGAACTGGGGGGCACCAGAGGTAAAAACTGGCCTCAGACACTGCTGGTGGGATCCTGGGCAAGGCACTTAACTCATCTGCCTGTTTCCTCATCTGTAAAATGGGATAACAAGAGCACCTCACTCACAGAGCTGCCGTGAGGGTCAAATGAAATACTATTTGTAAGTGCTCAGTTCAACATCTGGCACACAGCAGCCTGCTCCTTCCCCTGCTCTGGGGTATTCCCAAAGGTCAGATCTATGATGTGGTTAGGAAGGCCCACGGCCTGACCCTTAGCTGCAGACGCAGCTGCTGACATGCCAAAAGCAGGTTCCAGGAGTTAGACTGCACTGGTCTTCCCACCCACACAATCCCAGTCTAAAGGCCCCCAGTCCCTCCTTGGGGCGCCTGCAGGCTGCACAGGGCTTTCAGTGTGCTTCCTGGCAGGCAGAAAGGACGGGGAATGGGGCCAATGATTCTCAATCTCAATGCAAAAGGCAGGATTGCAAAGCAAAGCAGAGACCCCCTCCAAAAGGACAACTGCACCAGACAGGATGGGATAGGAGGGCTGCTGGGTGACAGAGGGCCTACATTTTGGTTGTCTGGCCCCAAACAACAGAGTTGGGAGCAATGGGAGGACAGCCTCAGGAAGTAGTGAGTCTCCTGTAATGGAATGTGTTCAAGAAGCTGTACCCCTATTGAAATCCCAGAAGCCAGTGAGGGGAGCCTAGAGCTGACATTTCTCACTCACTGATTCATTAACAACTGGGGCGAACCTTCATGGATGTCTCCATTTTTTTAAGCTGCAGGCTTAATTACACATTAAATGGATGGAAGAATGAAAGAAATCCTCCACCATGGGCATCTATACTAACCCATGCCTGAAGAATGTCTTCCATGGGCTCTGCACATGACTATCCAGTCTCTGCCTTAAGACCCCAGTGCTGGGGAACCCACTGCCTTCTCCCTGGCAGTGGGACTCCCAGAGGATGTGGCCTCCAAGCTCTTGCCCATCCTCGGAGGGGCTCTCCATTTCATCCCCGTCTTCCCCAAACTAGGGAGCCCAGAACTGAGCCCAATGCTCCAGCCTTAGCCGAGCAGGGCCGAGCTGCACGACTTCGGGGCTGCTTGACTCAGCACAGGCCACTCAGGGGTGGGGCTCCTTTTGCTGTAGTTGGGGTGCTGTAGGGCTGATGCCTGCTCTGGGGGAGGGAGGCGGGGCGGGGTGGCTTCTCAGGCTCCTTCTAGCTCCAGGACACAAGGTTTCTGCCAAGTTTTCACTTGGTTTAGTGCCTGTGAATACAAGCCAGACCAGCCCCTTCTCCCACTGCTGAGGCTTCCCAGGGTCTGACTCTACAGACTGCCGCCTCTTTGCTCCTGGTCCCCTTCTGTGCTGTGCTTTCCATTAGAATGTAAACTCCAGGAGGGCAGGGACTGTTTCTTTTTGCTCCTGTTTGTATCCCTTGCACTTAGCGGGGAAGAAAAGCTTAAAAAATTCGAGTTGCTTGCCAGCTTAATGACTGGGTTACACAAAGGACTTATACAATCTATTCAACAAGGATAACCATAAAGTCTTACACTTGGGTCCCTCCCAAGGACCAGGTAAAAGGCAGGTCCAATTAGACAGCAGGTGTTCTGAAAAGGACCTGGGGGTCTGAGTGGATCACAAATTCAATGAGTTAGCAGGGTGGGGGGCAGCCTTTAAAGAAGCTCATGAGATCTTAAGCAGCATCGAGAGAGAGAGAGAGAGAGAGAGAGAGAGAGAGAGAGAGAGAGAGAGAGAGAAACAGAGAGAGACAGAGAGAGACAGAGAGAGAGAGAGAGGTATCAGTGAGGGCAAGGAAGGGGAGAGTTGCTCTGTCTTGTGTTCTTGTCAGACTCTTTGGAGGAACGTATTCTGTTCTGGGCAACACACTTTCAGTAGGACACTGATCAGCTGGAGAGTGTCCTGAGCGGAGCAGTCAGGAGAAGGGGCCTCAGAGGCTGCCAGGTTCAACCTCCTCATCTTACAGGTGAGGAAATGGAGGCCCAGAGAGGCTGCCTGACTTCACAGAGGCACTAAGGACCAGAAGCAGAATCTGAGCCCAGGTCTCCTGATGCCAAGGCCAGGGATCTTTCCACTGACCCACACTGCCTCTCAGAGGGCAGAATCAGGGAAAAGGCATGGAAGTGGACAAGAAGCAGATCTGGTCTTAAAGGAAAAGTTTCTTAATCCTTTAGCTGTGGCCCTCCCACAGTGGGACCAGATGCTTTAGGAGGCGGTGGGTTCTCTCTGCTAGAGGTCTCTGGGCTAGAGCTGGATGACACCAGCCTGGGTTGCTCCAGAGAGGAGTCCTCCTGAGGGCCACACAACGGATTACAAGGGACCTCAGAGGGAGTCTCTTCCAAGCCCTACATCTTGCAGGTGAAGAAAGAGTGGCTTGCAGAGAGCAGGGATTGTAGCATGCAGGTGGTCAGGATCCAAGGCTTTGATGGGAAGCCAGGTCCTCCAACTGGACTGTTCTAAGGTTCTCCTGAGATCCCTTCACAGACACTTAGCTAAACTTTAAAGAGTGGGTTCAATGTCCCTCAGCCCCCCACACCCATCCACCCACCCTAGCCAGCTCCATCCTTGCCCTTCCTTCCCTCTCAGACTGACCTGTCAGGCTGGAAACTTCTGGGATGGACACAGGTTTCAGATGGCCAGCCTCCACCTGGTTTCCAAGAGATCGTGGGGAAAATTTTGGAAACGTGGATGGCTTTGTTGTAGCACTCTGTTTTTTCTCTGTAATAGACATGCACAGGAGGATTAATCTGATGGACTGATACCAAATTAAGCCGGCATGGAAGGTCCGTTTGAAGTCAAATGCAAAGCATTAAGGGCACCATCAAATCTGGAGGAAGGAAAACAGGGTGACAAAGGGTGTGTGCACTGTGCTGCTGGAGAGACATGAGGCCAGGGTTAGACTGCAATCAAAAAAAGGCCTCAAAGGGAAACATGAAAGGCCAGAAAGGCTCTAGCAACCAAAGACAATGATCTTTGGACTGGGGAAGAAAGGGCACGAGGAGGGCTTGGCTCAACCCACCCTTAAATCTGGTCACATAGTTTTCTCTTAGATCTGGGGTTTGCTTCCTGATGCTTTGGCTTTCCTCTTCCTCCTCCAAAGGCAGAACACCTCGAGTGAGATAACCCTAGGCACAGTGACCAGGGATGCAACGTCCTAGGGTAAGCAGGGAGAAGGGAGAAGAGCACTGATGGATGTTGGGGTGGGAGGGGGAGGCCCTGCCGTGCCTGTGGGAGAACCACAGCATGTGGGAAAGGCGCAGCCAGAATGGAGCAGGTAAGTGGGTGTCCTGGCTGCTGGCTGGTGAGCCTGCCTCTGTCCTGGAGCCCACCATGAGAAGTTTCCTTAAGAACAAGCCATGTCAGACAGATGCTTCTTTTCTTGATAGGACTAGTCAGACATGGAATAAAGGGTGCAGCAGGGAACGTGGCAAAGGGTCTTCCTTTATTTTTTCTTGGGGATGATGACAGAATGACACAGGGTCAAGGAGGGGACAATCTGATAGATTCAGAACCTGCAGAAGGCCTGGGCCCAAAGAACAGGACTGAATGGATTGGCTTCAGGCTGAAAGACCTTGGGGAGTGCACTGTCCAGAACTGTACGCCAAGATTGGGTGTTTTCTAAAGGCTCCTTCTTGGCATCTCTGCTGACTGCCCTGTGCTCTGGGAGGCTCTCCCCTCGCCAGGCTTCTATGACACTCTTCTCTTGGTTCTCCTCCTACCCGCTGCCTGCTCTTCCTTGGGCTCCCCTCACTGGATCCTCACCAAGGCCAGGGGATCCCCAAGGCTCTGTCCTGGGCCCTCTTCTCTTTACAACCTCTCACTGGGGACTTCACAGTAATGACCTCGTGAGCTCTCATAACTTTAATTATTATTACTATTTAATAATTTTTTTCAATCATCAAGTATTTATTTTTTTCTCCCTGCTACTTCTGCCTCTCCCCCATGGTGAAACAAGAAAAGCAATCTCTTGAAACAAATAAGCACGATCAGGCAAAGTGAACTCCCTTCCTGGCCACACCCTAAAGTCTGTGTCCAGATGGTGGAGCCCACTGGCAGCCTTACTGCGCACGTTTGGGAGTGGGGGAGGCGCAGGAGCTTCGCGCCCTTCCCCGGCGTCCCAGGGCTTCCCTGACCATCCTCATGCAGGTGGCCACTAGCTCTCTGTCTCCCACCCTGGCCTCCCACCTGGCATCTCAAACTCGGCGCATCTAGAACAGACTCATCCTCCCCCTTCCTAACCTTCCAGCCCCCTGCATCACAGCTCTGGTGTGGGCCTGCCCTGCCTCCCAATGTGACCTGCCCGACAGGCAAGTGTGCCCACATCTCCACATCCTACCACTCAGCTCCAGTGACTCCCTCCTACATATCAGACAAGATACAAAGTACTTTTGGGCATTTAGAGTCCTACACCCTTTCCAGACTTGTTCGGCATCACCCCTCTTCCAACAGCCTGAAGTCAGACCGGTTTTTCTGTTGTTCTCACACACATGCCATCTCCCACCCCAGTACCTTTGCCCAGGCTGCATCCCACTGCTGGACTGCCCTCCCTCTTCACCTTCTGCTTTGAGAATCCCCGATTTCCTTCAAAACTCAGCTTAAATGTCACCATCTCCTACACAAGCTCCTTCTAACTCTCTCCCCCAATTTTCTTATTATTTATTTTGCGTGGTTACATATGTACATGTTGCCTCCCCAGACAGAATGGAAGCTTGTGGGCAAAGGGCTGTTTTTACATCAATCTCTGTAACCTCAGCAAACTGACAAGGGCAGCATGGGGCCTTCACTTCTCTGGGCTTCAGTTTCCTCATCTGTAAAATGACCAAGAGTCCCTTCCACTCACTGAGACGCCAGAAAAACCTCCTCCAGGCACTCCCTTGGGCTATTGGGTCTAAGGCATCCAACAAACTGCCTGCCCAGCTATGGGCAGGGCCTGAGGGACCAAAGACGCAGACTGCATCTTCCATGGCATTTATGGAGACTCCAGTTTTACCTGAAGGATTCATGTCCCTGGATGCCTTTAAGGAAAGGGTAGATAGTTGTCTTTCAGGATGAGCCAGGGTCGGTCCCTTTGAGAGGCAGGGCAGGACGGGGCACTGGGGGAGCCATCAACCCCCAGAACTCTTATCTGTTGTAACTGGTGATTTTTAGAAGCACTGAGTTTTCCTATTTAAAACTGGTGACTATTAGGTACTGACTCATAAGCTACAACTTGGGCCAATTTTCTGGCCATGGAAGACTAAGGCTCTTGCTAGTTAACAGCTGCAGGGAATTTCATCTCCAACTCAATAGGTTCCATTGACCCTTAACAGACTCAATTCTTCAACCCTTTCTGTGCCTGAGCTTAGGCTGGCTTGCCAAGGCCTCTTCTCCAAAGTTCTCTGACTTGAAGAAGCATTCCGAGCTAGGCCAGGGGCGCACTTACCTTCCTCTGAGGCCTCCTCAGGTGGCCTGTTGGGCTCTGGCTTGCCTGTGAGAGCTGTGATCAGCTGGAGCTTCTCCTTCAGCTTGGAGGCCTGAGAGTCTGCACTGTCTTCTTTCTGCCCCAAAGATCAAAACAGGTTTAAGGGAATAAATGGCCAGAGTTCAGACAACTACTATATTGGAGAACATGACTGCTATTCTCAGAGCCTGAAAAGCTGCCTATTTATCCTATGGGAAAAGGATTCAGTTTGGTCTGTTTGGTCCCAGAGGGCAGAACTCAGATAAATGGAAGAGAGTTCTTACCTAAAGATAACATAATACATAGATCTATACGTGTATGCACACGTATGTAGAAGACCTGGGATCGAGTCCTAGCCCCGTCACCTAACTACTGTGTGATCTGTGTCAGTCTGCACCTCTGTCCAGTGGAGATGCCATGTGCCTTCCCACTTCCCTCTTGTCATCTCCTGATCCTTGCAGTAATCTGGATGGGAAAGCATCTGTCTGTAGATTATTGGGGCTAGTACGCCCACACAAGGTTTTACTGTCTATATCACAGGAGTTCAGATGAAGGGGCAACCACGTCTGGCTGGGGCTGAAATAAAAGGGCCAGACCTGAAAGGCTCCCACGATCTCTTGGAGGTGGGTGTTCCCAGCTATTCCCTCACCCCCTTCACTCCAAGGGCTTTCCCCCAGTTCTCTTGGCATCTGTCGGCCTCGTCACACTGCCTGCTCCTCCACTGCTCTGGTTGCCTGAGTATGCTGAAATGCGCTCACACCCACCATGTGCCTCTCCACTGCAGGGTTCCTTCTCAGAGGCTGTCATGCCCTGTCCCCAGCAGTGTACAGCCTCAGTGACTGAAGGCTCCTTCTCAACTTCCTTTGCTGGATCACCATGCATGTCATGCCCCCTCACTGGGCGGATCCCCTAAGGTTCTGCCCTGTACCCTCTTTGCTTCTTCTTGGTGACGTCATCAGCTCCCTTCAAAGCTCCTATGGAGCTGGCTCTCAGCTCTGCACCCAACCCTACTGTCTGCAGGTCTCGTCCTGTACTTTCAACCCGCTACTGCACACTCTGAACTAGCTGTCCCACAATCAGTCAACTGGCATTCAGTGCCTACTGAGTGCCAAACTTAGTGTGTCCAAAGAGAGCTCTCTTTTTTCCTCTCCAATGTGCCTCTCCTCTCCCCACATTTCTGGTTACTACTGAGGACTCCACTGTCCTCCCAGCCACCTACCTGGATGCCTCTTTCTCTCACCTGCTCCTTCTCCTCACTTTTGCAGCTACTACCTGCTCAGGCCCCTCTCATCTGCCACCAGCCTTCTGCCTGGTCTCTGCCCTCTCTTGTCCATTTTCCACCCGGCTACCTGCCAGAAGGATATTCTTAAGGGACAGGTCTGCTTAATGGGCTCCAGAGGCTCCCTCTTGCCTCCATTATCACATGCATGTATGTGTACTGGCTCCAGCCGGCCCTTCCACACTCCCTTCACTCCCTCTCTGCTCTGGCCTAGCTAGACCAGCCTTCTTGCTGCTCCTCACACACAGCAGCCCATCTCCATCCTCCATGTCTTTGTCCTGGCTGTGCCCCAAGCCTGAGACGCATTCTCTTCACCTCCCTCCTCTGAGCACTTTGCTTCAGTGCCTGGCTCATTAGCATGCGAGCTCCTTAAGGGTACAGGGATGTTTGCCTTTCTTTGAATCCCCAGCACAGAGCACATAGCAGGACTTAATAACTGCTGCTTGTGGATTCCAACATGACCCCCACGGGAAGCCTTGGCTGAGCCCCTCAAGCACCAATGTGTCCCCTCCATATTATTCTGTACATGCTCAGACTCCTGCATGTTGTTTCTCTGCAGGGACAGAAGCACTTTGAGAGCATCCCTACTTTTGTATGTTTAGTGCCCAGTAAGAGCTTAATAAATGCTTGTTCACTCCCACTGTGCCCCTCCCTTTCCACTGATGCACTCTGACTCATTCTCCTATTCCTGAATTTGGGGTTCAACTCATTTTCCATTGACAGCATCTGAAAAGACACACAAACACCGACGGACAAGTTTTCCATTCTGTCCATCTGAGTGAATGCCAGAGTCTGGAGAACAGACACTATCCACCTACTTGGCTTTTCCTATGTGGGGATGTAATCCAAATTTCTGCATGAATATGGCTCTCATTTTGGGAGGCCCTGTAATGTAATGCCATCTGCGAAGAGGCACTTCTGGAGGGCACCATCCCTCTTGTTCTTGGATTCTGCAATGGATTTTCTCTACAAAACACCTTAAGCAAGCCCAGGTTCTTACATACGGTTCAAGGCTCTTTCTGTAATGTCCATCAAGGATTCTTATAAAATGTTGATGCATATAGGGAGAGGCCATAATTGAGAAGAGTCACCAAAAATACTTGACTGAATCAAAGACTTTTAACGGTTAAACAATGAGTGAAGTGGGATCTTCTCAGTCTTCTCTATAAAGCTGTGGTCTCCTGTGGAATCCACAAAAATTGTACCCAGATTGGAAAGTTGGGAATGTGGGCTGGGACTCCACTGGCGAGCTCCCTCCTAACAGCGTCGCTTCTAGTACACATGATCCCTAGGCACAATGCGCCACAAGATAGTGTCTTTTCCTCTGTCCTCTTCCATTTCCTCCCTTCCTTAGGAAGCATTTATTAAGCATTACTATGTGTTAAAGCTCCCCTTCCTCCCTCCCAGAGCGCTACAAAGTCTATAATGATGCTGGTCACTATCTGGGCTGGATGAAATCCCGAAGCAAAGGCTCTAAGAGGGCTCAGTGAAGAACTACAGAAGACGGACGTCCTGAATCTTGTGGGACCTAATTTCCACCCACAATAATCATGGGTAGGAGGCGCTCTCTCTGCTCTGAGGTCCAGGTAAAGTCAAGCACTTGGGTATTCTCTAGGACGATGGAAGCAGCCATGCCCTGGGGAGTGGAGATTGCTTCCTGCTGGACTTGCCACCTAAGGAGGATCTGGGCCAGCTAGAGCACTCTACCAGGTGAACTGGCTCCTTGGTTTGAGGATCCCAGGGGGCTGCTACTGGCTGTGAGAATCAGCTCATTCTGGGCCAGGTAGAGGCAGCATTGGGAAGGCCAAACTGTTGAGAATGCCATCGTTCTGGTGACTGTTGAAACTGGCAAGTCTGTTATCCCTAGTATCTTCCAAGTCTCCCTGTAGTGGATGGGATCAGAGGGCACTATCTCGCCATCAGTGTTCTTGGGAAAGGGACTGAACCCCACTTCAAAGCCCCAGGGCTGGGGCAATAGGCACAGGGCCAGGTCCTGAAGCCGGAGGTTGGCTAGGGCTCCTGAGGAAGGGCTCCATGTCCTCTGAGGAGAGCTTGGTGTTCCACAGCTTGGAGGTCACACCCTTCCTGGGCCATACCTTGCCCACCTTGACACTATTCTTTGAGGCCTCCACACTGATCTCAATCTTATTGCTATAGATGGCGGCCTAGTCGGTATGGTATATCCCAACATGGAGCAGAGGCTTGACACCTGCTCAGGCTCACTCCAGCAGGTGCCCCGGGGAGGCATCTTCCATCCAGTGTGGAGAATGTAGGCCTATGCTGTCCTGTCTATGGTCTTGAGCTTGGCCCCTTTCTAGCCAGCAGCTTTCCCTCCACTGAGCCCCTCCTGCTATGCACTCTTGCTGTGCAGCCCCTCCAGCCATTTATAGCTCCTCAAGAAACACACCTGAGGTGGTAGCCCTACTGCCCTGAGTAGCAAACAGGCTATTACGACAAGATCTGTTCTGCCCCTGCAGGTTCCTCTGCAATCTCACTTTTACTAAGCACATCTCTATTCACAAAGTAGAGAACAATCAACTGCTCTCTAATTCAGGCAAAGGGACCCTAGGCTTTAGAGCAGTGGTTCTCAACCTTCCTAATGCTGTGACCCTTTAATACTCGTATGTGGGCGTATCTGCACGTGGGCGTATCTGCATGTGGGCAGACCCGCCTGGAGACAGATAGAAGAGCAGTGTCTCAGTTCCTAAGACCATTGGAAATATGTGTTTTCCAATGGTCTTAGGCAATCCCTGTAACCCCTGTGAATGGGTCGTTTGACTCCCAAAGGGGTTGCGACCCACAGGTTGAGAACCTCTGCTTTAGAGGAATGACAGCTGTGCTCAACTCGCCTGTTACTGCCTTCCCTTGGGCATCTGTGTGGCACCCTCTCAAGTGTGGGAGAGATTTACACACATAAGTAGCCTCTGTGTTCATGCCTGTCCATAGAAGGATGGAGAGAAGCAGATAGAAAAGGCAACAGAAGCCAAGTTTGGGAAGCTTTAAAACAGCAAAGACCACGTGCCATCATCAGCAAAGACTCCTCCACGACTGTCTCCAAGGGTATTCCTATCCACATTTGTTCCCTCTCAACACCCCAAATGACAGAGTGTGTAAGAGGCACTCTCAGCAGTTTAGCTGGCCACTGAGGAGAAGGGAGTGCCTAAACTCACTCCCTTTCCAGTCAGAGCAGAGGGAATTTTTCAAGATTCTTACAGATGACTTTTCTGGGAAGAATGAAGGAGGGAACAGGATGGAGGACGATGTGTGTGTGCGTGCGTGTCTGTGTCCACATTAAGGAGGGGAGACTGGCACCTTCAGTGACTGCCATAAAGGAAGGGGAAGAGCCATTTACCCAGGAAATGTGGCTGCTGAGGCTGACTGCCAGGGAAGCAGTAAGGTAAAGGCCCAGGAAAGCCACCTGCCTGTTTCTTTCTCTCCCTTACCTTTAAGATCTGGGCTTGTTCTCCATCTGTCCTATGGGAATCTTTTTTCAGAGAAGTAGCTCCATCAGCCATCTTGAGCATGAAGAAAGGAGGATGAAGGGAGAGAGGAAAGGGAGGAGAAGGAGGAGAAATTTCTTTAGGATAAACCTCAATTCTAAATTCTTTTTTTTGAGGGGGGTAGGCAGAGCAATTGGGGTTAAGTGACTTGCCCAAGGTCACACAGCTAGTTAAGTGTTAAGTGTCTGAGGTTAGATTTGACCTCAGGTCCTCCTGACTTCAGGGCTGTTGCTCTATTCACTGCACCACCTAGCCACCTCTAAATTCTAATTTCTTTAGGACAAAGCGTCCCAAACATCACGCCCTTTGGAATCTCGGAAGGCTGGAGAACACTTTCATGTGGACAGCAGGGATAAAAAAGGAGAATGAGAGGCAAAAGGAAGCAAAGCTGCAGAGAAACAGTGTGATGGGGCAGCTCCCACCTGGAGTCTTTCCCACACCTGCAGATGCTGACACAGAAGCCCCTGCTCCTCCTCTGAACCAAGGCAGGCTGGGCAGCTCCATCAACTGGTTCCTGTTACCAAATTTCTCCTGGGACGTAGCAAAGCCCAGAGAACACACCATCCAGACTGCCGAGCCTCCTTTTCTCTGCTCTGAGGAGTACAATGGGAGTGTTTTTATCTTCCCAGCTCGGTATGAAATGACCCGTCCTAGTGACAGACAGTAGAAGCTGTCCACAGAGCAAGAGGAGGCTGGCCAGGCCAAGGGCCAAGGCTGGGCATTGCAGGAAAGCCTGCATCTGAGGTTTCCCTGGACTGGTGTCGACTTGGTTGGTGACTTGGTCTGTGGCATCATTTCCCATATTGCGCCTGCCTAACTTTGGGCACGTTTATGGAGATACTGTGAGTTCTTTGCATGGCACTGGCCTGTGCAAGGTGTACCGCAGAGTCACATACATGTAGAAGACAAGAGGGGAACATGGTGATGAGGAAGATGTTAACGCTAGCAGACCACATCACCTAGGATGAAGACAACATGGTGGGCTAGAAAGAAGGCCAGTCTTAGTGTTAGAAGACCAGAGTAATTAGCTGTTTGTCCTCAGTTTTGTCCTCTGTAAAATGGGGAGGATAACAATAGGTGTTGGGATAGTGTTGGGAAGCTGTGCTTCATGCACCCTTAAGAAAGGCAGCACAACAGAGGGGCAGGGGCCCAGGGCCTTAAGTCAGGTGTGTTCCTGGCTCTGCTGGCTGACTCCAGGCAGCTCACCTCCCTGCAAGAACCCAAGTTTCTTGGGAACAGAGCCTGATCCTAAGTGGGCACTGCCCTGGGGCCTCTGTCAGACAGAGATCTGACAGTCACTTCCTACCCCTGGTCTCTGAGGCATGAGGAAGCCAATGGCTGCTGAGCTCTGGGCCTGTTTCCTCATTAGTGAGCGTGCTTCCTCTTGGTTCTAAATCCAAACAGAGCCTATAGAATAGACAAGACTTCTCATAGCCCTTCCACCATCTGGACATGCCATGCAGGAGCCCAGGGTGAGGGGTGCAAGGAGCAGGCTGGCATGGCTCAACCTCTCCTGCCCATGCAGGGGTCTTGGGTTGGCCATCTTTTCTGTAAATCACTTTCCTTACCTGTAAAATGGGGCAATGACTCCTGTTCCACCCACTTTACCACTATCATGAGGATCCCATGAGACAATGGATGGGAAGCGTCATGCAAATGCCATGCCCGAGAGACCGAGCCTGAGGGCAGCCATGTGGACGTGGCCCACAGTGGTGGACAGAGCATGTTGCCAGGGCCTCGCCGCTCTTACCGTGGTGAAGGACAGCTTCTCTCTCTTTCCTAACTTGTTCAGAGCTACCAGGCTGCTTCCTATTGAGGTAACCCTCTGGCTCAGATTCCTGACTGTCCCATCCATCCCCAGAAGCTTAAGGTCATTCTGTCTCTGGTAGCCCACGAGGGTCCTGTTGACCTCTTCTAACGAGCTCTGAAGGTGCAGCACGTCCTAGAGCAGAAACAGAGCATGTTGTGGATCCTCTCTGGCCAGGCTGAGAAGCCTTTGTCATGTCTCTCAGCCCATGCTGTCTCCACTTGTGGCCAGGTGGCTCTGACCTCAGAGAAGGGAAGAGGTTCATTTACATGAGTCCCTCAAGAGCAGAGTCCCTGGAAACTGACTCCTGAATGTCTGCCCCTGCTGCTGGGTAATTAATGAAGAGGCCTATTCATGCTAATTTATCAGAACAACATCACCTTGGGAATGAGAATAATTACTGAACTGGCTCATGTAACACAACTATTACAAGTTGGGCATTATTCAATCTAAGATCTAATTATTGTTACTGATAGTCTCTGGTACTGATTGCTGTTTATAAGACTGGATATTCTGGGCTTACAGACACAATGAATCTGAGGATGTGAACGCATCTAAAGGGCACACTGGTCTTTCTCTCCGGATGGTTCTGAATTCACCATCTGACTGTCAGCATTCTTTCCTCTTAGCCCATTGCCAATCAAGGCTAAGGTCTTTTTTGACAACAAGAAGTTCCAGACAGGGGCTCAAACTGAAGACACACTTTCTGAAAGGGCATGCCCTTCATCCCACTCCTACAACCTGTTCAAGTTGTTAAGCACAATAAACTCCTCTCCTCTGCTGTGTTGATTCTAGAGCGCCTGGGCAAAGGCAGCTGAAACAGGGCATTTATGCGCCTGTCCCAGAGAAGATACATGAGCACCACAGACACTAGGTGCTACGTGAATGCTGAGTAGCCTTTGCCTGTGGGCAATGGTTTGATGTGGTGCCACTGACTGAATCCAAATGGTACACTGGGTACCTTTCTAAGCTGGCTGTGTCCTGCTGAAAGCCTGAGGAGGGGGGACACAAGTACCTGCTGGAAATTCTCTCTCGGGCTTTTCCTGCGAAGGTCTGGGACCATAGAGGGAGATGGAGCTGCCTTGCTGCTTTCCTTCTCAGGGTGCTGGAACCAGTAGGAAGAATGGAAGAGATGAGAAGTCAGGCCTGAGGCTCTCGCTTCCTGACACCGCAGGGGGGGCCAGCCCAACAGCCAACATGCATGTGGTGAGAGCCCCACCCCTCTCCATCCCCAGCCTGGGCTGGGTGCTGAAAACCTCAGGTATCTCTGTACCCTCAAAGGCATCAGGGCCCGGCCCTGGCTGAGGCCTCCAGAGGGCCCAGAACACAGGGAGCTGATGGCCTCTCCTCCTCTCTAATCCAAGGGGGCAGTGTGCCAAGCCTTGTGCCAGGTGCTGGGGACAGAGACAAGATTTTCTGCCCTCTGAGGAGCTCACAGATCCCAGGCCTTACCCCGCTGTTCACCTTCTGTGCTTCTGATTACACCAGACGAGCCACTGAAGACTCGGAGTCAGGAAAACCTGGGTGTACATCCTGCTTCAATACCTGGCCTCCATAAGCCCTGGTCTCCTCCTCCTCTGCCTCAGAACTGAGGACCCTGTGGCTGTTTTCTGTATCTCCACCTCCATCCCATGCTGCTGCTAAATTCTGACCCCCTTTTAAAACCCAGCTCAAATGCTGCCTGCCCTGTGCCTCCCTCCCCTGGGGTGCCCCACGGAAGGAGCTGGAGGCTCCTCTTGGGCCTCGCCCCAGGTTCTGTCCACACCTAAGACTAAGTCACTGTTTGTTGTTCCTGGAGCATCATCATCATCATCATCACTGCTTAATCTCTGTGCCCTGAAAATGCCATGTCTCCACTAACTGTCTATCCTGGAATCCCCTGGGAAAGCTACAAGTGGAGTTTTCTCCATGGAGTCTACCTCCTCCCTCTGCCCCCTTTCCCAGCCCAGGCCTGGAAGTGACCCCCTCTGCAAGCCCTGGCATCCTTCACTCTTCAGGGCTGTGCAAAATGAGGGAGGCACACACACAAAAGGCCTTCCTGGCTGATGGCCAGGCAGGTCGAAGACAGAGACTTAATTATAATAAAATGCAACAAGTAGCAGCAAATTGGATTCTGAAAGCTCTCTTTTAAACTTTCATTTTGCTTCAGCTTCGATAATGATCAGAAGAAATGACTGAGGGAGGGGCCTCAGACATGCTAAGGGCCTGGCAGAGGCCCCTAGGACCCCCCTTCAAATAGTATCCTTTGGGGGACCAAAAGAACGAGTCACATTGATTCTTCTGCAAGGGAAGAACAGGTGACCCCATCAGGGCAAGGCCCCCCTCCCATGAACCTCCTCAAAGGGCTCCCTTTGGATCTGCAGTGACTTGGGCGATAAAAGCTTTTAGAAGAATGAGGATGTCATAGGATTCCTTTGTCAGTGAGAGGCCAGCTCTGAGGAAAGGCAGACTAGCTGACATGGGGATTGGCCTAGATGGCCAGGCTGGGCTAGGCGGCCGCCTCTAGGCTGGGGCAGGATTTCCTTACCACGTCACTCTGGAGGGTCTCAATGGTCTTCTTGTGCTCGTCAACTGTTTTCTGTATGGCCTCCACAGCAAGACGGACGCTGTTTAAGGTGCTCCCAATGGAGGCCACGCTCTGAAGAGAGAGGCACAGTGAGTGTGGCTGCAAACACAGAAGGAACCCTACAGAGACCCTAGAATTCTGCTGCACACAGATGGCAGGAAACCATGAACATTGAGCAACTTCTCAAGCTTTCTGAGCCCCAAACTCTGCTGTCTGACCTTGGGAGGTCACTTCTTCCTCTAGAAATGAAAGGTTCAGGCTCTAAGGCTCCTTCATGCTTCTCTAAATCTATGATGCCAGCTTATCAATTTCGAATCAATTACTACATGGCTACCCAAGGCCAGGCCCTGCTTGAGGACTAGCAAAGCCATGGGTGGCTAGATGGACAGAAGCTGGACTGATACAGACTGACCTCTCTGCAGAAAGGGTGTCCTCATGCCCTGCATCTAGAGAGGAAGGCCCCATTGGGTCATGTCCATCCATACCTGTGCCAAGGAGTGAGGGAAGAGTGAGGTGTCACCTAGGCAAGTGAATTTTGCTTATTTATTAAACTGGTGACAATCACATACAAAGTGTGTGGCTAGCCAACCAGGGGACAGCCCAGTGCATGGTGCTTTGGGTCTGGAGTCAGGAAGGCTTGAGTTCCAAGTCCAGTCCCAACCACTTCCAGCTGTGTGATGCTGGGTAAGTCAACTGACCTCTGAATGCTTCAGCTTTACCCCATCTGTAAAATGGGCACCATAAACACCACATACCCCACTATTGTGAGAATAAGTGCAGATAACATCTGTAAAGTGATTTGCAGACCTCAATGTGCTGTGTGAAGGCCAGTTTTGTGATGATGATGGTGGTACATTGCAGTTGAGACTTTTAACAGGGCCCAGGACTGATAGCTTGGTACTGATTTTGCTGTGAGTGTTCACATGCTTTTCAGTTTCCTCCAACTCTCCATGACCCATTGGGGTTTTCTTGGCAGAGACACTGGAGGGGCTCCCCACGTCCTTCTCCAGCTCATTTTATAGATGAGGAAACTCAGGCAAACAGGGTGAAGTGACTTGTCCAAAGTCACACAGCTAGTAAGTGTCTGAGGTCAGATTGGAACTCAGGGAGAGGAGTCTTTCTGACTCCACTCTATCCACTCTGCACGTAGCTATGGCTGATTAAAGATAAAGGTTTCAGGAGTGAGTCCTGTTAAAACCATGTCCATGTGCCACCTCCTCCTTTCTGACTGGCCAGTGCACTGGTGTGCAGGAAGTGTCCCCCTGCAGGGGTCCAGAGGCCATGGGGCACATCTAAGAAGCCTCTGGGCTCGCTCTCCCAGAAGCCCCCTCAGTACCTCCGTGACTCCACCCCCCCCTTCACTCACAGCTGCTGGGGAACAGGCTGTGCAGGTTTCCTATTCTTGCTTCCCTGGTGCCTCGTGCAAAGGGAAGCAGAGGGGCTGGCTGGACAGACATTTGGTGGTGAATGAACTGGAGTTTCATGGACTTGAATTCATCCATGGGTGCTTCATTCATATTCATCTACATAGGGCCACAGTCAGTCAAAAGACATTGCCAGGTACTCTGTTAAGCAGGGAGTATACAAAGGAAGTCTCTGCCCTCAGGGAGCTCACAGTCTACTATCAGAGGAGACAATGTGTCACCTATGATCAGTGAGTTCTGGACCGTACCTCCTGGAGAAAAGAAAGAGGACATTATCAATGCTTTGGTCTGATAATGCCCTTGTTTGAGAGAGGAAACAGGCATTGCTTATGGTTACCCATAGTCCTCAGACTCCAGGCCAGGACACTGATTCTGTTGACTTACAAATAAAAGCCTGGGTCTAGGAAATATTTCACAACTTTCAACTTCATCTGATTCAAATATTTACTGAGTCTCTATATGGTGAGGCCACCCTCTGAAGGCTGCCACATAGGAGCTGCTAATCCCATCTTTTTCCACCATGCCTCAACCTCCCCATCTGCTCCTGTGTGGCCAGGAAGAAGTCTGAGGGCTCTCAGAGGTGGATGTCTGTTTGGCACCCAAATCCCAGTCCAGTATGGGCATGTAATGAGTGGTGTGTGAATGCCGCCAGAAATCCACGCAAGTGATTTTCTGGGCAAAATGGTCTGTGACATGTTGTTTTCACTTGTATCTGCATTCAGGGTTCCGATCTACTCTTTGGGAAAATGCCAGAGTAGCTTCTATCAGAATGTAAGTGATTATTGGGCAAAGATCAGGAGACAGAAGGGCCAGGCTACTCTAATCTTTGCTCTGGGAGGCGACGGCCACCCCCACTTCCTGCTCCTTGTCCTCCACCATTTCTGGTTCTCTCCTTGGCTTGCCATTCAAGGCCTCCCAGCTCACTGCCTTCCAGTCTAGCCTGCTTCACCATTACCCCACCTGTCCATTCTGAACTCCTGTAAAGTGCCCTGTAGCTTCGCTTCCTCTGTGCCTCAGGGAGACAAGACCATGCACTGGTAGGGGCAGCGGACTTGGAGCCAGGGGACTTGGGGCTCACATCGAGGCTCTTCTTACTCACTACCTAGGTGACCACGGTCTTCACTTCACCACTCAGCCTCAGCCTCCTCATCTGTGAAATGAAGCAGCTGGATTCCTCGGCCTCTCAAGGGGCTGTTCCCAGCCCTAGAGGATCTCCCGCCTTCCTCTGAAGTCTGACTCGGTCACCATTCCCTCAAGAAGCTTCTGCTGTCCCCTCAGCCTTCATACAGGCCCCTGCCCACTGTCCACATGCACATACGGTCAGGTCCCACTGGAGCAAAGAATAGTTCTTGTGTTCAAACATGCCCCGTTTGAAGCCATAATTATATGTAAACTATGGTGACTAGTTGCAGCCTGATGGTAAGATGCCACATGACTGCAACGAGGCATTGGCCTGGAGTGGCCCACGCTGCGTCCTGACTCAAGCCTGGCCCCCGCCCCTCTGCAGACTGTGAGCTCCATGAAGGTGGGACCATGTCTGTCTACCTCCCCAGTCTGCAGCAGATGCCAGTGTCTGCAGAATGGAGCTGAGGAGGGACAGGGAGCAGGCAGAGCCTGGGTCAAGCCCTGGACACTGGGCTTGGGCTCAGCTGAGTGTCAGGAGAAATTACACTGCTACCATTTTCTGGAAAACTAAGGAATGGAAGGAGGCCCTCCTGAGGTGTGTTAGGGTGGCTTTCAAACAGACAACCTGGCAAACTCCTCAGTAAAGATGCCAGGAATCAAGAGCTCATCCTCACCTCAGAGGCAGCCCGAGGAGGACAGACACCCAGCAAACCGAAGGGGCAGGAGCCACCGAGACCCAGGCTGACGCTACCTGCTGTAAATCAAGGCTGAAGACAAGGATACAAAAGTCTTCCTATGACTCTCCTCAGGAGAGCTGGCCTTCAGAGAACAAAAGGGAGCCCAGGTTTACAGCACTTACCTTCTGAAGGCCCTCAACAGTGGCGGGCAGGCTTATCAAATCTGAAGCAGATTTGATGTTGGCTTTGAGGTGGTTCACTGTGGAAGTCAACAAAGCAATCTGAAAAACAGATGGAAAAGTATGTTTTGAAAACATGATCCTCTTTTCAAGAACTCTTGGCGTGAGGCACCACATGCTGGCCCCTGTGGAGTACCTGCTCCCTGTTCTGCTGGGGCTGTCCAGGCCTGAGAGTATGGAGAGGCCCAGCACCCCACCCAACCTCGCCCAAGGCTGTGGGCCTGCCAGACTCTGCCAACAGGCCTTGAGCAGAAAGATGCATCAGGCCTCCACAATGTGGCCTCAAGGCAATCTGGAGGAATCCGTCTTGGCCAAGAATCACAATCAGACTATTTCTCGATCTGTGTGTGTTCAGTTACTAGGTGGTCAAAGTGGCAACCATATGGGAGGAAGTGGAGGAACCTGGAAATCCAGGGGAATGGGAGCTTAGGGGATCTCACCCTCCCAGCTCAAACAAATGTGCTGTGGCAGACCCCCAAGGAGCTCCCAGACTCAGGGACTTACAACATAAGCAACTCATTAAAACAGGAGTTGGATTCAAAATAAAAGGCAACTTCCCCTTTCCTCTTTGGGGATGGCGTCAAGGCCTTGGGCTGGGGTTCAATTCCTGGCCCCCACTTCAGGAATTACAGTGAAAAACTAGAATCAATGCAGATAAGTGATATCTAGATGGTGAAGGGACTGAACACCTTACTAAGGAATGAGGCATGTTTAGGGTAGAGAAGACATTAGTTTGGGGAGGTAGGTGAAGAGGATGAGCCCACATGAAAACTGTTTCCTGGTGTCTGAAGGGCTCTCATGGGTATTAATCTTTCCTTGAGTGGCCTCAATTGGCTGAAAGGTGAGAGCTGTCAGAAGGTGAATTTAGATGTGATTACAGAGAAACTTCCTGCCCTCAGAGCTAACCCTGCCTCTCCCAGCTCACCCGCTCTGGCCAGGCTGTCACCACACTTCTGCCTTCTCACGTCCACACTTTCAGAATCATCCTGAACTTCTCCTTCTCCCTAACTCCTTCTACACGGCCGGCAGTCAGTCAGGTCCTGTCCTCTCTCCCCTGGACAATTCTAACAGCCTCATGGTTGGCTACGTCACACCTCTGCTCAAAGAATTGCAGTGGCTCCCTATTGTCTCTAAGATGAAATACAAGCTACCGGGTTTAACCTTTAAAACCAGCACAATGGGGCTCCCACCTCCCTGCCCTGCCTAATTATCCATTATTCTCCTTCACAGCCTTCCTGGGTTAGCCAAGTGGCCCTTGCTGTCCCTCCAACACAAGATTCTACCTGCTGCCTCCATCTCGGGAGTGTTCTTCCTCCTCTTCCTTGGAGCTCAGTGAAAACACTATTTCCTAAATGAAGGCCTTCTTGATTCCTGCCCGCCCCCCCCCCCGCCACCCCCCAGCTGCTAGAGCTCCCAACTTCATCTCCTATATGCAAATGGTGTAACAGTTTATGTATGCATGTTGCCTCCCCCTACAGAATGTAAGCTCCTGGAGGGCAAGGCCTATTTAGTTCCTGTTTTCCCAGCACACCTGGCCAAATGACTGGTTCAGTATTTAACAGAAAACTATCAACTGACTTGTATATTAGAGAGGAAGCCTGAGGTAGCATGTGGAATGGCTTAAATCCTAGCTGTGTGACCCTGGGAAAGCCACCCGGAGCCTTAACTTCCTCATCTGTAAAATGGGGCCCACGACAGCCCCTCCCTCCCAGGGATGGAGGAGAAGTTCTGAGTCAGGCTGGGCTCTCTCGGAACAGATTCAGAACTGTGTTGGAGGCTGTGCAGAGGCCTGTCCTGGAGGGCTGGAGCCTGGCCCCGGCCCAGGCTGGCTCCTTAGCTCTTTTTTCTGGTGCACTCCAGCTGCTGGAGGTCACCCTTGCCACAAGCCCTGGTACCTCACCACCAGGTTATTCCCATGTCCGGGAAGGGAAGGTACTGCTGCAGGCGGGGTATATCGGTTATGTACTGGTCAGATGCTCCCACGAACACTGCTCCTGCCTTGCCCTGGCTTATGCCAAATTCTGCAAGGGGAAAATTTTACCTGAGCTAAGCTCGGGGGTATCCCTCTCTGCACCTTGCTCCCGTCCTCTCCCACATACTAGGATATGAACATCTTATTGTAGTGATAGCACTTTCTCAAAGGAATTTATTGAATATGACTATGTGCCCAGTCCTGTGCTGGGACCCTGAAGATGGAGGAGGAAGAGAGACGGACAGTTCCTGGTCTCAGGCTGTGGCAGGGAGGGAATCTACAACACACAAAGAACAATTCTGCCCTCAGGGGGGCAGAGCCAACTCTGCACAAGCAAGGCCAGACAAAGTACCAATGATTACGAAGCCCCACTGCAGGATAAAAGGGAAAAAAACAGCTGAATGAAGTAGGAAGACTTGAGTGAACTCCGAAGAGGGAACAGGACTGGGAGAAACTGAAAGGAGAGGAGATGGCAAGAAGGGAATCTAGGCAAAGAAGGAAAACCCACTGAGCAACATGGATCAGTGGAAAGGGCCAGAGTATGGTGACTCCACACAGCCAGCCAATCCCAGGGTAATTGCCTCCTCCAGAGACCTTCTTCCCTAAGGAAATCTGAGGCCAGTGAATAAGGTAGGCCCCAACCCTCTGCTCAGGGCATAGAGGGACCATATGCTAGTGCCCTGGAGTGAGACTTAGGGATGGGCCAGCAGGGGCAGGCACAAAGCTCATGGCATCCTGGGGACCCAGTGTAGCTGCTACCATCTCCATCAAATGTAGTGTAGCTGCTGGGAAGATCTACCCATTACTAGCTTTAGCTAGCTTGTTAGCCTTTGGCATGGCTCCCAGGATAGCAGATCCTCCAAGTGCCTGCCACAGAGTAAATGAGAACCTTGGAAGAAACTCCCAAAGCCACAAAATTTCATCTGGACACCAGTTCCTGGGAACACACTGGTGTCTCCCAGGCAGGGTGGCCACTCTGAAGCAGACTCCTCTTCTACCATTGCAAAGGAGCCAGGAAGCAGGCCTGGAGGGGCAGGACAGATCCCAGTGGCTCCACGAATGGAAGGGCCTAAAAAGTGGAGTTCATTGAAAACATTTAAGAGGGAAGGATCCCTGAGCCCAAGGATGAGTCAGCCAGAGTTGCTTAAAATAAAACTTCTGTGCACATTACAAGACAACTAAGCAGGAGTGAAAATAGCCACCGTGGGCGAGCCCTCGCTCATACGTCATCCCTCATTGTACCCTGCAAGTGGTTTTCGCTGCTTCTGCTCTGGAGAGGAAACAAAGTCCTTCTGACCCAGAAAGCCCAAAGGGGCCAAGCCCGAGAGCTGGAGCCTTTCACTGCTGGGGAGGCTCAGAAAGGGTCACAAATGAGGACAAGACCTCAGAACTGACCTCGGGTTCACGGACAGACTGCACGTGGTGGAAGAAGCTTCAGACAGCCTGCAGCGCGGGGAGTCTTAGCCTGAATGTTTTCTGATCACTGTATTTCTTCTTGTAATCCTATTTGTTTTACTCATGAAAAACATGATTTAGAGGAGTGCAGAGACTTCACCAAGATACCAAAGGGGAGTCTGTGACAGAGAAAAGGTGAAAACTCCCCTGGATTTAGTCCTGGCCTCTCATTTTACAGATGAGGAAACTGAGGCCCAGAACAGTAAAGTCACTGGTACAAAATCCCAGGAGCAGAAAGTAAAAAAAGCCAGAACATCCATGCACATGGTGTGGGGCACACTGGTCTGCAACCCCCTCTGTCCTCAAACCTCAAGTGTGTGGGGACAGAGGCAGAGGGACAGTTAGGAAGATCCTGAAGAAAACCAGCAGAGGCTTCAGGGCTGAGGGAACCAATGTGAAGCCCCACGCTGGATCAACACTGGCTGCTCTGACCCAGGACCCTTGCCCAGGGCCCACCAGGCTCCCTCGCCTCCCCTCCCAGCTTCGGGCTGGGCCTGAGACCACAATGGAATCTTCCTGTGGCCTGCTGGCCTCAAGAGTGGGTCTGTTTGAGGTCGAACAAAAGCAGGCTTGAGACTGCCCTTTCCCCACTTCACAGAGGAAGTTCTGGGACAGAGGGAGCTTTTCCAACATGAGGCAGAACTGGCCAGGGGCTAAGCTGCCTCTGTAACCAGGCCCAAATGCCTGGTGAAGAGTGGCGACTGGGAAACTGAGAAGCTCCTCTCTGAAGCTTGGCTGAGACCTGACTTTCCCTCCTGATCATTCCTTTTCCAAACAACAATTTCAGGAGAGGGACAGCAGAAGGGGGAGGGTGGCAGGTGACAGGGAGGGCTCTTCCCCTTTGGTGCCCTCACTCCTAGCCTGGGCCCCCTGGGCCTGCAACAGCGCCCAAATAGCAGATTCTGATCAGCTCTGTGGGCACCAAACACACCTAAGTTAAATAGAAAGAGATGCTTTCTTATTCAGTGAGTTGTGAGCAAGGCAAGTCACCTTCATGGCGACCCAGCGAGCTCTGTTCACTCCCCAAACCTGGGGGCAACCATGGGCAGAGCATCTTCAGGACTCCCTCCAATGCTATGAGCCAGAGGGAGCCCCTGCTGCATGACCAAAGCTGCTGGCTCTGTGTTACATCCTCAGGTACAAGGTGCCAGCCCCCTCTGACAAAACAAATCAAAGAGGGTCACCCCCCCACCCCCTGCCCCCAGCCCGGATGCAGCATCACAACTTGAAGGGAAGGGGCACAGGGCAGAACAGGTTGGGCTGCATCTGAGTCCAGTATTTTAATATTTCATGCCAGAATCACTGAAGCTCTGAGTTGGAAAGGACCTCAGAGACCAGCTAGTCCAGGCTGGGACCCCGAGGCTATTTTAGTAAAAGGCAGTTTTTGAAGTCCATGCAATAGAATAAGCTATCATTAATAAAAGGTCTGTCTCAAGTATTCAATACCTGCAAGGCATCTATCATTTTAACATTTACTTTTATTTGGTAATTAAATTGCTCCAGGAAAGCACCTATAACTCAAGAGCTTCTAAATCCCAGAAAGACGTTTGGATAGCAGACCATACCGCTCTTTGGCAAAATCCTAGAAAACACATGAACACTGATCTCAGAACACAAATCCTGGTAAATCTAGGAAGACTCGGGAAGTTTGCAAATGCCTTTTCAGCTACCTTGTTCTGAACAGGATACTTGTTTCTGTGACCCTCAGGCAGGTCCACCTCAGAGTGGCATTTCAGGCACTAGCCCTTTGGGGCTGGGGGCATCTTTTGGCACTGACCTCATCCCTCCACGAGCGGCAAATTAGGACAAGGACATGGCTACTTCAGGCTGATGGCTTCATTCTCCTAACTGACTTAGGTTAAGGCAGATGACCACACCATTTAATTTCACCTGAATTTCCTGAATTATCCAGATAAGAAGCCGTCTCCATGGCCTGGGCCTTTTCTTAGCTATGGGCAGGAAGCTCTAGAGCAGCAGAACCAACCCCCTTCTACCTGTTTCGTCATTTCTGTGATGTTTCTCCAGACTTTGCTCAAGCCCAGGTCTCCAGATTCAATCTTCTCCAGCTGCTTTTGTTTTCGGAGGAGATCTTCATTTAGTTTGGGGATCTCTTGGAATGAGCTTTTCTGATTAGATTCCACTAAAACCAAAAATAAGAAGGATCAGCAATAGCAGCCAGTAATCCCTGTGACCCAAAGATGAGTGAATAGCAGACAACCTAAGCAAACAGGAGCTGGGGGGCACAAACCAATCAAACATGGGGTGAGGAGCATCTCCGAACCTTGGGGAGACAACAGGACTTACAAAGAGGAGGGGGAAGAGTGGTGGAGGGTTCTGGTCTCAGCTCTGCCACCTCCTCCCTGGAGGCTCTTGGCCCACACACTCTCTCTCAGAGCCCCAATTTTCTAAAGAGTTAAATGGGGATAATCCTGGCCCTGCCTACTACAGGACCTGTAAGGACCTGATCCGATAAAGATTTGTAGAAGCACTTTGTGTGCTCCAATGTACAATCCAAATGTTGGCTGGAAAGAGTTCAATACTCTAGGCCTTCAAACGTGAACTATTAACATTTGGCATTTTATATCACACTGTCCTTAGGCTCAGGACAAAGGTGAGGAGAGTCATCACTTTACCACATGACTTATCTAAACCTTTCCTATCTTTTCCTCTCTAAGATCTTAAGCCTCCACTGTAATCAGGCTGCTCGCCAGCCACACTGGCCTATAAGCAGGGAGGGGACGGAGAACTCTGACCAGCTCAAAGAAGATTTGGGCCTGGCTGGGGGGAAAGATTTATCTTAGGCATCAGGTAATCAAGAAATGTGTAGGGCAGTTTGCAGGGCCTTGGCTTTGGGAGTTATGAAACCAAAGTCCTCTTTGACCATCTGTTCATAAGAGGATCTGGGACCTCAACAATCTACAAAATGAAGATGTCTATGAGCTGCCCTAATACTGATGGTCACCTTATTTCGGCCTGATTAAGGCTTCTTCTTCTTCTTGTGAAAAAGAAGAGAATGCTGTTTGCATGAATACCAGCCTAGAGCTCAATATGAAAGGAGAAAGAGAGGGAGGGAGAAGAGGAAGAGAGAGACAGAGAGAGAGACACAGACATTAGCTAATCATACCTTGATGCTTCGGTTCTTTTTAAAGAGACCTTCAAGATTCACTGGGCTGGCACCAGTGAGCTCTGGAGCACCCACATAATTTCTACAACTTTAAGTGACAATTTCCTACTGAACCAGCGCTCAAAATAGCCAAGACAAATGAAACACACACATCCACACCCCCCTTCTCATATGCCAATGTGCCTGCATGCTCATTATTGCACATTAATTCTTAACAAACTGCTATTATGAGGTAGCCATTAATATACTTTGAGGAAACACCTCCCTAAATCTTCACAGGGAGCTGGAGCAAACAGGTATTATGACAAATGAAACAAGTGAGAGACAGTGTTTCTGGGTAATTAATAATCAATTTATTAATTAAGCTAGCTAATAATACATTGGTGGTCAGTGGGTTCTATTGGTCACCAAAGACTCCTAACAGAGATACTGAATGCCTTTTAAAAGAAATGCCCCTGACAGGAAAAATCAACCCTGATTGGTAGACATTTAAATGAGGAGGTTAGTTAAAAGTCTTCACCTCTTCCTGCTGATCATGAGACTCTGCAGCCTCCAGTAATCTGGACAGAGGACTCCCTCTCTACCCAGACCACTCTGGTTGGTTTTCTCCTTCATGAGCTGGGTCACCTTAAACTCCATTGGAGGGGATCAAGGACATGGGCTTATTCTCTAGGGCAAGAATTTACCTAGATTTGACTCTGTTTACACTTCAGAAGTAAGGTCTCCTTCCTAGTTGGGGGGCTCCTGCCCAAGATCGAGGAACATGACCCAAGGCATTAGGGGAATGTCCCTGAATGTGGAAATAAAAGGTCTGGATCCTAATTAATAATGGATTATTAATATAATAGAAAATAATAATTTCTCTCAGTAGAGAAGGGAGTTGAAAGTATTCAGGGAAGCTAAATAAAGCACCGTAGAAAGAAAGGTAAGGGAGTAGGGGAAGGGCAGCTACACCCCTACTTATCGCCACCAGCATCCTTTAATAAACCACATCAGGAGAGGGCACCACACAACCAGCCTGGTGTAGCAGAAAAGGACTGGGATGGAAGCTGAGAGTGGAGCCTTGCCCACCTCCAGCACGAAGCAGCTGTTTCTTTATACAAGTCACCTGCCCCCCTCTCCCCGCCAAGTTTTGGTTCCTCATCTGTAAAATGCAGATTCTGAGTGTTATGACAGCTAGGGTCCCTTCCACCTTGGAGAAGCAGACTGCTTATGTTGATCACCTTAAACCAATGCAGCAAGCCTTCTGATCTTTTCGTCATCAGCCCTCTTGGGCAGGCTTCATTTTAGATACAGGTAAGTAAAAATCAATGAACAAATTAAGCACCAACTGTATGCCAAGCTTTGGTTTATGTGATGGGGACACAAAGTCAAAAAGAAAACTATTCTTTGCCCTCCAAGAGCTCACTCTCCATAAAGGGGGCCAACACACACAGATATCTGTGTGCACACAGTCAATACAAGGTATGAGGTCCTGGGGATGGGGTGGGAGTAGGGGAGGGCACACGCAGGCTCAGAACAGGGTTCATGGTGTGTATTTCAGTTACAAATAAAAACTTTGGCCCAAATCCTGGCACACTCAGTCCTAATTGTATGGCCCATACATCTAAAGTGGTTCATGCCATTGTCCAAAATCACAATGAAAAGGATGGCGATATGACATTTGTCACACAAGCCTCCTTCTTCTACGTTAATTCAGACTGTGTGCCTGGTCCCAAGGGCATCTCTGCCATCTCTGAGATGGGCTCACAGGATCCTGGGTTTGGAACTGGGAGGGATCTCAGCTGACACAGAGTCCAACCTCCTCATCTGATAAGGGGATGGAAGTGACCTGCCCAAGGTAACAAAGGAGTCAGCATCAGAGGTAAGATATAAGCCCGAGGCCACTGGCTCTTTTTATCGTCCAATGCTGTCCACTTTGAGAAGGTTATCTTTGAATTACATAATTAACTGGGCATAGTATCAAAAATCAGCCACACACGCAGGCAGATAGATACCAACTGCCTAAGAAGGAGTCTCCAGACTGGCTTGATAAGTGCTAGCAAGACCACGCTGATCCTGATCTTGAGTTGGCACAGGGTTTTTCACGAGCCAATGACATTCTCTTTTGGGGCCATGACAGAGCTAGGCTCCCAATCATAGAATCTGAGAATTGGAAGGGCCTTTGGTCGTCTTCTATTCCAAGCCACACACCCAAAGCACCCCCACTAGAATGTGATGGCCACGGGGACATTGGGCCTCCAAAGGGGAGGCTCTCACCTGACTCTCAAAGCAGCCTCTTCCAGCCTACAGCCACCCACCCTCCTGTTCCTAGTCCTGCCTGACTCCTCTGCTACCACAGGACAGCTCTTTAGATACCTGCACAGTTATCATACCCCTGAGGCATCTCTTCTCCAGGCCAAACCCCCCAACTTCTTCCAACCAATCCTCATGTCACAGACTCAGGGTTCTTCACCAACCTGTTTTCCCACCTATGGAAATACTCCAGCTTGTCAGTGTTCTTAAAACAATGGTTCCCAGACTGGAATATAATCCTTCAATGACATCTGGCTAGGATAGAGGACAGAGAGATGCCTGCTTCCCTCTTCCTGGCAGCTTCTCCTACTGCTCATGGTGGCATTAGCTATTTTGGCTGCCACCTTCCCCTGATGATTGGTGTTGAGCTTGCAGTCCACTGAGATCTCCAGGTGGTTTTCAGAACAATCACTGTCTATCCATGCCTCTCCAACCTTATACTTGTGAGGCTGATTTCAGTACTCAAGTGCATGTCTTCATTTATCCCCACGACATTTTGTCTTATTGGATTTAGGGGAAGGTTCTAAGGCCTGTCAAGGTCATTTTGGATCCTGACCCAGTCATTCAGTGGGGTTGTTGGCTGCCCCTCCCAGCTTTGAGTCATGTGCAAGTCTGAGGAGCAGGCCACCCATGCCTTCATCCCAGTCATTGATAAAAATAAGGTGGCTCAGGTCCCCAAACAGGTCCCTGGAGTACTCTCCTAGAGAACATCTGCTACGTGCACAATGAATCATTAACAATTGTTCTTTGGGCACAGACATCTAACCAGTTCTGAATCCATCTGACTCAATTACCAACTCTCTCTCCATCTCCTTTACCAGAAGAGTAAGGCATCACTTCAGTTTTAGGATCTCCAGGGAAGGGGTAATAAAGAGCTGAGCTAGGACCTGCATTCCTGCTCAAAACCGTGGCACCCTGAGGACGGTGACCAGGCAGGGCTCTGCAGGCCCCTTCAGCATGGTCTCCTAAGGAAGTGGGGCCAGCCCAGGCACTCTGGTTAAAGAATCAGGAGGAAGTGTAACAAACAGCTCCCAATGACTAATTCATGAGCTTTCAACACCAAAAGTACCTCATGTAACATTGATGACTGGCTGTAGGGAAGAGTCCTAGCTGCCCACTGGATGAGTCCTCCTTAGTATCCACAAATGATCCCTGTGCATGCTGGGGAAACAGGTGATTCAGAGGCTCTTTCAGGCAAACATCCACACCCTGGAGTCTCAGTAAATACCATTCAAGAGAAAACTCCAGGAAGCCCCATATTGGCCCCACTCTGTGTTTGTCTCACTGGCACACACCTCCTTTCACTTAGGGCCATGCTGGGGAGGCCCAAGGGAGGGGGATCCTGGGGGATCCTGAGGGCTGAGTGCTGGCCTCCTGACTGACCAAGAGCTTAGAGATGGCATCACTGCCAAAGAAGGCTCCCCATTGCAAACCTCCCTGCCCCTCCAATGACAACATCTGTCAACAGAGCCTGGTTTCCAGAGTTGGCTTCCACAGGCTCTGCCTCATTCCATCCTAATGAAGAGTCAGCAGTGAGCCCTACATTGACGGGCAGGGTCAGGGCTTAAACCCAGGTCCCTGCCTCAAATTCTACCATCTACAAGAGGCCTTTCCCATTCCCCTTCATGCTGGTTGTCTTCCCTCTACTGACTGTCTCAAACTTAGGCTGCCCATTGCTTATTTGTACATGGTTCTTTGCATCCCCAGCACTCACATGGTGCTTAATACATGAGTAATGACTTTTCAATGGAGAGGTTTCAAGGGAGAGGTTTTGGCTTCTCAGAAAGTCCTCTTTGAAGAAGGACAAATGGCATCTCTTATTTAGGTCCCACAGGCAAATGTCTGTTTTGACATTTACTGAAGTCAGTTTAAAATCAAAACCAAATACTTTAAAGAAGATTATTTAAGTCCAAGGAGGGGGTGCAGAATAGTGATTGGCAAGGTTGTTTTGGAACCTTAATCTCTTGTCTGACTGGCCCATCATAAGTTCTGATCACCTTCTCCCTTCTCCCCTGGTTTAAGTCAACAGTCACTGATGAGGAGCCTACTGTGTGCCAGGTAGCATATGGGGCCCCTGGGAAGCAGGAGAAAGAAGTCCCAGCTAGGCAGGCACAGAAGAGGGCAAAGCTCCTCAATACACATCCTTACCACCCCAGGGCCACTGACCTCTTCAGCAGACAAAGTGCAGGCTTGGGTTTTTCCCCTCCTCATCTCCAAGAATGGGAAACAAAGGATGAACATTCTCCCTTACAAAGAGAATCCCCCACGTGACAACAAATGCCAGCAGAGGCTGTCTGGCACCATCTGCGTGTCCCTCTGCCATACTGAAGGGCACAAAGTTGTGGGAGGGTCAGGGCAGGAGGTGTCTTTGGCGGTTATGAACCACAAGCCAAATCCAGCCTTTTCTCCACCCAAGTCCTCCCTGGTGCCTCACTACAGCAGAGGTGCCTGGGACTCTGACAGGCACGCTGGCAGAGGTAACCGCACTGAAACATCTGGGCCCTCTGGCCCAATGATGGAAAAACTCAGTCTGATCTCATGAATCTGTCTACAGAAGCACAAAAAGGCCACAACTGGAAGGGAAGTAAGAACCCCCTCCTGCCCCCATGCAATCATGGGCCCCCTAAGTTCTGAAAAACCCACCCTGCAGCTGGGGTTAGGATTCACACTGCTGGACTAAAGCACACCAGGACCACCAGCAGCTGGCCATAGTACTCCCCTGGCAGTGTCCTGGAGAGGGGCTACAAAGGCAAACTAACTCAAACGTAACCCCCACTCCACCACAAACCAATTCTACACAGAGATAAAGAGAATGGGTCAGACAGATCCACAGATTCCCAAGACAACAGCTACAGGCCCCTTGAGCCCCTTACCTCAGGGAGGTCTCAGACCCACGGGCAGCATTCTCTCTTTCTCCAAGGAAGGCCCCTTGCAAGTTTAATTAAGGGGTAGCTATTCTTGGGACAGACTGGGAGCCTGAATGATTGTGGACAGCGAACAAAGAAAAGAGCCTGGGCTAGAAGGCACCCTGTGATGGCAGGACTCCCTAGGCCTGAGATAGGAAGGCAGGAGGCCTTTTCTTCTGATCCCTGTCGCCAAGGACTCTTGGACTGCAGGCAAGCTTGCCTCCCATGGTTTGCCTACAAGGATGCTATCAGGGGTAGTTAGCTTCCTTATCAGTCATGACAAGTAATCAGCTCACAACAGGAACTGGCTACCCTAAATACTATCTTAAAGGTTTAGGGTTGCCAGAAGACATTTCCAGACTATCTGGCAACAGGCTGGGCACTATTTTCAAGGTAAGATACTGTATCAAGTCGCAGGTTGACATAAAAGGAGAAATGTCCTCACCAAGGTGCTCCTCCTACAGGGGCTGGAGGCTCATCTGTGGAGGCTGCAAGTCCCCAATTACTCCAGATCTTTAACTCAGGACAGTCACCGAGGGCATATGTTGGTCAAGTCAAGGCAGAGCTGTCCCTAGGGGCCTCCTAGGAGTCTATAAGTTAAGGCTTTCTGAGAGCAAGGAGTGGCTCCAAAGTCCACTCACAGGCTGCCTCCCTCACTGGAGGATGCCTGCCTCGATTGCCTCTGCCAAGCAGACCCTCAGTTCCCCTTCAGTGGGAGGGCCAGTGTAGACAAGGCCCAGCCATGGCCCCTCTGACCCTCAGAGCAATGTGCTCGTGGTTCCTGTGGGGACCACTGTCCCTCCAGTGCCTGGCAGGGCCTCCATAAATAAACTAATGAACTGGACAGTATTCCAATAAAACACGCTCCTTACTTTTGGAAATATCCTGCTGACATTCACAGGTGGCAAAGTTCATTACAACTTGTAAAAGACGATCATGAATAAAAGCACAACCTAGAAGGGTGAGAGGAGGAGGGGAGGGTGGTGGATGGAGCTGACCTAAGGAACCAGACCCAGCACCCTGGGGAAGATGCTGGCAAATGCAAGGGGTCCTTCGGAGGCCCCCCCTCCCAACACATACAGAGCAAGGCCCCCCACCTAGCCGGCTGGACAAGGGGGTGCTCCCCTCCTCCTGCTTGGGGGTCCAGGGCTCTCCCAGGGCCCAAAGCAAAGGGAGGTCCTGGTGCCCTCCAGGACTCCTGCGAGGAAGACCAGACCCACCGCCCTTTCACCTGCTCTGCGGCCCAGTGCTCTCATCTCACAGACGGGGAAACTGAGGCCCCCGGCCTGGCCTCCTGGCCCTGAGCTCAGTGAGGGGGGGCAGCATCTCTGGCCCATGTGGGGTTCCCAAGTGTAGGGAGGGGTCTCTGGCAGCATGTCCCACAGGAACACCCCGCACGTAGGGGCACACCCAGGGGTCAGCTCGCGATTAGGGCCCCACTCACGAATTCGGAACTGTTCCTTGAGGGCGTCCAGGTCCTCCTTGAGGGCCACCTGCATCCACACCAAGCCCACGCAGGCCACCACGCACGCGGCCAGGATCACGAAGGCGCACAGGGGATAGCAGACCTTGCAGCAGCGGAAATAGTCTCCCCTGCAAACACACAGGCGCGGGGCCGGTGAACGCCCGACCCATCGACCCAGAGCCTGGGCTTGGGACTGAGTCTCCCCACTTCCCCCGGCCCGTGGCTGCTCCTGGTTTCCCACCGCTGCGCCTTTGCACCGGCCCTCCCTCATGCCAGGGATGCTTCCCCCCCTTTCCTCGGAGGAGCCCGCCGGGTACCCCCCCTCCCGCTGCGCGGCGCCCCCTCCCACCTGGCGAAGCGCGTGCGGGCGCCTCCCCCTCCGCCACCGCCACCGCGCTCGTCCTCGTCCTCGTCGTCATCGTCGTCGTCCTCGTCCTCTGAGCTGGAAGCGGAGCCCGAGGCGGGCGGCTCGGTGCGCAGCAGCCGGTGGCCCGCGACGCCCTTCCAGGCCCGGCGGCTGCGGCGGCTGCGGCCGCGCCCGTCGCCGGGGCCCAGGCCGATGAGCGCGTTCAGCTCCTTGCGCTTCTTCATCTTCTTGGGCGGCGTGAGGGGGCCGCCCGGGGCCGAGCAGCAGCCGCCGGGCTCCAGCGCGGCCCAGCCGGGGGGACGCGGCGGGACGGCGCGGGAGGGCCGCTCAGCCGCTCCTCTCCCTCGGCGCCTCCGGCTGCGGCTGCGGCTGCGGCTCCGACTCCGGCTCAGGCTTGGCCTCGGGCGGCCGCGGGCTCCTCTCCCGGCCCATGGCCGTGGCCCGGCCCGGTCCCGACGCCCCTCCCCCAGGGCCGCGGCCGCTCGACCCGCCTGCCAGCAACGCGCGCTCTCAGTGGTCGCCCGCCGTGACGCTACTCTAGACGTCAGCGTGCGGGCGGGGCCTCTTAAAGGGCCCGCGGGCCCTGCTCTGGAGCCCTGAGAGCTCTTGGGCCGGACACTCGGATCTTGCGCTGCCAGGAAAGGGAGAAGGGAGCGAGCATCTACTACGTGCCAGGCACCGCGCTGGGCACCTGCGGAGTCCAACACCCACACCCCTCCCCCGTGGTGCAGATGGGGAAACTGAGGCCCAGGGCTGCGAAACCACTTGCCCAAAGTCGAGAATCCTCAGGGTAGAGTTGGAAGCGACCTCAGTGTCCGTTCCAATGCACACATGGGGAAACTGAGGCCGGATTGGCGAAGCCACTCCTCCAGAGACATCCGGCTAGAAAGTGGCAAAGCAGTGCTTTTTCCTGTACCCATCTCCAACCTTCCAGCCCCGAACTCAGCAGAGTGACCTTAGCGGAGCCGGGGCTGCGCAGGGAGAGGCAGGGCCAGGTGCTCTAGGCGAGTCAGCGGGGCTGTCGCCCGGCGTTTTATGAAGCTCTTGTGGTGTGCACCTGCCAGGCACTGGGGTGGCTCCCCTGGGGATGCAGAGGAAGGCAAAAGCCATCCCATGCCCTCAAGAAGCTGACCGTCCACCGGGGAGACCCCGGGATGGAGGTATAAGCTAATCCAGAGTACAGGGAAAGTTGAGGGTAGGGGCACCAGCGCTGATCTCATTTTCCTGTGAGGAAGGACGCTTTTGTTCTTCTTCCTTGTAGCTGGCATGGGGCTGGCACAGAGGAAGGGCTCCTAGGTGCCTGCCTGTTGGATTCCCCCTGGGGGTGAAAGCAACCAGCCCAGAGAGGGGAGGGCAAAGCCCGAGGTCACACAGAGCTGGGAAGGGAACCCAAGTGACCTAACTCCCAGCCTGGAACAGCTTTGCCCGTCTGAACCCCCCGGATTATTTCATTTCAATGCTGTCTTGCCAATTTCATTTTCAAAACTGGCCCAATTCATGTCAGGTCAGGGAGTAGGCTGAGCAGGAAAAGAGAATGCAGGGTGTGCTGGGAAAGAAGACCAGTTATTATCTCAGTAGTTGTTTCCCTGGTGACAGAGCACCAGGGAAACTCTTTGGTCCAGGAAGCCCAGGACCCAAGCCCTCTGCCCTCTTCTACCTGCTGAGAAGCCTGGAACCCAGACCAGTGACAGGCTGCCCAGGGAGGAGAGAAGGGCTGGTCTCCAGGACAGGGATCAGTGGTTTGGCTGAGTGGCCCCCCAAGGTAGTCATCTGCCTTGGTGAAGGGAGGTACATACTGTCCAAGTCACATGTCTCCAGAGTTTTGTCCTTTCCTTCTTTGTGGTCATACTTATGTCTCAGGGAAGCTGGAAATGCTAAGTATGAAAATAAAACCAGATATGTTTTTAGGGTGCTCAGAGGGCCCCAAGGCAGAGTCAGGCTCAGCTCCTCACTTTCCCTTCTGTCCCCAGCTCTGACTAATACAACTGCAATGACCTCACCTTCAGTGGGGTTGGGGAATAGCACCGAGGTGAGGGCTTCTCACCCACACCTAGAGAGTGCACCTAACAGTTATCCTAGGACTCACCAGTACCATGTCAGTAAGTTTTAGGAAAATGGCTTGCGGGGG